>VDFB02271358.1:743389832-743820857 GCA_007258455.2 Sequoia sempervirens | reverse complement strand
GAGGGGGTAGGGGAGAGAGAGAGAGAGAGAGAGAGGGTATATGGGTGAAGGGTAGAGGGTAGAGGGGAGATAGATAGAATTAGGGTATAAGGGTAGAGGGGAGAGAGATAGAACTAGGGTAGATAGGGTATAAACAAAGAGAGAAAATAAATCTATTAAAAATCTAACTTTCTCATAATGTGAGTGCATTTTGAAGAAGTAGAGATATGGCCGTTTTAGGAAGAAATAACGCACTCACATTATAACATGAGCAAATTTTGTGTTTCACTAAAAACAATAAAAAAACTCAATATACCCCTGATCTCAAGGCCGACATTTTGAATATTCTCTTGGTTCTACGTGTGCTCCAAGAAAAAATACCTTTTTGATGATGTTGTGAAGTGTGCATGCATGTTTTTCACATTCCACCACCTTTTTCATGATCTTTCTACCACCTTTGCATGAAATAGCATAGTTTTCACGTTGAAAGATATATAATATCAATTCAAGTTTGAATTCCATTGAAAACTGATATACAATTGAAGTTTGGAGGGGAACAAGCTTTTGAAAAAGTCAAATTGTTGAGGAGTTTGAAGAAAGAAGAAGCTAAGGCTACATAATTGGGTTGAACTCCTCCATTTTAAACTCTTGTTTTTTAGGTATGTGAAGTCTTTACACATTTTCTTTCATTCTATTATGGCTTGCTTTCATTTTTGTTATTTTGCATATTCCATATTTATCATTGTTTGTTTGTCATTATAAACTTAGGTTGTTAATGCACATTTTAAATTACACAATTCTATACACTTGCCAATTACATTTTTAAACCACATCTCTTTGAGGCATTTTGTTATTTAACAATTGATTTACCTTGTGTACTTCCACATTTTGTATACACATTTATATGACATACATTTTAAGGAAGTAAAATAAAACATCATTTCTCAATCCTTTATTATGGATGCACATACCAATCTCTGAAGCTTTCATCAAGGTATTTTGTCAAATAGTTATTCCAAGTAGCTGATTTCCTTGTCTATGCTACCAAATTTTCCATACATGTCTCTAAAAAATTGGAATATACTCCTCCCACATTGATAGATCTTAGAAACTATTTTGGTTTTCATCTTTATTTCTAAATTTACCTCATCACTTTTAGTTGTGATATATTTTAAATGTTTCCTTGATTATTCTACCTACAAGGGATTCTAACCCTTCTTTCCACTATTACAAGACTCTTTATTGAAGGCTACATTAGCAACATGGGGAAATGTGCAGCCTATCTTGCAATCAAACTCAAAACCAAAAACCCTCTTTTTAAGCCAAATAACCTTGGGATTATTGGAAAACACACTTCCCAACCTTATCACAACATGCGACCACCTCAAATAGGTATAAAATGGCCTGCACAAACTCAATTCAACAAGAAACAATGCTTTCCTAACACAATACTCAATTTAGCATGTCAAAATCTCTAAAATTCACAGGGAAAACACCAAATTTCACTACAAGGCTTCATGCCCAACTCAACTCTTGACCTCCCATGTACTTACTCAACATTCCCACACCTTTTTAGTGATTTTTTAGACCCATTCCTCAAGTTACAGTGGCCATAGTGAGAGGAATAGGTCAATACACCATTTTAAATGACTTTCAAACCTTAAAACTATGTTTAGGGTGGATCACACTATCTTGCCAATGCAGTAGGGTTGAGAAGGTAGAGGTAGAGTATGCCTCACAGAAATGGAATCTCACAGTGTATCACCATTAGACACCATTTCTATGAGGCATATGTTGCCCCTACCTTCTGTGTCATAGAAAAATGGACCCTTTGCTTGATATGGATTATTTCATGATTAAATAGACTTAACAAGGTCTTAATCTAGTGTTGTGAAGTATTTTATGCATCCACACAAGCTCTTGGAGCCTTGCAGATTAAATAAAATATATTTAATGGTGTCTTGTGAAGGCATTGTGAAGTGTTGTAATACATTTCTACACTCTTCTAGACTCTTCTTATTATAATTCATTTAAATATTCCTTTCTATTCAATATTAAGTCCTATTTTGAAGTGTTGTAAAGTCTTATAACAAGCTTTCACACTCTTCTAGGCACAATCTCCTTATATACACCTTTCTTATGACTTAATTGACCCCTTTATGCCCCTCACATGATTTAATTAAGTGTATTTTTTAATATAAACCTGATAAACAATATTAAATGCAAGTTAATTCCTAACACCCACTTTTGAGTCCAAGGTGGAACCCATTTGCCATGGGTGGCAAATGAGTCCTTGTTGGCTCTAATTTCAAAATATTTTTAAATTCCTCTTAGTTTTTTATTTAAAAATCACTTGATGTTGGCCTGTGATGAGGTATGAATGGATAGTAAGGCACAAGATTGTATAAATAAGTGTTTTTTCCCTTCATCTCCTTTCATCTCCCAGGATCTTCTTCCATCTTATCATCCTCAATCTAGAATCTATTATTCATCAATATTCTATTAAGCAACTTAGGTTTCAAGGCATTTAAAGATCAATTTTCATACTTTCAAGGATAGATTCTACATGTTATGCTGCTGAATTTCAAGATCAATCATCATGGCAAGGTAATCAATTCCATTGTTGCATGTTCCATTCATTTCTTACATCATTTTGGTTTAATTACCTAAATGGGGTTTGACCAAGGCAAACCCCCATGCCTTAACAATCAACAATTTATCTTTCTTGCTTTGTTTGTATGTAGATTTAGGTCCTTTGGAAGCTTGAGAATCATTAAAGATCAAGTTGCAAAGTCATTCAAATCTTCTCTTCATCATTCAAGTCAAAACATCAACAAAACGCCATTTTTTTTTACTCGGATCTAAGAGTTTCAGAAACAGAGACCTGTAGGAGACAAAAGTGCAGATCTAACTCCACAAAATCTTCCTCTAATTTTTCAAATTTCTATAGGTGGACTGATTCTCCACCCATGGTGAATGAGTCCCACCTGTAGGCTTGAAAATGTATTTTCTTAGAATTCAGCTCCTGGTAGTCAGAAACAGGTTTCCAGAAGATTTTACCAGAAGCAGAACTAATTTTCCATGTGTGGAAAATGAGTCATAAAGGCCATTAACAAAAGTTTCTTAAACATTCCAGAATCTTCTAGTGACATCATTCTACCTCCAGCTACACTCTATTTGATCTGATTCTGTTTTCATTCGTTTAAGTTTCTAGTTCATATTTGCATTCAACACTGTGTTTTCCAACACTTTTGTATTAGATCAATTTACATTCTTTAGTTTGCATTTTCATTAATTTTCCAGCATTAAGACACATTCACACACTCCACATTCAGTTTTCCTCCATCCCTACAATAGTCCAAGTGGGTGCTAACGAAGTGCATTTTGGCCCCATATTCTCTCTCCTTCTAGGAGAAATACCCTAGAAGGAGCTAAGAAGGATTTGAGTACCAAAATCCTTCATTTCACTTCTCAACCCTACCACATTGGAAAGCTAGTGGAGTGAGCTAGCTTTCCAATGCTCCACTAGCTTGCAATGCAGTAGGGTTGAGAAGGTAGGGGTAGTGTATGCCTCATAGAAATGACATCTCACAGTGAGAAGGTAGGGGCAGTGTATGCCTCATAGAAATGGAGTCTCGTGGTGATGTATACATTGCCCATACCATTGTATAGAGACTCCATTTCTACACTGTCCCTACCTTCTTAACCCTACCACATTGCCAAGCTATCTCACTCACTAGCTTTCCAATGTGGTAGGGTTGAGAAGGTAGGGGCAGCATATGACTCATAGAAATAGGGTCTTACGGTGATGTATATCACCGTGAGACCGCATTCTTATGGGGCAGGTGATATCACCGTGAGACCCCATTTATATGGGGCAGGTGATATCACCATGAGACCCCATTTCTATGAGGCATACGCTACCTCTACCTTCTCAACCCTACCGCATTGGGAAGCTAGTCGAGCAAGCTAGCTAGCCAACACTCCACTAGCTTTCCAATGTGGTAGGGTTGAGAAGTTAGGGGTAGTGTATGCCTCATAGAAATGGGGTCTCACGGTGATTTCTATGAGGCATATGCTTCCCCTACCTTCTCAACCCTATTGCATTGGAAAGCAAGTGAGTGAGCTAGCTTGCCAATGCTCCACTAGCTTGCCAAGGAATTTTAATTCACATGCCTTTTCCATGCTTCCATTTTGAGCCTATCTTGTAATCATGGCATGCCCCTACACCACCTTTTTCTATGCTAGAAATACTCTTGTACATGATGATTGTAAGTATTTTTTATGAAGCCTTGAATGACATACTTCATTTCTTTGAATGGATACATTTTTTAGGAGCTAATATTCATCTCATTACCATGCTATAGGTAAAATTATTTGTCATGCTGAACAAACAAACAAGGAAAAAACTAATAGATGAAGAGTATGAAACCTTCAAAGAAAAGAGAGAGAATGGGTGGTGGCATATCATGAAAAGAAGAAATTGGATACGATTGACGAAAACAAGAAAATTGAAGAGGAACCTCAACCATCAAAAAGAGACTAGGAATTGACAACACAAAGGGCATGAATACAAAAGAGTTGTGGTAGGATAGATTTGGATATCATAGTTGGAGACACTCCATCTACCACAAGTGAATACGAAGGGACACCATTAAGCACAAGCGAATATGGAGGGACACCATAGATACCGCAAGTGAATATGGAGGGACACTATCTACCACAATGCAACATCCTTATTTTGATGATCTTGGGAAATCTCAATTATGAAATCTTTAAGCCATTACAAAAGTGTGTGCGAAGCTTGGTGAGGGAATTTCAAGTTATTTATTTGAAGTTAACCTTATCATTAGCACCTATGATTTAGACATTATAAGAGCATCTCAAATTTCAATTTATTCTATTCATGAGAGGTGTTGTGTGCAATAGGTATCTTGGAACTCCCAGTGAAGATGTATGACCAGGAGTGACTAAGTTGAGAGTTTGGCATGCCTATCTGTAAGTTGCTTCCATCTATTTTCATTTAATTTCCATTTTGGATGCTCTTTCTTTTTCTTCTTTTACTTTGCGTATTTGTAACTTGTAAACTACTAAAAATTGATTGGTCTCTCGTTGCAGAAAATGTTGATTTATGAGCCATCAAAGACAATCTCAGCCAAAAAAGAAATGCAACATCCTTATTTTGATGATCTTGATAAATGTCCATTCTGATTTGAAGTCATTATAAAAGAGCATGTGAAGCTTAGCGAGGGAATCTCAAGTTACTCAATTGAAGTTAACGTGCTCATGAGCACCTATGATGTAGATATTTAAAGATAATCTTGAATGTATGAGTTACATTGTAAAAAATCTGTGAGAATAGAGTAACTAAGGCTTTTTAATGAGATTTACTTGTAATGAGATTTACTCAAATATTGAAATTTTGGAGTTCATGTTTGGTGTAGGAGCACCTTGTTCTCTAAATGCCTTCAATAGGAATTTTTTCAAAATTTGAATTTTCAAATGTAAACAATGTGAAAAAGGTCATATGAAGGTCATATGTAATGTATTCAAAGTCTCAAATAGGTCATTAGGTGATTAGAGAAGTGATATTGCACAAAATTTGTCATTTGGTGTAAAAATGCAAAACTTGCATTACTTGCACAATTGCAAAATTAGTAAATAAAGGATGATGTTTTTTGTATTTGCAACACTTTTCCTTTTTTGTTTCAAGCTTGTGTAGATTGTACAACACCTTATACATTGATTGTTGATTATTTTTCTTCAGAGCAAGGAGTTAGGTAACTTTTGAAAGTATTTTGAAGTCTTTTAACTCATATTTGAGGAAATAAGAACAATTTTATCATAACTTCTCAAATGACTTCACAAAAAAATGACTAATCTAGATACCCATTATTGACTTACAACACATACTTCAAAATCAATAGTTACTATATTGGAACATGTGCATCAAAAATGACCTTCATCGATGTATTAATTATGCTAAGTAGGTCTAATCTACAAAGGAACATACCTTTAAACATTCAACAACCCCTGAACTTGTTGGGGCAGAAATTCTCATGTATCCAAAACCTCAAATCTGCATTTTTTCTCAAGAGAAACTCACTCCACCATGCCAAACCAAAAAACACTTATTTTATGCTAGTATGAGGAGTGTTTATTGAAAGGAATGGTTCCAAACCTTACCAGAACATGCCATCACCTTGGACCTTCTTCAAATCACCTGCACAAACTCAAAAGACAATCACCCAACCTCTATATACAATATTTTATCAAACCCTAGGGTGAAACTTCATTTTTTATGCCCTTTTCTCATCTAGTCTTGTGGGATCATGTTAGGACCCTCTAGAAAAACCTCTCTCGATTTTCACTATCTTGGAGTGGTTTTCCTGTGGTGGCAGATTTTCACTTGATGGAAAAAGTGTCAAATGTAAGCAGTACAAAGTTGCAAAGTGGTGCAACTTTCGTTCTATAATTCGTGTGACCACATGGACTGTTCCAATGCATCTGAATAGGTATTTTTACTCTAGGCATGGTACTCTTTCACACCCAAACATGCAGAATTGCTCTAAGGTACGTTCAACTAGATCGATCCCTTAAGAGTCCAAAGTGCAAAATGACTACAAACTTCAGCATGTTGTTACTCGGATACCATGATGCTTAGCAACTTATTTTTTGATCTTGTGGGATTGTGTTGGGCCCCTCTACAAAAACCTCTCTCGGTTTTCACTATCTTGGAGTGGTTTCTTGTGGTGGTAGATTTTCACCTGATGGAAAAAGTGTCAAATACAAGCAATACAAAGTTGCAAAGTGGTGCAAATTTCATTCTACAACTGATGTGACCACATGGAATATTCTAATGCATCTGAATAGGTATGTTTATGCTAGGCATGGTTCTCTTTCGCACCAAAACACGCAAAATCGCTCTGAGCTACATTCAACTAGATCGATCCCTTAAGAGTACAAAGTGCAAAATGGCTGCAAACTTCAACATATTGTTACTTGGATACCGTGATGCTTAGAAACTTATCCTCTGATCCTATGGGGTCATGTTGGACCCCTCTACAAAACTCTCTCTCAGTTTTCTCTATCTCTAAGTGGTTTTCCTGTGGTGGCAAATTTTCACGTGATGGAAAAGTGTCAAAAGCAAGTAGTGCAAAGTTGCAAAGTGGTGCAACTTTTGTTCTGCAACTTGTGTGACCACATGGACTATTCCAACATGTCTGAATTGGTATGTTTACACTATGCATTTTCCTCTTTTGTACCCAAACACACAAAATCGCTTTGAGCTATGTTCAACCGGATCAATCCCTCAAAAGTCCAAAGTGCAAAATGGTGCAAACTTCAGCATGCTATTACTCAGGTACCGTGATGCTTAGAAACTTCTCATCTAATCCTACAGGATTGTGTTGGGCCCCTCTACAATAAACTCTCATTTTTCTCTATCTCGAAGGAATTTTCCATTGGTGGCGAATTTTCACTTGGGGAAAAAGCTGTCAAATGCATGTAGTTGAAAGTTGCAAAGTGGTGCAACTTTTGTTCTGCAACTCATGTGACCTTACAGATTGTTTGAATGCATCCGACTGGGTACGTTTATGCTAGGAATGGTATTATTTCACATCCAAACATGTGGAATCGATCCAAGCTATGTTCAACTAGCTTGATCCCTTAAGAGTCTAAAGTGCAAAACAAAAGAAAACTTTGATGGGCTATTACTCAGAAACCATGATGCCTACGATCTCTCTATTTGAGCCTATAGAATTGTGTTGGGCCCCTCTACAATAACCTCTCTCAATTTTTGTTATCTCATTAGTTTTTTCCTGTGGTGTCCAGTTTTCACTTGATAGAAAAAATGTCAAATGCAAGTAGTGTAAATTTGCAAAGTGGTGCAACTTTTATTTTGCAATTCTTGTGACCAAAAAAACTTCTCCAACACATCTCGATAGGTAGGTTTACACTAGGCATGGACCTCTTTTGCACCCAAACACACGAAATTGCTCTGAGCTACGTTCAACCGGCTTGATCCCTTATGATGGCATGCAAAACAATCAAAAAAAGAAACATACACATGACGATTGGGAAGTCCAATTTTTCCACACAAAAAGCGTATGATCATTGGTGTAGAGCACCATGTTCCTCCATTTGATGAAGAAGGTCTATTTCAACGGTTTTAGTCATGACAATGTCAAATAAGGCCATGATAGGCCATTTTTAATCTTTCTTTTAGTTTTGAGTTAGTGTGGGGTCGTTTGAGTCAATTATGTAAGTACGAATAAGAAAATAACATTGGTAAAGGCATTGGAAGAGATTAATAATGTTGACCCTCTTGAAAATTTAGAATTTAGGCCTTAAAAGCAAGGCTAGATGCGGTGAAAAGAAGAAATTGCTTGAGAATAAGTTAGAATATGTTGGAAATAGGGTGAGGTTGTGGAGTTTGACGTGTTAATAGGGTATGCAAGGACAAGGGAGGTCAAAAGTATGTTATGGCATGATGCCCTAGTTGGGAAAAGAGGGGTTTTGAATGAAAATGAGAGGTTTGAGGGAGTAAAAGTGGGTAAAGTCAGAGGGCAACATAATTTGGTGGTCAATTAAGTTTGTGTAGGAAAAATGAAGAGTGTTGGAAGAGGTTTTGAGGTTTTATGAGGTCTGGATATGGGTTTTTCAATAAACCCTAGAGAAATTTGAGAAAAGTGAGGGTTTAGAGGATAATGGGGTTAGAGGGCCAATCACTCCCTAAAAAATTATGCATTTTTTGGATTTGCAAACTGGTAAATGCTACCCAATGGTGTTTTTCAATTGGAATAGTGATTGAGAGGGTATTGCTTTGTTAAATAGACCTATTTGGGGGTCTAGGACAACGTTAAGTCCATTTCTTATTTGTATTATAAATTATAACTTGCTTTCTCCTGAGTCCATTTCCTATACAAGAAATAATATTGCAAAAAATTGACATATAAATCTTTCGATGTGTTTATATGGTGACAGATCAAGAACTTAACAATTCATTTTGCACTATCAAGATTATGCTGTGAAAATGTTTAAAGACTAATCAAGATAAATGTCTGTATGATAATGTGTCAAGAAGTTAACTACTTCATCTACTTTGAATATTATGTTTTGCAATTTTTGTGAAGATTATGTATCTCTTGCTTAATTGAGTTGTTCCAATCAAACGATTAAATATATTGGGGTATGTGCAGGATCATCATGGAAAAAACAAGCCCTTAAGTGGTAAAAAAATTAGAAAAATCGGAGTTAGGAAACTTGACGTAAAAATTTGAATAAGTTATCTATATTATTTCAAAAATATGTAAGAATAGAATTTGTAGAAAACTGAATGTAGTTTCTAAACTACTAGGTTTTTAAGAAAAAAAATCTATTTAGTGAAAATTTAAAATTTCAATGCAGTAGTACTTAAATTTCAAGGAAAAAATAAGTAGGTGTTTGTCTGACCACCCTAACCATTAAAATGATAATATTTTTTCATAAGATTTTAGATATAAGTAGAGGACTCATGTCTAGATGTGATGCATATTTTTTTGTAATTTTTTTCCAAATAAATAATTAATTATGAATTTTTTATTACAACTTTTAAAAAATATAAAAACTCGTATGTCTGACCACCTTAACTTGGTCAAAACTTCATGAAATTCATTTTTTTTTTTTAATCCTATAGTATGCAAAGCATAGAATGTGACACGTGTTTTGGATTCAAAAAATGTGACACTATTTGAAAGATATAGATGTTTTTCAATCAGTCTATCAATCAGGACTTTAGTCGTAATTTGATTAGAAAATGAATAATAATTACTTATTAAATTAAAAGTAAAGCATAATTAATATTGGTGGAAATCTAAGAATATTTTTTAAAAACGCTTTTCATTTCATCAATTTTGGGTAAGAAAAAAGTCATCAACCACAAACCCATCATATTGCCACTTTTTGGCTCATCATGATCCTGCACATACCCATTGGAATCTTTTTATGAATCATTTCATGGAATACCAATTGAAAGCATGTTTTTTGCTTTTAGATAAAGTTGTTTAGCATCAATCAATTAATATTCAATACAAACCATGAAGGACAACAATGATCAATGCTAGGGCTAACCAATTAATAAGTATACATGTGAATAAGTCAAGCATGTACATGTGAATAAGGGAAGCACAAGTACTCATAAACACGTAAGCCTTGAAGTATACATATGAATACATAGTATATGCAAATTAATACAAAGTATATGCATGAATACAAGGTATACTCATGAAAACATGTAAGTCGCAAAGTATACATTGGAATACATGTAAGTTGTAAAACATACATTTGAAAACACATAACTCATATCTATTGAACCATGGATTTATACTACAAATATGGACACCATCGATAATATAGATTTGTATTAACCAAATATCCATGTAGGAATACATCAATATATGTCAATATAAGTATAAAATAGAGGTACAAAATAGCCATATAGGCTTATGAGAATGCCATATAGGCATACAATGTCAAATATATCCAAAACAAAATATGTAGAAAAATGCCATATAGGCATACAACAAAGGGCTCTGGAATCAAAATTCAGTGCTCTCCAGACTCTCGAAATAAACTCTTTCCCTTTGCTTGTCGATAGGATGGCGATAGGTTTGTCACTCATTTGTGTTGCACTCAAGGAGTGATCCTGCTACTCCTCCCAGTGTTTAGTTCTTGGTGAAGTTTTAACTGTTACAAGAAGAAGTAAAGACATTAATATATAGAAATTACATTATAGAAAATGATATATTTAACAAAATAATAACTTACCACCATCTCATGATCACTCTCCATGAGGGAAATATTCCCACGCCCATGCTGAGGTGTGCTCAAGCCCTGTATAAACCATCCAAAAAAAAATTAAACTACAAATCAATAATGGTTTGTTTTTCACTAACATCTATAACAATGAATGTAAATTGAAATTTAGTAATTTTCCTCATACCTCCCCTATCAGAGCCATTGAGGATTGTATGGCAGATGAAACACTGATCTCCATTTCCCTCATTACATTCAGAGGTGTTTCCGCTTGCAACATCTAAAAATAAAACAAAAAATTATTCAGTCACAAAAACTATAATACTGATCCACGCCATGACTTATAATGTATGAGATAATGAAAAAAAATTTGAGTACTTATTAGAGTATATATTTCTGACAATCATGCTTACTATTTTCCCTATCCATATCTTGTTTGAAAGCATGTGTTTTTAGGCTTTTACCCATAGCACCAAGCCGATGAACCGTTTGATAAAATTCTTTCATAGACATGTATGATAATTGTGGTGGAATAGAGAAGGCAATGAACTATTTGAAAAAATGCCTCAAAGAAATGTGGTCTCATGGTGATGGAATTCCATCACCATAAGACTGCATTTCTTTCAGGTATCTTTTTTAGAAAGTTCATTGCCTTCTCTATGGTATTATTGCTTACTATTATGCTTTGATAGAAATTTTTCCAAGCATCCATAGTTTGTTGGAAAACCTATTTTAGGCTTTTAGCCATAGTAGCAAGGAAGTGAGTAGTGTGATAAAATTATTTGGTACACATGTATGGAAAACTTGGTATCATAGAAAATGCAGTGAGTTGTTTGAAGAAATGCCTCGAAGAAATGTGGTCTCATGGTGATAGAATGGCATTCCATCACCATGAGACCACATTTCTTTGAGGCATTTTTTCAAACTACTAACTGCCATGTCTATGTTATTGCTTACTATTATGCTTTGATATATTTTTTCCAAGCATCCATAGTTTGTTGGAAAGCACCTTTTTTAAGCTTTTAGCCATAGCTATGAGGAAATGAATTTTTTGATAAAATTATTTGGTAGACATGTATGGAAAATGTGGTAGCATAGAAAAGGTGGTGAGTTGTTTTAAAAAGTTCCTCAAGGAAATTGGGTCTCATGGTGATGGACATCACCATGAGATTGCATTTCTTTGAGGATTTTTTCAAAAAACTCATTTCCTTGTCTATGTGATTGCTTACTATTATTCTTTCATATATATTCCTTCCAAGCATCCATAGCATAGACAAGGCAGTGAATTGTTTGAAAAGATGTCGAGCAGTAAAAAGTGGTCTCATGCAATTCCATGACAAGAAAATGCATTTGAAGCTACTCCTAGACTTATTACTTATGCTATGTGAAGTAATTGCATCATTGCTTATGTTTACTTTCTAAACAACTATATTGTAGTTGAAATTTTGTTATCTATCAACATCTAGTTATTAGTTATGGAATGTGAAGTAATGCTTTGAGTTTGAATCATGTGCAATGCAATGTAATCAACGATATGAATATAAACAACAAAAATCTATTAAATACAATTCATTAGTTAAACTCTTTATTCTATTACCTATGTGTAGGTTTGAGTAAATCCACTCACACTGGGAGGTGTTCCCTTGAAACCTCCAATATTAGCCCGTTCAACAGCCAAAATCACATATTAAAATACCATTCGTAAAACAATACTATTAACATGTAATAAATTTATAATTTTTTACTAGTTACATACCCCACCGATAGGTGTACTACATAAAAAAGAAGGTGGAGGGCCAGTGTATCAAGTATCAACAATGTGACCCTACAATTTTATTAAAATCATAAAACTAAATTAGTTAATTTTGCATTTCAAAATCAAAATTTAATAAATTAAATTCAAAGAACATGCTAACTTTTACCTTAGAATCAATTCCATATGTGTCATACAAAATGTCAGTTGCCCTCTCCATCTCCATAGCTGTAGATGGATCCTACATAGCAGCCTCCTAAGTGTCGATGGGGTCATGTGAATAATTCGCCCCGCAAGATTGACACACATGGTTTCGAAGGCCACCACTTGAAGAATCCCCTAGATTGTGTTGTATAATAGGGCTAGCATGCTCAATGACACTCTGGGTCAAAGTGTCGATCACCTGCAATGTCTCTAAGTTGGCACTCTCCTTCGCGAGGGAAGGGATAACAATGTTCTCATGAGGCAGCCTAGCTAGAGGTCATCTCCCTTGCCACGTAGGATCTGGCTGTGCACTGGGTCTATCCTAAGCTAACCCCCCACCTCTCCCTTGGAAGTCCCTCATATCAAAATAATTTGGGATTGTATTCAATATGAACTCACAGTATAGTTTTCTAAGGAAATACTGTGGGACTTCACAATTTCTGCATGGTGGGTAATCAAAAACCACATACCACCTATCATTAAAAAATTTCCTAATCTATTGGTGGTGGCACCAATGAATAAGAAACCTCTTCGCATTGAGGGTAATATTTTTATGTGTGTGTCGTCAGTGAATAAGGAGCACAAATCACCTTTTGTAATTTTTAAATCTTTTACATCTTTATATGATAACTTATCTATGTAATAAGCCCTAGATGCCTGCCTCCTATCTTGCCATCCAGTTATTTGTTTGCTAATTGAATCTACATTTTTTAACATATATTTTAATGAAGTTTCTAGGGTCATTCTTTTTTTGGTTGAACCATTTGATCACTCAACCTACTAATTAAATCTTAAAGTTTTTTTTTGTTCTCAATTTCACTCATTAAATTTTGTTGAGTGCTAGGAGGGTGTTGAGGGATTGGTGGAGGAGGTTGTTGTTGTGGTTGACTTTTTTGTTGAGGATTTTTTTGTTTAGGATTTTGAGGATTTGTAGGTTGATTTTCATCTCCTACAAATTCAAAAAAAAAATATAAAATACAACCTAAAACTAACAAATTCAAAACAAAACAAAAAAACAATGCTTACCTACGACACCTCCTCATTGATGTGGCGACATCCTCATGATGAAATAGCAACCGTTGATGAAGATTTTTGCACACTACCTCCTCCTAGAATGTGAGTGTGAAAGATGGGGCTTTTGGTCATGGGCAAAAGAAAAAACATAGTCGAAATGCAAGAATGAATTCATTTTACTATTTTTTTTGGTTTTAGTAGATCATAATGTTAGCGAATTATAACGTGCTCACATTATGGGCTTGTTGTGACCAAGCCTTAGGCTCATTACACCAATCCATAACATGAGTGTGTTGTAACACACTCGCAGTATGAGTTTTCATAACTTTTTAAAAAAGTTTTCCATAAATTGGCTACCCATCTTCATGCACCCGCCCTGATCTTTTGTTGAATTTTCTAGACTAGAGAACATTTTCAAGTTACTTCAAATCATTAATATATCCTAAATTGAAAAACCAAAAATGTTTTGGTTATTTTCTCTAAAAAGGTTTGAACTTTTATTTTTAAAATACAATATTCTTTTTCTAAACTCGTATTCATAATGGCCATATTTGTTTCATAGGAATGACATTAAATTTGATACTTATCATAACTTTTACCATAAGACTAATATTGATTTAGATTTTGGTTGCTAGATCTTCCTTTTAAATTTATAGTACTATCTCATCTACCTCTTCATGAATTTATTCCTTTATCTCTAAAGCTATATCTCCCTTTTAATCTAACTTGATTAACTAAAACATTTGACTTAAAGGAATGCTCCATAGAAAAGATAGAAAATGAATTATCCTATGCTTTAAGAAATTAGAAAGGTTTGGAGCTCATCTATTTCTAGAAAACTATTAGAGAGCATTTTTCTCTTCTATAGACACAAAAAGTAATTCAAAGTATGTATGTAGTCTCCTAGGAATATATTCTACTATTCTCTTATCTTTAAAAGTCTCACCATGATATGTAATTTTACTAATCAACCCAAGCATTAAAACATCATACCAAGTCCCAATTTTGGGACTGTAGTTATGGAAAAAGTATCCCTTTTCTTCACTGGAACTTCCTAAAATCTATTGTTATTGTTTCGTTGTGATGTTGATGATGGATTCACACCAACTTTCAAAGAGATTCCACTCAAGGATAACCCTAGAGATCTCAATGCAAAGGAGATTGAAATCTTGCAATAGGGTTGTCCTAGAGATTGAATGATAGATAATGAGGGGTTCACCACCAAGTGTAAACTTGGAAAAGACAATGAATTGGAAAACACAGTGAGATATGAAAGATGACCTAGAAAGATGAATAAAATGTAACATAAAGCTATGAAACTAAAAGTGTGCACCTAGAGGACTAAAGAAGATAGAATGGAGGTCTGGATCATTGAAAAATCTAATTTTGACGCTGATTGGGACTCAGATTCCAAGCTGGGTGAATTAATCTAGTTTTTGAGAAAATGTGCAGGAACAAATTTCAGCCAAAAGGGTATCCAGATCTGTAAAAATCTTTGTCAGTCCTATAAAGTGAGACTCTTTTACCAATAGTGGCAAATCAGTCCACTTTTTCTTTTCTATAAATTTTCAATGGATTCTGTTGCTCTCAGTTTGGTCTACTCTTTTTGATTGGTCTCTCGATCTGAAACTATGAAATGCCACCTATAGACCTTGTCCAGGTTTCTCCAAGCCTTGATGACAACTTTAAGGATTTTGAGGATTTTGACAACTTTTCTCCACCTTTGCTTCTTGGTAAGTCTGCAACCTAGCCCTGCAAATGACACAGAAGAAGAGGGGAAAATGTTGTGGGGGTTAGTGAATAGGGGTTTTCCTTGGTCTAACCCCTTGTTGGTAATTAAACCTTGAAATGAAAGAAAATATAAAAGGAGAATGATGAATGAATAAAAGATAATGTTGTAACTCACTAAACCCTAGCAATAAGTTGTTGCAAGGATGCTTGAAATGGCTGCAATGGATGTGGTTCTTGACTCTAACTTGAAGGATATGGATCTTGCTTGAAACACTTGCTTGGATCATGAACTCTACATCACAAATGTTAGCACAATAACAAACATGAATAATGCAATCTTTGACATGATGATTGGAAATTGAAGAATTCTCTTGAATGCTTGATAATCTTCCCTTGAAATGCATTGAATGCTCTTGGGAATGCTTAATACTCTTGAGAACTCTTGAATGCTTGCAAAAATTTCTAGGTGAGAATATGAGTGAAAGAACCTTGTATTTATACTCAATTATGCAATAATTCCCAAATTACAACACTACAAGTTGACATCAGATCTAGGAGAATAAAACCCCACTAGAGATTTAGAAAAATTTGAATTTTGGTCATATGAGACTCATTCACCCAAGGTGGTGAATGAGTCCCATCACAGGTAATGTATGGGACCAAAAATGAAAAATGCCTAGAAATGTGTGAAACCTACATCCGGGCAAAAAATACCTAGGTGGGACTCATTCACCCAAGGTGGTGAATGAGTCCCAAACAATAAATCTAGGCCACACAAGCCAAGAACGACTGAATTATGATTGGTTAATGATTGGTTTTTGGATTATCCTCGAAAAAATGCAATACATGAGGCTTGTGGATGAAAAATAGGGCCAATTAAAGCATAAGAAAGCCCAATATTAATGAAAATCCTAGAGGAATGTGAAAGTGTTTTACAACACTTTACAACACTCTAAATAAGGGAAGATTAGAGCTGATTATGATTAAAAAATTTAGCTTATTTGATAAAACCTTAGAAAATGTGACAGTATGTTACTTCACAACACTTTTGCAAGGATCCATTAAAATACCATTAGTTCACAAGGACAAAAGACCTAATGTGAATGTGTTATCCATATTGTAACACTAAATCAAGGAAACATTAAACCAAAATCGCAAGGAGGGTCCATACAAGTTAGAAAAAGTAGAAGGGTTAATTTTTTCAGTGACTCCATTTATCCCTCAGTTTAGTGAGAGGATGAACCTACTTAAAACTCACACTAAAGTAGAAAAAAACACATCAAGAGGGGTTCCAATGCACCAATACTAGCAAGACGAGATGACAACGACCAAGAGGGGTGATCAAGCCCCTAGGATCAAGATCCCATTACAAACTAACATGAACATAAAGGAACACACATGAGAATGATATAAAGAGAAATGAAAAGGCCAAGCATACATTTCCAAAAGATGAAAAGGAGAAAAGAGGGAGATAAAAATAATTAGATCAAGCTTCTACCATTTTTCCATCTTGATGTGGATCAGATCTAGGATTTTTTCCTGGAAAACACATACTCACTCTGAGGCGATGAAACTTCTGGTTGTCCACTGGGTGAGAAACATATACTCATGGATGGTATGAACTAACACACATGAAAGTGGCTATGGGGAAATTCATGCCTCAGATTGGGCTTCCTGCTTAACCATACCAAAGTTATACCTCCTAATAACTTTAATAATATGCCACACAAAAATGATTTTTGAGCTTCACGAGGAAAGCAAAACTTTGTATGCTTAGAGCTCATGAACAAATAGGATGGTACTATAGGCATGCAAGTTGTCTTATGCAAGGTGGCCATATAACAACAAATGTAAAATGCAACATGCAAAGAATGTTCAAATAATGTTCAAAGGAGTCTTTCTTAGTTCATGTGAGGTCTTTAGCTTAGGTAACAGTGTGCCTAATGTCTCCAAGAAAGGATCAATTAGAGAATAGAGAAATCACAACTTAGGGGATGCAGTGCATCACATCAATCCACTAAGAGGAATACAATATTCTAAGAGAAATCACACTCCTAAAGGACATTACAACCAATTCCATCCACAAAGTTAAAAATGCATCGTATGAAGTAAGAAGGTTGGAACAAGAACCAAGAAAAATGAAAATTCAAAAGAATAATGTCAATGTATGCCCCCACTTTAAATAAATTGCTAAACACCATATTGTGAGAAATTACTTTAAAGTAGAAAATGAAAAAAAATGCTAACAAGAAGGAAGACATGAGAGCCAACATGGAAAGCCCTATGCCAAGTCATATGTTTCCAAGTAAAGCTACATCATGTGAGATAAAAAGAAAAGAAAGAGGTTTTCCACAAAATGAAAACACCAAACACATAAGGGATCTATGGATTTGGGGTCACTATGTTCTATGCTACAATATTTTTAGAGAGCTTGAAACTATCATCATCCCCCAAATATACATAGAACTGGAAGAATGACACAAAGAGAGTGAAGAAAAAGAAACATGAATGTCTCAATTCCTTCCATCATCCCCAAAACAAAAACACAAGAAAAAATAGAAAATGAAAAGGAAAAAGAAATCCTTTTGGGTCAACATGGAAGAGACAGGGTGTCTTGACACCTTGCATCATCCCCAAAAGAGAAAGATAAACAAAAGGTGAAAGAAAATAAAAAGACTTTTGGGTCAACATTGAAGAGACATAGGGTGTCTTGATGCCTTGCATCATCCCAAAAGAGAAAGATAAAAAAGGTGAAAGAAAAAAAATCCTTTTGGGTCAACATGGAAGAGACATAGGGTGTCTCAATGCCTTGCATCATCCCCAAAAGAAAAACACAAGACAAAAGAGAAAATGAAAAGGAAAAAGAAAATAAAGCCTTTTGGGTCAACATGGAAGACACATAGGGTGTCTTGACACCTTGTATCATCCCCAAAAGGAAAAGGAAAAAGATATAAAGATTAAAAATGAAAGAGATACATGGCATAGAGAATAATGAAGGTACAAATGGAGGAATGTCATGAAGAGAGAGATCATCAAAAAAAAATTTACAGGGGATCTCATTACACACATGCAATCACACACAAAAGGAAAATGAAAAAGAGATAAATCAAAAGACTAGTAAGGAAAATGTGAGTCAACCTATGAGCAGGTCACCCACCTCTGAATCTCAGTCTGTATAAGCGAAAGGTGAACAATGTAGCTAAGGGACAACGAAAAATGCATTACTAGGGAAAGGATATCAATTGCTTGCACCCATTGAGTGTGAGACAAGAATGAGCCAAGGTAGGTGATGGGAAAGGTCATGTAATAGTGAGAATATAATGTTCTACAACTATTACATGACAAGGGGTCCCTCTTTAAGGAATTATTTCTATAGTGTCAAATTGTTGAAGGATCCTTATTATAGTTCGACACTTGTTGATAAGATGTCCAAGAATCCTATGATATAAAAAATATTTAGTGTTATCTTTAGGGAATTTGCTTCTAGTATGATGTGGAAGTTTAAGTCAGCCTATGTCAATAAGATGTTGTAGTTTTCAATCAATTTCTGTTTGAGTGTATGGGAGCTTGTAATGTGTTCTTTTGTTGCTAGATTCACAAACTTCTCTAGATGGGATTAGGGTAGGTAGTCCTGAGATGATCCTATCCTTATCCTTGTCATTGTTATGAGCTATTGGTTTTTCCTTAGGAAGAAGGACATTTAGATCAAGAGGGGAATCAAAGATCACCATACCATCACTTTGGAGCCTTAGATATTCTTGAGGGGGTTTTCTGTTGTGAAGGGGATCTTGATCTTCTAATCCCTTTTTATTTTCATCTGTTGGTATTTTCTCTAACAGTTGATGAATTTCATGCTTACTTGTTGTATCACATCCTTATTTACTCAAGATTTTGAATCCTTTTACATATGTTTCTTCAATATTAATAGGAGTGTTGGTTACTTTATTATCATAGAATGGTTGAGTGTTTGCTTGTCTACAAGAACTAGATTCGCCTATTATATGGATGTTAGGTTCAAATTTTTTTTCAGGATGTAAGTAACTATGAAACATTTTTTCCTTGATCATTTTTTATTTTCGGCTCGAATATGTTTGTGGCTTTGGATGTGTCCGTGCTCAAGAAAATCCATTGGAAAGGTGTGCAATGCACCATGTGGTGGCTGCACAACTTTCATTTTTCACTTTCCTTTCGGGAGAGATTCAAGAAATGTGCTAACTCTTGGGAGATTTTTTTGAGGAGCCATATTCATGAGTCTAAGAATTTTTGCTCACTTGGCACGTCATCTCTTCTCTGCAAGAATTTTTCACTTTTATGATGCGACCTCTTTTGAATTTGGTTGTAGCTTGTTGGCCTCTTTTTGGTTTTCTTGATGGAAGCTTTAAGTTAGTGCCATTAGGTTATGTCACTACTCAGCTAGACTTTTTCCAGGTTATTTTCTAGGATTTGATCATTTTCAGCTAACTAGATCCTTGCTAAATATCTAAAGAGCATTAATGCTACAGTTGAGAATTGATGAGCAAATATTGTTGTGACCTAACTAAAATATCTATGATCAGATCATGTGCTATCAAATGCCAACATTTGGCAGCAATTAATTCTATGTTGTGGTGGTGGTTTCTTCTTTTTGCAACTATAAATGAGAGGCAACAATTGAAGGGAAGGGTTAGTTCAAAGTTTTAGTTTTATTTTCCAAGGAAAAGTTTCTTTAGTTTTCTTAGGTTATAGAACTATTTTTAGAAGTAGAGTTGTAGAACTACTTTTTGGTGGCATGTTATATCTTTTAAACCTCAAACTAAATTATTGGATTGGAATCCGACCTCTGTTTGAAAGTTCATTTGATATTTAATCATGAATTATTTGGAAGAAATATTTGAGACTATGCATGCATGGCCTTTATAAAGCTTTCCTTATTTATTCTTTCATTCTAAATAAAAAACTATCTCAAGATGAATTCAAATAGTTTAAGTTGTTGATTTCCATGTTGTAGGTTTATGTGGTAGGATAATAGCTTGTGAAAATTGGATTATGCCTATGGACTTCTCCATTGTTCTGAAGGGTTGTTGTTTTGTTATATTGTGTTGTATGAAGAGAGAGAGCTTATGCAATTTTTGAGCATTTTTCTTTTAACCTTGGAAATATTTATGTTTGATTGGACCTTAATGAACACTATCTATAGGAATATTTGAAAGACTATACTGTGCTTGTTGTTATCCTTTGTTGTTAGTTCTCTTCACAACTAAAGGGTTGTGGAATTATGTGTCTAATTATATCACTCATAGGAAATATTGGGTTTGAAATGTTGTAAAAGATTTGGCGTATTGCCATTTTTATGTTTTATGTTTACATTTCCTTCTACCCTTTTCTCCAAAATCTAGAGAAGAGCTGAATTTCTATAAAAATATTGGAGGTATTCAGTGAGGCACAAATTAGTCCCCCACTAATTGAATTTCCCATAAGCTTGTTAGAGAGGTGCAAGCTTTGATGATCAACAGTTCTTTTTATGGCACGCCTAGTGGGACGTGAAGTTCTCTTAATGCCTGATTAAAAGTGAGAAATAATTCTTAAATGAGGCCAAGGAAAGAAACTAGAAGTTTCATGCCCAAAATCCAAACAAGAGCATCTTCAAGAGGAAATTTCAAGAACTCTGAATTACCTACTTGGTACCTAGGAGAAGAAGACTTACAGGTTATGTATCACCTATAAGGAGTAATAGAGTGAGAGGTAAGAGCTGAATATACAAAGTTTTATCTACACCACTCAGAGGCTCAACCTTCCAAATCAGAATACTTGTATACCTGATTCATAGAAATCTTTTCTCTATAGCTCATGTAGCTGCCCCTTCTCCTAGAAATTTTGTAACATGAGATAGCGGTAGTTCGCTACAGCCACCTACACCCCTAGATGTATGGCCTTCCATACCCACTAACACCCTCAAGGATATTCCAATTTTTTTGGAGAAGATTTCAAAACCCCCTCTGAACACCTTCATGATATAGCGGAGGTATGTAGGGTACATCACATTGCCGAGGAAAATATTGCACTTAGGCTATTAGTTGCCTCTTTCAAAGGAAAGGCCCAAGATTGGTATTGATCTTTGGCCTCGGGTTCTATCATCTCCTGGGATCAGCTTAGAGAGAGGTTTTTTGAATGCTTCTTAGAGAAAGGAGATAATTCTTTGTTGCTACATGAATTGATCACCATCAAAAGAGCTCCGCAAGAGGCCATGAGTGACCTCAACACTAGGTTCCACAAAACTTGGCAAAGAATCCCTGTGACTACTCGGCCCCCAACTATGATGGTGTTTATGTTCTACCTGAAGTCTTTCAATTCAAACATCATGGTGATGATAACCTCCATGGGAGCGGATATCTTACCCGATGTGTACGAGATGGTTGTGCTCATGGAAAATAGTTTGATTGATGTTGGGAAGATTCTACCATGACCTTTGATGTCGGTATTTGCAGAAATCTCCAGTGGTCCTCGGGAAGAAGCTACATCAAACACTTCTACTACATAATTGACATCGGCCACACCACAGTCTATGTACGTGTACCCTATCACTCATACAAGCATTTCAGGATCTTCCTCTATAGCAACAGACATCAATGACATGAAGAGTCTCATGCGGACTCTTGCTAACGAGTTGGTTCTTATCAAATGGTAGCAAGCAATGCCTTGGAAGTAGACCACACAAATCTATGGTGGAAGCAAGCCATCTTATTAGGAAAATACATACCAAGGATCCTCTAGAGGAGGAGACAGCCACAGAAAAGATTTAATTCTAGGCCAAAACTATTTTGTGGAAGATGAGAATGTATGGTGCTTCCCATGCATTGATAGTCATATGCCCTGAAATTGTCCCAAGGGAAATATGTAGTAAAAGATAGCAGAACAAAGAAACAACCTGGGCTCACTCCTGAATGTGAATGAATATGAGTCCTCTGAAATGGAAAATGCCTGCCTCAGAGTGCAAATACAAGGAATTTCCTTGGAGAAAGAACTGGATATTGTGCCTGACCAAGTGTTATTTTCATGGATGGAGGAAGAGGATACGATATTCACGAATGAAGCCCCAACGAATAGTACTTCGCAAGTATAGTCAGATTACAATACAAGATCTAAAAGATGGCTCAGAGGAGAATGTGTAGCAAGCTTTGCCACATCCTCAAACACATCAACCATTGCTACAGGAAAAGTGGGCTCCACCACCCACTATCGGACCTACTTCGTAGTTGCACATTCCACCGTTTCTAGAGAAGGAGATGAACAAGACACCAAGCCCATTCATGATGAAATGTTTTCTTTTTGAAAATAAGAGAAATACCACCATTCAAGCCAAAGACCCAACTAGTCAGAATGCTCAATGTGGTGGAACATTTGAAGAAGGCACCTACCAACATCTCTTTGTGGGATGCCATATCTATCCTCGAGAAAAAGAATTTTCTCTAGGAAGCATTAAAGAAAGAAGAAAAAATACTATAGACGGATGTGACTCTGTCATGTGGTCAAAGTGAAGACAAAGGATCCACATTGGAACCTCAGGCTCCAAAAGCAGCTGCTTATGTGAACAACGTAGAAAATGGAAAATAGAAAGAGGTAAGCAAGCCAAAACCCACACCTTTCTTTTTAACACTTATTGTGGGAGATAATATTTTGCATAATAACATGATCGATTCGGGGGCTAGCACAATGGTCTTGCCGAAACAAGTGGTCGATGCCCTGAAACTTAAGTATGAGCCCCTTGAGAAAGGAAACATACAGTTAGATGGGAAGAAGGTTTCGACCATTGGTTAGATAAAATATCTACCTCTAACCCTCTTCTCATGTCCAAGCCAAATAACCACACAAGAAATAGTAGTGATAGACATTCCCCTGGTCTTCGGGATGTGTCTTTCAAGATATTTCACTGCGAAGCTTGGTAGATACTTAGTGCTCGATTGGTCCTACCTGATATTGAGAACCAAGCATGGGGCGAAGATAAATATTTTATCTGAATCTTTGCATCTCAAATACATAGTAGGAAATGCAGTCCTATGTTTTAAAGTGGCACATAGGGTATGTGCAGGATCCTGATGGGCCAAAAAGTGGCGATATGATGGGTATTTGTATGGTATGTGGATGACAACCCTTTTTTAACCCAAAATTGATAAAATGAAAATGGTTTTTAAAGGAGATTCTTAGCTTTCCACTAATATAAATTATGCTTTACTTTAAATTTAATAAATAATTATTATTCATTTTCTATTTGAATTACGACTAAAGTCTTGATTGATAGGCTAATTGAAAAACATCTATACCTTTCAAATGTTATCACATTTTTGGAATCCAAAACATGCATCACATTCTATGCTTCACATAATATAGGATTAAAAAAGAAAAATTGAATTTCATGAAGTTTTCACCAAGTTAAGGTGGTCAGACATACGAGTTTTTATATTTTTTAAAAGTTGTAATAAAAAATTCATAATTAATTATTTACTTGGAAAAAAAATTACAAAAGAATATGCATCACATCTTGACATGAGTCCTCTACTTATGTCTAAAATCTTATAAAAAAATATTATCATTTTATTATGGTTAGGGTGGTCAGACAAACACCTTCTTATTTTTTCCCTGAAATTTAAGTACTACTGCATTGAAATTTCAAATTTTCACGAAATAGATTTTTTATTTTTTAAAATAAACCTAGTTTTTTATAAACTACATTGAATTTTCTACATATTCTATTCTTACATATTTTTGAAATAATATAGATAACTTATTCAAATTTTTACGTCAAGTTTCCTAACTTTGATTTTTTTGATTTTTTTGCCAGTTAAGGGCCTATTTTTTCCATGATGATCCTGCACATACCCCATACCTCTTTCTCATAGTAGGAGAGATATTGTGTAGAGATGTTGGAAGATGAAGAAGACACAAATGATCAGACTCCTGAAGAAGAGGTGCTACTAAACCAATTCATTGACTCTGACCTGATCAAAAACTTCATGCAACAGGGCTAGGAACCTATGTGATTTTCGATGATGCTCAAGTATTTTCAAAATTAATGAAGGATCGCAAGGAATATTATGATCCGACAGACAATCGTCTATGGGATTTATATTTTGATGGTACCACATGCAAAGTTGGCTCTAGAGCGGGCGTCTGACTAATGTCTTCGATAGGATCAAAGACCCTCAAGGCTTACCATTTTCAATTCTCATGCTCAAATAATGACGTAAAATATGAGGCTTTGGTTCATGGTCTGATTCTTGTAGAACATATGGGTGTAAAGAGAATACAAGCTTTTAGAGATTAAGAGTTAGTGGTGAGCTAGGTTCATGGGCAAGCAGCTGCAACCAATACAAGAATGAACTCACATAGACATCAAATTTGAGACTTGATTGAGAGTTTTGAGGCCTTCAATATAAAAGTCATTCCCCGATCTCAAAATAGTGTCGTTGATTAGATGGCTTCTACCAGTTTTCAATTTGAACCAGTTTTGGATTCAACCAAGCAGAATGTAGTGTAAGTCATCGTCTAACCTACAATCCCCGATAATGATCAAAACTGACAAGTTTTTGATGATGACGTTCAAATTGCTACCTTTATATAGAAATCAGGAGCATTTTCTTACTATTCACAACTAGGAGTAGAATTTTCCACAAAATAGGTTATCCAGTTAAAAGGAAAGAAGCTTCCTCAAGGATTAATCTCCCTTGAAATTCTCTTTGATTGTGAAGATGTGAGAAACAACAAGCAAAGGTTCACCACAGACACAAGGGACTATGAAGAGCTTGATGTCGGAAGTGACGTAAAGTTAAAGGTCAGAAGGGAAGTTCCCCACAAAGACAAGAAAAGACTGAAGGATCTATGTTTCAAATATGATGGAGTCATTGCCTAGACCTATGGTGATCTTAGAGGGTATGACCCAGGTATAATTTAGAATACCATTGACTTGGTGGAGGGATCTAAGCTCATCTAACAAAAGAAAAAGCCAATCAATCTAAAGGTCGAAGCGTTGATTGCATAGGAGCTCACCAAATTGATTGAGTCAAGGATCATATATCTGATCAAGCATTCTACCTGGGTGTAAAATCTAGTACCAGTTTAGAAAAATAATGGTGATATTAAGCTTTGTGTTGACATCTGAGATCTAAATAAAGCCTCACTAAAATACTGCTACCTTTTTCCATCGATGGAGTAGATCCTACAGACTATGGCCGGGTCAAATATTTTTTCATTACAAGATGGTTTCTTAGGCTATAACTAGGTATATGTAAAGGAAGGTGACCAACATAAGACAACATTTACCACTAAGTGGGGAATGTTTTCCTACTCAAAAATGTCATTTAGACTTTCAAATATTGATGCAACTTTTCAACAAGCAATGAATATTGATTTCAAGGGTTTAATCAACCTGATTATCTTAATATATCTGGATGACCTGACGGTCTTTTCAAAGTCAAAAGATGATCATTTTGACCATCTAGAGAAGGATTTCTAGAAATTTCAACAGTTTGGGATTTCTTTGAATCCCATAAAATGTTTTTTTGGAGTACCTCAAGGTAAGCTACTTAGTTTTGTAGTGTCAAAGGAGGGAATAGCAATAGACCCCGAAAGGGTGAGATCTATAATGGAGTTACCCCTAATAGTAAATCAGAAGGGAATGCAGTCTTTTTTGGGGAAGATCAACTTTTTCAATAGGTTCATATCAGATTTTGCAGGTATTATGAGACCGATCACCCTAATGCTTAAGAACTTGATTTTCAAATGGACCCCTGAGGGAAAGACAAGTTTTGAGTAAATAAAGATAGCTATCTCCACTACCTTGGTATTGGCTAACCCTAAATTTTCCAAGGATTTTATACTCTATGTATATAGTGGCTAACATAGCATAGCTTCAGTGCTCACTCAAAAGGATGAGGGAAATAATGGAGAACATCTTATTGCATTTCACTCAAGGACCCTTAAAGGATATGAAGCTAGGTATAAATTTTTAGAAAAGCATACTTTTTCCATTGTTAAAATCTTAAAGAAGTTCTAACACTTGGTGTGGGCCAATAAGATCACTATTCTCATTGCACATCCTAGTGTGCGGGAGTATATCACAGAAGGTGAGATAACCAAAAAGAGGGAAAATTGGATCACCAAGATTCTAGAGTATGATGTGGACATCAGACCAACCAAGCTAGTTTGAGGAAGAGGTATGTGCAAATACATTGCATAGGAATCAAGTCTCGTAGCTGAAAGGGATATTGATCAGGTCTACTTGAACCAATTCGAGTCCAATAAATCTTGGGTGGCAGATTAGACACAATATATGCAAGAGGGGCACTACCCAACCAGCCTTTCATCCCATAAAAGGTGATACTACAAATTTTAAGGCACTAGGTATGTATTGATTAAAGGTGTATTATTCAAGAGAAACTATGATAGTGTCTTGCTCCAATGTTTAGACAAATTGCATGCAAAAAGAGTTCTTAATGAATTCCATCGTAGTCTTGAGGGTGGACATTTCTCTGCCAAGACTACTGCTTTGAAGATAATGCGAGTAGGATATTATTGGCCCTCTATGTTTTTCGAAGCACATCATCTGGTGCAAAAATTTACTCAGTGCCAATTCTTTGTTGGCAAGAGACAAAATTTTGCTCTACCTTTGAGCCCAATTGTACCTAAAGAGCCCTTTGCTCAATGGGGTCTAGATTTTGTTGGATTGATAAATCCTATTTCCAGCACTGGTGACAAGTGGATCCTTATGGTGATTGACTACTTTACAAGGTGGACAGAGCCTGTAGCTCTAAAAAATGCAACAGAGGGTGAGATTGTCAATTCCCTTGAAGAGCTGGTAGCTAGATTTGGCTCACCCAAAACCATCATATCCAACAATGCTCAAGATTTTGTAGGTTTGGGGATGTTAAATTTTTTAATCAAACATGGGATTTACCTTAAAAGTTCATCAAAGTACTTCCCATAAGGAAATCGATTAGTAGGGTCGACCAACAAAAACCTAATTAGGTTAATCAAGTGCATTGGGTCAAAATGACAAAGGAATTGGCACAAACACCTACAAGCTACTCTGTGGGAGGACCAAATTACTCCCAAGTAGATCCTAAAGACCTCCCATTATGAACTGGTGTATGGAAAAGAGGTAGTTTTGCTTGTTTCCATAGAAATTCTTGCCTTACAACTATTGAAAGCCCTGAAGATTGAAGAAAATGGCGGAATGGAAGTATGCTTGGAGGAACTCCTCAAATTGCAGGAGAATAGAGATAAATCCAACAATAAAGTGATGGTTTAAAAAAAAAATCTAATGCAAAATTCAGAGAAGGGAGCCTAGTGCTAAAGTATGATGAGCATACCCTAAAACTAGGGAAACACACAAAATTTGAACCGCTATGGAAGGGACCCTTCAGCATTAGCACATGTAAGGAAAAGAATGCATATGAACTTGAAGATATGGAAGGTAATGCTTTATTTATACCGGTGAACGGTATTTATCTGAAATTATTCCATTAAAATATGTAGTTCTTTAAAAAATTTAACAGTTATGTACAATATGTAAATTTTTTGTAAATATGTTCTAAATTTTGAGAATAAGCCATTCAGAATAACATAAAAGAAGAAAAAAAATTGTATTATATTATATTCATTGAAAATTTACAATGTAATACAAGATCGAGGCTCAGATTTAAATGTAAGGCTCTTGCGAGCAAACCCAAAAATAGTTATAGAGCAAAAAGAAGCAAAAAGGAGGCAACATCCAAAAAATAGTAAAGATAAGCCTCCTGCTATTGTCTAGAAATCTGAAATAGCTCATCATCAAATTTTCTTCTTCTTCTTCTTCTTCTTAGTAAATATACAAAATTGGGGTGAATACACAACACACGCGGGTTCCACATAGTGCAGGCTACCATCCTAATCATCGTGGTTATGCACTAGAAACTTAAAGTGCTTCCTCTAGGTGAGCCCTGAAACATTCTCCAGACCATACTCATGTAGAAGGTAGATGGCCACTAGTTGAGAAGAAAATTGATGCATCTGAAGGGCCATGGTGTGGAAGTTAGAAAGGAAGGGAAACCAGGGTATGTCTATCCCATAGTCCATGTGCCTACAAAGATCCATGGCACTCGGAATGCCAATGCCAGGGATAACCACTTTAACTATCTCGCCAAGCCCTTCCATCATTGTAGGGTCAAACATCTGGTGGAAAAAATCAATTATCAATGGTTTGGCCATGTTCAGTTCGAGCAAAGAGGCTACAAAGTGGGAAAGAATGTTGCAATTTATGTGGAGCTGGTTCTCATCATTAATGTAGTCCTGGCCAACTACCCACTTGAACACAACAAAGGAAATCCGGTCATAGTTCTTCACCAAGTGCTTAAGTCTGTCACTAGTGACCTCTCCCATAAAGCAATATTGTGGCCTCTGTGGGAGGAGCGGAATAGGAGTTCATTAGTCAACTGACATTTTGAGAAAGCAATGAATTGTGGTAGAATGGGAGACAAAGAGAAATACTTGCTAAACTTAAAGGCTATATTTTTTGAATGAATGTTGCAAAAGGTGGTATAGTTGTATATAGAAATCATAGGCTAACAAACCCAACCAATGGAAAGTCCATTTTTGGTTGGATGGCAACGGAAAAATATCTAGGAAAAATGGAAGAAGGTAGAGAAATCATATGGAGGATCTGACAAGAGGTCTCAAGAAATAAATTTTGGCATTGGGAGTAAATACTCTCATATGCTAATGGTTGGCATGTGTCCTTTTCCATCATTAGCACTAGCCAGCTTACTTATGTAAAAATATATGTATTAATGCACTAAGTTCTAACGAATTAATGGGCACGTCTTTTTAAAAGTACGTTGCATTACTTCAACACATTTCTCATAACTAAAATTATGCGTTCCAATGTAATGAGTTTATTTGTGAAAGATGTGGAGGGGAGAATATACGAATTCCATTCTCGCCACATTTTTAGCATTTCCAAAGGATACGGATCTCGAATCCACACGTATCGCCTCGATGGCAGCATTTAATGGATCAACAACAATGACGGGGCATTAACTGCATGTACACTCGAGGAAACTAATTGCACTCAAAAGTAGATTTTTCTAAAGAAGAAAAACGCAAGTGGTTGTTTTTGTTAAGGAAAATCTCTGCAACTTCCTGATACAGACATGGCAGAGCCATCAACATCTAGTAGAAAAGTTGTAGCCTCAAGCAAAAGGCCTGGTTATGCTGATATCTTTGGGAAAAAATAATTTGGCAATGCTCCAATGCTTGAAGAGTGACCATTTGAATTCTAAAAAAGGTGCAACTAGATAGATGCATCCCAAGAGAGGCAGTATAGGATGTCATCGACAATGTTTTTGACCCGAGGTTGTTAGCTAACCCTAAAATTTTTAGGGAAGGTAAATTTCTAAGAATAATGAAGCATGAGTCATCTAAGTGTTTTGTTTTTTGCCTCTAGAATTGTGGTTTTCCATAGTTCATACTTCCTACCATACAGCCATGCCCAGAGTTGGTCAACGCATGTTCCAGAAGATTCAACAAAAGGATAGGAGCCATTGGGGTAACAAGATCAAAGTTACCATTTCTGTCGAAGCCATATGGGAGATTTTGTGTAGCCCTACAACCTGTGGTACTGAACATTTTGATGAAGAAAAAATGGATATCTTTGGGGAAGAAATGACCAGGAAAACAAGTTTTTATGAGGAAGCACAAAAAAGGCTAGAGAAGGGTAATCTTTCTCTTCCTCTTTCACGTAGAAAATTCAAGCAAGACACACAGTCTGTATTCTCAATGTTGGCCTAGGTCTTCGACCTTGATAGTGATGAGGAAGTTCACCCTTTTCAGATGAGCTTGGCTTATGTGCTCAAAAGAGAGAAGAACTAGAAATATTATGATTTTATTGATGTAATAGTCAGAAACATGCTAGATCAATTGAAGAGTTACAACACTAAGTCTAAATTTAGGTATTCTTCTTTCTTGGCATCAGAATTTTGATTGCCTAGAGAAAAATATACCAGTGTCTAGGTTAGATGTAAATGGTTGTTGTCAGCCAATTTTTGTATGGACTCATGTACTTTTGAGAATAGGGGATTATTACTGGTTTGTGTATCATTTTCCAAGGCCAATGCTCCAAGATTTTTTGTCACGCCCTATGGATCATTTCTCTCCTAAGGTCTCACAATGGATGGAAAACCTACCGATCTCGGTAGATTATTTCCTAGGAGAGGATTTTACATTCATCAGATTTCATGGTTTTGTTGGGAAACCTTTTTGACTCCCCAAATTTGTAATGGACAAAGTTTTTTCTTTGGAGGTATGTCGTTAGGAAACCCTTTCTGACAATTTCTATGGTACTAGAAGAAACAAAACAAATATATATTCGCTTCCCCTTAAAATTGTCAATAGTCAAGTAACGTTGAACAAGCGGAAGGCTGAGGGTGAGCTCACAAATATACTAGCGGCCTTAGGCTTAGTTCTCATGTGTGATAAGTGGGACTACAACCCAATAAAGCACTTCTCTCTAAAAAATGAGAGTCAAGAGTATTTTGAAAGGAGGAATTCAACATAGGAAAGGTCAGAGCTATATATTGACTTGGCTTGTATTCCACCCAAGTGACCAAAATGGCTGAATTTCTATGTGTCATAGGTGGAGTGTCAAAAGAACACCCCGATGGGAAATTCCCTCAACACATAGCTGAAGCGCAAGGGATGGTTGGAAAGAAAGAAGGTAGACTTCTAGAGATCATGACAAGAGATGAGATGCCCCAATGCCCTGTTTGGATACTGTTAACCACACGATGACAAGTTTGAGGATATTTATGATCAAGAGGTCAACTTTGAAAATAGCAATCCAGAGAGAAGTCATAAAATTGAAGAAGAGAAAATCTTGTGTTGCACTTCTCATCCTTAGGAATCCGATAGTTGGAGAGCCTTGAGGCAATAGAACTCAAAAGTCACATCCTCTACCAGTACCCAAAACAAAGGAAAAAGGACCCGATGGTCCCCAAGAGGGTCCACTGTAGCTGTCGAAGGCCAAGTTTTGGAGGGATCAGTCGCTAGAGGATAGGAACATACCAATTTTATTCATTCAAAAGGAAGATGAATCCTAGAGCTAGGTGCACTCAATGTGTCGTCCCGAGGAGAAGAAGAAGCATAGTCTATCCTACAAAATGTTTTGACTGTTGTGGCCTAGGTAAGTTTTACTCCCTCTCTTCTTCCAACCTTTGTGTCTATGGTTACTCCTCTACCCCCTCCCATTGAAAGTAATTCTCCATTCTGAGACCTTGGGCTAGTATTTTTGAATGTGGCCCCTACCATTTTTAATGAACTTTCAGAAGCTACCCTACCTGCCGAGTGAGCATCATCTGCTTTAGCCGCTATTGATTCTTTGACTTCCCTGTCAAGGGCCCCCATTGAAAGAGTAGAAGCTTCCTCATTTCCCATAACTCTTGGTCCACCTGCTTCTAGGAAGGCACCTCTCCCTCTACCCATTTCTCTTTTTACACTGACTGGTTTCTCCCCTATCCAATCTCAATTTGGCATCCCACCTCTTTGCATGATAATGCTCCCTTTTGCTTCCCTGCATGCTCATACATCCAAAGTTTCCCCTTTTGTCACCCTTTTTGGTCTCCCTCCTAGTGCTTTCATTGTAGCATAGAGCATTGATACCCCTTAGTGTCTTGAAAAGCATTTCAACGCAACCAAGTAGGCCAGATAGGTCAGAAATAAAAAAAACTACTATTAAAGAATGCCATGTTGCTAGCTACCAAAAATATTGAAGTTTGCTTCAATGAAGAGTGGAACTATCTGTTGATCACTACCATGAAGTTGCTCTTGTCCCAGCCCAAGGGACAATGTAGATGGAGTATGACATTAGAGCCATGGGCCTAGATTTGAACGAAACTCACCCACACAACAAATTGGTCCTAGCTAAGGCCACCAAGAAAGTTGTATATGTGGACTATGAGAGGCTGGGAAGAAATTTGAAGAAGCGCGAGGAAGAGTTAGTAAATGTGAAGGAAATAATGAGTAGGTAGTAGAATGAGATCTAGGCCAAAGATGTCAAGATGAACGGAATAAGGAAAATATAGAATCACCGAGGAGAGACATCCAAATCACTCATGGAGGTTCATGGTGAATAGGTTTAGTTTTATGTTGAAATTGAAAAATTAAAAATTTATTTGGCTACTGAGCGCCAAAAAAATGCAGAGTACTGGCATGCTTAGGAAAATATGAGAAGAGAGTTGGATGGTGTCTGATCTAAAACTTCCAAAAATCTTCAGAAGGCCAACATGGAAGCAAAAAAGTCCAAACAAGAGATTGGAAGGTTGAGCTCAGAACTGAAAAATACCCTTAGAGAAAGAAGTCAGATGAAGGAAAGCACAAGAGCAAGAGAGGCTCATTTCAATCAAGATCTAGCTACTGCACAAGGGTCTGTGACCCTCCTGATATTGAAGAAGATGATATCTACACACTGGGAGCAGATCAAAATTGTTATTTCCATTCTCAGGCCCACTTTACAATTCTTAAGAGATGTTTGGGAATTAAACGTGAAGATTGGCTTGATGGTCGATCGATTTATATAGATATGAACTTCCTGACTACTGGAATCAAAAAGCTTGATTTCTAGGTTGTGTGTAGCCATTGATGAGGCTCTAAAAAGTGTCAGGATTCTTGATTGAAGAGCCACCTCCATCAAATTAAATGAGATCATCCACTACCACAAGATCACAACAAGTTGCAAGGATTGCTAGACAGTGTTGAATAAGTGGGTCAATGAAATCAAGAAGGATTTCAACCTCCTAGTTAATTTAGGGCTCCCTCCTTTTCTTTTGCTAGATGGAGATGTGATGAAAGTCAAGCAGGTCACAAATGCAATTTGACATAAGGTCCAGACTTTTATAGAACTCCTGGGTTCAAGTGCAATTCTCATAGCTAATGATATAGAGTGTGAGATCTTCCCTCTTTCTCAACTCTATTATCACCTTGGGGTGATTTCTTTCAGATAGGGATTTGTTTCTTTCAAGGAATTTTTTGAGCTGAAGCAAGCATATAGGCTCATTTGTACTCTCTTCCAACTGAATGGTGTAGATTGGGAGGTGTTGCATTCTGCTTTCCTCAAACTCCAAGAATTACTAGAGGCCTAGGTTCATGTCTACGCAAGCGAAGGCCCCCTATGAGTTGCCAAAACTGTGAAGCATTTTTTCCTTGATCATTTTTTATTTTCAGCTCAAATATGTTTTTGGCTTTGGATGTTTTTGTGCTCAAGAAAAGTTATCAGAAAGGTGTGCAATGCACCATGTGGTGGCTGTGTAGCTTTCATTTTTTTCTTTCCTTTCGGGAGAGAGTCAGGACATGTGTCAGCTCGTTGAATATTTTCTTAAGCAGCCATACTCACAAGTCTGAGAATTTCTGCTCACTTGACATGTCATCTCTTCACTACAAGAAGTTTGTGCTTTTTATGAAGCGATCTCTTTTGGAGTTTGTCGGAGCTTTCTAACCACTTTTTTGGTTTTTAGGATGGAAGCTTTGAGTCGGTGCCATTGGGTTATGTCACTCGTCAACTAGACTTTTTTCAGGCTATTTTCTAGGATTTGATCATTTTTAGATAACTATCCTTGCTAAATATCTAAAGAGCATTAATGCGGAAGTTGAGAATTGATGAGAAAATATTTTTGTGACCTAACTAAAATATTTAAGATCAGATCATGTGCTATCAAATTCCAACATCTGGCAACAATTACTTTTGTGTTATGGCATCGATTTCTTCTTTTTGTAGCTATAAATGAGAGGCAGTGATTGAAGGGAAGGGTTAGTTCCAAGTTTCAGTTTCCTTTTCTGAGGAAAAGTTTCTTTAGTTTTCTTAGGTCATAGAACTATTTTCAGAAGTAGAGATGTAAAACTACTTTTCTCTGGCATACTATATCTTTTAAAGCTCAAACTATTATAGGACTAGAATCTGACCTCTATTTTAAAGTTCATTTGATATTTAAGCATGAATTATTTGGAAGAAATATTTGAGACTATGCATCTATGGCCTTCATCAAGCTTTCCTTCTTTATGCTTTCATTTTGAATAAAACACTATGTCAAGCTTAATTCAAATAGTTTAAGTTGTCGATTTCCATGTTGTAGGCTTATATGGTAGGATAATAGCTTGTGAAAATTTGATTATGTTTGTGGAATTCTCTATTTTTCTAAAGGTTTGTTGTTTTTTCATATCATGTTGTATGAAGAGAGGGCTTATGCAATTTCTGAACGTTTTTCTATTAACCTTGGAAATATTTATGTTTGATCAAACCTTAATGAACATTGCCTGTGGGAAGATTTCAAAGACTACACTGTGCATGTTGTTAGCCTTTGTTATTCGTTCTCTTCCCAATAATGAAGGGTTGTGACATTTTGTGTCTAATTATATCACTCATGGGAAAGATTGGGTTTGAAATTTTGTAAAATATTTGGCGTATTGCCATTTTTATATTTTATGTTTACATTTCCTTCTACCCTTTTCTCCAAAACTGAGAGAAGAGATGACTTTCTATAAAAATCTCAGAGGTATTCAGTTAGGCACAAATCAGTCCCCCACTCACTTAATTTCCCATAAGGCTGCCAAAGACGTGCAAGCTTTGATGATCAACAGTAACCAAAAATCTCAAGATATGGTATTGTAGGAAGATCTTGTTGTTCCATGGATGGATAGAAGGATGTGTTAGCTTCAAGGTTGTCAAGAAAATCGTTTAGGAACCTATCCATGCTATCATCATCTTCTCCAATGATTTCAACATCATGAAGAGGAAATTCATTAGGATTTGAGTGAGAATAAGTGAGTTCAATGTCATTAGGGTCATTTCCAAAAGTACAATTTCACACATCCACTAAATATTTTAATGATATCCAAAGCATGTTAAAGCACATATCCATAACACAAATTTTAGATTGTAAACTATGCAACAATGTTGTACATAAAAAAATGATTTTAAGAAATGCACAAGTTGAATGAATTTAAGCTAAATGCAATGAAAAATAAATTTTACAGACTGAAATAGAGAGATAAAAACAACAAACAGAGACTCAAAAAATGAATTGTAAGTGCCAAAAAATGTAGTGAAAAATATGCAGAGGGACTGATTTGCCCAAGGTGGCGAATGAGTCCACGTACTAATTTTTTGAAAATTTTCTAAATTTTTCTATTGAATTTCATGATTTTAATGTTTTCTAATGCAAATCTGAGATGCAAATGTAAAATTTTACTGATTTTGGATGAATTAGATGCAACAATGCAAGCTATATGAGCTTTCACTAATGCAAGCATTCAAACCCTAGAATGCAAACTAACCAATGCAAAACCTAATGCAATGGTAATGCAAGCTAAATATAGGATGTAAATGCGCTCAAAATCAGAATAGTGATTTCCTATATGCAAGTTCACCAAAATGGAACCTCCTAAAATATATTGTTTTTGTTTGGTTGTGATGTTGATGATGGATTCACATCCATTTTCATAGAGATTCCATTCAAGGATAACCCTAGATATCTCAATGCAAAGGAGATTGAAATCTTGCATTAGGTTTGTCCTACAGACTGAATGATAGCTAATGAGGGGTTCACCACCAAGTGTAAACTTGGAAAAGAAAATGAATTAGAAAACACCAAGCGATATGCAAGATGACCTAGAAAGATGAATAAAATCTAACAGAAAGGTATGAAACTAAAAGTGTGCACCTGGAGGACTAAAGAAGAGAAAACAGAGATTTGGAACACTAAAAAATCTATTGTTGATAGTGACTGGGACTCATTCGCCAAGCTGAGCGAGCCAATCCATTTTTTTGGGAAAATGTGTAGGAACAAATTTCATTCAAAAGGGTATCCAGATCTATAAAAATCTCTTTTACACTTGTATAGTGGGACTCATTCACCAATAGTGGCGAATCAGTCCACTTCTGCTTTTCTAGAAATTATGAACTGGATTTTGTTACTCTCAGTATACTTTGCTCTTTTTGACTGGTTTCTAGATCCAAAACTACAAAATGCCACTTGTAGACCTTCTCCAAGTTTCTCCAAGGATTGATGACTAATTTAAGGATTTTGAGGATTTTACAACTTTTCTCCACCTTTGCTTCTTGGTAAATATACAACCTAGCCCTCCAAATCACACACAAGAAGAGGGAAAAATGTTGTGGGGTTTAGTGAATAGGGGTTTTCCTTGGTCAAACACCTTGTTTGTAATTAAACCTTGAAATGAAAGAAAATATAAAAGGAGAATGACATGAATGAACAAAATATAATGTTGTAACTCACCAAACCCTACCAATAAGGTGTTGCAATGATGCTTGAAATGGATGCAATGGATGTGGTTCTTGACTCTAACTTGATTGAGATGGATCTTGCTTGAAACACTTGCTTGGATCATGAACTCTACATCGCAAATGTTAGCACACTAACAAACATGAAGAATGAAATCTTTCACATGATGATTGGCACTTGAAGAATGCTCTTGAATTCTTGATAATCTTCCCTTGAAATGCATTGAATTCTCTTGTGAATGCTTAATACTCTTGAGAACTCTTGAATGCTTGTAAAATTTTCTTGGTGAGAATATGAGTGAAAAAACCTTGTATTTATACTCAATTATCCAAGAATTCCCAAAATTACAACACTACAAGACAACATTAGATCTAGGAGAATAAAATCATGCCATAGATTTGAATTAAATTTGAATTTTTGTCACACAAGACTCATTCATTAAGGGTGGAAAATGAGTCCCATCACACATAATGTATGGGACCAAAAATGAAAAATGCTTAGAAATGTGTGAAACCTACATTGAGGCCAAAAAGACATAGGTGGGACTCATTCGCCCAAGGTGGTGAATGAGTTTGAAACACTAAATTTGGGACAAAAATCTAGGAACACTTGAATTATGATTGGTTAATGATTGGTTTCGGGATTATCCTCGAAAAGATGCAATAAATGAGGCTTGCAGATGCAAAATAGGGCCAATTAAAGCATAAGAAAGCCCAATTATTAATGACACGCCTAGAGGAATGTGAAAGTGTGTTACAAACTTTACAACACTCCAAATAAGGCAAGATTAGAGTTGATTATGATTAAAATTCTTAACTTATTTGATAAAACCCTCAAAAATTGTGAAAGTGTGTTAGTTCACAACACTTTTGCAAGCCACCATTAAAATCCCATTAGTTCACAAGGGCCCAAGACCTAATGTAAATTTTTGTATCCACATTGCAACACTAAATCAAGGCAATAGTAAGCAAAAATCACAAGGAGGGCCCAAACAAGTTAGAAAAAGTAAAAGGGTTACTTTTTCGGTGACTCCACTCACTTACTTTGGGAATAATTAATATTAAAATGAGCCTAATGTTTCCTTGATTTAGTGTTGTAATTTTTTTACACATTCATGTTAAGTTTAGGGCCCTTTTAAACTAAATGGACCTAATTGTGCCTTATTTGGGGTGTTGTAAAGTGTATCTTTACAATTGCACACTAATCTAAGGCTTTATTAATAAATTGGGCTTCTTTATGCCTTTTTTGGTCCTATTTTGCATCCACAAGCCTTATTTAATGCATTTGTTTAAGGATAATCCTGACAATTATCAATTAACCAATCATAATCCAATGTTTTTGGTTATGTGTACTTGTTCTAGTGATCTAGGAGTCATGCACCACCTTGGGGGTAGGACCTGATTTTAAAATTTTCCTTAAACTTAATACTTCTCAGAATTTGTGTCTCGTATTTAAGACATTGGGATTCATACCCCCCAACTGGCATATGATTCCCACTTTAACCAAGACCTATTTCAAATCAAATTCTTGGTGTTATTTTATTATCCTAGATCTGATGTCAGCTTGTAGTGTTGTAATTTAGAGAAATTTGGCATAAACAAGTATAAATATAAGGTTATTTCACATAATTTCACATAAGATTTTCAAGACAACATTCCTAAGGGTAATTCAAGTATTCAAGAGCATTCAAGATTTTATTATCAAGTATTTGAAGCATCAATTCATGATTCAAGCATCGTTTCAAAGTCATCATGCATCATGTGTGTTTTTCAGCTAACATTTGTGATGTAGGTTTTCATGATTCAAGCAAGAATGAACAAAGACATTATATTTCAAATCAAGATCAAGAATCAAGACCCACATCTATTGGAGCCATTTCACACAAGATTAGAGCCTTTTTTACAAGGGTTTGGTGAGTTGGAACATTGCCTTTGTTCATTCATAATTCCTTCATTCTATTTCACTTCATTTCATGGTTTAATTACCCAAAAACCTTGACCAAGGTAAACCACTATCCCTTAACACAACAACATTTTTTCCCTCTTCATGTGTGATTGCAGATCTAGGTAATTTGGAGGTTGAAGGTCCTTTGAGGAAAAAGTTCCAAGATTTGAAGAGAGTTGTCAAATTTTTCAAGAAGTTGTCATCTTCATGGAAACTCACCTACAACTCGTGAATCGAACTTTCAAACCTAGAGATCAAACAAGACAAAATCTATATAAGATCATTAAAGGATATAGAAGTTTTATCCAAACCCTAATACTGGGAATAAATCACCACCTTTGGTGCATGTGTCCTAGTATACCCCTTTTCAACAATTATTTGTAGATGATCCTAATTTTCCAACAGAAGATTCCAAAATCTTCCTAGATTGTAGTAGCAAGACTAAATCACCTAGTATGACATATGAGTCCTAATACACCTAAAAATAAGAATTTCAGAGTTGCAGACCTTGTTTTGACATCTCCAGTCTTCCAGGTGATTCTTTGTCTATCCTCAGTTTCTTATTTTGATTTTAAGTTTCATTTTTTAGGTCACATAGTTAGATTTTCATATTACTTTCATTTCCTTCCTTCTAAGCATTGCTTAGTGGTGAACCATCCTTGTCCTAGTTCCTCCCTCAATTGAGTCACTTGTTTGAGGGATCTCTAGGGTTTCCTAATGATCTAAGAGTGAAATAGGTCCCCTAATTGTTCGATCTCCTAGGTAGAGCACCCTATTTCCTTTGTATTTAGGGATAATCAAGTTTTTTGAGGTAGGGGGTAAGATTTAATAGAACACCTTTGCCAAAAGATGTTTCTTCAAATGAAGGTCCTTCTATTGAAGGTCTCTGTGCAAAGACCTTTGATTGAAGATGGACCTTTGATTGAAGGTCATCTTCGATCGAAGGGCTCTCAGTAATTTTTTAAAGATAAAATAAAATAATTCCTTTGATCAAATGAATTATTTTTGAAACTTAGAAAAAGGGATCCTAGGTCCTAAGTGAAAATAATATAGGATGGAATAGTGAAATTTTTGCATGTTTTATTAGGATGTATATTTAACAAGGTGAAAATATTGACTTCCAATCCTGAAGATTAGTCATTCAAACCTATATCTACATCTAGTTTAGGAGGGTAATGGTAATATAATGGATTGGAAATGATTTGGAATGATTATCCTAATTAAACTTTGTGCCCTAATACTAAAAATGTAAGATTATGAAAACTAATAAATAGAAATAGTCAAGTTTCAATAGATCTAGAAGGTGTAGATGACTATGTAGCTACATGGAAAAATTGGTTCTACTATGCCTACAAGGAGAGGGTCACCCAAGGAGCACTGAGTCCTTGTTATGGTGTCCAACTCAATATTTTGGGTCTTCTGATGGTAGGTCTGAGATCCCTATTTCCACTTTTCCCACTATTGGAATATCATAAATAAAGAGTTTTCATGGCTTGACAACTTTGATGACAAGAAATACAACAATGCAAAATGGATCTTCAAACTTGTAACTTGCACATTCATAAAGAGAAGAAATGTTGGGAATTTTAGGGGCCTGCCTCAGTCAAACCCCATGTAAGCGTTTCCACTTAATCAATAGAAAATTCCAATGATAAATGGATAATTGAAAGGAAGGAATGATGAAATCACAATGTGTTTCAACCCACCACCCTTCAATTTTTGTCTTGAAGGACTAAAGGCATACACATATTGTCAAGGATTTGGATCTTGCTTGCTTGAATACTTGAATGCTTTGGAGACCTACAAAAATATGTTAGCCTTCACAAAATAATGACAACATCATTAACTCACAAAACACTTTGACATGATACTTGGATCTTGAATTACTACAATAATTCTTTGAAATGTTTCTCTTGATAATAATTCTTATTCGTAAAATCTCCTTCTAGTTTTAAATGATGAAAAGACTAGGTATTTATTGGAATTTATTTAGTTTCTTAAAAATTAGATCTCAGACCTCAACATTTAAAATTTGAATTCTAAATTTTAAATTACCACCAAAAGCATATTTTAAAATGGGTCTTAGCTAAGAAAGGGGACTTAGTCACCCATTGACAACTGGGACCTAGCCCAAATTTCTATGAAACTCATTGGTGGGGGAGACATGGGTATGCGCAGGATCATCATGGAAAAAATATGCCCTTAAGTGGCAAAAAATTCAAAAAAATCAGAGTTAGGTAACTTGACGTCAAAATTTGAATAAGTTATCTATATTATTTCAAAAATATTTAAGAATAGAATCTGTAGCAAATTGAATTTGGTTTCTAAACTACTAGGTTTGTTTAAAAAAGAATCTATTTGGTGAAAATTTGAAATTTCAATGCAGTAGTACTTAAATTTTAGGAAAAATAAGAAGTAGGTGTGACCACCCTAACCACAATAAAATGATAATATTTTTTTATAATATTTTAGATATAAGTAGACTCATGTCCTGATGTGATGCATATTTTTTTGTAATTTTTTTCCAAATAAATAATTAATTATGAATTTTTTATTACAACTTTTAAAAAATATTAAAACTTGTATGTCTAACCACCTTAACTTGGTCAAAACTTTATGAAATTCAAATTTTATTTTTTTAATCCTATAGTATGTGAAGCATAGAATGTGATGCATGTTTTGGATTCAAAAAATGTGATACCGTTTTAAAGCTATAGATGTTTTTCAATCATCCTATCAATTAGGACTTTAGTCATAATTCAAATAGAAAATAAATTATAATTACTTATTAAATTCAAAGTAAGGCATAATTTATATAGGTCACAGAAAGTTGATGATATCCTTTAAAAATCATTTTCATTTCATCAATTTTGGGTAAAAAAAATGTCGTCAGCCACATACCCATCATATTGCCACTTTTTGGCCCATCATGATCCTACACATACCCACATGTGAATTGAATGCATTTATTTAATGCTTGGTATTTATTGAAAAATAGGACAAATGTTATCTAGAATACATAATTTCATTATGTCATTATAGGGTCAATTAGGCTCAATAATTTAGGGGGGGTGGGGTAAAACATAATGTGAAATTGTTAAGGTGTATATTTTTCTACACTACATTTAGCCCCAACTTTAGTAAGAGTATGAAATTACACTTAGACTCACACTAAAGTAAAAAAAATATGTCAAGTGGGGTTCAATTGTACAAATTTTCAAGTGATAGGATGACAAAGGATCTAGGGATAGAGCTCAAGCCCCCAGGCTCCAAGATCTCATGACAAACCAACATGTAAGCACAAAGGAACACACATACATATGTTATATATCTAGTAATATAAGATAGAAAAACATACATGTTAGAAAACACGAAGCATACATAATGAAAAAACATGGTACAACATAACATATGGACAATCATGAAATGAAATAAGATATGATGTAAATACAATGTAAACAAAAACAAGACACATGACAAACAACTATCAATAAACAAAACAAAAGGATAGTACTAATAATTCAAGTCAGTAAGGGAAATAAACCTTTGCCCTAAATTGTCTCAAATACCAAACATCATGCATCAAATAAAGAAAATAATTCATGAGGACTGAAGTCATACATATATCACTCATGAAACACATGGCTCCACTAGCTATCAAGGTATATTACGTTATGTGGCCATTTTAAATAGGGTTCATGATTCATACCATAGAATTTTTAATATTTTTTAGGTGAACCATAAATAAGGAAGGCATACAATCTAGTGAATTCAAATATTCACTAGGTGATACCTAAAGACGAGGGTGATAAACAAAAACTAGGTCTACAAGGTGTGTACTCATAACAAGATAACAAATATAAGAAACACACTAGGCCTACAAATGTGTACTCATGATAAGATAGAAAAAATGGGAAACACACCAAGTCTACAAGTGTGTATCAATAACAAGGTGGAAAAAAGGGAAGAACACACTAGGACTACAAGTGTGTACCCATGTCAACTATACCTAGAGATATACTCCCCGATAACTCTAACGAGGTGTCAAAAAAGATCAACACTACACTAAGTTCAACTCCCATGAATAAAGAAAAACAAAAATTCCAAACATAGCTGGAAAGTTGTATTATGCCAGGTTCCATGAAATAAAAAGGTTTTCATATGGCTAGCAAGTTGTATTATGCTAGGTTCCATAAATATGACAAGGTTTAACATCACAGGGGATGAATGTGACAAAGCTAAAAAGGTAATAAATCAAGATAATCAAAGGGGATTTACTTAATGCATGAAAGTTAACACCTTAGAAAACATCACACTTGACATCGCCACCAAGAGAGGACTATTCGAGGAATAAAAGATCACACCTTAGGGAACACTAGCGATAGCATTACCACAAAGGAGACAATCATATGCCAAGAAATATCACACTCTTGTAGGAAATCAAGTCAAATATTACCACAAAGAAGACACATCACATGGATTAATAAGGCCACACTTTGGTTGAAATGCTATCATCACTAAGAAGGAACCATTTCTTATGCAAACAAAAAGCGGGGGACTATATTTTCCCTCCTTAAAATTTTAGTGTACTTGCTACACTAATGTTTTAAGGTGAAATGAAGGGATCCCAATAAGGAATACACCTAGGAAAAGGATACCTAATGGGATTCCCCTCCAAGTTTAAGGACAAAAGGTGAGCCAAATGGATGATGGTATGCTACTCCTTGCAAAATGAAATATTTTTGCATAAAGCTAAGTTTATATCCCCATGCATGGTAGTGAATATTTTATGATACTAAAACTACCACATGGAAAGGAGCAGCAACAAATACTATCAATTAAGTGAAGATATTTTTTATGTTTTGAATGACAATAACCAAGACCCATTTTTGTTTATTGTATGCTAGGTTCTATGGGGACATAGATACCTTGTTATCTAACGTGAAATCATTTTCCATTATAGCCACATTGTTTCAAAAGTTGATATCCTCTTCCATACATATATTTTATTTCTTTGGAACAACATCATTTTTCACAATCCTTCTCATCATATGTGGTTGTATAATTTTTCTTCTCCTCTTCCTCGCTAAAATTTGTAGAATCACATGCTTTTGTTGATTTAGTTGGTATCAATGTCACTTCTTTCTCTTTTCTTGACTTTAGTTATATAATCTTATTTCCCCCATTGAATTTAGGGGTGAATTCTAATGATTCCCAATCATCCTGTGATAAAATTGTTATAGATGAAGACCAATTGTCTTTGTCCTAAACTTGTAAAGGTTCCACTTTTGTAGTGTAGGAGTTTATGGTGAACTCCTCAAACACCCTAGGATCACCTCAAAGACAAAATAACTTCCACAAGAGAGAAATGGCAGAAATATCATGCTATGATTAAGATGCAAGAATTTCAAATTAAATATGACAAAGTACATGTGATTCCTTGTTGCAAGAATGGAAAGAGGAATGAATTGTTGTCATTGATGTCAATCGGTTAGCTGGTTATCTACTAGTTGTTGTTGATTGTATATTTTGAGGATATTGAGAAAGTTATATTGAAAGAAGGTTGCAAGTATTTAGTTGTTTAGGTCCTGGAGAATTGTTGTTGGTTCGGATTTATCTTTGTTGAAGTCTTATGGCTTGTGGTTCTAGAATTGTTTTGCCCTGGTTCTATTGAAGATGGTTTCAAAATTTGGAAGCATCGAGCTTAATTGATCAATGTGTTTTATACTGGTTTGCTCAACTGTGTGTGAAGCACTATTTTTGAAGTTGATGAAGCATGTTGGATCTATTATGGGTCCCAGTGAAGCATGTGTTTGGGTCACCCTCATTCTAATTCCACCCTAGCATGTTTGGCGTCGACCTAATTTGAATTTGAAGTTGGATGGTTGACTTTGTATATTTTCAAGATTGGAGATAGTATAAATACAAAATGTGCTAGCGATGAAAATTGTACATAAGAAAAGAAGGAAGATAAGTGAAAGAGAATACATGACTTTGATGCTATTCTTAAAGTGTGTGAGTTAGGTGTGTGTTTGTTCAGTGCAAATCTTAATGTCAAGTTTCTGGATGCAAGGAGTAGAAGGAAAACTCTATCATTCATGCAAGTTGATCAGTGATCATGGAAAAATCTTTGTTGCATTGGGATTGTTGTCCCTCTATAACAAGTCTTGGGTATGTGCAGGATCATGATGGGCCAAAAAGTGGCAATATTATGGGTATTTGCAGGGTATGTGGCTGATGACTTTTTTTTTACCCAAAATTGATGAAACGAAAAGGGTTTTTAGAGGAGTTTCTCAGATTTCCACCAATATAAATTATACTTTAATTTGAATTTAATAAATAATTATTATTCATTTTCTATTAGAATTGCGACTAAAGTCCTGATCGATAGGTTGATTGAAAAAAATCTATAACTTTCAAACGGTATCACATTTTTGAACGTCACATTTTATGCTTCACATACTATAGGATTAAAAAATAAAAATAAATTTCATGAAGTTTTGACCAAGTTAAGGTGGACATATAAGTTTTATATTTTTAAAAGTTGTAATAAAAAATAATAATTAATTATTTACTTGGAAAAAAATTACAAAAAATATGCATCACATCCAGACATAAGTTCTCTACTTATATATAAAATATTATAAAAAATATTATCATTTTATTATGGTTAGGGTGGTCAACAGACACCTACTTCTTATTTTTCCCCTGAAATTTAAGTACTACTGCATTGAAATTTCAAATTTTCACCAAATAGATTTTATTTATTTTTAAATAAACCTAGTAGTTTAGAAACTACATTCAATTTTCTATAGACTCTATTCTTACATATTTTTGAAATAATATAGATAACTTATTCAAATTTTTACATCAAGTTTCCTAACATTGATTTTTCTGGATTTTTTGCCACTTACGGGCTTATTTTTTCCATGATGATCCTACACGTACCCTCTTCTTTGTCTTCTTTGTATCTCTGTGGAAATGAGACCTCTAGGATGTAGCCCTATGGACAATGAGTCCTTATTTTAGGTAGTGATCCTTATTTCAGGCAGTGAGCCTTATCTTAGGAAGTGAGCCTTTTTGTAATAATTTTTTATATTCTCTATAGTGTGAGTTAATCCTCACCATGGGTTTTCCCTCATTGGGTTTTCGACATAAACCTAGTGTTATTTTGTTTGTGCATTTACATTTGATGGTTAATCACTTAATCAGTTTAAGTATTAGTTTCAATAATTGAATTTAAGGTTATAATCTATGACAATTTATGCACGCCCCCTCTCAGTTGTCCTATCGAACAATTGGTATCAGAGCTTGGTTCCTTGGTGAAGAGCTTGACCACTTGAGGAAGGTCCAGGATGGCTAGTAAAATGGTCTTTGATTATCTGAGGTTTGATGGAAATAATTATGGTATCTGGAAAGTGTTGATGGAATAATATCTGGAGTATTGTGGGTATGATGTGGAGAAAGGTTATAATAACCCCTACACTCCTCCTGCTAATGGTCCATGTGCACCTAAAGAAATTAGAGCACATGAAGCGAATAACAAGGAAAAGTTCATCTTGAAGAATAGTTTAGTACATTCTGAGTTGATTAAGGTTTAGAACTTGAACACAACTAAGGAAGTCTGGGATGCTTTAGAAAGAGCACATGATGGTGATGAAAGGGTAAAAGAGGAAAAATTATAGAATTTGGAAACATAGTTTGATCCTATACATATGTTCAAAGATGAGAATGTTAAAGCCTATGTACAGAGATTGGATGAGGTAGTGGCTGGAATGCGATCTCTTGGCACTACAATAGATGAAACTAGAATTGTAAAGAAGATTCTCAAAACTCTTCTTGATGCTTATAGTGAAAAGTTGAGTGCTATTGAGCAGACTATAGATTATAAGACTTGTACTAAGGATTTGTTTCTAGGATCTTTTACTTCTTATGAGATGAGGAAGTCAAATCTAAGGAGTGGAGGAAAAACATAGACTGCTTTTAAAGCTACAAAAGATGAAGATCTAGATGAAGAGAACTTTGATGAAATCTAGGCTCTGGTAAGTATGAAGGTAAATTACCCTTTAAGTGTTTTAGTTGTGGAGAAATTGGTCACTATGCTGCAAAGTGTTTGGAAAGAGCTAAAAAGAATAAACAAAGATATGAGAAAGAAAAGAAGATTAATAAAGCTTCCTATGTTAAACAGAATGCTAGTATTTCAAATGAAGATTCAAAATATGAAGATCCAAATGACAATGAATGATTTTTTTGGTGATTAAAGATGAACCTACTTCTACTAATTTAGAAAAATAGTCAAAGGAAAGTCCTCCAGAGAAGAAGAAGGAGAAAAATGAAGGTACAGTTATCTCTACCCTACATGCTAAACATGAAAATAATTTTTGGGTAGTTGATAGTGGTTGCTCACATCACATGACTGGTGACAAGAGTAAGTTTGGAAAACTTGAAAAATATTATGGAGGTTTGGTTATGTTTGGAGATGATATTGGTGCTAAAATATGTGTGATAGTTTCAGTAAGTTTTGATGGCAAGAATCATATTGACAATGTCTACTGCGTTAAGGGTTTAAGGCATAATTTGTTGAGCTTTGGTCAAATATGATAAAATGGATATGATCTTGTGTTTAAGGATGAGAAGTGTGAGATTTGGAAAGGATCTGAAACAATAATTGCTACAAGAAAGAAATCTGAAGGGAATATTTATTCTAGGTTAAAGGTGAAAATGGATGATGCTTTATGACTCATATAAATGATAGCTAGTTATGGTATAGGAGAATGTGTCACATGAATTTTGATAACTTGGAAAGGATTAGTATTGTTCAGGCCATGAGAGATCTACCAAGAATTACAAAGCCTATAAATGTTATCTACTAAAATTGCCAGCTTGGGAAACAAACAAGAAATCATTATAGATCAAGAGAACAATCTACTATTGGATTATTGGATTTGGTTCATATAGATATTTGTGGTCCCATGAGAGTGCGAAGTCTACTTGGTGAAAGGTAATTTATGCTTTTAATTGATGATTATTCTAGATATAAATGGGTTTCATTTTTAAAATAAAAATTAGAAGCATTAGATAGATTCAAGGAATTCAAGGCTATGGTTGAAAATGAAGTGAATTTGAAGATAAAATGCTTGATATCTGACAGAGGTGGTGAATTCACCTCCCACGAGTTTAATATGTTTTGTGAAGTGCATGGAATAGAGAGATAGTTATCTTCTCTAAGAACCCCTCAGAAAAATGGAGTTACTCAAAGGAAAAATAAGACAGTTCAAGAAGTTGCTAGGTCAATGATCAGTGAAGCTGGATTGCTAGAAGTTTACTGGAAATAAGCTATTCACACTGTTGTATATGTATTCAATCAAGTTCAGGCAAGAGAAAATAATACAAAAACTCCCTATGAGCAATGGCATAGAATAATTCCTATAGTTAAATATTTCAAGGTATTTAGAAGCAAATGATATATCATAAGAGATGAGGAAACATTGGGAAAGTTTGATGCAAGAAGTGATGAAAGAATATTTCTTTGATACTCTATTAAAATCAAGGCATACAAATGTTTCAACAAAATATTGAGGAATATTGTAGAAAGATCAAATGTGAAGGTTGATGAAACAATGAAAAATTCTATTGATATTGATGGATGTGTCTGATGAACATTATTGTGCAAGAATAGAAGAAATTATGGAAGGATAGGATAGAGATGAGCAAAAAGAGCAGGATGAATAGAATGAAAGAGAAGAAGATGCTTCATTGATGTCCCCTAGAACATCAAAATATGTACTAAGGAATCATTTAGAAAGTTAGATTATTGGAGAGAAGACAAAAGGTGTGTTAACTAGAAGAAAAGTTGTTGTTGAAGTAAATTTATGCTTATTTTCTGAAATTGAGTCAAAGTCAATAAGTGAAGCCTATAAGGATGAAGATTTGAAGGAAGCAATGAAAGAAGAAATTTTGTAGATTCAAAAGAATCAAACTTGGGAATTGGTCCCAAGACTAGTAAACAAAAATATCATTGGATCAAAATGGGTATTCAGAAACAAGCTTAATAAGAATAGGAAAGTTGTCAAAAAAAAAGCAAGGCATGCATGTAAAGGCTACTCACAAGTGGAATGTATAGATTTTCAAGAAATGTTTTCCTCGGTAGCAAGAATGGAAGCTCTAAGGATGTTCTTGGCATTAGTTGCTTATAAATATTTCAAAGTCTATTAGATGGATGTCAAGTCAGCATTTTTGAATGGTGCACTAGATGAAGAGGCCTACATGGAACAATCGAAAGGATTTCAATTAAAAAATTAACTGGATGTGGTGTGGGTATGTGAAGGATCATCATGGAAAAAACAACCCCTTAAATGGAAAAAAATTTAGAAATATTAGTGTTAGGCAACTTGACATAAAATTTTGAATAAGTTATCTATATTGTTTCAAAAATATCTAAGAATAGAATCTGTAGAAAATTAAATCTAGTTTCTAAACTACTAGGTTTATTTAAAAAAAAATCTATTTGGTGAAAATTTGAAATTTCAATGAAGTAGTACTTAAATTTCATGGAAAAAATAAGTAGGTGTCTGTCTAGCCACCCTAACCATAATAAAATGATAATATTTTTTTATAATATTTTAGATATAACTAGAAGACTCATGTCCTAATGTGATGCATATTTTTTTGTAATATTTTTCAAATTAAATAATTAATTATGATTTTTTTATTACAACTTTTTAAAAATATAAAAACTGTATGTTTGAGCACCTTAAGGGTATGTGCAAGATCATTGTGGAAAAACAGGCCCTTAAGTGGCAAAAAATAAGAAAAATTAGAGTTAGGCAACTTGACATAAAAATTTGAATAAGTTATCTATATTATTTCAAAAATATGTAAGAATAGAATCTATAGAAAATTGAATGTAGTTTCTAAACTACTAGGTTTATTTAAAAAAATAAAATCTATTTGGTGAAAATTTGAAATTTCAATGCAGTAGTACTTAAATTTTAGGGAAAAAATAAGAAGTAGGTGTCTGACCACCCTAACCACAATAAAATGATAATATTTTTTTAATATGATTTTAGATATAAGTAGAGGACTCATGTCAGGATGTCATGCATATTTTTTTGTAATATTTTTCCAAGTAAATAATTAATTATAAATTTTTTATTACAACTTTTAAAAAATATAAAAAATCGTATGTCTGACCACCTTAACTTGGTCAAAACTTCACGAAATTCATTTTTTCTTTTTTTAATCCTATAGTATGTAAATCCTAGAATGTGATGCATGTTTTGGATTAAAAAAATGTGATGTCATTTGAAACCTATATTTGTTTTCCAATCAACTTATCAATCAGGACTTTAGTTGCAATTCAAATAGAAAATGAATAATAATTATTTATTAAATTCAAAGTAAAACATAATTTATTTTGGTGGAAAACTAAGAATCTCCTTTAAAAACCCTTTTCATTTCATCAATTTTGGGTAAAAAAAAGTCGTCAACCACATACCCTACAAATACCCATCATATCGCCACTTTTTGGCCCATCATGATCCTTCACATACCCTTAACTTGGTCAAAACTTCATGAAATTCATTTTTTTTTATCCTATAGTATGCAAACCATAGAATGTGACACATGTTTCGAATTCAAAAAATGTGATATTGTTTGAAAGCTATAGATGTTTTTCAATCAACCTATCAATCAGGACTTTAGTCATAATTCAAATAGAAAATGAATAATAATTATTTATTAAATTCAAAGTAAAACATAATTTATATTGGTGGAAAGCTGAGAATCTCCTTTAAAAACCCTTTTTGTTTCATCAATTTTGGGTAAAAAAAAGTCATATTCACATACCCTACACCTACCCATCATATCACCACTTTTTTGGCCCATCATGGTCCTGTACATACCCATGTGCAAATTGAAGAAAAAATTGTATGGATTGAAGCAAGCTCCTAGAGCCTAGCATGGAAGGCTAGATAAGTATTTGAATCAGCAAGGATTTAACAAAGGTACGAAAGATAGTAATTTTTATTTCAGGTTTGAAAATGACAAAATGTTGATTGTAGTTGTTGTTGCAAGAATGGAAAAGGAATGAAGTGTTGTCATTGATGTCAACTTGTCAGCTGGTTATGTCAACCAGTCAACTGGTTATCTACTAGTTGTTGTTGCTTATATATGTCGAGGATGTTGAGAAAATTTGGTATGGACAGTTCCAAATTAGTAAGTACTCCTATGGTGACTGGATGCAAGTTGGGAAAAGATGATAATTCACCTAAGACTCATTAGAGCAAGTATAGATCTATGATTGGTGGACTACTGTATTTGACTACTACTAGACCAGATATTATGCATGCAATTTTTCTTGTGGCTAGATTTCAAGAAGATCTAAAGGAAAAACATGTTACTATAGTTAAACGAATATTCAGATATTTAAAAGGTACTCTAGATTATGGATTATGGTATCCTAAAGATACTCATTTTACATTCAATGCTTATACAAATATAGATTCGGATGGAAGTATAGATGATAGGAAAAGTACAAGTAGTGGTGCATTCTTTCTTGGATGTAGATTGGTGGCATGGTTGAGTAAGAAGAAAGATTCAGTCTCTTTTTCTACTGTTGAAGCTAAGAATATTGTTGATGCATCGTGTTGTACACAAGTGTTATGGATGAAATAGACATTGAAATATATCCCAGTGCTACATGATGATCCTTTTCCTATCTTCTATGATAACACAATTTCAATTAACATTTTGAAGAATCATGTCATGCACTCGAGAACAAAGAATATATCTATCAAGTATCATTTCTTAAGAGAGAAGGTTATGGAGAATGAAGTCAAGCTTGAGTATGTTTCAACAAAAGATCAGATTGTAGATATATTTACAAAGGATCTTCCTAAAGATACTTTTGAGTATCTCTAGGATAAGCTATGGGTTATTACCCCTCCTTTTATAAACTAAGATGCATTTGGAGATGCATCAGTCTTGTGAATTCATGATTCTATCTTTTGGAATGATGTTTGTTGGTGGCTTCCCTCAAGGGGAGCAGGAAGATTTTCTAAAGTGTTGTCATTATGAGTATTATATTTTCATGTCAAAGGAAGTTTCAATGGACATATCTTTTTCCTTTTCCATTGATGTCAAAGGGGGAGAGAGAGCATGTGAAAAGTTAATAAGAGAAAGCAGGTAATGAGTAAGATGACCTTCTAAAAGGGGAGAAGCAAAAAAATCATGAGAAGTATTTTTCAGAATAGGTATGGTGTATTTGATGGTTTTTCACATCATGTGTTGCCATCAATGAAAAAGGTGCAGATTTTTGCAAGAATAGAAAAGGAATGAAGTGTTGTCATTGATGTCAACTAGTCAGCAGGCTATCTACTAGTTGTTTTTGATTATATATGTTGAGGATAATGAGAAAATTGTATAAAAAAAGGTTACCGGTGATGGTGCTTGTGATCTATGTTTTGTTGTGTGTTGATTGAGGTCTCGGATAATTATTTCTGGTCTAGATTTCTCTTTGACGAAATCTTATGGCATATGGTTCAAGAGTTGTCTTTCCCTGATTTTATTGAAGTTGCTTTTGGAATTTAGATGTATCAAGCTTAATTAATCTATGTTTTTTACACTGGTTTGGCTGACCCTTTGTCAAGCACTACTTTCCAAGCTAATGAAGCATGTTGGATCTATTATCGATCCTGGTGAAGCATGTGTTTGGGTCACCCTCATTCTAATTCCACCCTAGGATGTTTGGCGCCTACCTAATTTGAAAGTTGAAGCTGGATGGACGATATTGTATCTTTTCAAGGTTGGAGATAGTATAAATACAAAATGTGCTAGCGATGAAAATTGTACACAAGAAAATAAGGAAGATAAGTGAAAGAGCGAACGTGACCTTGATGCTATTCTTGAGGTGTGTGAGTTAAGTGTGTGGTTGTTCAGTGTGAATCTTAACACCAATTTTTCGGATCCAGTGAGCAGAAGATGAACTCTATCATTCATGCGAGTTGATCAATGATTGTGGTGGAATATTTGTTGCATTGGGATTCTTGTCTCTCTATAAAAATTCTTCTTTGTCTTCTTTGTATCTCTAGGGAAGTGAGCCCTCCAAGTTGTAACCCTATGGATAGTGAGTCCTTATTTTAGGCAGTGAGCCTTATCTCAAGTAGTGAGCCTTTTTGTAATTAGTTTTGATATTGTCTATAGTGTGATTTAATCCTCACCGTTATTTTTCCCTCATTGGGTTTTCCATGTAAATCTGGTGTTATTGTGTTTGTGCACTTGCATTTTATGGTTAATCACTTAATCAGTTTATGTGTTAGTTCTGGTAATTGAGTTAAAGGTTATAATATGTGACAACTGATTTACCCCTCCAGTTTGTTGTCCTATCCAATAGTTGTATATGTTGATGAAATTATCTTTGGAGGAAATGAAAATATGTGCAAGATGTTTGTTGAAGAAATGTAGAAATAATTTGAAATTTCTATGTTTTGTGATATGAATTTCTTTCTTGGGCTATAGATTAATCAAAAATAGAAAGGAATTTTCATGTCACAATCTAAGTATGTGAGAGAGATGTTAAGAAAATTTGGGATGGATGGTTCCAAACAAGTATGTACTCCTATGGTGAATGGTTGCAAGTTGGGTAAAGATGATGACTCACCTAAGATTGATCAGAGAAAGTGTAGATCCATGATTGGTAGACTATTGTATTTGATTGCTACTAGATTGGATATTATGCATGGGTTTGTCTTGTAGCTATATTTCAAGAAAATATAAAGGAAACACATGTTAATCTAGTTAAAATAATATTTAGATATTTGAAAGGACTCCATATTATGGAATATGGTATCCTAAAAATAATGATTTTACACTCAATGCTTATACAGATGCAGATTGGGCCAAAAGTATAGATGAGAGAAAGAGTACAAGTGGTGGTGCATTCTTTCTTGGATGTAGATTGGTTGCATAGTTGAGTAAGAAGCAAGATCCAGTCTCTTTGTCTACTATTGAAGTGGAGTTTATTTTTGTTGCATTTTGGTGTACACAAGTTTTATGGATAAAACAGACATTGAAAGATATCACAGTGCTACATGATGACCCTATTTCTATCTTATGTGATAACACAGGTGCAATTAACATTTCAAAGAATCCTATGATGCACTCGAGAACAAAGCATAGATCTATTAGGTATCATTTTTTAAGAGAGGTCATGGAGAATGAATTCAAGTTTGAGTATGTTTTGACAAAGGATCATATTGTGGATATATTTACAAAGGCTCTTCTTAAAGATACTTTTGAGTATCTCCACGATAACCTAGGGATTATTGCCCCTCCTTTTACAAACTAAGATGCATTTGGAGATGCATCAGTCTCGTGGATTCATGATTCTATATTTTTGGACTAATGTTTTTGGTGGCTACCCCTCAAGGGGAGAAAGCATATTTTTAAGTTTTGTCATTAAATCATTATTATGTTTTCATGTCAAAGGAAGTTTCAATGGACATATCTTTTGTATTTTCCATTGATGTCAAAGGGGGAGAGAGAAAGCATGTGAAAAAGAAAGAAAGAGAGAGAATTTGAAAAGGAAAAGGAAGTTAATAAGAGAAAGAAGGTAATGAGGAAGATGATATTCTAAAGGAGAGAAGCAAAAATAAAAATATTGAGAAGTATTTTCAGAATTGGTATGGTGTCTTTGATGGTTTTTCACATCATGTGTTTCCATCAATGAAAAAGGGGGGGAGTTTTGCAAGAATGGAAAGAGGAATGAAGTGTTGTCATTGTTGTCAACTGGTCATCTGGTTATCTACTAGTTGTTGCTGATTGTATATGTTGAGGATATTGAGAAAATTGTATTAAAAGAAGGTTGTAGGTATTCAACTATTGAAGTGTAGGAGAATTGTTGTTGGTCTAGATTTCTCTTTTTTGAATTTGTATGGCTTGTGGTTCTAGAATTTGTTTCCCTAGTTCTACTAAAGATGGTTTCAACATTTGGAAGCTCTTTCATCGAGCTTAATTGATCTATGTGTTTTAAATTGGTTTGGCCGATCGTGTGTCAAGCACTATTTTTGAAGTTGATGAAGTGTGTGTTTGGGTAACAAGTCTTATTTGTCTTCTTTCTTTGTCTATGTATCTCTATGATAGTGAGTTGTAGCCCTATTGACAGTGATTCCTTATTTCACCTGGCAATGAGCCTTATCTCAGAAAGTGAGTCTTTTTGTAATCCATTTTGATATTATCTATAGTGTGAGTTAATCCTCACCGTGGTTTTTACCTCATTGGATTTTTCACATAAATATAGTGTTATTGTGTTTGTGCATTTGCATTTAATGGCTAATCACTTAATCAGTTTATGTGTTAGTTTTGGTAATTGAATTTAAGGTTATAATTTGTGACAACTAATTCACCCCCCTCTCTCATTTGTCTTATCAAACATTCCTTGCTTATATAGGAAATATGGTGAATAGGGTTAGACAAGATCATGAAAAATGTCTTAATCCTATAACATGAGACAAATAAGTCCTAACAACCTAGGATAAGATAAGTTCTAGAAAAGACAGCTCATCCTTCTAGAGGAAATATTAGAGCCTAAATAATATTAACATGTGAATAAGTCCCCTAATTACCTAATGAGTGAATTAACTAGGTACACGACATTTATTCACACCAACAAAACCATTAAGTGTAACTTAGGAGAGAATATTATTATGAAAATGATGCAAAGATGCAATGATGGGTCTTAGATACTAGGCCATGTTAGGTACCCATGTACAAATGCAAATGAAATCTCTCAAAAATAGAGAAAAGGAGAAAATGTAGTGGGAAAAAACTCCTCCCCAAAAGAGATAAATAATGATATATTCATCACAAATCCAATCAATCTCTATCCACATAAAGGATGATAAGAGAGATCATACAACCCCCCTACAGTGAGATAACCTACTGCAAAAGAAGCACTGCAAGTACACTGTGGAGTAACACTAGAATCCTTAATTCGACAAGCAAGGAAAGATACTTCTATTTGCTTGAAACCATATTAGATTCACTCAAGGACTCGGGTGGGAATCATGACAAAGAAACAATAGAACCAATGCCAAGGAAGACTGGAAAACTCCCAAACTGGCACAACTCTACAATCTATGAAGCAACGATTGATTAACAAATGATCTGGAACTGAAATGAAGTGCAGAGAAAATGCAAATGTAATACACACAAAAAGGAAATAATGCATACACTGATAATGTTCACATCTGCCCCCATGATGAAAATGACCTTAGATTTGCATAGAGGATGAAATTAGCCTTCCAACGATATACATTTTTTGAAAAAAAAAATTTCTTATGCTCAAGTTATGATTTTTTTTTAAAAAGGATAAATTGTGTCATCCAACAATGTAGACACGACTCTTCTAAGTTGATTTCTAGAATTTTTTCTTGTTGCATGCAAAAACTAATGAATACCTAGATAATATTTTGATGAAAAGAACAAAACCCAGAAATCATTTTTGAATCCAACAAGCAGAAGATGAAATATGTTTTTTTTAACCTTCAGCTGGTAGAAAAATGACACATGGCATTTTTTGGATAGAAAATTTCTTCAGATCTGCTTAAGATATGCAAAATTTGAAAGATACCAAGATGAGGTATCAACCATGGCTACAAAACCCATAAATCATTTTTCGTACAAATGTGCGAAAGATGGAATTATGAAGCAAAAAAAAAAAATGACTAGTGAAAAATGGTTTTCTTCAAACCCTTGCAAATTTGACAAAATATGTCAGATTTTGATTAAATGAAAGCCGGTTTTGATGAAATGAAAGTCAATCTTGACTTTCTTTGATGCCTTGGATGCAATGGTGAGGCTCTCAAAACCCCAAATTACACCTAACAAAACTTTCATGCCAAGATTGTTCCCTCAGATCTAGGAAGAAGTCTACAACATTGAATCTCTAATACCATGTAAGTGTTTATGGTGAACTCCTCAAACACCCCATGACCACCTGCAAGAAAAAATAACTTCCACAAGAGAGAAATGAAAAAAATATCATGCTATAATTAAGATTCAATAATGCCAAATTGAATATGATAAAAGTACATATGATGCCTTGCTTATATAGGAAAGGTGGTGAATAGGATAAGACAAGATAATGACAAGTTTCTTAATCCTATCACACGAGACAACTAAGTTTTAAGAACAAAAAATTATACTCCCTTGGAGATGGTACAATTTCTCTTAATTTACAAATGACTAATGTTAAAATGAACTTAATGTTGACTTGATCTAGAATTGTGATGTGTTTTATACATCCACATTAGCTCTTGGGCCCTTTTTAAGCTAAATCAACCTAACTTTTCCTTGATTTAATGTTGTAAAGTCTATTTATTTACACCTTCACATTAAATTTAAGTCCCTTTGACATAATGGTGCCTTAATGTAGTGTTGTAATGTGTTGTACATATTCACATGGGATATAGGGCCCTTTTGAGCTAAATACACATATTTTTTCCTTAATTTAATGTTGTAAAAGGTATTTATTTACACTTTCACATTTAGTATTGGGCCCTTTTGCATTTATAACCTTTATATCATCATTAATAGGAACCTAACACCCTATACTATGCATCCTAAGGCATATTTCAATCAAAATCCCAACAATGTCAACAAATAAACTTAATTTATTAATACCCTGACACTTTTGCCACCTAAAAAGGCCCTATGTGACCCATATGCCACCATAGGCATATGAGTTTCATTTGGCCCCTTTTGAGGGTTTTGAGCAGGAAATATGGGTTTTAAGTTCAAATTTCATGAATGTCGGCCTATGTGATCTAATAAATGAGATATTTGATGGATTTCCTATATAAAAAAGGTATCAAATCATTATTTCAATAAGAATTCATTATATCAAGTCAAGCACTCAAGAGTTAAGCATTCCCATACTTTACAAGATCATCTAGAGAGCATTCAAGATCATTTCTAAGGCATTCAAGGGCATATTCTTCATTATTTATTGCAACATTTCAAGATCCATCATCATTTCAATCATATCAAGCATCAAGCATGTTATTGAGCTAGTGTTGTGATGTTGCATTCAAGATCCAAGGTCAAGCATTGTTCTACACTTATCTCAAGATCTAGATCTACATCTTTCATGGCCATTTCATGTTAGATTGCAGAGTTACAAGACATCATTCAGGGTATCATTCTTCATTTTTTACGTCCTATGTTTCATGTTTCATGTCCTTATTTCATTATCTCATCAATTGGCTTTATTACCTTAAAGGGGTTTGACCAAGGAAAACCACCATTTACTAACAAATGAACAAGTTTTTTTTCCCTACATGTGTGATTACAGATCTAGGTGTCTTGGAGCTTGAATATCACCTAAATATTAGGTTGCAAGCTTGAAGAAAGTTGTGGGAATTGTCCCCTCAATTGTAAGGTTGTAATCTTCATTTAAAAGTCATCTACATGTCTGAAATCAGGGTTTTAGATCCAGAAATTAGTTTGGAAGGAAAGAGTAGAGATTGGAGCATAGATCTGAACTTTGAATTCCCAAAAAAGTGGAATGGGATTGATATGCTATAAATATTGTATGAGTCCCACTACAAGAATTTTTCTAGATATCTACAGTTCCAAATACCCTTTTTCGAGAAACATGTTCTATACAAAAAACGCTAATTTGGGATTGATACACCCTAACTGGTGTATGAGTCCCAGTAGGCCAAAATTTTAGAATATTTTCTAGCAATTCAAATCTCATTCTAGTCATCCTCTGATTTCCAGGTGCACACATTTCATCTTGTAGCTTTAGTTCTATTTTACATGTAGTTTTAGGTCATTTAGTTAAATATTGCATCATATTAGGGTTAAGCATTACATTTTGCATTACATATCTTTCCAAGCCCTATCTTGGTGGTGAACCCCTAATTATTCATTATTCAGACCCAAGGACAACCCTATTGTTAGATCTCTTTCCCCTATCTTCGTTAGATTGATATCTCTAGGGTTTTCTTAATTCACCATGCAATGAAATTTGAATACAAGAACAAGATATATATGATTGAAGTAGATGAACGAAGCTATAAATCATATGATCATAACATTCCAACATCAAAAGTTAAACCTATACAAGTTGATATCAATCCTAATCCACCTACAAAAATATTTAGAGGTAAGTGGGGTCGTTAGATTTTACACCTCATTTCAATAAAGAACCCACAATCTCACCCTCAAAGTCCAAAGAGTCATATACAAATGATTCCTTTTTAGATACATGTTCTAGTGACAATTCGAGATTTACACCTTCCTTTATAGGAGTGTGAAAAATCTCACAATCTAAATCAAAACAACCTTGTCTTTCATTTGCTCAACTTGGTTCTACAACATTACCCCATGGTGGTGATGGGGGCTATATAACCCTCATCTCTCATGAGGGGACGATGCATAACTTTAAAAAGAAATTGTGTTCTTGTGAATAAGTGAATCCTTCTCAGAAGCATAAACCCCCTTCATCTGAGTTGAAAAATTGTTATGATATTGGATACAATCTCCCTCCTAAACATGGATACAATGAACATATGAAGAAAATTGATATACCATACTCTTTCAAGAAAGATTTAGGTTTACCACCTTTATCTCTCTTTTCATCTAAGGCCTTATTATTTAGAGAGTGTGTATGAAATCTCATGCAAATAAAGGAACATCTTCTATTGATCAAGAGAATATCTTGTTGAGACTCCTCCAAGATCGTTTGATATCTCTCCCTCAAGGAACACAAAAGAAATTTTACTACAAGAGTTCATTTTGCACATATCATAGAGTTCGTGGTCATGCTACTAATGAATGTAAGGCTTTAACTAACAAAATTCAACATCTTATGGACTGTGGTGCTCTTAATTGTGTTGAAGCACCTAGTTCCTCTAATTGAAACTTATTTTCATCCTATTCAACTCATCTTTTTCCTACACTAAGTGGGGGCAAGGGGTTAAGTAGCCTTGTCCTCATATGTCACTTGTTGTTGTCTCTTTTGGCTAGTTGACCACCTTCCAAGTATATATAAGAGAAAGCTTGGGATTTGGATGACATTCCTTAAGTTGGCTCACATGTGACATACAGAGTTATACATTTTGGGGGTAACCCCTTTCCCTTTTTATGACGTAGCTTATTGAAAACATATGACTTGGCATAGGGATTTCTGAATAAGCTCTCATGTCTTCTTCTAATTTAAAGCAATTTCTCACAACAATGGTGTTAGAAATCACTTTAAAGTGGGGAATACATCAAAACTCATGTTTAATTGTGTGATTTCTTTCTTCTTACGCTGCATCCTTTTCTTGGTGGTGTCAGTGGGTTTGATTTCCTCCAAGAGAATGATATTTTTTCAACTCTTCCTCTCTTGGAGACATTAGGAACGATTTTCCCTAAGAAGATACCTTGCATGAATTAAGAAAAATCCCTTTGAATGCACCTTACACTATTTTTAATATGGCCACCTTGCATAACACACTTTGCATGCTTATGGAGCCATCTTTTTTGTTCATGAGTTCAAAGCATCCAAAGTTTTTCTTGCCTCATGAAGCCCGAATTTCATTGTTTGTTCATGAGCTCCAAGAATACGAAGTTTTTCTTGCCTCATGAAGCTCAACATTCATTTTTGTGTGGTGCCTTATAAAATTTATTAGGAGGTATAACTTTTGTATGGTTTGATGGGAAGCTGAATGAGGGCATGAATTTCAATTAGCCACTCATGTGTGTGTGAGTGTAGATCAACTATATGTGTCTCACCTTCTCTAGTTACTCACCCAAAAAACAACCAAGAGTTTTGTTTCCTTAGAGTGAGTGTGCATTCTTTTCAGACAAACAAGTTAGGTCTTATCCACATCACATTGGACAAATGGTCAAGGCTTGATCCACCTTCTTTTATTTTTGCTTGTTCTTTTTGTTTTTCTTTCTTCTTTTAGCCATTGACATTGCATGTTTGCATATCTTCTTTTGCTACATATCATACACCTCATGTGTGTCCTTTTGTGCTTATATCAGTTTGACGTAGGATATTAGATCCTAGGGGCTTGACCACCTCCTCAATCTTTGTTATCCTAGACCATCCACATTGGTACACTTGAACCCATCTTGAATTTCTACTTTGGTGTGAGTTTGAAGTAGGCTCATCCTCTCACTAAAGTGGGGGCTAAATGTAACAATGGAAATTGTACTCCCTTGGAGATGGTATAATTTCTCTTAATTCATAAATGATTAATGTTAAAATGAACTTAAGGTCACCTTGATCTAGTGTTGTGATGTGTTTTACACATCCACATTAGCTCTTGGGCCATTTTTAAGCTAAATAAACCTAACTTTTCCTTGATTTAATGTTTTACAATGTATTTATTTACACCTTCACATTAAATTTAAGGCCCTTGGACCTAATTGTACCTTAATTAGTGTTGTAATGTGTTGTACACATTCACATGGGATTTAGGGCCCTTTTGAGCTAAATAAACCTTTTTTTTCCTTAATTTAATGTTGTAAAAGGTATTTACTTACACTTTCACATTGAGTTTTGGGACCTTTTTCATTTATAACCTTTATATCATCATTATTAGGCCCCTAAGACCCTATATTATGCATCATGAGGCATATTTCAATAAAAATTCTCATAATATCAACAAATAAACTTAATTTCTTAACACCCTAACATTTTTGCCACCTAAAAAGGCCCTATGGAACCCATATGCCACCATTGGAATATGAGTCCTACCCAGGTGGGACCCATATTCTAGGTGTGGTGTATGAGTCCCATTTGGTCCCTTTTTTAGATTTTGAGCATAAAATTTGGGTTTTAAGTTCAAATTTCATGAATGTCAGCTTATGGGATCTAATAAATGGGATATTAGATGGATTACCTATACAAACAAGGTCTCAAATCATTATTTCAATAATAATTCATGATATCAAGTCAAGCACTCAAGAGTTAAGCATTCCAAGACTTTACAAGATCATCTAGAGAGCATTCAAGATCATTTCTAAGGAATTCAAGGGAAGATTCTTCATCATTTATTGTAACAATTAAAGATCCATCATCATGTCAAGGATATCAAGTATCAAGAATTTTATTGAGCTACTATTGTGGTGTTGCATTCAAGAACCAAGGTCTACCATTGTTCTACACTTATCATAAGATCTAGATCTACATCCTTCATGGCCATTTCATGTTAGATTGCAGATTTACAAGAAATAATTCAAGGTATTATTGTTCATATTTCATGTCCTATGTTTCATGTTTCATGTCCTATGTTTCATATTTCATGTCCTTATTTCATTATCTCATCATTTGGTTAAATTACATTAAAGGGGTTTGACTAAGGAAAACCCCCATTTACTAACAAATCAACAAGTTTTTCTTTCCCTACATGTGTGATTGCAAATCTAGGTGTCTTGGAGCTTGAATATCACCTGAAGATTAGGTTGCAAGCTTGGAGAAAGTTGTTGGATTTTTTCCCTCAATTGAAAGGTTGTAATCTTCACTAAAAAGTCATCTACAAGTTCAAAATCATGGTTTCATATCCAAAAATCAATTTGGAAGGAAAGAAAATATTGGAGCATAGATCTGAACTTTGAATTACCAAAAAAGTAGAATGGGACTGATACTCTAGAAGTGATGTATGAATCCCACTACAAGCATTTTCTATATTTTTGCAATTCCAGATACCCTTTTTTCATAAACCTGTTTTGGACCAGAAACCCTAATTTGGGACTAATACACCCAGACTAGAGTATGAGTCCTAGTAGGCCAAAATTTTAGAATTTCTAGCAATTCAGAGCTCATTCTAGTCATCCTTAGACTTTCAGGTGCACACATTTCATCTTGTAGCTTTCAGTTTTTTTTTACATGTAGTTTTAGGTCATTTAGTTAAAGATTGCATCATATTAGGGTTAAGCATTACATTTTTCATTGTATTTGTCTTTTCAAGCCCTATCTTGGTGGAAAACCCCTCATTAGTCATTATTTAGATCCTAGGACAACCCTATTGTCAAATCTCTTTCCCCTTTCTTCATTGGATTGAGATCTTAAGGGTTTCCTTAAATGTGGAGTATAGAAAGTTTGTTGTCATAGGTCCTAAACCCTAGTGATGACAATTTTATATCTTACATAAGTTCTAACAACCTAGGATAAGATAAGTTCTAGAAAAGACAACTCATCCTTCTAGAAGGAATCTTAGAGCCTTTAAAGTAAACATAACATGTGAATATGTCCCCTCATTACCTAGTGACTGAATTAACTAGGTACAAGACATCTATTCACACCAACATGTAGTTGGTATCAATGTTCTTTAAGAGAATCCTTTTTTCCTATTTTAGTTTGTAAACACTACTTTGATTTAGGGTCATCTTTTAACATGTAAATCTTATTGTTGTAAATTTACTTCTGCATAGGATGTAGCGTTGAAGGTACTACATTCATTTCATGAATGCATGGTCTACCCAAGAGAAGATTATATAAAAGGTCCTAGGGCATGACATGGATAGGATTTGTAAAGTAACATATCCGAATTTGAAAGGTAATGTTATCACATGTGGTTGTTTTCCATGATTGTTAAAACCATGAATAAACAAGTCAGTTTGTTGGATTTTAGTCTTATCTGCCCAAATTTTATCCAAAAGGTTCCCACGAGAAACATTAATTCTCAAACCTATTGATGGTATTTTCTGCACAACAACAACTCAGACATAATATGGAAATCCTATCTGGGTATGTGTAGGATCATCATGGAAAAAACAAGCCCTTAAGTGGCAAAAAAATCAGAAAAATCAGAGTTAGGCAACTTGACTTAAAATTTTGAATAAGTTATCTATATTATTTCAAAAATATGTAAGAATAGAATCTATAGAAAATTGAATGTAGTTTCTAAACTACTAGTTTTTTTAAAGAAAAAAGAAATCTATGTTGTGAAAATTTGAAATTTCAATGCAGTAGTACTTAAATTTTAGGGAAAAAATAAGAAGTAGGTGTTTTTCTGACCACCCTAACCACAATAAAATGATAATATTTTTTTATAAGATTTTATATATAAGTAGAGGACTCATGTCCCGATGTGATGCATGTCTTTTTGTAATTTTTTTCCAAGTAAATAATTAATTATGAATATTTTATTACAACTTTTAGAAAATATAAAAACTCGTATGTCTAATGACCTTAACTTGGTCAAAACTTCATGAAATTAATTTTTCTTTTTAATCCTATATTATGCGAAGCATATAATGTGATGCATGTTTTGGATTCAAAAATGTGATATTGTTTGAAAGCTATAGATGTTGTTCAATCAGTCTATCGATCAGGACTTTAGTCGTAATTTGAATAGAAAATGAATAATAATTAATTATTAAATTCAAAGTAAAGCATAATTTATATTGGTGAAATGCTGAGAATATCCTTTTAAAACCCTTTTCGTTTCATCAATTTTGGGTTAAAAAAAAGTCGTCAGCCACATACCCATCATATTGCCACTTTTTGGCACATCATGATCCTGCACATACCCATCTCTCTTGAAAGGTAAATATCTATCAGCAAGCCTCAAGAGATAACCCCAAGGTCTCTAACGTCAGGTCTTGACAATGCATAAACAACTTAGTGATAATGTGAAAATGTTGGTAATCACAAAGGGACCTTACTACAAGCAAATACTAAATCTTTAATTTATCAGATCTAGCAATATGATGATACTTCAATCATAAATCTAACCCAAATGATAAATGAAATAGCAAAAGATAAGGGTTTTAGAGATATTTATAAGACTAAAACCTAAGATCAATCACAACAATGATGAATGTTGTAGATGGACAGATCCCAAATGAAACCAATCTCTGTTTGATCAAGGACAAGCCTACAACTCCACAGAAACGGTGCAATCTTCTAAGGAAACTAAAGATTTTTAGACTTTGAACATTCATTCACATACCCAATAACTAGCGTAATGTAAACAAGCATCCACAATTGAACTTAACACAAAATAAGGCCCAGAATAACTTTACACAACAAATTACAATCAACAAATTGCTAAAAGTATGGACCGAAGATCGATCAACATCATTAACATTTTACCATTATTGCAAAAGAACTAAAATATAACACCTAACATTGATAATTGAGAACAAGAAACCATAAAATGTCAAAGTGTAACACAAACCTTGCCAAATCAACAATCCAATTGCATTAACTTCTCCAACATTACATAATAATTTTCAGTCTCTCCTCTCTCCTAGAACTACTGACTTCTCTAACTTAGCCAATTATGGATTTTACAGCTTCTAACCTAGTCTCACCACTTACAAATGAGAAGGAACTAGCCTTTTATAGAAAATTACATTTTGAATCAAAGGCCAGGATTTAGTTCATCCAATGGCTACAATTGCACTTCTAGAAGCATCAAGCTGCTACATTTAATCTGGGAACTCATGGTACATCATCATCCAATTGCATAAAAGCAATTACATCATGGAAAAATGAGAAAGCAATATTATGCTAGCTTGTCATTAATGAAAATTCTGATTGGATGATGAAATTAGCTCCACGTGTCTTCCAGAAACTTCTCCCAGCTGTAGATAGTTTGGGCACAAATTCTCATGCAAGCCTCACTTTTAAAATTTGAATTGAACTCTTCCATATTTCCCTTTTGGTACGAATCCATATGCAAGTTCCCCTTTTAATATTTATTTAATCCTAAAAAGCAGATATCATTATTAGTAGCTCACATGTTTAAAAATCCAATCGCAATTAAACTTGAATAAATTTTTCCATTTTTGGAAATTTTATTTCCAAAATTTTCTATCCATCTCAAGAATTTCATTTTTGGAAACATTTTAAAATTTCAAGAAAAAAATTCCATTTTGGAAAAAAAATGCATTTGGAAAAAAATTCCATTTCGAAAAAAATTCATTTTTTGAAAATCCATTTTGGAAAAAAATTGATTTATTTTTTTCCATTTTTGGAAAATTTCAGGGTTTCGAGGGGTCTTGAGATTTTGAGGGGGTCAAGGAATTTTTGAGAAAATCCTTTAGGGATGGAATTTCCCGGATTCCCTGCGGGGTCGAAATCCCCTAAACCTCATAACTTTTATTTCTAGAAGGAATTTTCAAAAAGTTCAAAAAGAAAACTTGACTAATTTTTTGACCTCTATCCATGGGTGCAAAAAAGATTTACATATAACATTGAAAATTCACTTCAAAATCCCCATTTTCGAATTCCAAGATAGGCAAATTTCCCATAGAGGCTCAAAAATATTGTCCTCATCAAACCCCATCTAGACTTAATCCCAAAATAACCTCCCAAGAAGAGAAAAACCAAAATTTGACCAAGCCAAGAGGCAGAGATGCAAAAGAAAAAAGAGGGTCCCCACCTCTGGTGGGGCGTGTGTGCAAAAATTGCACAACAAAACCATTGTCAACAATGGTATGTCTAATCCTAACTATGTTAATAATAGATAATAACATCAAAGCTTCACTTTTTTTTCATTTATAAAGGTGGTAGTTCAATTTGATGAAAGAAATTGTCCAAATTAGGTTGATTTATGTTCTCAATCAAAGTTTCCAAATCATTTGGTTACACACTAGTAGGGACAAAAACATTCTGCAAAGCATTTTGAAGAATGTCATGGTAAGTAGGTGATGCTTGAATCAAATCCCAAAGGGTGATCTTAGTAGGAGTGTTGTGAAGTTTCTCCACAAGGTCATACTCTTTTGCACTGTGTTGAGGTAAATGAGGGGCACTAGGTAAAATAGGTTGTGGGAATGGTATCAATGATGAAGTGGCCCTTTTTTTTTTCTTGGTTTCTTATTGTTTCTAGCATTATATGTGTGAGCTATAGTGTGATAAATTGGTTGTTGCAACACATGGTTACTAGTAAGTTGTTTTGCAAAACATAGGATATGGCCATGAGGTTTAGGAGGTCCTATAGTGAGAAGTGGCTTAGGAGGTGACTTAGGAGGTCCAATAATTAAGGGAGATCTAATAGACAATTATGTGTTCATAACCTCAATGGATTTGACTTGTTGTTGATGATCTTCTATTGAGGGGGATCTAAGGTAACCTTAGCATGTTCATCTAATAAAACCATCTTACTATATTTGGAATAAAATTTGTCAGCTATTGTAATTTTTTTTGTCATTGAGAATATTTGTGGATGTATGACAAATGATGTTACTATGGTGTTGTCATTGGTGTCAACATTGTAATGATGTCAATATTGATTTATAGCTGATTTTTGATGAGCATTATTGAATGTAGTAATTGAAATCCATTATATAGATGTATTTTTGTGGGTCTAGAATAGACCAAATGTTTGAAGAATTTCCTAAGTCCCATAGTATATTTTCTAGTGTATAGTGAATGGTTTTTGAGGTCCACATTGCTTTGCTATGAAGAATCCGGTTATGTAGTTTTTGAGGAAAATTTTGTACATTTTGGAGGAATTTTAATCCAAGGTTTCACATCTTGAAGCCCTCTATAGTTGAAGTTAGAGTTAATAGTGTATCACTCTAGATATGATAGAGTTATAGTGACAAAATAATTGATTAGAATACTTTGCACTGGACCGCAAATGATTGTTATGATATGTGGTTTTGAGGATGGTTTTACATGTTTTAGAATAATCCTTTTTTGATGTAGCAACTGCTTTGGAGGTATGTGTGTCGAAATGTGGATGAAAAATTGGTTCATTTCATTGTTGCTTCACTAGTAGTGCTGACCTAAAGGGTTCCAAGTCATTCAGAATTAAAGTAAGTTTAGATTAGACTTATGGGAGTAATTGTAGGTGCTTTCCAACCTATTTTGATGTATCACATCATTTATTTATTTTTTGAGGCATGTGTGGTTTAATCCTAAGTTGAATGGGTATGAGGATGCACTGTACATCTAATTACACTAACCTAATTGATGTTGTAAGTATTTGTGAATGTAGTACATATAAATATAAGTTTATTTTGGTTTTAAAATTGAATCATGATGATAAGTGTGTGAGTGTGATGTGAATGTGATATGAGAAGAGTATGATAGTTGTGAAGCATGAAGTGTGTTAGATCAATTTACAAAGCTTAATTGGAATTGTATTTGACATATTGAAGATGTATAGTATTAGTTTGAATCTATGGCACTGACACACCTTCTCTTCTAACACTCTCCTGATATAGCATTGTTTCCAAAAAATCTAACAAGGAAATTTCCGATATCTGTTGCAATAGGGTTATGGTAATCAAGGATTCCATCAAAATATAGTTGCATTTACCTTTCCAATTGCACAGGCCTTCTATCAAACTAATTAACCTATTTTTTTTGTTTTCCAACACTACCCTGCCCCAAGTATTTTGGTTCCCTTGATTTACATTTTTCCTCCAAAATTTTGGTTTCCTTGTTGACTAGCATCAACTCGACTAGATTGAGCATTAACAATCCCCTTGGTACAAAGAAGATTGTCCAATTCTACTCAAATTTTGAGGTTGAGAAATGGGGATAGATTGACCTATGTGAGATGAGAAGTTCATGCCAATAGTTGGGGTAGGTTGGGATGTAGAAGGAAGTGGGGTTTGAGAACTAGATGCTACAAAATTTCCAAGATTACATCAAAATTTTAGGAATGCAATTTTTATTTGCATCTCAACATTAGCAAGTAGTATCTTCTTTGTCTTTAATACTTTCTACAATTTTTCATCTTCCTTCTACAATTTAAGATCTAATGCGCAAGGTATTGGAGATGTGGAAGCATTTTGAGATGGTGCATTTTCATTTACGGTTACTCCCTTATAATGACCTATAATATTTTTTCCTATATCCATAGGCTTAAATGGTTTATTAGTCATAGAAGGCATTGCAATTGAGAATGTAACAACATAGCTAGTCTTAGTGTTGGTGTGGGTATTCCATATAAGTTCTTTTAGAGTAGTTTTTACAAGTAAATGAGTAATAATAGGACCATAAGATGTAGTAGGGGAAAAATAAGGGTCATCTTGGGTCACAAGAGAAGGTCAAAAGAGACGAGAAAATAAGAATGACTCTCTTCCTTTCATGGCTTTTGTAACTTCTCACAACTCTCTTATTCTACTTGCTTTAAATTCTTAGTGCACCAGAACAAGAGACTCAGAGTCACCACCCAATTAATGGGAATTTGAAATATTTGATAATTCTTTTAGAAATTTCTAGATGTAGAGAGAAATCTGATTTTTTTTTTATGACAAATTGTAAAGCAATTCATACAAATATAGATTTTATAAATCCATTCCTAATAGAACATAGAACTTTTAAATTTTATGACTCTGACTATAGTTGAACTAGAAATAGAGATATAAACTAATATTTTCCCTAGTAAAGTCACTAATTTTTTGGTGTTTTTTAATTACCAACCAAATCTCACAATTAACCTATGGATTTTCCATTTGCGATGTTCAGTTATTTGGAGGGATTGGCCAACAAATAGGTGAAAGTTGAATTTACTTTTCCTCTGTGCTTCAGGCTCTAAAATATTGAGAGGGTGATCCCTTAAAATGTTCTTAAGGCCTCTTGTTCCAAATTATCCCATTAATTGTAATTAGTGGATTTATTCTCTGTAGGTTTACTTGAGGATTATGAAAACCTCAAGATCTAGAAAATACTCTAAAGATTTTAAATAATTTACAATCAGAGAACAAGAAGATACATGAAACTTCAAGAAATATAAAATTGATTTTTTTTATAAAAAAAAATTGAGTGTTCTCTAATTTAGTGACCTTGGAGTTGTAACTTAGACTCAAATTCAAATGATTTGTGCCCTAACCTAGGGCATGGAGTTAGAATAGATGGAATTGAAACTTCTGAATAGTATATCATTAAAACATTAAAAATCTTTACAAAAATGCATTACATTAATGTACTTAAATATTCCTAACTAATTCTACTTCAAAATCCTTGCATTACTTCATACACAAATATTCTTATTTAAGCATTTAACTAATTATTTGAACTAGAGCTAAAATAAGAGCATAAATCAAAGAAAATAAAAAGATAATGAGATGAAAGATCTTTGATCATTTTCATTTCATGATTCATATAAAATGTACATCAAGAGAGAAATGGCCAGTAAACTATGCCATTGTATTTCAAAAAATCCCGATACAATTAAGCAAAACATACAAATTACAAATACTCAGACTCAATAACCTAGAAAATGATAGAAACTCTATTCTTTGTGTTCTGAATTACAAAATTATCCAAAATATCTATGCAAATGGCCTTAAATTCCCTTTTATAATACAAGGGAGCAACAAGCTTCAAGCCAAGTACACATGCCATGTTTTCATTTCACATCCTATTACATTTCAAAACATGAGCATAACTACTCATGGATAGAATATTCCTAGGGTCCAAATACAATTATCTTCACATGTTGTAATCTTTGTCCTTTCCAAAAGTGATTCTTGTTGATATTTGTGATCTTTTTCCCTTCATTCTTTTATTCCTTGTTGAAAAAGGCATGGGAAAGTGACCTAGCAAATAAGACAAGAATATCGGTGCACTAGAAGACAAAAATTCCTTTGCTAATGTTGTTGTGGTCATTGGTAGGAGTAAGTGTTCACATAGGACAAAACATAATTTCACATCACCTGAAAAAATTACAATTCTAGAAGCTCATTTTATTTTTTGTTCCAAGAATATACTCTTCTTCAATGTTACATTTGAATTCCATAACTTCATCTTTTTTTTTGTATGTGTCATATCTTCTCATCAATTGTTTTTCTTCCTTGTTAATGTCTTCTAAGAACCTTCTTGTATACCACAACCTATCCATATAGTTTTTCATTAATTTAATGTTAATTGAGCCACTTTCATCGATCAAAAAAGCTAAATTTGCAACCACACTCTCTATTTGTGACTTCCATGAATTCCTCACATGATTTAACTCCTCCACTTGCAATCAAAATATCAAGCAAGATTCCTAAGTAACTATCATTGAAATCTTAGACCAATTCTCTTATTTTACTTTCCATGGGGACCACCATTCCTTGATATTCACTTATACTTTTTGTAACTAAGGGTAATTTTTAGGTTAGAATGATTATATCATTATAAAATAAAATCCTAAGCAAGTAATGAAGCACATAGGAGAGAACATGAAAATAAAAGGGAACAAGTTTACCCAACATCTTCAACCTCCATGATTGACCTCCATTACACCTTATCAACTTGCTACAATATGTGATTTTCCCTCAGATTTTGTGTGAGCAATATTTGACAATGCTAAGACCAAGCAAATGTTGAAGCTTTTGAATGAAATTCTAAACTATGCACTATGCAACTAGTAAGATAATATAAACTAAAATATGCCAAGAGAGATGAAGTATGCTAAGATTTCCTAAAACAAGTATTCATGAGATCAAGTAAGTATGAGGCGAAATATGCAAGATATGAAGTGTGTTCCAAATGAGAGAAAAATTAACATTTTATAGAAAATGCCATTTTGGATGAACGACCAGGATTGAGGATTGACAAGTGCCCTAGAATCAATGGAAAATATTCAATAAGACAACCCATAAATAGGGTTAGGGAAACATTAGGTTGAATTCAAAATGAGTGGACAATATTTGATTTAAGAAAATCAAATCAAGGGATAAGAATGCATGTGAGAAAAAGAGAGAGTTAGAAAATCAAATAATTTTAGAAACTATTTGATTTATGGAGGAAAATGCTATTTTGAATTAAAATTAATTTAATTCAAAAAGGTGGGGTCATGTGACAATGAATAGTAATTTAAAATTACTTATTTGGAAAGAGGGAAATTTAAATAAATCATTTTATTTAAATTTGGAGGAAATTAAATGAGACAATTAAATAATAAATTCTAATTATTTAATTATGGAAGAAGGGGACCAATAATTAAATAAATTATGGAGGACTTATTTAATTATGAGAAGATATTTAGTATTAGAGACATATTTAAATAAATAAATAAAGTTTATTTATTTAAATAATCAAGAGGGAATAATGGATTAATTAAATAAATGTAATGATTTATTTAATTAAAGAGGAGCTTAGACGTTAGTGGTGTATTTAAATAAAATAAATGTGATTTATTTATTTAAATAGTCAAGAGGAATAAAAGCTATGAATTAATTAAATAATTGTGAATTATTTAATTAATAGTTGAATTTGGATAGGACATAATCAAATATTTTAATTATTTTTTAGAAGAAATACAGAGAAAATTGAGTTCGCAGGCCTAGGTCAATTTTAGGTGTCTACTGTTATCAATCAAATATGCACCCTTTGTCAGATTTGCAGAAAAATTAGACTATCTGTTGAAACACATAAACTCTTTTCAGATGTGGGTGATCTAGATGCGAAAAGAGAATCTCCAGAGTGAGTTGGTTCTTCAAATGATGAATATTATTCTAAGTAATTTCTAAGAAAAGGGATAGAAGGATGACTAAAATTAAAACCTATGACTAACAGATGATTTTCAAGACTTGATAATGATTTAATGATGATTCTGATTTCTTCCTCACAAACAACTTTTAGAAAAACATAATATCTCACAACCTCTCATGAACAATTAACACAAATAATTTTCATGAAGACCTGGTTTTAAATACAACATGCAACCTGTATTTTTGAACTTTCTGCATCAAGAATTACAGTCTTGGGACATAACAAGGACTCTGTGAACATAAATCACAATATAACATCAAATTGAAACTGCAAGTAGACACAAAATTGAGAAGTAGGAATGTTGTTTTCATTCAATTGAAGGAGTATGCCAAAATTTGTCTAAACTGAGTACAAAATGAGTTTACCAGCTCCAAAATATGTGAGAATAAGAAACTGAAATTTTCACTCCCACGAAGAGAAAACTAAGTTTTCTTCAAGATATAATTCTCTCAAACCCTAATCCGAGCTCACAAAGAAAGCTCAAGGAAAAGGTACTAAATTGTCTCAAAAGTCTACATAAAAGTAGAAAAAACTCTCTTTTTCCATGTTCACACTGAAAAGCTCCTAAAAATAGGCTAAATCTGCTTTAAAAGAAAATAAAGCACCTTATCCATCCAATAGACAACTCAAATCTGACCCAAGGAAAAATCTCAACCCTAATCTGCTAAAAATAGCAAAGAAATAAAAACAATCTACTTTATCTTTGCTTTACATAGTTGCACATTTCACAATCTTCACAATTTGACCTATTTTTGCAATTAAAGATTTTCAATATTTTGCAAAAATATTTACAACCTATATCTCCATTACCAATCTTGATTTTCTCAAAAATCATAAAATATAAGGGATATCTCTTAATTTACCTTTAATTGATTTTTCTAAAGTCAATATGAAAACATGATAAACCCTAAGTCATAAGTGCAATGAATTAACAATTTTTATTGATTTGGCACAAAATCAATTAAAATCAAAGATATTAATCCCTACCCATTCCTTACCAAGGCACCATTAATCACAAATTTCTAAAGTTCACAGCCCCTTGTATTGCTAAAAATTTATCAAAGAAGCCTAAGGACTTAGGCAAATAGCACCACCCATTTTACAAGGCTCAACCTAGGCTTTTGAATAAGACATAAAAGAATAAGCCTAAAGATTATAATCTTAAATGAAAAGCCCATTTTTGAATTAGGGCATGAAGGTGGACAAAAACAAAAGCAAAACCCTAAATTTGGATCATTTTCAGTTGGTGACTTTTGGGGAAATTGCTCTGCAAGTGGCGCCGCCATGAGAAGGCTAGGGTTTCAGCTGAAAATGCTTGATTTTCATGATTCTTTCCTTCAATTTGTTCAACCTCCCTCTCTGTGATAATGGTAAGCTCATTTCCAAGCTTTTCTGAGCTCCTTTGCTTCACTTCTAAGTGATTTTTTGAGAAGAAAGGCCTCTCTGGCCGTGGCTGTAACAAGTCGAACTAATCATGTATTTTTTATTTTTTGTGCTTATTTTGTCTCATGTTGGCTGCCATGGGAGAGCTCGACCCTTGATTTGAAAGCCCTATGAGAGCTCGGTCATGGCAGATTGCTTGGTCTTCAACAGGCATGCACTGGTAAACCTATCTCCTTTATATTTCTCGTGGTGTTTTTTCCTCTAAAACAAAAGCTTGTGAAAGCTTTATATCTTTGCAAAAGTTGATTTCTATTTGTAAAATTCACAAGCCATCACCCAGGCCACACCACATATACATAACCTGGGTATCCAAAAGCATTTTTGGGCTCAACCCATGACAATATTGTGTGTATTTTGCATTTTTGAAACAAAGCCTCATGTGGGAAAATTGAAAATAATGAAGAATCACCTATTTCTATATTTTATGATCAAAACCCAACATGGGTATGTTGTATTTTGAATATCACTGCATTTTAGTCAAAACCCATGTGGGTGTTTCAAACCCTACTAAAACTATATTCTTTGGATGATCAAGAGGTGTATGCTCGGATCCTCTTACCCGTGGCTATGCAATCCCTCCATTTTTCTGCACACATCATTGAAAGTGCATTGAACAAGGGTTTGGAAAAAACTTGTGGCTTCTCATTCAAATTTTCATGTTTCTCTGGAGAGATAGGAGAAAAACCATATTCCCTATATCTGAGTTTTTTTTCATTTTTAAGAGAAAACACTGTTGTTGTCTACCACAATAGCTTGTTTCCCTTATTTATCTGCATTCTTTCAATTCAATCATCTGATGGCTTAAGCACCATTTGGAAGCCTGTACCTATAAATATTCTCATACATTTTGGAAAGTAATGCCAAAATAATATTAAAAGCCCTCCAATAATGTTCTTGATGTTCCCACATTGTTGTCTTAATTAGAAGGTGATAGTTCATTCACTGTGCATAACAAACTATATACACACCGCCCTTTTGATTTGTAGTTACTCTATGGTATTGAACCCATCAATTGAAGCTACTCGAGCTATTTCTATTGTGATTTTATGAAAAGGGACCACTGTTGAAGCATCATGCATTGTAGAAGATGTGGATCTTAACATGATTCTTTACTTCTGAAAACTCCACTTACTATTTTTCACCATTTCTTGCATTCATGATGATATTTCTAACAACAGTACCTTGTTGCCTCCTAAAGGATGGTTGTACTGTTCATGCATTTTATGTTTTGTTATGAAAAGATTGTTTGATGCATTTTCTCTCCTTTAAAGCATTAATTAGTGGGAACTTATGAAACTCTTGATGCTTGACATCTTTCATTCAAATGAGAAACTGAAGTTCTTTCACTTGCCTCCATTATTGAATAGTGTCTTATGGATAAGGCATTATGTATTCCTATTTACTATCACCATCATGAGCACAAATACCTGTTGTAATATTTCGAAACATGATGCATAAGCAATACTCATGGCAACAAGATACAATTAGCATGAAAATTTTATATCTTTAAGTATTAAAATGATACTCTTCAGTTGAAATGACTGAGCTCATCAAGTCTATTGTTTCCCCATAGCTTTCAAAACAATGTGTTACTTGATTTTTATGAGTGAACAATAGGCTTCATTACTCAAATGATTTGAAATTCCATTATTACTCCTTCATGAATAATTCAGATAAAAATGATGATTGCATTCCTTCACTCGGCCCCATTTGTAATATTAAGGGGCAACATGCTGAGCTCTACCCTTGTGGGAGCCCATTTCTTTTCCCACATGCTTGATCTTCAAATGATAATCAACTTCATGATTTTCCCTATACCTGCACAAGGAAACAAATGATGTTAGCATAAAAAGCAATATATGATCATGTTCATGTTTCTCCTTTAGTTCATGTTTCTACATTTTTCATTAGTTGGTTCTATGCATTGCAAAGATTGAAATATATCTCTATTAGTATAGCATGTAGTATAGTTCATATCCTAAGCTCTTAATTGACTCCCTTCATCTTTTGCAGGAAAATTCAGGAACAAAAGAAGGATGGAGAAAGCTATGAAGCATCAACAGAAGATCGACTCAGGCAATGACAGATATGTCCCATGTTACTTGTCACTTTCTCTTTCAGTTGTATATTTCCTTTCTTGTCATGAATGGAATGACTAAAACCACGACTTTTGTGGATATTCAATTTCAATCTTTTGCTTTTCATTTTGAAAAGAAAATGCATTTATGATGCAATGTTGTACCACCATTTGAATTCTTGTAATCAAATGAAATGTTGTAAATATAAAAAGCATCATGAAATAAAAGAAAGCATTCGGTCATGCTTTGTTGTTTATATGTTGAATCCTGTACTCCATTTGATTTTCAAATGATAAAAAATTCTTAAGAATCTACTTCCTCATCTCAATGCACAACTATCACTTGATAAATAATGATAAATAAGACACAATCAACACTTAGCATATGCAAAAATAACTGTAGTTGTCACTTTTAAATATGGCAGTATGTAGTCAGCTCCACCATTTGAGCTGTAGCGAAAAATTGGTAACATCTACATTTTTCCCCTCTTTGTCATAATGGATTTTATTGCATTATGGAAAATAAAATGAGTCAGGAACATGCCCCAATGAAGGTACAGAGTGCGTATGCCCCCTCAGGAAATTTTATGAATTTTGGCCCGAGGTTAGAAAATTTTGGAAAGTGTCCTAACAAGCTAATTTGATGACCAAAATAACGATGGCGCAAGCGGTTTCAAAATTTGACATGTTTAAGGTAGTCAATGGGGTGGTCAAGTCGGTCAAAAGAGCTTCTAGTAATAAAAAGGTAAATCCCACTTTGACCCTATAAATAGGTTGAAAATGGGGTAAAATTCAATTTATTTTCACTTTCACATTTGCAAATTTGTAGAGCTCAGAGCTAGAATTGTGCACGTGAAGATGGTGATTCCAGTGACCAAGCACCATGGGGAGATCATTTGGACTTTCAAATGGCTAGAGGGTGTAGGGTCAGCGGTGAGTACGCCTTACCCACTTTTTCAATTTATCATTTTGTGTGCTTTATTAGGGTTTTTAGCATAGGCAACGAGTGTGCTATGACACATGCGTGCACATAAGCTACATTCATGTTTTCATTCGATGCATTTGATGCGTCACGACACAAACACAAAAATTTTAGAGGTTGCAAACCAATTAGGTGCAACACATTTGTGGGAAATTGAGTTACATTCGCCAAGTCACAACACAAATGATAGGCTTACGCATTCAAAATGTTTTGACACATTCGCGTACTCGAGCGACACATTTGAATGTGTGATATAAGAGGGATTCACTGCACACGAGTCTCTCCTTTCTCATGAGATCACTAGGGAATGAATTTCCCTTATACACCTTAAGACAACAAAATGATAAAGCAACAAAGATATAGTTGTGTTTTCAAAGAAAGAGTCAGAGATCCTGAGAGAGGCGAATTAGAAATATCCTATCCTAGAAGGGGGAGCTCTTGGCCAAAAGATGTAAGCACTGAACTAGGACGCCAACATGGTGCGCTAATGTCTAAAAGCCACACTAGCATCGTAAGTAATAGAGAACTCAGGATATCAACAGACAGAGAGTGATTCTACTCTAAGACTCAGAAGTGATATAAGCAGAAGTGTTAACTTAATAAGAAAGCAAAAGGCTGAAGGAAATACCGCAATTCTTGGAGAGAACTTACCCCTTTCTTGAATGCTCGAATCTTCACTCCAAGTTCCTCTTTCACAACCTACACACAAGAGATTAAGGAGAATGTTTGTTGGGTGGCTATATAGGGCCTCCCTTAGTCAAACCCCCATTTAGGTATTCCCACCTCCATGGATAGCCAATGGAAAAGATAAAGAAGTGATAAAACACAAGCACTACAAAAAAATTACTATGCTACTCAACCAAATGATAGAGGAGAGGAGAGGGAAGCTTACCACCTCCACCAAGAGCACTATGGGCTGCTTGGGGGAGAAATGAGAGGAAATCAAGCCTCTACTGCAATGGCATAGTCCCAAACTTGCTCTACCAACGTGATGGAGTGTGATATTGTTACTATGGAATGCTTGGAATGCTAGAATGTGAGTTCCAAATGAGCTTGAAGTGATGTATTCCAATCTTCCAACCTCCAAATGAGAGGAAAAAAGAGGTTCTTAAGCTTGCAAGGGTGGCCAAGAGCCATTACTTTCATAATGTAACCGTTGGGATACGTGTCATAGGGGTTAGCCTTCCAGATTCCACATTTTATATTCAAGAAATGGACAAGGTGCTAGCACGCTTTGTGGACATCTACGCATCATGCATTCATCCAAGTCCTATATTCTTGGGGAATGCTTTTGTCAGGATTTTTCTGCTTGACCACTTGTCTCCTAAAGTCAAAATCGTGACATTTTGACTAAGGGGGTTTTGCCATTAATGTTTGGAGTGTCATAAATGCTAGGAAAGAATGTGGAAATATGGAATTTCCTCTAGGTGCAATTCTACAATATTACATTTTTCCCCTACTTTAGTGGGCTCGATTTTGAAAAAATTAGCCTCACTAAAGTAGAAAAGAAAAATTTCACCACATTTTTTAAATTTTATGGATTTGCGTGCCAACAAAGGGAGACCATAGTGGCTATCATAGTCGAGCTAATCAGGATTGAGGTTTCCCCCAGCATCTGAGCTCGACAAACAACATCTGAGAGGTCGTGAATTTGTTGAATGTTTCATCCTGCAAAACTAAAATTTTAGGTCAGCTTCGAAAAAAATAGAAGAAAGCTACCACGAAGAGAGGAATGATAAAAAAAAAGTCATCGATTTGGAAGAAAATATGATCAAGAGATGACCTTGTACCCCCTCCTGAGTATGCCCTCGGCTTAGTGAGGTGAACTCAGGAGAAACTAGGGAGCTACAAGTCCTAGGGAAAATGGGCCTTGGGGGGCCTATCTATACCTAGGTGGGCCCCTAGAAGGGTCATTTTCACTATTCACTGCGAGCAAATTGTTGACTTTTGTGAGAGAAAAGTTAGCAAAATGTCAAGCATGAGAGAGTATGAGGAGCCTAGGTTGGAGCAACTGCATTGGGATGTCGCCGAGGGTCACAAGGTGGACCAGGTAAGTCACAAACTCTCATTTTTAGCAATTTTATATTCATTTTTTCACTTTTATCTGGTGATAAGGTGCACAGGCATCTTTTTTGTGCACGTATGTCCTAATTTTGCACTGTCATCTGAGACTAGTGCTGCTATCCCACTTCTATGCTATCATCTCAAATACATGTTGTCATCTCTGAGGTGACCATGGTGGAGGGGATGCATGCGCAGTGTGCAAATGTCTGTGCATCGCATAGGAGTTCTCATGATTTTTTTGTTGTAATTTTTATCGATGATAAGTACTAATGTTCTGATTCAAGAATTTTCTTTCTTTTGGTAGGAGTACCCAGAGATTCAGGAGCATCCTGGAGGGTGAGCATTACGGCTAGTCTGCGAGCAGAGGGATCACTTATTGGTGGATGAGGTTACACTCTTGGAGCGCGTCAGTCTCTAGCATGTTTTCACTATGCGAGAGATGAGGTACCCCGAGTGCATGCTTACAGACCTTATGGAGCAGTGGGATGCCACTACTTCATCATTTGAGCTACCAGTTGCGGAGATAATGATTACTCTCGAGGATGTCTATTGGATCCTCAGACTACCCATCCACAGATGGTGGGTGGCCTTGGATGACACACAATCTACACGGGAGCGAGCGGAGGGCGTTTGCTACTGCACTATGAGGATAGAAGATGGTGATGACATGGGTCACATTTACACACACTGGTATGACCATGTGAGGACCACAACAACACTAATCTGCTGAGTTATGGTTGTGACCATTGCATTTCAGATCATGATCGATGGGTGAGGATCACACCTTCATAGGGGCCTTGTTCATACTAATAGAGAGATGGTGGAGCATATGACCATCTTTTCCTAGGGGTGCAACATGTTGGCACACCTCTACCAGGAGCTTGGTTGGTACATGCATTACGATACCGCAACTTGACGACGTGCACACTTTTGCAAGTGTGGGCCTTCACCCACATCATGTACACTTAGCCTATAGGATACCCACAGTATGGCCTTATGGGGTCCCCCTAGCTTAGTGGTTTGACATGACTGGCCAGTGGAGATTCAGAGATTTATAGTTTTAGTGGCTACAACTTGATACCCTTGTTGCAGATAGGGTCTGATGGAGGCCCTATTATTTTTTTAGGTGGGTGGATGATGGAAGGTATTTGAGGAACTTGCAGAGAGACTATTTTTTATCAGGCACAGGGATTACATTAATATTCCCTACTACTGGAGTTAGGTCATGCGACAACATGGATGACTGTAGACTATTCCACCAGATGTGCCCACCTACATGAGGGCCCATAGGAGCACGACGAGCGTTGGAGATTTCCCTCACCTGAGTATTGCAAATATAGTACCATCTGACGATGATGAGGCTGACCATGATCAACCGCCCTTACTGGTGATGGATAATGTCGGTGTGGCTGGAGATTTTACGTGGTGGTGGGAGAGGCATCAAATTTCTCCTGTGTTCAATGAGGGTGCCCCAGGAGGGGACCTTGGTCCATAGGGAGACCTACTAGCCCCACCACTGTAGGACAGGAGGAGAGACCAGTAGTAGGCCAAGGAGGAGGAGGTACTGCCAGTGGGGCCGAGGTGATGAAGGAGATTACATCCCCATCAACGACTCCAATCTTTTCGGCACCATCATCTTCTACTATGGCTGCATCACTTTGGGCACCAAGAGCGGCCACCGAGACTGGCAATGTAGGTCCCAACACTGAGCCTCACTTTGACCCGACATGGCAGCTGGGAAATCCAGGTATACATGATTTGTTATTCAATGTTTTGTACTTTTGATCTGATGATATATGTATCTTTATCTATATATATCATGTGATATTAATATCTTTTCCTTTTTTTGTGGTTGTAGAGGACACACAAGGATGGACTGGGCTCATAGCTCATTGCATATCAAAGGTGGCCCCTACTATATAGATTCAAGGGTTGGTCCTAGAGGCATTTCAGTTGGTGTTTGTGGGGCATCATGCCACTAGCTTTGAGTGTGTTTCACATCTATAGATTGCCTATGAGGAGAGGGGCATAGAGGTTATCCAGCTGACAATAGAGTTGACAAGTATGAGGGGACAACGCGATTAGCTATTGGGGGAGCTACGGACAATGCTTGTTGAGCGATACAAGAAAGTGAGGAGGGCCAATGCTGCTGAGCAGGCATGTGACTCCCTTCAGAGCCATCTCAATGACCCTGGTAGGCAGTCGTAAGTTGTGAGCTTGATAGAGATTCAACGACTATTGAACCAGCTATGATAGGTGAAGCTAATGATATATTCCTTGCAGGGGGAGATCAGAGGGATGTGGGTAGCCTTATCCACATCACGCTCTCATCATTCATGATCGATGACTACCATCCAGCCCCTCCCTCAGCTTTCAAAGCATCCACCAGAGCCAGAGGGGTCTGGGAGTCATGTTCCTTAGTGATCATTTTTGGTGTACATCAATTTTGATAGCAAGATACATACATGTTCATACATACTTTTAGATCCTTTTCTATAGACATATATTCAGTAGCCACTCATTTTTGTAGTAGTGGCCCGATACATGTATATGAAATTGGATACATGCATTTCATATATATATATATATATACATATATGGATACATCAACTTTGGTTTGATGGTATTGTATATCTGGATGTTTATGTTTCTTATTTCTCTCATATTCATGCTATGGATGTTATGTTTTCATGCAGATGTATGATTCATATCAGATGCTAATATGATTTAATTAAACAAACATGGTTAATTTAAATTCAATAATGATATGATCAATACACACACACACATGGTAACTCATAACACAAAGTTATCATAATGTGTTAATGACTAATGTCAACATATGTGATACTACTACTCCTTTTTGTAGAGGGAGAGCACCACATAGGTGACACATAGGACATTACACATAATACCAATGAAGATGCACATCGTTAGTGGGCTCCTTCAAAGGTGTTCCATCCATAGATGATAACCCATAGGTACCTGAGCCGTAAACAGAGATCACAATGTAAGGACCTAACTAGTTAGGATTGAATTTTCCTCTCTAGTCAGGCGGTGCATTTACATTTCTCTGATTCTCATAAAGAACCAAATCTCCTATCTTAAAGGTTTAAGGGAGTACACTTTGATTTTTTTGTCTAGATAACCACTGATGATAAGCTTTTAGATGTTCGAGGGCTCGTAAACGGTGCTCATCGAGCATCTCTAGCTGATGTAAGTGGTTGACTCAATAGGTTCCATTATCAATTAGCCCTTTCAGGGAAACTTGTAAAGATGGGATTTCCAATTCTAAAGGAATGATAGCTTTGACACCATACATGAGGTTATAGGGAATTGTCCCTATAGTCGTGCAGACACTCGTGCGATAGGCCTATAGAGCATATGTTAATTGAATGTGCTAGTCTTTACCATGTTTATTAACTATCTTTCGGAGAATAAGATCAAGAGTTTTATTTGATTCTTTTGCTTGACCATTTGATTGAGGATAATAGGGTGTGGAGAACCTGTGTTGGATATGGAATTTCTCAAGGAATTGCTTCACTTCCTTGTTCTTGAATGGTGTACCATTGTCAGAGATAAGTGTAGTAGGCAATCTAAATCAAGAAATGATGTTGCTCATAAGGAAGTTACATATAACTTTAGCACTTTTACTGCGAAGTAGGATAGCCTCGACCCACTTTGTGAAGTAATATGTGGTGGTAATGATGAAAGCATTCCCTTTGGAAGAGGGAGGAGATATCTTTCTAATAATATCCAACCCCCATTTAGTGAATGACCAAGGGGAAGTTTGGTTTTGTAACTCTTGGGCGGGCGTGTGAATGAGTCGGTTGTGTTAGTGGGCATTGAGGCATTTCTTAACAAATTCAAAGGAATATCATTCCATTGTTTTCCAATAGTAGCCCATGTGTATTAGTCTCTATGTTAGGGATTTACCACCAAAATTCCCACCCCTAGAGCCCGCATGGGCTTCCTTAAGGGAAAGGGGTATCTCTATTTTGGTAAGACATCTAAGAAGAAAACCATTATAAGCTTTTATATAAAGGATGTCTGATAAGATGACATAGTGAACTGAGAGTTTCTTCATGCGAGTGTGGTCATTTTTTTCCACATCGTCGGGGAAGCTCCCAGTGTTTAAATAGTTATAGACATCAACAAACCATTTTCTAGAGTCCACATGGGAACAGATGGGGAATTCTACTTTAGGTTCCTTGGGAACCGTAGGGGTTTGTAGGATCTAGACCACAAAGTGGTACTCTTTTGTGTCTTTTTCAAAAGGTACCAAGGAAGTGACACTTGCCATGGCATCAACATGTCTATTTTCTCTCCTAGGGACATTGTCAATCATGAAGGAAGAAAGTTGTCTGTGTAAAGACAAGGCAAGGTCTCAATATCAAGACAACTTGCTTTCCTTGGCTTGATAAATTCCTATTGTTTGATTCACTATAAGCTCAGAATCACCTAGGATACAAAGGTGTCTGATTTTTAGTGCTATCGTCGCACATAAGCCAACTATAAGGCCTTCGTACTCAATGATGTTATTAGTACAAGGAAAGTTTAATCGAAAAGAGAAGGGGACTGGTTTTCCTTGAAGGGATATTAGGACTACTCCTGCTCTGAAACCGGTTTGACACCTCGACCCATCGAAGTACATTTTCCATTTAGAATCCTCATTGATCAAGAAGATGTTTTCATCCAGAAACAGATCTAAGCTGGGAAAGGAGTGAGATGAGTGAGCATTTTCCAACTGATCCACAACCACTTGTCCCCTTATCAATTTTTGATTAACAAAATTTATGTCGAACTCAAAAAGCAACATAACCCATTTTTCTAACCTTCTTGTTAGGTTGGTGATGGAGAATAAGTGCCTTAAAAGATCTTATTTTACTATGATGTGTGTTTTGGCATGGAGGAGGTAATGCCTTAGCTTTTGTGTAGCAAAGATGAGAGCAAGGAATTTCCTTTCCATGGAGGAATAATGGGTTTCGTAATCAACCAGGATGAAAGTAATGTAGTAGACTACTCTTTCTCTCCCAGATTCATCATATTGAGCCAGAAGAGTTGCCAAAGCATATGGTGATGCAGCTAGGTAGAGCAAAAAGCGTCTATCTTGCATAGCTGGCATTAATACGAGAGGGTTGGATAAATAGAATTTTATTGAATCAAAGGCCTTTTGACATCCCTTGTCCCATATGAAGCGAATGTCCTTTAAAAAATGAGTGAAAGGAAGGGTGCGATCAGCCAATTGAGATATGAATCTATGAATTGCCTGAATCTTTCCCTGTAAACTTTGCAACTCCATAATATTCCTTGGTGGATGCATGTTAACGATAGTGTCAATATTTTTAGTGTAAACCTCGATCCCATGATGAGAGACTATGAACCCTAGAAGCTTTCTAGCGTCAATGCCAAAGATGCACTTAAGGGGATTTAATCTCATTTTGTAGAGTCAAAGTCTTTCAAAAATTAGACAAAGGTTTTAGGATGATCCTGGTAGGTCATGAGTTTTTCCAATATGTCATCGGCGTAATCCTCTAGAATTTTGTGAATGAAGTCATGAAATATCAGGGTCATCGCCCATTGGTAAGTAGCTCTTGCATTCTTTAATCCAAAGCGCATGACCACATAGCAAAAGGTACCCCATGGGGTAGTGAAGGCTATCTTGTATTGATCATCTGAGTTAATACAAATCTTATTATAGCCCGAGAAGCCATCCATGAAGGAGAGCAATGCATGGCCTGCAATCAAGTCAACAATCATGTCTATATTAGGTAACAAAAATCATCTTTAAGGGAAGCCTTGTTAAGGTCTCAAAAATTGATGCAAATGTCAATGCGAATGTCAAGTTTACTAACAACAACTATGTTTGAAATCCAAGGGGAATAATCAATGGGATGGATAAAGCCTGCTTTTAACAGTTTTTCTATCTCAGTCTTAACCATTAATGTTACTCTAGGATTGGTTTTTTGGATCTTTTGCTTAACCGGCTTGGCATCGGGACATAGGATGATATCATGAGCCACTATAGATCATTAATACCAGGAATATCCTCATATGTCCAAGAAAATATGTCAGGATGGAAACACAAGATATCAGAGTGTTCATTTACTTCTTCCGAAGAAAGAAACTTTCTGATTTTGATCACCTTTTTAGGGCATACAGGGTCCATAGAGACCTCAACAGTATCCCCTTTTATGAGGGAACTTTTTTCTTCATGCTCAGGTGTTGGAACATCATCACTGGTGTTAGATAGAGGGCCCTCCTTATCAATATTTAGGATAGATTCCTCGAAATATGCTTGGCTATGCAAGCGATACGGGAAACATCTTTTGTTATGGTAAGAGGGGAGTGAGGAGTATGCACCCAAAAATTCCTCTAATGCTTCATCAAAAGAGAAGATATCCAAAGGAATATTCTTGGCTTCCTCCTTTTCCTCTATTAACTCAGGGTGGACGAGGTTCAACAGTTCGGGTGAAATCATATTAACACTCCGCCAAGGATTTAGCTTAGATTTTTCAATAGAGCAACCTAGCCTTAAGTTACACCGTCGTGGTTTAAGATTGATGGGGACTTGAATTCCCCACTCGATATGTCTTAGGCCTTTCTTCCCATAGCCATATCAAGAAGAGAGCTCATATCTGAATACATAGCAAGTTTGTAAAACTTCAGGTGGTGGTGGATCCACATAGAGTGCTTCATTCCACCAATGAACATCAAACTTCTCTATGGGGGTACTTTTTCCTCCTTTTTCAATTTCACAAATGTTAGTTTCTTTTACAAGAGGCAAACCATTTTCATTAGTGTGGGAAAGAGTGATTTCCTAAACAAGATTGCACTTCTTCTCCTCCATGGGAATATTGTCTACCTTTGTACTAGGGGCATGCAAAAATTCTATGCAAGAGGGGTCTACCTTGTACTCTACAATAAAGAATTTGGAAAATTTCAAGGAACCCCAATCATTCCCTAGGAAGGAATTTGTTTGAGAAGACAATATGGGAGAATCGAGATCCTTCACTTTTGGTGTTTCTTTAGTTTCGACACTCGCCTCGGGAATGATTTCCACAGAGGGTATCGATGAAGAACATGCCATAGTGTCAATAGTCAAGGAAGGAATACAATTTTTGAGGGTAGACATGGTTGAAACATGACTAACAATACCCAGTTCACAGAGGCGAACACCTTCTGGATCCTCTTTGACCATGACTACACGGTTGTTTGCAACAAATTTCAAAGAATGATGTAAAGTAGAGGTTACCACACCCATAGCATGGATCCAAGGTTTCCGTGAAAGAATATTGTAAGGTAAAGGTCCAGGCATCACATAAACCAATGTGGGTAAGGTAATGGGGCCTAGCTGCAAAGGTAGTATTATCGTACGTAGAGCTTGGTGACCAACAATATCAAATTCATAGATGTACAAAGAGGAAGCTTCCAAGGAAGATGAATCAACTTTGATTTTAGGCAGTAGGTCCATACCACAAATGTTGAGTGTCGATTTGGTATCAATGGGGGTACACCTAATACTGATGTTATTAACATTAACTATGATCATTAAAGGCTTTGCTTGCTTCTGCACATCTGGAGGCAGGAGTTCTTGCGGGTGGAATGTAATATTTGATGAATCTGCATGAATATGAGCCATCAATGCATTAACATCTATAGGCCTGGTGGAGGCAGGAAAGAGAATCTTTTGTAGGGCCTCCTGAAGCATCTCTTGATAAACCGGGGTGGTATGAAGCAAGTTCGAAAGCGAGATCTTAGCTAGAGTAACATGAAGTTGCTTGACAAGATGATAATCATCTGGTACTTTGATCACAGTTTTAGGTGTTGCAAGAAGGCTCAGTTGGGAAGGTGGTAAAGAAGGTGGTTGTGAAGTAGGTTGTTGATTCAAGTTCTACTTGTTACTCCTTTTCGGATATGTGCGCCCAATGGTGTTATAAGATGTAGAATCCATAGCTTTCACGAACCTTGAATACAGGTCTGATGAATTACTGTGACTTGGAATTTTACAGAGGACAAGGTCAGCTGGGGTTACGTAGATGATGGGTTTCCTAGGGCTTGGGGTAGCCACTGAGACTACCACCACATTTACTGATCCCTCAGCCTTTCGAGAAGAGACTTGTTTAGGAGATTTATGAATAGGGGGGAATACCTCTAAGAAATCATCCAGGGCATCCTCCAACATATCAAAATATTCCTAAGAAAATTCTTCATGAAAAATGTCTAACATCTCAAATAGACTTCCGACATTCACGTTGGGATCACCAAAATGTGATATAAGATGGATTCACTGCACACGGGTCTCTGCTTTCTCGAGATATCACCAGGGAATGAACTACCCTTATACACCTCAAGAAAACAAAATGATAAAGCACCAAAGATATAGTTGCATTTTCAAAGAAACAGTCAAAGATCATGAGAGAGGCGAATCAAAAATATCTTGTCCTAGAAGAGGGAGCTCTCGTCCAGAAGACGTAAGCGCAGAACTAGGATGCCAACGCGATGTGCTATTGTTTAAAAGTCATGCTAGCATCCTGAGAGACATAGAACTCAAGAACTCAATGGAAAAAGAGTGATTCAACTCTCAGACTCGGGAGTAATATAAGTAGAAGCATTAACTTAATAAGAAAGCAAAAGTTTGAAGGAAATACCACAATTCTTGGAGAGAACTTACCCCTTTCTCAAATGCGCAAATCTTCACTCCAAGTTCCCTTTTTGCAACGTACACACAAGAGATCAAGGAGAATTTTTGTTGGGTGGTCATATAGGGGCCTTCCTCAGTCAGACCCCCATTTAGGTGTTCCCACCTCCACAGACAACCAATGGAAAAGATAAAGAAGTGATAAAACACAAGCACTATAAAAAAATTACTATGCTACTCAACCAAATGATAGAGGAGAGGAGAGGGAAGCTTACCACCTCCACCAAAAGCACTCAAGGCTGCTTGGGGCAGAAATGAGAGGAACTCAAGCATCTACTACAATGGCGTGGTCCCAAACTTGCTCTATCGACACGATGGAGTCTGATATTTCTGCTATGGAATGCTTGGAATGCTAGAATGTGAGTGCCAAATGAGCTTGAAGTGATGTCTTCCAATCCTCCAACCTCCAAATGAGAGGACAAAAGAGGTTCTTAAGCTTGCAAGGGCAGAAAAGAGTCGTTACTTTTAGAATGTAACCACTGGGATATGTGTCACAGGGGTTAGCTTTCCAGATTCCACATTTTAGATTTGAGAAATAGATAAGGTGCTAGTGTGTTGCGTGGACATCTACGAGACATGAGTTCATCCAAGTCCTATATTCTTGGGGAACGCTTTTGTTAGGGTTCTGCTACTCAGCCACTTGTCCTCCTGAATTCATAATTGCGACATTCCAACTAAGGGGGTTTTTCCATTAATGTTTGGAGTGTCATAAATGCTAGGCAAGAATGTGGAAATATGGAATTGCCTCTAGGTGCAATTCTGCAATATTACAGAATGAAATGACACATTTGACAAAAACCGTGATGCAATTGTGAAATTGTGACACAAATGAGGGCTAAAATGATGCAATCATCGAATCGAGATGCATGTGCAGTATGAAATGATGCAAGTTCTAAAGCATGACACAAGTGAAGTCAACATGATGCATTTGAAGTTGACTGAGGTTGACTTTAATTTGGAGTCAAGTTTCAAAATGCTTTTCAGTAGATAGACAATATGAATGCTTTGCTAATGCTTGCTTATGTCTATGTAGAGACAGTTAGCACCGATCTATACATGGGAGTGTAGAACATCGACATATGGGTTCTAGGACCAGCTTCAAGAGAGTGAGCAATGATGACTGATGTGACTTGGTCTATACTACATTTCCTATATGCCCATTGTCTAGGAAAATAGGGGGCTATTGACTGCACTTTATGAGAGATGGCATTTACAGACATGCTCCTTTCATTTTCCTACAAGAGAGGCTATAGTGACTCTCGAGGACATGTACCAGATCCTACACCTATCGATCTGAGGGGAGTGGGTCGTTTATGATCCACAATAGGGACTATAGACATTCATAAGTTTCTATGAAGATGAGACTAGTGTCAAGCTAGGCATTGAGGGCTATGAGATTCGCTGGGAGTTTGTGGCAGAGCACTACCCTCGATGAGATGCCATGTTATGTACACTAATTATAGGAGTTTTGATACCGGATCATTGGGGACATAGATTCCCTATAGGTTGGGGTGATGTACTGGTGAGCATGCTATGAGATAGGACTGTATATGCATGGGGAAATTTCCTTCTAGGGATGTTGTACCATTAGTTGCATGAGGTTGCATATAGAGGAGCACGAATCATCAGTTGCGGCATGAAACTTCTTATGATTTGGGCTTGGGAGCATGTTGTTGTCTTTCATCCACCAATTCAGAGGCCACAGTTGGCAGATGGTATGTCGTACATGTATCATTATGTAGGCGCCCTACAATAGACCCAGGTGGGAGACACATGCTAGTGGTGACATAGGATAGACACGATGGTGTCATTCATCTTGAGGCAATATAGGGATTGTGGTCAGTGGGATGATGAGGCTGATCATTTGAATTTTTGCACAATTTAGATATTTGATTGGGTGCACTGTATAGAGCTAGGTCATCATTGAGATGTACCTACCACAATGGGTGCTTCAATAGTTTGGTGAGAAGTAGGGCGTACCTATGGGTTCCACAGAGTATGCTAGAGCATCACGGGAGCTGATGTGGGGGCCTACCATTTTAGTTCCATTTTCTAAGTAGGAGATAGACAATTTAGTGGCACAGTAGTGGGGATGGAGTGGAGGTCCTACAAATCCCAAGACGATGGTAGATTTTGACATGTGGTGGTAGACACATCAACCAGTTGCATTGACAAATCCAGATGGACCTGCACTAGTGGATTGTAGATCAGTTATACACCGAGTACGATGAGGCGATAGGGGAGGAAGAGATGGTGGTAGAGGGATGGGGTCAGATGGAGGTTGAGAGAGGGGTAGGGATGGAGGTTGTGGGGACAGAGGGAGAGGTGACGAAGATGATAGAGGTGATAAAGATGATGGGAGATATGGTGGGAGGAGGAGGAGAGGAGGAGATGGTGGGAGACCGGGGTGGAGAGTTCATCAACATGTGGAGAGAGAATCTTTAGTATTGATCCTTGAGATAGCGAAGGAGGAGGAGAGAGAGGAGGAGGGGTTGAGATAGGAGGAGGGGAGACAAGAGGAGGAGAGGCAGCCAAAGGAGGAGATTTGGTAGGAGGAGGAGGTGAGGCAAGAGGAGGAGGTTAAGTAGGAGGGAGAGATGGAGGTGGAGACTCTGAGTGAGGAAAGACTTAGTGGAGGTGAGGAGGATGATGAGGAGACAAATGGTGAGGATGCCATAGATGAGGTAGAGTGGCTACTGAGGTGGCAGATGGTGGAGGGAGAGGATGACATACCTATAGGACCACCATTGGTAGATGATGCGACCATAGACCAACGATTGGCCGATATGCAAAGGAGGCTTGATGAGAGTACAACATAGGTCAGGGCCCTTTAGAAAAAGCTGGAGGTTGCCAAGGTAGAGAGGGATCAGTTGGTGATTTGACAGCAGGAGTTTGCGAGATGGTGTATAGAGTTTGAAGAGTTGTGTTCAGGACTGTTAGGGGACATGGCGAGAGAGATAGCTAGGGTTAGTACTAGTCAAGGATGTTACTGACTATTATACGAGTAGGTTGTGCCACCTAAGAGATGGGATCCTACATTGACACTGGATGAGGACAAGAAGTGGTAGTAGGACAGGGAGCGACAACAGTAGCAGGACAAAGAGCGGTAGCTGCAGTCATAGCAGTGTGGGAGGTTTGACCACTTCAGGGCAGTCATCAAATCATCGCTCTCACCATAGTCACATGCATTCTTCCAATCACAGGTTAGGTCATAGCCATGGGTCATCTCATTTAGGGCACAAATCAATGCACAATTAGCCACCAGTGACAGATCTATTGGCCTCATAGACACATGTCGTTGTATCCTCACAAGTGCATGTTACTCTAGAGATGATGCCATTAGAATTGGTTCCATCAGCCTCACAAACATAGGTTTTTGTGTCTTCATAGGTTATGCCAATTCCAGTTATAGGCCATCAATCACCACACTCTTCTCCATGAGGGGATGAGGAGAGCACAACATAGGGGAATTTGACATTGTTATCATGTTTCAGAAATTCATGTTATGACACTTTATATTTTGACCATCAAGCTTGCGAGCTCCATTTTTGGGATTCCACTAGACTTTATCCCGTGACATGATTATTTTGAGATGTATATATGATGATATTTTGATGTGGACTACATGCTTTGTGTTGTTATGTTATGCATTATGATGATTATGTCTATATTATATGCTTATCTGATGATGAGTATGATGATGTAGTTATGATGACTATATGATGCCTATGTGATGCCTTTTATGCATTTATGATTCCTATGATGATGTCTTTTATATGCTATCATGTATGTATTTATGATAGCTACTTATGATGAGATGCCATGATAATATGATGGTTTTTTATGCTTATATGCTATGATGATGTTATGTGATTTATGTGATGATATGATAATGCATGTATGATGGATTATGCCTCATGATGTTATTATGGTATTGATGGATGCACTGATGATATGTATGGTTATGCTTTTTATATGCTATGTTAATTAAAATGATATTTTTATGTATGAAAGATGGATGGGTGTAAATGATAAACGTATATGTCTCGTAAATGCAATGTGACTATAAATGCTATTGTGGAAATGGATTTATGCAAATGTGAAATGTGATAATGCAATGTTTATATGATCATGTATGCAATTGTATTTTTGTATGTCTTAGGATATCATTAGAGGATGAGAGAAGAGAAGGGACCAAACACAAGAGAAGATGGATGTTAGTGCAGACAAAAGAAATGCATATTAGTGTGGACAAGAATCCTTCAACATTTTCCATAGGACTTTAACAATTATTACTCTTAATCATCATTGGGTGGATTATTGCAATGGCCAAAAAACACTATGATATTACATAGATCAATAGTGTGCAAGGTCAAACCATCACATAGGACAAGCAGTCATAGAAAAAGATGATCATGACACATACTAAGGTCATGATTTCCCTAGTCTTTTTGTCACAATCAACCACAAGAAGACAAGACTAGTCATGAAATGTTGTTGCTTCTCTAAATCCTAATGTCAAGACATCCTCGAGAAACTAGCCACATGACAACCAATAAAAGACAAGAAAATCATCGTACTACATCGTTGCTCCTCTAAATCCTGAATTTAGGACATCCTTGAGAAACTAGTAGTAGGATGATCAAAAGAACAAGGATAATCATCATGATACGGTACGGATCCTGTAAGGTAAGGAACTAGTATAATGATGACCATCAAAGGATAGATAGTGTTTTCCAAGTGTTTTTCCAAGTGTTCAAATGTCAAGTGTTTTGATGTTGAAATGCCAAGTTTGATAGTGTGTAGGTTGTCGAATGTTAAGTGATGTCAATTTAGGAAGGACACATCCTAAATGATGTTGATGTCCGGTGATTGATTCTTGAATGTCAGGAGAATCCATCAAAATTCCAAATAATGATGATGATGCTTAGGAAGGACACATCGAAAAGCACAAAAAAATGACAAGAGTTGTTCTTCAAAAGGACACATCTGAAGAAGAACCAATACTCAAACGGGTTCACTTGTTTTGATAGAGTTTGACTGAAGTTGACTGATTTGAACTTTTTTTACAGAGTTGACTTATTTTGACCAAGTTGTTGTGTGTTGATAGAGTTGACTACATGTCGATGTTGACATGTCGATGTGATTGATATGTTGATGAAATGATTGCTAGAGTTTTTGTAAAAGATTCCTAATTTTATGATTGATGAATGATTTACTTGACTTACGGAGACTTTGACGTGTCTCAAAGTGCTGTCATGAAACCTAATGGACTGACCTAGTGGCCTTAGGGGCTCATCAATTGATGGCCTTGCCTATGTCATGTAATCAAAGAAATCATAGTTTGAAACGTGACCAATGAATTTTTCCAAAGGACAAAATATTGAGTCATGATTTTACTTTGACCAACCTAGACGGATGGACCTAATGTCTCGGGGGTTCAAAGATGAACCTTGCCTACGTAGAAAATACATAGAGACAATGTAGTTCAGACTATGACAAAAGCCGACATAATTGACTTAGATGACATGATGAATTTGACTTTGTTTTGAGATTTTTGACATTTTCTAAATGTTTTGTGTTTTCTCCAGACATTTTATTTTTAGGATTTTTAGGACTTTTACAATTTTTTTTTATTTTTAGGATTTTTAGTACCATGGATACCACTACAAAATGTCTTCCCCCAGACTCTTGGAATGACATGGAGAGGGGCATAGGACAAAAGGCAAGGATATGCAAGGCATGATGTCAACCAATGCTAGCCATGGACAGAAATGATAGGGCTTATGACAAATGTCATGAATGTGTTAGGATGTCATGGTTATGTATTCGAGAGTGAAGGTAGATGGAATGAGTAGATGGCAAAAAGATATTTTGCTATTTTTCTCCATGGTACTTATCCAAACACCTATTTACCAAGTTTTCACTATTGGATGAATTTATTTCTCTTTACTATTTTTTCATATTTTGATTTTTTTTGGTGTCACCAAGATGCCTATTTGCCAAGTTTTTCATTAGGGTTGGGATTTTTATATTTTTCATTTTTGTATTTTTAAGGTTTTTGGCCAAGATCCCTAATGCTATGTATAGAATTTGCATAGATGTAGACTATTGATAGGCTCAATTGTTCTTCATCATGCATAGCTAATTGATAAGTACAACTTAATGCAGGTAGTAATGATGTAAGGACCTAGCCAATTTGGCTCAAACTTGCCAAGTTTCTCTCAATCGACTGGTTTCTTGGATTCTATATGAGGACCAAATCACCAATTTCAAAATTTCTAACCATCACTCTTTTATTATAGCTTCGAAGAGATGATTTTTATATACCTATAAGTGGTTCAAGGAATTTTTCTTCTTTCTTGTAACATTTCTAGCTCATGTAGGCAAGACTGTTTGTACTCTTTGTCATCAATCAATCCCTTCAAGGAGACTCAGAGAGAAGGAATTTTCACCTTGATGGGAAATATGGCTTCAAAGCCATAGAACAAGGAAAATGGGGTGGCTCCAGTAGGTGTACGGATGCTGGTGTGGTAAGCCCACAAGGTAGGATTGAGTTGTAGATGCCAATCACAACCAATGTCATTGACAGTCTTCTTAAGAAAATGAAGGATTGTTTTATTGGATTCCTTAGCTTGACCATTGCCTTGCGTATAGTAGGGAATGGAGAAATGGTGTTGAATGTGGAATTGTTCACAAAGCTCATAGATTTCTTGGTTTTTGAACATATGACCATTGTCTATGATGATGGACTGTGTGATGCCATACCGACAGATGATATAATTAAGGATAAACTTTGAAATCTACTTACTGGTGATGTAGGTGAGTGAGACGACTTCGATCCACTTAGTGAAATACTTAGTGGAAGTGATAATGAATTTATGGCCATTGGAAGAAGAGGGATGAATTTTTCCCACAAGGTCAAGTCCCCATTGTGTGAAGGGAAATGAAGAAGTGATTGGTCTCAACTCCTGTGCAGGTGTGTGGATTAGATTGTTGTGCACCTAAATTTTTTGACATGTTATGACAAACTAAAGAGCATCTTTTTCATTTCTCGGCTAGTAATACCCAAGTCTTGTAACTTTCCTAGCTAAGGTCAGGCCACTCAAATGAGATCCGCATATACCCTCATGTACCTCACATAAAGTTGTCCAGGCTTCATCAGTTTCGAGACAACGAAGAAGGGTGTTGTCAAAGCTACGACAGTATAAGGTGTCACTGACGATGGTATATCAGGTGGCCTTTTGGATGAAGGATTTTTTCTGATTATTGGATAGGTTGGGTGGAAGGGTCTGGGTATGTGTAGGATCATCATGGGAAAAACACCTGCCCTTAAGTGGCTAAAAATTTAGAAAAATCAAAGTTAGGCAACTTGAAGTAAAAAATTGAATAAGTTATCTATATTATTTCAAAAATATGTAAGAATAGAATCTACAGAAAATTTAATGTAGTTTCTAAACTACTAGGTTTGTTTAAAAAAAGAGAATCTATTTGGTGAAATTTCAATGTAGTGGTACTTAAATTTCAGGGAAAAAGTAAGAAGTAGGTGTCCGTCTGACCACCCTAACCACAATAAAATGATAATATATTTTTATAATATTTTAGATATAAGTAGAGGACTCATGCCTGATGTGATGCATATTTTTTGTAATTTGTTTCCAAGTAAATAATTAATTATTATTTTTTTATTACAACTCTTTAAAAATATAAAAACTTGTATGTGACCACATTAACTTGGTGAAAACTTCATGAAATTAATTTTTTTTTTAATCCTATAGTATGCAAAACATAGAATGTGATGCATGTTTTGGATTCAAAAAATGTGATACCGTTTGAAAGCTATAGATATTTTTCAATCAGCCTATCAATCAGGACTTTAGTCATAATTTGAATAGAAAATGAATAATAATTACTTATAAATTCAAAGTAAAGTATAATTTATATCGATGGAAAGCTGAGAATATCCTTTAAAAACCCTTTTCGTTTCATCAATTTTGGGTAAAAAAATAGTCGTCAGCCACATACCCATCATATTGCCACTTTTTGGCCCATCATGATCCTGCACATACCCGTTTGGGACTTAAGATAATCATAGATGTCCTAATACCAAGGTGAACTGGGACCAACAAGCTCAGAGACCATTTCTAACTCTAGAACATCATATGTAGGAACCAATAGTTGCTCCACTAAAAAATCAAATTGTGACACATTATTGGGGATGTCTAAAAGAGATCTAATAGTTTTCATTGCATCAGCTGCCTTGTTTTGTGTTCTAGGGATTTGTTCAAATGCAAGCCGGTGGATGTATGAGTGAAAGCTATCAACCATGCATTTTAAGGGAATTAAATTTTCATCCTTTGTGTCATATCCATCGGTAACCTAGTTGATGACCAACTGAGAATCTCTGAAAACTAAAAGTGTCTTGATTTTCCATTTGATAGCCATTCGGAGTCCTGTGACAAGTGCCTCGTATTCTACAATGTTATTGGTACAAGGGAAAGGAATTCAAAATGCCTTATGAATGGAGTCCCCTTGCAGTGTGATGGATAGGATACCTGCTCTTGAGCCATGACCAATATGAGACCCATTGAAATATAGCTTTCAAGATGATGAAGGTTCTACATGAAAGATAGAATCGTCAAGAAAATCAGCTATCAAAGGATGAGTGCCTTGTATCAATGCATCTGCAAGTTGATCAACTATTACTTGTCCTTTTATTTCCTTGTGTTCAACATATTGTATGCCATATTCACTCAAGATCATTACCCATTTTGCTAACTGACCTATTAATCCTGCCCGACAAAGAAGATACTTCAAAGGATCATTCTTTTCTACCAAGTGTGTTTGGTGGTTCAACATGTAATGTTGTAACTTTTATGATGTGAAGACAACTACAATACGTGCATTTTTAATGGATGTGTAGTTGAGCTCATATTCAACCAATGTGCGACTGATGTAATATATATCCCGTTGTTTTTCTTCATAGTCATTTTGTGCCAACAATGCCTCTAGTGCATTGGTAGTTGTAGAGACATACATAATCAAAGGTTTTCCTTCAATTGGAGGCATCAAGATAGGTGGTGTCAATAAAAATTCTTTGATTTGTTGGAAGGTCGCTTGACATTTATCAGTCCACACAAAGGGGATAATTTTGCGCAATATGTACTGAAATGGTTGACATTTGTCTAATAGTTATGGAATGAAGAATCTAATAAACTATAATCTACCCTGTATTTTCCTTAGCTCACTAATTCCTTTTTGAAGAGGCATGTCTAATATTTCTTTCACTTTTGCGGGATCAACTTCTATGCCTCGGTGAGAAACTATGTAACCCAACATTTTTCTTAAAGTAACCCCAAAAATACATTTCTTCAGGTTTAAACAGACCTTGTATTCTTTAAGTCGACTAAATATTTTTTTCATGACTCTAAGATGATCTCTCTGTGTCAAAGATTTGTACAAAAGGTCATCCTCATAATCTTCTATTATCCTGTGCATGAGATCATGGAATATTGTTGCCATGGATCGCTGGTATGTGTCACCTACATTCTTTAGACCAAAAGGCATGACATTCCAAAAGTATGTTCCCCAAGGACAGGTAAAATTTGTTTTGTGCTAATATTTAGGGGGATCCAAATTTAATTGTAGCCTGAGAAACCATCCATATGGGACAACATCTCATACCCTATTGTGAGATCAACAATGATGTCTATGTTCAGAAATGGAAATTCATCTTTTGGAAATTCCTTGTTTAAATCATAGAAATATGTCCATTTGGCTTGTTGATGGGTACAAGGTTGGAAATCCAGTCAGCATAATCTATTGATCTTATAAATCTGACATCTAGTAACTTCTTAAGTTTAGCTTTCAGAAGTAATGCAATATGTGGATGGATCTTTTGCAATTTTTGTTTGACTGGTTTGATACCTGGAATTAAATGAAGATGGTGCAATACTAATTCTAGATCCAAACCTGGCATGTCAGCATATTACCATGCAAAGTTAATTTTTCTTTCTGAAAAGAATTTTTGGAATTCAGGTTTTTCTTCTTCTATCAATGATGCGGCAATGAGAACCATTTTGGGGTCCTCTGGTGTAGCAATGTTAACTTCTATGGTATCTTCAATAAGAATTTCCATTTTTTCTTGTGTCACGAGAATAAATTCCAATCCTCCATCTATAGGAACCTTCGGGAGGTTTTCACCTTTGGATACATCCTTTATTTTTACTATTGTATTGTTAGAAAGCGCCTTGCAGTTTTCACCTAAAGACATCTTTTTTTGCTTTATTTTTTATATTTTTGTGACTGGAGGATTGCACAGTCCTCCCAAAGTATGATTCACAATATAGATCAATAGAAAATCCTACCTTGTGATCACCACTTGGTATGCCCTCATTAAGTCCCATGAATTCTACAGTTTCATCATTCTGAAAGATGTCCATAGTGGGTGGGCCTTGTTGATCCCATTCAATGAGTTGTGGGTAGACAAGGGAGATACCATCTTCAATATTGGTAAAGGGTGGGGAATATGCGGAGATCATGCAAATGGAAGCCTCAAGTCTAAAACCAAAATTTTCGTCCTTACTTTCCCAGTGAGATTCAATCCAAGGACCATCTTTGGATTCAAATGAGTTATATTCATGGTCATAGTATGTGAAAAATGGATCAAAATCATGATCAACAGATGGTAGTTCAGAAGCATGGACAGTAGACTCAAGCATGTCAAGATCATGAGTGGGTTTTGGAATGGGGTAGGACAAGTCAGGTGTTTCCAGCAAAATTTATTCGCATTTGGGTCCCATGAAATGCTTATCCATTCTTTATGCTTTGAACGGCTATCCAAAGGATCAATTTTATACATTAGTCTAAATCTTTCCTCTAAAGGGGGTTGGTCAAGTTCTAGGAATAGTTCATCAATGTCATAGTCACTCAGTGTTCTATCAGATCCCCATTCCCATTCATGAGAGTCAGTTTCAGTATGGGAGTCTTCTCTTGTCTCAACACTTTCAGGAGTCGTTATGTCCTCACTTGAAAGTACATTGGTACGTCAGTCATTAGTTTTGAGTTGCTCAAACCCTATCCCTAGATACTTTGGTATCTTAGAAGGAATGATAGGTTCCCTCCTTCCAGTGTTGTCTTGTCCAAGTCCACTAGTTCCATCAAAACCATGTGCTTTGCATATATCATATCCTTTTCCATAGATATGTACTGGTAGCGGGGGTAACTCCTTTGGGTTCTTGTAGATCAAAGTAGATAAGTCTGAAATTTCCTCATCATTCATGTCTCCCCATAGTGTGAATACTGTCTTTGGAGGAACTTTAAAAGTATTCTTAGGCTTTATTGTGAAACAAGGTTGACCATAGACTTTAGGTGGCTTGGGTATTGTTGTGATATAGTAAGCCATATTCAATTTGAATTCTCCATAGCCAACATCTTAGATCTTAAGTTCAGTACTTGGTATGGTGGCCGAGGTGGATGGTGTGGTGAAAGTTGATGGAGTGGATACAGATGACTTGGTGAGTGTGTATGGGTCAATGTATTTAGAGGAAGTGGATGTTGAAGCCTCTCAATTGATAGGCACTTGGTGCTCTGAAGTAGCTCTCAAATTGGTGCAATATTGAAAAGGATCAGGATCTCCTGGTATAGTGATTTCAGTGCCATCAAAGGGGAACTTCAAACATTGGTGGTAGGTGGAGGGGATGGCCTTTAAGGCATGAATCCAAGGACAACCAAGTAAGACATTTTAAGGTAGATCTTGATCCAGGACTTGACATGTTGTATCTATAATAACTAGTCCCACATGAATTGGAAGTGTGATGATGCCTTTAGAAGACCATTTTTCATCATCATACACTTTTATCACAATACTCTTTGTAGTGTCTACACAAGCATTAGAGACGCCAAGATCTTTGACCAATTTTAGAGAGTGGATGTTCAATCCTGCTCCTCCATCTACTAGGATTCATCTAACCTTATGCTTATGGATGGAAACCTCGATATGTAGGGCATCGTTGTGAGATGGTTTGGGTGAGGAATAGTTAAGGTATGAAAAGGTAATGTGATGAGGGGAAGTCAAATATCTGACCATGGTTTCAAAATGGTTGACATCAATATCAGTTGGGACATAAGACTATTGCAAGACCTAATCCAATATAGCCTTATGTGTGGGTGAAATGCAAAGTAATTCAAGGATGGAAATTTGGGCCGGCGTTTTGTTCAATTACTCGATAAGGTTAAATTATGGATTGGGTTTCAGCTACTTGACAGATGGACCAGGTATGGTAATTTTGGGCTAATGAGTAGAAGGGCCTAGGGTGGTGACCTTGCCTTTGCGTGTAGTGACATTACATTGTGGGGTCTTCTTAATAGTAATGGTATTGACACATTTATCTTCACCAGAAGCTCGAAGGTTATTAATGATAGTACCACTTGAATAGTTGAAGGCCACATGGGTATAATTGGCTTGATTGTTATTATTCTTTATGTTAGGTGATGAGGGGTTACCAGAACCATGATCCTGTAGTGGGTTCTTATGAATTGTATGATCTAAATTAGATGCAAGTGGTTGACCACCAAGCTGAATGGTATGGTTTTCAATAAGATCCTATACAAGGTTTCTTAATTGGTGAAAAGAGGAAGTTTTATGCCCTTTGAAATGGTGGTAATCATAGAATGAATTATCATCCCACCATAATGGCTTGAACTGACTAGGGTCATAAGGGTTAGGGTCTTCCAATGCGATGACACAATTTTGAATAAGTTTCTTAAGGACCACTTCAATTGGTTCACTAAAGGGGGTGTATGTGCATTTTTGAAATTGTCACATAGGAGGTATTGTGATAATGTTAATAATTGTAAAATAATTCTATATATCGGTAGAATAAAATCTAACTATATGTCTCCTTTAGTTTGGATTTGTACATTAATTTCATAGAACTTCATTCTTAAGGAATGATTAGTTGTGTGGTTATTCACTAATTTATACTCTTTAGTAGTGAGTAGGTGGTGGTTTTTAATTACTATATTAATTGTTTACTAACAAGTGATTAGGAAAGATAGGTCGGTTATGATTATTAATTATTATAATGATGATGATTAATTATGTATTCTAATTCATATGAGCATCATGAATTGTTGATATTTTATCATACTAGAGAGAGAGTATCATCAGGGAAAAGTTTCTAGCCGATGAGGTTAACTTGTTATGATGGAATTATGCACACACACACTTATTCGTGTAGCTAATTTTCATAAGAATAGTGTATATATGTGTTCTTACTTGCATATAATTTCCTAAGGATGAAACCTAGAGAGTCCATGTCAGTATTGGTGGTGCAAGGACACTCTTGGTTCTATGTAGTGAGTCCTTTTTGGTTTTTGGTCATATGAGAGTTGATTTTATGTAATAAGGTCTTTTTAGGCCATTTCGTGTCATTTCAAGTCATTGTTGAGTCTTTAGGTGCAAGGTAGTGTAAAAATGTAAATGTTGTCAAAGTTGTACAAAAGTTGTCAAGCAACTTTTGCAACTTTTTGCAAAAAGGGTAAACTAATGATTTGTTAAGTCAATAACCAAAAATGTGGTTAGACACAGTTAGAATATGGTTGTAAACATTCAAATAAGCCTTGTAATCTTGAAGGAAAAGGGGGGAATGAAAATTTTGAATGAGAAGCTCTCTTTGCACATTGGTTTTCTGTGTTTTCCTGAATCTCATTGACTTTTGTGACATTGTACATATTTCTAAGTGCATTGCATGAGTTGAAGGGTGATTAAATCTTGTAGAGGGATGTCTTAAATTTATTTTGGTTTTGTTTTGAGAAAAATCCATCAAGATTTGAGCGAGTTATCAATGTTTGAGTGAAAGTTGTTCAAAATCGTATCTATGGTTCCAAGAAACCTTCAAAATGTTGTTACTCCATGGTTGACGTGGTTTCCTTTGATTGGATTGAGCAGGATTGGTTTGAATAGCATTAGCGGTTGGTGTTGGTGTAGTCATAGGTGTAGTTTGAGTTTGGACTCAGGTTTAATTGTGAGCATAGGACCTGTTGCATTGACCATTTTTGCATCGACCACTCCATCATTGGTGATGTGTTTATTTTCAACTCAATTTTTCTTTTTGTCATTGGAAGCACCTGGGTTGGTGTTTGTGGTAGTGTTAATGATTTTTCCACCATACTTGAGTTCGCCTTTGGAAATTAAGGCTTTTTCAAGCTGAAATATTTGTTTGTATAAACAAAGAGAGAACACAAGTGATATGTACTTAGCTCACACTAGCAAGATTTGTTCAGTTTAAACCTAAAATGAAATGTGAAGGGTGATAAAGTAACAATCTCTTAGTGTTTTTGTTTCTTAAGATCGCACAAAGCATAAGAGAATGACATGCACGCTTAAGAGAATATCACTATACCACAAGACACACAAGACACTTGTTCATTTTAAAGCCCAATTTAGTGTGAGAAAAATAGTTTTTATTTTAAACCAATGTGATGAGAGAATGCAAATTAATTTTAAGCCAACGAGTTGTAAATGCATGATTGTGTTCTTTTTAATCCCATGAATGTGGATTCATGTTCATTTTAACTCATGAAATATAAATGCAAAGTTGTAGAGTTGTTTGTTTGATTAGGATTGTGAAAATAAATAAAAAACATAAACAAAAAGGGATTAGACTTCTTTTCTAGCTTGCCACATGCTATAACAAATAGATTAGTAACCAAAAACCCCTAACCTACAAAGCAAAAAATGAAATCTGGAAAAATAAAATAGCAAAATCTGAAAGCCAAATGTTACCTAGGTGAATGTGTCACAATAGAGAAAATACGTCATGGGATCGAATGTTGAAAGTGCAATAGGAAAATATGTCACTATGTAAAGAAAATGCGGCTCAGGAATCAGATGCGTTGCTCGGGTTTGTGAATGTGGCTCGAAAGGTCAATTGCATCATTTGGAGAAGCGAATGTAGTTTGACAGAGCAGATGCATCGCTACCAAAGGAAAATTTGTTACCACAAAGCATTTGCATCTCAGAAGGTTGTGATTGTGTCATTTTGTACGTGTACGTACAAGAAATCTGAAACAAATCTGTACAAAAACTACAAAAAATGATTGTCGAGTTCACCAATATAACTAAGGGTAATTTTTAGGTTAGCATGATTAGATCATTATAAAGTAAAACCCTAAGCAAGTAATGAAGAACATAGGAGAGAGCATGAAAATAAAAGGGAACGAGTTTATTCAAGATCTTCAACCTCCATTATTGACCTCCATTATACCTTCTCAACTTGCTGCAATATGTGATTTTCCCTCAGATTTTGTGTGAGCAATATTTGACAATGCTAAGACCAAGAAAATGTTGAAGGATTTGAATGGAATGGTAAACTATGCACTATGCACCTAGTAAGAAAATCTAAACTAAAATATTCCAAGAGAGATGAAGTATGCTAATATTTCCTAAAACAAGAATGCATGAAATCAAGTAAGTATGAGGTGAAATATGCAAGAGATGAAGTATGTTCCAAATGAGAGAAAAATTGGCATTTGATAGAAAATGCCATTTTGGTTGAACAAACAGGATTGAGGATTGGAAAGTGCCCTAGAATCAATGGACAAGATCCAATAAGACAACCCATAATTAGGGTTAGGGAAACATTAGGTTGAATTCAAAATGAGTGGACCAGATTTTATTTAAGAAAATCAAATCAAGGGATAAGAATGCATGTGACAGAAAAAGAGGGAGTTAGAAAACAAAATAATTTTAGAAAGTATTTTATTTATGGAGGAAAATGCTATTGAATTAAAATTAATTTAATTCAAAAAGGTGGGGTCATGTGACAACACATAGTAATTTCAAATTACCTATTTGGAAAGACGGAAATTTAAATAAATCATTTTATTTAAATTTGGAGGAAATTAAATGAGACAATTAAATAATTAATTCTAATTATTTAATTATGGAAGAAGTGTACCAATAATTAAATAAATTATTGAGGACTTATTCAATTATGAGAAGATATTTAGTATTAGAGACATATTTAAATAAATAAATAAAGTTTATTTATTTAAATAATCAAGAGGGAATAATGGATTAATTAAATAAATTTAATGATTTACTTAATTAAAGAGGAGATTAGACATTTGTGGCTTATTTAAATAAAATAAATGTGATTTATTTATTTAAATAGTCAAGAAGAATAAAAGCTATGAATTAATTAAATAATTGCGAATTATTTAATTAATAGTTGAATTTGGATAGGACATAATCAAATATTTTAATTATGTTTTAGAAGAAATATGGAGAAAATTGAGTTCGCAGGCCTAGGTCAATTTTAGGTGTCTACACTTTTCACCATTTGGTATGTTGTGGTAATTTTTTCCAGTTTATCAGGATTATAAGTTGACCCGTTGACCATACCTACTAATGTATTGATTCTTGGTACCCACAATTGCATTAGAGGAACAACCTATATCTTATGTTTCTCAAACATAGCAATTATTATCATCACCAAGGAATAGTTATTGTGTACACCATTTACCTTCTTCATTATATTTCCCATTAAGTTCCCCAATAAATTGATCATTAAAAGCATATTATTTTCATGCTTGTCTTCCTTACATAGATACAATAATTCATCATACACTCTCAATTGCTTCAGAGTGAATCCTTTCTGATGATTCTTCTTCTAGAAGGTGGGGGACTAGATGTGCTTGGTTTCAAAGACCTTTCCTGACACACAACCATTTCTAAAGATGGTGGTGGGGGCATTGTGGTGCTTGATGATTTGGATTCTATTGTTCCACCTCTTATTACATTCTTAGCATTTGGGGTTGCATCCATTGTTGGGATTGCCTCATTTCCAACTACAATTCTACTTGAGAAATATTCTATTGGTCTTTGTTGTATACAATTAACAAATCATTGTATTTCTTCTGAGCTTGATTATTATCCTCTTGTAAAGATTTAGTAGTTTCTTTTCTAAATTTAGCAATAGTAATAGCCAATGTGGCTACTTCCACTATAGAGGTATCTGAAACCCTATTTATTATCAATCCGCCCTTTAAGTCACTAACAAGCTCTACAAGTGTTGGTTTATTTGTATTTAGGGAAAGATGCCAAATATCTAATGTGTCCCATTTAGGATTGAATACAGAATCAAACAATGCAAATAGAGCCTCATATTTACTTGTAAACAAGTGTGTTACATTTCCTGATTGTATCCAATGAAATTACAAATGCTATATCCCATTCAAGTAGGAGAAGGATACAAATTTCCCTCATAATTTTTCTACCTTCCTCTGGTGTCATCTCCTTCTATTCTACTTTCATTTGAACAATCAACCTCTCTAATATTTTTCCCTTGGTTGCTCAGGGAATATATTCATCTCTTCTCCCAGTCTTCTCTCATACTCATCTCTTTGATTTCTCCAAAACAAATCCTTAAATACATCAATATTAAAAAAAGTATCATCATCCATGAAAATTTTCCAAGCTTCATCTCTTAACTCATCAACATTATCAATACATCCCAAAGCTGCTTTGGTGATCCTATTCTCTAGGGGTGTAAAATCATCCTCTCTTTGAGGAGATGGAACCTATTGTAGAATATCATCTAAAGTTACAATAACTTCCTCATCATAAGATTCCAATGGATAGTCCACAAGTATTTCCTTTTCAATCATTCTCCTCTAAGATACAAGGATTCCCTTGGTGATGAATCAATATCAATGATATTATGTGATGGAGAAGGAGGTGCTTGAGGCACAAGAGTTGAAGATCTTGATTGATATAATTGTGTAGAAATGACCTTTGTTTGTTCCTTCATTACAATCCCCTTAGGTCTCCTTGTGAAAACATAAGGCATCTTTGGAGGATGATATGTTGGCCTCTTTGTAGTGTAGATAAAAGCATCCCTTTTTCACACTTAAGTTGGGAATGAATAATTAATGATAAAATGAAACTAAATGTTCCTTATTTAGGGTGTTGTAAAGTGTATCCTAAAACTTTCACACTAATCTAGGGATTTATTAATTAATTGGGTTTCTTTATGCTTTAATTGGCCTTACTTTGCATCCACAAGCCTTAATTAATCCATCTTTCCAAGGATAATCCTGGCATACATCAAGTGACCAATAAAAAATTAATTATTTTAGATTGTATGGCCCAAATTTAGTGATCTGAGACTCATAGACCACCTTGGGCATATGGGTCCCACCCAATTTTCGAGGCCCCGATCTGGATTTAACATAAAACTAAATCTTTCTTGAAAAATGTGTCCCAAGCTTAGCCTAATGGGACTCATATGCCCCAACTAGCATATGATTCCTGCTTAGCTTAGACCTAATTTAAATTTAAATTCTTGGTGGTATTTTATTATCCTAGATCTAATGTTGGCTTGTAGTGTTTTAGTTTTATGAAATTTGGCATAAATAAGTATAAATACAATGTTATTTTTGTTAACACATAGGATTGCACCTAAATGTAGAGCTAGAAGGCTCAACAATCTTATGTAATGTGGAAACACCTTCAAGCATATGGGTTGCCCATAATGAAGGTGAACCTATAGATTGTGGGCTAGTTCCCCTTTTGATCTCCTAGAAACTATTCACTTTGATGAGAAAAAGGAAGAAAGATAACTTGTTTGAAATGGAAAATTAAATCTAGGAGGTGATGCACTGATAATGTAACTAACATGCAGAAATGGCTCACAACTAACCTTTAACAAATCTGTTCACACAACTTAGTTCAAGAAATATAATCACATAAGTAATTCATAAAACGACTTGCAAGATCTATGTCCTTTCAAGGAAAATAGTGTTTTCACAACTCATAATGCAAGACAAAACAAAGGCACAATTTATAACATGTGACGGTTAATTGATTTTATATATATGAAATGATAATTGAGACATAAATTTAAAGTTTTTTTGATAAAACACATTAATTTTGCGTCAAATCATTCAAAATATGACAAAACACTTGAAATTGAGAAGGTAACACTTGATTGTATTGAAGGATGGAAGGAATTTCTATGAAAAATAAGATGAAAATAACCTGCTACTGTATCATAACTGTAAAAAAAAAAAGTCTGAACTACAAAACTTCCAGCCTCTCTAAATGTGTAAGAGAAGGCAAGAAAGCAAGAAACTAAGAAAAAACCGGTCTTTTCTCATATATACAAAAGAGAGTATCCAAGCGCCAAGAGGTGACACTCATAGTTAACTGCACCTAAAAATATCTCCTCCAAGATGATCCATGAGAAAAAAATGAAAACTCCCAAAAAGAGGGGTCAAAACTAAAGTAATTTGAGTGAAAATAGCCTCAAACTCACCTTCATAACTAGTTTGACCAAAGTTAACCTCGAAACCACAAGAGATAACTAAAAATCAGGACCAAAATCTCCAATTTAATTCCTCTCCTCTAACTTTTCATGATTTTGACATGAAGTTAACAATTTAAACAATGAATGAAGTAAAAAATTATGACTCACTTCACTAGGTGTTATGGATTTTCTACTTTCTTTCATTTTCATGACATTTATTGAAGCAACTTATAATTGATTGCTTCAATAAAGTTTAAATTATTTATTTTCATTACACCTTGGAATTCCTACTGCTCTAAATGTGTGAAATAACTAAGAAACATGAATGACAAAATACCAAGGACACCTCAAGATTAGCCAAAAGAGTGGTTCAACGAAAAGGAATGCAAATAAGATAAAACACAAACACTTTTACCTCCCTTGTTGTTGACACCTCTTTGATTGGCCCTTGCTTGGATTGGTTGTGTGCTTTAGATGATGGATTGAATGACTAAAATGCAAGCTTCAATATGCAAAATGATGAACAAAGATGGTTGAATGATTGAAAAAGGCTTGGACAGCATGTAGTTATGAGAGTGCAAAGTGTTTGGGAAGCAAATGGGCAGCATGTAGTTGCTCAAATGAAAAGTGTTGGAAATGCCCTTGAGAAGGGGGTATTTATAGGAGAATTTGAATTCTCTAGAGAATTCAAGGGTCAAGATTGCTCCAACAAGGTCAAGATGAAGGGCTATGGTGGGTTGAGAACCCACAAGCCCTCACATCTTGACATGTGGAGGGTGAAGTGGATAAGAGGATATGAGGTGGAGATGAGTTGTCAAAAAGGTACATGAGGTGGAAAAGGACATGCACCTTGGGAGATGAGAGGATTTCCACAAAAAGGGATTTCTTGTCCCCAAGTGGGAGTGAAAGGGACATTTGAGGAATTTTAGAATTCCTCAAAAATCTACATGGGAAAAGGAAAGGTGGTTGGGATATAAATGTGAATTAAAAATTCACACTCATAGGATGATCTAGAGGATAAAAGGTGGGCTAGGTGGGACTTGGTCACATGTGGAGATTGTGACAAGTCCAAGGTGGGTCACATGTGGAGATTGTGACAAGTCCAAGGTTCTAGAAGCCTTGGAAGGATGGAATGTGAATTAAAAATTCACATATAAAAGAGGGAATCTAGGAAGAATAAAAAGGAATTAAAAATTCCTTGGAGAATGATTAGGCTTAATTAATCACATTTCTTGTAAGGAAATTAAGGAAATTTGGATGTCTACAATGACAATCAAGAAGGAAATAGCATTAAGGAAATTATTTTAATGTCCAATGATAATCATTCCTTAATTCATTGGAGAATGATTAGGCTCCAAAGGTGGGACTTGGTCACATGTGGAGATTGTGACAAGTCCAAGGTTCTAGAAGCCTTGGGAGAATGGAATGTGAATTAAAAATTCACATTTAAAGGAGGGGAATCTAGAGCAAATAAATGTGAATTAAAAATTCACATAGGAGAGAGGGTTAACATCAAAAAGGAAAAAAGGAAGAATTGACCAAAAAGAGGTGCTAAATTTAGTTAATGATTTTGGTTAAGGTTGTGCAAATATTGGATTAGGCTAATTAACAGAAGGTTAGAGGCAAGTGGCAAATGTTGGAGGATGTGACAAGGAGAGAGAAAGTGAGGAATTTTAAATTGATTTTTAAATCAAAAGGAGGACAAGTGACTAAATTAAATAAATTAGTGTATTTATTTAATTTAGAGAGGAATAAGGGAAAAGACAGTATTAATTATTAAATTAAATACTTTATGGGACAAAGGGTGTAATATTAATTTAATAAATTAATATTAATATGATAGACGTGAATGCAACAAATTTAATCATATGGAAGTGATTAAATTTAGGTGTCTACAATTACAACTCATAGAAAATCAAGGGGGTCAACCTTATGTTTGATCTTACATATTATGAAAAAAGGAGACTAGGCATATGTAATGCAAAGGGAATTGCATTAGTTTATGAAGGGAAATATTAAAAACAAAGGAAAAAATCATTTTTCTCCATCTACCAAAATTAGGGATAAGATAAACATTTGTGACCTTTCTCATTTTATTCTCACTTTTCACATTTGCATTTTGAGGGTGCCACCATGCTAGGGTTTGCATGAGCTTTCTGGACTTTGACTATGAGATCTAGGACCATACATAGGCTAAACTATTGCCTCTCTGTTGGTAAGTCATTCTTGACTCTAGAAATGCACAATTTCCTTCATTTTCCTAGAAAAGAAATGATGCTATGGCTTGTGTAAAAAATAAAATTTGTGTGCTCTCTGTGGTATTTCCCTATTGCTTTGTTCTTTATGTAAGATGTTTCTCAAATTTCTAGAAATAAAAGATTAGAAACCCTCCCATGCTCTATTTTTTTTAGCATATTTCATGTTTTTAAAAGACCATGGTTGTGGGCTTTAACTGTAGGAATAGTTCTTGCTTCAGTTAAAAATTAATCTTCTCTCTTGGGATTTATATTCTTGGTTGTGGCTTAACTAAAAACTCATGGTTCTTCTCTTATGGATAACTCAAATGCTCAACCCTTTGAGAATATTTGTACCTTACTATATATGCAAATGTATTTGATGCTTCTTTTTTCAAGCTTCTGGGTTATTTTATTCATTTTTGTGGTGGCATAAACCACCTATTCAGCTTATTTTCTTCATGAGAGTTCATAGTTTCTTTTGCTTGAACCTTCATGGTTTAATTGGTCATGGCTTTATATTTCATATTATAAGGTTGTTGATCTTGACCTCGGACTAGGTCTCAAATAACACCTTCTTTTATTTTCCCATGATAAAGTCTCCCTCTGATGTTATTCATTTTGTTCAAAACCAACAATGATAACTATGTGACAATAAAATATCCTCCTTGTTGAAACATCTCACTATAATTTTTTGAAGATGACATATGCCCTTGGATGGATTTTCCATGTGTAGTAGTTATCATAATGTTGCCTCTGATTTATGCATTTGTTCAAGCCTTGTTCATGATGTTTCACTTAATTTTCACTATCCCTCATTTATGTCCTTTTCACTACTTCATTATTAATGTTAATGGGACTGCCATTCACAATAAAAGGAGATATTAGAATACGTTGTCTTATACTAAAAATGACTATTATTGAGCTCCTTTATGCTACTATCTTCAAAAAGATGCTTGGAATTATCTATGCTTAACCTTTTGTGTCTGTCATTACTATTGTTGCTCCTTTCTAGGTGATTGAATAGGACTATCATCATTGCATTTAAGTCTATCCTTATACATGGTTGTACTTGATGATTGTCTCTTATGATTTTCAATTTCTTTGCACCATAAGACTGTTGTTTACAAGAACTTACTATGTTTATGTTGAAATTTGTCTACCATTCACATTTTTACAGTCATTAAGGATTGTACCTCTATTATTGGATCTTCAAAAGAGGTTGATGACTATACTTATCTGTGGCTATGCCTAAGTTTTATTTATAACTTGAAGTCACTTTCATTGATGAAAACACACTTGATATCCCTTTTAAAAACTAAGAGGGTAGCATGCTAGGCTCAAACCTTGTGGGAGCCTATTTTCCTCCACATGCTATGATGTTGAACAAAGTGACTCAGCAAATAAAAAATTCACCTATACCTGCATAGTGAACAAACAAGTTAGCAAAACAATGAATCCAAAAGCTTCTAATAATGATTTCAATCTTCTACTCCTAAATGTTTGTGAAATCTGCATATTTGATCAAATGCTTCATAGGAGTAGATTATATATCTGTTGATGTATGCATATGGAGAGAAATTTTATTTTGTGCTCTAACACAATCTTTTTCTATAGGTATCTCTTGAGCAACCAATGAAGGAGCTGGAGCTGAAACTGAAGACACAACTAACAACTTTGTGATTCGTCATTCAGGAAATGGCGAATCAAACTTCCTTTCATGTTCTTTACCTCCTTAGTTGTATAGTTTACTCTTTATGTTATATTTCATCATGTATGATCAATTAATCCCATGGATTGTGTGGGAAATCATATCTTGTACAATGAATAAAACAATAATTTTTTATGCAAATTGTGTAATCTTTTTTGTTGTAAAACATTTGCATAATACTTCATTTGAAAACATCTTTTGTGCAATGAAAAAATATTAGCATAAATTTGTATGTACCTTTTTCCTTCTAGCTACAATTACTTTCTCCAACTCTACCTGATTGAGCTCTAAGAAAAAATTAGGTAACATTTTGGCGACATCTCAAGAGTGTTTTCCTACTAAACAACTAGGATTAGTAGCCTTGCATATCCATTAGGAATAGGAGTCCATTCTTGCATTTTGTGACTCAGAAAACTATCTATAACTTAGTTGTTTGAAATAATACAACAGCTAAAACTAAAGCTGAAAACAACAACCATGGCTCTATTTAAGACAATTTTAACAAACAATGCATCTACACTTATTGGAAAACAAAAACTGAACTAAAAATGATGTGCCTAAAGAACTTATTAATTGAAAACTCTACCCTAACCTACACTAACCAACAGTGGTAGTGTTTAGACAAATCCATTAACTAGTATTGGGAAATAACTTCCCTTTCTGATTAAGAAAGGATGCTCTACAAGGTGATTTATTACTGATAATATATGACCCATAAGAACATACCCTATAGAATGTTTACAAAATTCTTTGAAGAATAAAAAAAAACTTACACACCATTTGAGCCTAATCATAGATATTGTTGTTATGGGGTGAATAGGTGAGTTGGCTCTGTTGTTCTAAGGCTGCAACCTCCTCTTTGGGTACAATAGTAACATGTTTCTCCTTATTTAGCTCTCTACTAGCTAAATCCCTAATTGGTCATCCTCTTGCAAGGATGAACTTTTGGCTCATATTCTTGGTTTCTTGATTGATATATGTTGTCCTATTATCAGTTGCAATTTCAACCTGATTTGACATAGTTAGCTCACATGAATAAAATGAAGGGATGCTTGCCTCTTTGACCTAAATAAGCTGATCACATACTACTGGATCATATGATGCTAGCTTATCATCAATTTTAGAACAAAAAACTTTTATGATGTCTGAAAACATTTTTTTGTCTAACCCATAATCTTGTACTGAATCTAGATGAGTCTCATCACTTTGCTACTCAAAACTAGGCACTGATGTTAGTATGTCTAAACATTGAAATATATCCTGAATATTATCATATGCTCAAAACAGATTTACTAACATCATTTCCTCTTCAAACCCATCTTCTTTTTTCTTAATTGATTAAATTAACTTAGCTAATTTAATTAATTGCATCATTTTCATCTATTAGCCTAATTAATTTAATCAGGTTAATTAATCCCACTTCATGCTAACATTTCATCTCATTAAATTAAATAAATCAAAACATTTAATTTAATTCCCTAAGTCATCTTATTTAATTAAATAACCCTAAGTTATTTAATTAAATATCATTTCATCTCTCCTCACCCATTTATTAAATCATTTAATTTAATAAATAACACTTTATTCCTCCAAATCCCCTAATTGCATGATTAAACCTTGTTTAATTAGAAATTAAACTAATTTTCCTCTAAAAGGGGAATATTCCCTTGGAATATTCCTTATCCCTTTTTTGTACAATTAAAGTTTTCTTTTAATTTGCAAAATGCCTTTTTCCCCACCCAAATGAATATTCCAAGAGAATATTCTTATTCCTCCATCATTTGAAAAAGGGATATTTTCAATTGGCTTCTTAAGCAAGTTTTAACCTTTGACTTGTGTGAGCAAGTCAAAAGTGTGCTTGTTAGACACAAGTGTGAGATCTTGATTAAATATCATCATGAATTATCATCCACTGATGAGAATCCATGATCCATGCCTCTCATATCATTCATCTTTGACTATTGATTAATATTTTTGATCTCAACCCTTCATTCCTCATTTGCTTTCCTATAAATAGGTCACTATTTGGAGACAAATGGATCCATCTTTTTCAGAGAAAACTCATGTTGTTGAATCACATCCATCTTTCAATTGCAAACTTATGTTGTTGAACTCACTTGCATTCACACTCATCTTTTACTCACTTTAAGCTTGGTTTAGTTAATTTTAGTTGCATAATAGCTTAAAGCATCCATTAATGGCTTCCATGCATCCATCTTAGTTTGTATATGAATAAGGTTTTTCATCTTTTATCTTAGAATTAGCTTAGATTAGCTTAGAAATAACATAATTAGATCTTTTTTAGCATAAAATCATGTTAATTTAGCTTGCATCATGTTCATTTTTAGTATAAACTAGGTTTTCATCCATTTATCACAATGGTTTCATCAATTATCTTGCATAGAATTAATTGAAACAAGCTCACTAATCACAAGATTGGGAAAGGGTCATTGTTCCACATCAACATGACACCAATTCTAAAATAGGATAAGTTTCAAATGGGTTAGAGTAGGAATCTAACTATTTTATAGTTTGCAACTTTCAATTTGTACAAATTCTTAGTTTAATCTTTTTAATTTGAATGATCTTGTTTGGTAGATGCAAGTTTATTTGCACAAATTACATTTCAATTCATCATGGATTAAGCATAATCAATCCACACTAACAATCCTCATCTCACATTCTAGCGCTAGAAGGAGGGAAAACCATTAATTTAACCACTTTTTAGCTCAATTTTTGTTTGTTTGTGATTTTTCAGGATACAACAATGTCCAAACTACAAACAACGACACACTTTGAAGTGTGTTGCCATATAGCAACGTCACTGCAATTTGAAACACTAATGCCAGTTAAATGCACTGCCTCCAATTTAAATCTAGCAACAATGATTTAATAAAGAGGTATTGAAAATTTCAAACGACGGCGCCCATCTTCACCAAACTGATGCCCCCAAATTTCAAAACATAATGCTACTAAAAGCAGCAAAGCCAAAAAAAAATTGTGATGCTATCATGCTCATTGTTTCTATTGTAGAGTGATGCATGCGATGCCTACAATTCAAATTGTGATGATATCATGTTCAATGATGCCCAGCTAGGGTAAAAAACTTTATGATCATTTTTTTTGACATGTGCTTTAATTTCCTTAATTTATCTAACCACTAATGCACCGCTGACTGTGTTCTGATTGTTAGACTAAAAAGGTTTTGTAGGTTGAAAAACATGGAGCGAAAGTGAAGAAATATTTTCTATCTTAAAAATTCTATGATTGTAACAAGTGTTTAACACTTTGGGGCAATTATAACCCAACTTTTATGCTTTGTACTTTCTCCTTTAGGAAACGTACTAAATTTTAATTGCATTTAAAAAGAACACTCAAACAAGATTAAAATTGAACCCTCATCTCATCATTATTTTTTGGGTTTAAAAATGAATAATGCAACTTCATATTTCAATTCGTGCTTAAAACGAACTCATCACTGCTTTGAAGTGGTAAAATTTACAATTGTTTGCTATGTGTTACAGTTTTCAACGTTGTTAGTGGATGCGTATGCAACTCTCTCGCACCATTTGGAAACCTTGAGAAACATACACATTACTTAACACTTTGTATAATCACCTACATCTCTCAATTTGGATTAAAACTGAACCCCCTTGCGAGTGTGAGAAAAAGGCATAGTGTGTTTTCTCTCTTTGTTCCTACGAATGAAGATGATCAAACCACGGATGTACTTCCTCACTATTGTTTATCTTTAGATGGCCTTCCTTGGTGGTAAAAATTACTCACCCCAAGGGAACGACCCAAGCGGTAATGAGCTAACACCAAGCTATTCCAAACCATGATATAAATGTATGGTTACAATGAAAATTATGATCAATGGGAAACGGTAAATGATAGCTCTCCCCTAGTATCTCTAGGATGTGTAAAGCCCTCATTCTAAGGGTTGGGAGACCTCTTGGTGGAGTTTCTCATTGCATGGTCCGTTAAATTGGAAGCCCTTATTATGAACCCTTGTTTAATAGAATTCAAAAATCCTTAATATTTGTTGGTGCAAGAACGGTCATTCTAAAGTCATCCCACATTCGTACTATTCAATTGTAGAAATAGAAAAAAATCCTTTTGATCTTCGTATTTTAAGTATTTTGAGATTTGGTGGTCCCAAGAAGTGTGTGCCATGGAGGGGAGCCAATGTTTCCAAATCTCTAAATGTTCACATTGTTTAGTGTTTGGAGAAATCCGAGTGGGGACTCAACAAGTATAGAAATTTCAAACCTAGGGTTGTAATGATTGTGAGTCAGTTTAATACTTTGTTTGGTTTATAAATGATACAAAAACAAACATTTACTATCATCCTCAAAATTTCAAACACTTTGGCTTAAATATGGACCTCTTGAGTTAGCCTTGATATTACTACTTGTCCTAAGGATTTATCCTTAGTGATTTCTAAATATCTTGAAATTAATCTCAAATCCATAATTTCCCAAAGACAACATAGCAAATTATGGGTCTAATCTCATAATTTTCACGAAATGGACATTGTGAAAGTTATGATGTTTTTGACATAAAAAACTACTTTGGAAACATATTCAAGACAAGTGTTTGTAAAACCAATTCACTTAAGCAAGATAAATTGACAAATAAACCCCACATGACTATTTGGAGACCGATTGCTCCCATTGAACAACCTGATCTTCTAGGTGCTATAATTCAACTGAACTTTGAACTCATTAATGGAGAACAAACCAATCTCATTAGTAGTTTGAGAATCTTCACTTTTGAAACAAAAGAAACAAATACCTAGTGGAGAAACACAACAACCATTTTAGATGAAGAAGAGGAATAAGATGATATTGAGGTTGGAAGGCCCACATTACCACCTCCTATGTGTCAACAACTATATTCCTTTCTTCCATAAACTTGAATTGTTTCTATTTGATCTCACATAAAGTCGGGATCCCTAAAGTAAGGTATACAGGTCCTCATTTTAGACTTAGACATCTCACTCCTAAATCTCTCAAGAAACATCTTTTAAAAATTCACAAGAATAGAGACAAGTTGGTAGCAAACTTTTACAGACACGTTTCAAGAAATAGTCTAGAACTATATGCATTTTTTGAAGTCAAAATATTGGTCTTTTTCATGATACTGAACTCCTCTAAATGATCCATCACACAATAAAAATCAATAGGGGAATATCTCCATCCTATCATTGCAAACATAGGTATCGTAGTGCACAATTTAGTAGGAAGCGGGCTTCAATACTTTATCACAATCACTATCATTTGTTAAGAAAATTTTATGCTTGAGCTAGGAGGATCCAAATAGGTCTAAACATCCCCATCCATCTTGTCATCTAAATCAACATTGGTTCTTTAGGATTTGAACATTTTGGAGGTCTAGCATCATTCTCACCACCTTGGTCTTGTTAAAATAAAGGGTCACTTTAAAGTCAACATTGGGTCAAACATTTAACTCACCCCTTAATCAAAATTCATCTTTCACTTCATCCAACTTTACAAAATTTTGAGTACACCAACAGTTTGTGACTTAAACATCAAATCAAACCAACTATCTAACTTTCCTAATTTATATGTGAAATGTATCCTTTTCTATGCATTTAGACAAATTATTTATCATCTTTGAACTAGTTCATCTTGAAGGTCACGAGTCTACCCTAAATATTTACATGTTCATAAACATCCTTTATCCCAACATCAAGATAAATTCAAAAGTGTTGTTCCAAAATGTTTACAAAGATCACTCCCCACATCATCAACCTTTCCATCCCCCACTATCATCATTGATACCAAAAGACTTAGAGCATCTCTTTTACCTAGATTTGAGTCAACTAGAGAGTTCAAACATCACAAATCTCAACATAACTCTCCCATAGGTGACACAAAATTTATGGTAAAGGCTAGATCATAACATACGAGAATCATGGAAAATCCCAAAGTTACATTCACCTCAAGTGATCCAAATCCTTTAGAATTTGATCCGAGGAGTCAAGTTACACCATCAAAAAATCCTTCATCCCCATCAGGACCATATGAGATAGAATATATCACAAACAACCCCTTTGAACTCACTAGGGAGGAAATTATGGAGCATCAAGCCTTTGAAAATGTAGCTCTGATCTCCCCAACGTTTGTGCCACAAAATTTAACACAAGGTTTTGCAACTCCATCGCTAGGACTAAATCAAACCTACATTCCCAGTATTGCAACAAGCATTGCTAAAAACTTTGGACATGCTCTTTCATTTGAAAATAGTACACTTGTGGGAACACTTGAAACTAATCCTCCACCTAACACAACCACTTTGATGCCTAGCTTTGGTGCTCCTCCCATTCCTGAAGATTCTAAACAAATATACACACCTCTTTATCTTCATTACTCAACCACAACTTCTACATATCAGGGGAATCCTTCTTCATCCACATCTATGAGTACCACAAGTGTTCCTACCATTACACAAAGTAGTGTGGATCAAATATCTCAAAACAGTGCACAAGGGAATACCAATATAGTACCACAAAGTCAACCCTTGAAGAAAAAAGGGACATCCTTACCCAATCCTCCAATGGGTTCATCCATACCATTTTTTTCACAAAACACATCCACACCATCTATCATCAACCCACCTCAAAACAATCCCTTGGTTATGAGCTTTGTCAATCCAGGAAGTACCTTGATCACAAATCCCTTGTTTACATCGTTGGCACAAGGAAATCCTCAAAACATGGGACAAGGAAATATTTTCAATCAATGGAATCAAGGTCCTAGTGTGTCATTTCCATTGCAAAATTTAATGGCATCATCCTTATCTTTCCCATAGTCCCCTTTACTATGCCAAATCACTTCGGACCTCAAACATACATTCCTCCACCTCATTCTACCATCTTACAAGGAATTTTAAATCAAGGGAACCCTCTACCTCTCATCATCAATCCATTACCGACTCAAAACATCAATATACATAACCATTCAAAGATGTCTCAACAACCACCTAATCCCACATTACAAGCACATTCCTTAGCTTTACAGCAAGCACAACAAGCCTACCAACAAGTCATCCAACAACAACAACAACACCAAGCAACCTTAACAACTCAACAAGCAGCCTTAGCACAACAACAACTTCAAGCTCATCAAGCAACCTTAACACAACAAAAACATTAAGCTCAAGAAGAAGTCTTAGAACAATAAAAAATTCAAGCTCAACAAGCAGCTTTAGCACAACAATAGCGAAAAAACAAGAAGAATCCTTAGCAACACAAAAAGCCACACAACAACAACAATAAGCTCAAAAAGAAACCTTGCTAGCACAACAACAACAATAGGGCCAACAACAAGCCCTAGTGGCACAACAACAACAACAAGGTTCCTATTATAATCCTCAATAGAACATCATCAATCCAAACAAATTAGTAACCTATACATCAATACCCCCATCATCGTCACAAAATCTCACACCACCATACACCACATACAACTCATCTGTCATCCCACCATATGTTCCTCCACCCAACCTGCAAGATGATCTAGCATCACAATTCAAGGTGATATCACAAGAAATACAGGACCTTTGCATGGGAAAGGTAAAGAAAATACATACATAGAACTTGTGTCCTTAATCATTTGATTGAAACATAGTAATGATACCATTCCCTCCTAGTTTTGAAATCCAAAAATTTGAAAAATACAAAGGGAGAGGAATTCCTATGGACCATATCAAATAATTTAATGTCATGTGCATGGAGGTGGTTTACAATGATTCATATCTAATGTGCCTCTTCCCTCAAAGTTTAACAGGTTATGCTATGGATTGGTTTTCTCATCTGCCTCTTGGCATCAAAATTTTTCAAGAAATAATTGATAAATTCATCGATCACTACTCCTTCAATCTTGACATGGACATCAGTCTAGAAGAATTATACACTCTTAGAAAAAATCAAGCAATTTTTTTTGCTAATTTCTTACAATGATGGAGGCAAAGAACTAGTAAAAACAAGTGGCCTCTTCCTAATGAAAAAAAAGTGGGAATTATCATATCTAATCTAGATCCAAATCTGTCATTCCACTTGAAAATGTAGTGCATCACATCATATGATGAACTTGTCCCTAGAGCCCTTAACATCGAAAGAGCTCTAATATCATGAGGAAATACTCAAGATTACAAAGACAACCATCCTTCAACTAGTTTGAAAGAGAAAACTCATGTCTAGGAAAAGAATAAAAACGTAGCAAATGATGGTGTGGTAGATGCTAAGGTCATACTAAGTGCTCCTAGACCTAATAAAAATCAAGTTGCTAACAACCAACCAACTATGCAACAAACAACACCTCCTCAGAACAATCAGACCAATAACACCGACTTGCAACAAAAGAGAATCACTAACAGTAACAATTATCCCAAACACAAGTAAACATAGTTATCATAACCTATCAAAACAATCATGAAGAATTTGGTACAGTCAAATTTGAAAACACACATATTTATCTTAGAACTCTTAAGGTTATCCCCGAAACATAGGGGAATATTATAAAAAGCCTTGTCTAAGTTATCCATTCTTGAGAATATTGATACTGATCAGTTTCAAGCTAAATATGTCTAGTGTACCCACAACTTATTGATATGAACCAACAAGGATCACTGATTCTAGATTTATTCGAAAATGATGAAGCAATATTAGAATTCATGGGACTCTGTGATAACATATCATGGGAAAATCACAAAGATGGCTTTGACATAGAGATCGACACAAGGGCATACTATGGGGAGATGATTGAATCCTTCAGTCACAAAATTAATGAAATGCAACTAACATGCAAATCCTTGAGTGAAAACCACCTAGTAGCACCCTTTGATTCTAAAATAGTAAAAAAAAAAGGATGCATCTGATGGTGAAAACCTCCCTGAGGTGCCCAAGGATGAGAGATTCAATCTCCCCCTTAGTGCAATGCATCTAGAAAATTCAGCAGTGCTAGTAGAAAAGGCCACTCCAATCAATGTGGGAACAAAAGAAGCACCTAAAATTACCTTTTATCCTAAATCCTTGCTAGATAAAGAACACAAGAACCCAACAGCATTTCTCAAAGAGTGAAGAGCCAAATTTTCATGGTCATACATAGATATGCTAGGCCTTGATCCGAAATTGGTTGTGCATCACCTAGCAGTCTATCCTGAACCTAAGCCTGTTAAATAGAAATTAAGGAAGATGCATCCTCAAATAGAACTCTTGGTCAAACTAGATTTACTTGAAAGCTTCTTAACATTGGATTTATCCAATTGATAGATTATCTTGAGTTGGTTTCAAAACTTGGTACTAGTCTCAAAACCCACTAGGGGCATTATAATATGTATTGATTTCGAAGACTTAAACAAATCGTGCCCAAAGGATGATTTCCCTCTTCATAACATTGATATCATTATGGACTTAACAACTGGGCATGAAATGCTATCACTCATGGATGCCTTTTAGGTTATAATCAAATCATAATCACCAAGGAAGATCAACATAAAACTACATTCACTTGTCCATGGAGAACCTATTGCTAGAATGTGATGCCATTTGGGTTAAAGAATATAGGAGCAACCTATCAAAGAGAAATGATACTCATCTTTCATGACATGATCCACAAAATAGTTGAAGATTATGTGGATGATATTTTGGAAAAATCAAGAAAGAGAAATGAGCACATACAAGTCTTAGGACCCATCTTTGACAAGCTTGAAGAATACAAGGTATGACTAAATCCAAAAAAGTGTGTCTTTGGGGTCACATCAAGGAAGCTTCTTGGCTTTATTGTCTCACAAAGAGGGATAGAAATTGATCCAACAAAGTTAAAATCCATCCTAGATATGGAGACACTACAAACACTAAAGAAAATGAGAGGATTATAAGGAAGACTGCAGTCGATCAAAAGGTTCATAGCACATCTATCACATAAAATCCACCCATTCTCACATATTCTCCATAAAGGGATAACTTATAAGTGGGATGACAAGTGTGATAAAGCTTTCGAGTAGATCAAATATTATCTACTAACACCTCTAGTGCTCATGCCACCAATACCAAACAAGCCATTAATCTTATACATCTTACCAACAACAGCAACACTAGGAGCTCTTTTAGCACAACATGATGAAAATGGAAAAGAAAGAGCTATATACTACATCAGTAGAATCTTGGTGGGCTATAAGATGAACTATTCACCCATTGAGAAGGCATGCCTAGTAGTTGTTTTTGTGTCACAAAATTTCATGCACTACATTTTGTCACATCAAATCAAGCTCATTGCAAAATTGATCCATTAAAATACATGTTATCCAAAGCAACTCTCACAGGATGAATGGATAAATGGGTGATGATCTTAATAGAATTTTACATAGAGTATGTGGAGCACAAAGAAATCAAAGGAAAAGTGATCACAGACTAGTCAACTAGCATAAGCACCTATCTATGTTGAGAACCCCTTGATATCTAAATTTCCTGACGAATTAGTGTTCCTTATCAATCTCAAGGGTAGTGGAAGATGTATTTTGATGGATCGTTCACCCAACATGGATCTAGAGTAGGTATTCTCTTCATCACCCCCCAAGGTGATTGTATCCAAAATTCCTATAGGTTATCATTCCCTTGTACCAACAACATAGCTGAGTATGAAGCCCTAATCACAAGCCTAAGGATAGTAGTTCAGTGGTAGATTCAAGAGATGAAAGTCTATGGAGACTCACAACTGGTTATCAACCAAGTCAAAGATGACTATCAAAATAAAGATTACAAGCTTACTCCTAACAAGAAAATGGTGGATAATCTTAAGGATCTCTTCATAGACATAAATTTTGAGAAAAATCCTTGCATGAACAATAGAGCAACGAACACCATGGAAACAATTGAATCACTATTAGACATGTCGAACAACGTCCTCCAATGTGAATTCTTGGTAAACCAACTTCTCGTAACAACTTTCAAAATCCCTAAATATTAATTCTCGTGTGTCATTGTTGGTCCTGGATCTGCATGGTATCATGACATATTTACTTACGTAAGTAGAGGAACCATCCCATCAGATATCACTTTGAACCTTAAAAATACCTTTGTTAAGAAGGAATCTCGATTCATGATCCTACCTGATACCATTTACCATCAAAGCATCAAAGGGACATTACTATGATGTATTAACTAAGAGGAAGCCTTAACTACTCTGACAAAAGTACACAATGGCATATGTTGGTCCCATTCTAGTGGTATGACATTAGCTAAGAAACTATTAAGGACAAGGTAGTATTGGCCAACCATGGAAAAAAAAGCTCATCAGTATGTGTAGAAGTGTATCCAATGTCAATAGCATGGGGATCTGATTCATGCTCCATCTCAAGAATTGTAGCCAATGATCACACCATGTCCTTTCTCACAATGGGGCCTAGACCTGATAGGAAAAATCACCCCAACCTCATCTAATGGTCACAAGTTTATCATAATCACCACTAAGTACTTTAGTAAGTGGGTGTAAGCCATTCCTATGACCTAAATAACGAGGAAAAAAGTTGCAAAGTTTATCCTGAATTACCTTATCTGTTGTTATGGTGTTCCTCAAACTCTCGTCTTAGATAATGGAACCCATTTAAAAATTAGGATGTGAAAGAGTTGTGCCAAAGATTCAATATCCAACACTGATTCTCTACCCCATGCTATCCCCAAGGCAATGGACAAGCTAAGGCTACAAACAAAACTATCCTAAAAATCTTAAAGAAAATAGTTAATGAAGCTATTCGTGACTGGCATCTACAACTAAATCCCGCTCTCTGAGCTTATCCAACTAGTATCAACTCGCCCACAGGTGCAACCCCTTTCTCTTTGGTCTATGGATCAAAAGATATTATGCCTATTAAGGTTGAGCTCCCATCATTATGAGTTTCATTATAGAACCTGATTACTAAGGAAGAATACAGAGTGTCTCGGATGAATGAAGTAGAATTCCTGGATGAACATCATCTTGAAGCCCTCAGTCACTTGCAAGTATATCAAAACTGATTGAAATGAAGCTATAACAAGAGAATCAAATGTGGGTCATTCCAAGTTGGAGATCTCAACATGTCCTAAAAAAAAATCATAAGAACCTTCCAGATCAAGAAAATGGAGGAAAGTTTGAACCTAACTGGTTGGGTCCCTTTGTCATCACAACAAGCTACATATTAGGAGCATATCAACTGTCAACCCCTGAAGGTGAACCATTGTAGGAGCCAACTAACAACTTGCATTTCAAAAAGTTTTATGCCTAGTCTTGAAGGGTATAAAATCTAAAAATACAAACAAACAAACAAACAAAAAAAAATCCAAAAAAATAATAAAAAGGATTGAAAAGGTAAACAAAAAAATCATTCTCTAGTGAAAACCACTTTGGTGGTGCTTTGGGAAAGTACCTTGGTGAAAACTTGGAAAGCAAGTGCCTTGTGTAAATAAAGCATCGCCATTTATCCATCATCTACATCCTTATCATGAACCCTTTAGCACTACTTGGCATATTCCAAAGGTCAGTTTGTCATGCCTTTATTGAAGTAGCCTAACATGTCACACTGGGGGAATTTCATTATGGGTAATATCAGGTTCCTGTATATCTTGAGGTCATTGAAATCTTATCCCATCAGAAAATCCAAAAACATTTGCAAAAACCTATACAACTAAAATCCAAAAAAATTCAAAAAAATGTAAAGACAAAATCCAAAACATCCAAAAAACATAAAAAAATCCCTAAAAAGCTCAAAACATGAAAAATACAAAAATGTGGTCCCCTTGTTGAACTACATCATCTTTGAGCTTGAACGTAGGCAAGGCCATCATTGATGTGCCCCCAAGACACCCTAGGTTAGTCCTTTAGGAGTCCATCATAATAAAATGACATCTTTCATATGTTCATATCTTCATCTTGTAAATAGGTCGAGTCAGTCGAACTATGTGGTCTCTGCGTGTATAACATAGGAAAGGCTTATCTTTGATTATCCCCCAAGGCCCCTAGGATAGGTCTTTAAGTTAGGTTCTTGGTTGAAACTCAAAAATTCTTGAATACCCGAAAACATCCAAACATCTCAAAAAACCCCTAAACATTGGTAAAATCTTCAACAAAACCAAAACATCCAAATATTTAGAAAAAAAAATAGAAAATATTCAAAACTAAAAATCCTCAAATAACTCAAAAAACCCTAAACAACCTCAGAAAATCTGAAAATCCTAAACATTCACATAGACTTTCAAAAAAAACCAAAAATAGACTCAAAACATTTTCAAAAATACCAAAAACATTGAAATATTCTAAAAAATCTAAAACCACCCATCGCATCTCGCTTTCACCTACAATAAACCTTCACTCATAATAAATTTATCGTCACCTTCAACCTTTGGTGAAACAAGGAGAAAACAAGCATATCAAGTCGTAAAGTAAGAACCTAATTTCCAAAATCTAAAGTCTAAATCATAGGTAGATGTATCAGTGAAGTTTATATCAACAACTCATTTTAGCATCATCATCCTACCATCAAAACAACCTTTGATCAACATTTCCTAGGATGTATCCTTCCTTCGATGGACATCAACATCAGAAATCACTTTAGCTAAACTTAAACTAGGCAAGAGATATAGATAACACTGACTATTTGTATTTGATCTTTTTTATGATTTATCTTAATGACCCATTCCTAGGAACTCTCAATGATGTCTATCAAAATGATTTAGAGAGAAGGGAATGGGGCATTGATCATTAAATTTTGTTTTTTATGCTTGTGAGTAATCTTGTAAAATAATCTTGGCACATACTTGGTTAGTTGTGTGTAGCAAGGTTATTTGGAGTACATTGTTGACTATTGTGTATGCTTTGGTCCAATATATTTTAATCTTCTAACTTGCATTCCAATGAGGTTTCTATATGTGAATATTTGAGCAAGAACTATCCTACCTATTTTCCGAGTCAAAGTCCATTACACTAGATACAACATCGTCCTGGTTATCAATACCTTGATGCATCATATCTATGTGCTATATCAAACAATAAGGAATGATGGAAATCCCAATCCTGAAATGTGAGGATCTCATCATCCTGCATCTTCATTTTGCATTGTCTCATCACCATCTCTAATAAAGTCTTGATGGATCAAGGACTTGCTGGATATTTTGAAGTAATCATCAAAATCAATGGTCATTCATTCTTTATTCTTTTATCTTCTCTCCACTCTAACCTAGTATCATGACAGTCAACAAAAAAATCATCAATGGATCTACCCTACATTCACAAACCATCAGCATAATCATTACATATCACATCATACATTTTGCATTATCATTTGAGTTGTGATGAATACTATACATTTGTTATTATAAACATCTTAAATCGTTGCATATCATACACATTTGCATCCATACGCATCTCATAAAATGCATAGAAAATACACAAAAAGGAAATGCATCCACATCATTTGCATCACATATCATTCATTCCATAGAATATCATGAAAAGATACTAAAAAAGGAACACAACATTGCATCCATGTCATATCATGATCATTGCATATCATATAGACATAAGTAGAGTGCATACATACATAATATAAGCATCTCATATCATATGCATTCATAAAACATGAAATAAGTTAACACATCATGAATCATTTGAATCTGTATCATATATATATATAACTAAATGTCATGGTACAAATTCTAGATTAGTGTATGTATAATGATCAAGAGTACAATATCCACAAGGCTATCAAAAAGGAGCCCATGAATGTATATCTGTGATAAAGAATCAGACAACAAAATCAAAAAGTGTCTGTACATCGAAGGCTAGCCCTGATGGCTACTACCCTTTCTGGCCTGCCTCTTAGGTTGATCCTCTGCTTTTAGCCATGCATCATTGCAATAAAAAAAATTAGGCTGTTTGAGTCCCTGCAGTACATCTCGGTGGTAATGTTTCCTATAATACATATCCTTTATAACAACCTCTCTATATGATCTTTTCGACATTGTCCTACCATGAGTAGGCACCAGCATATCCTCTATCTACTGATGTTGAGCAATCTCCTGGTTTCTCTCTGGTCATGACCTGTACCTGCTATAATGCCTGATCTCTCTTGGTCATGATAGCTACCACCTACTAGCATTCCTAATCGCGCTCAGCAGTAATACCCAAAATCTACTGGTGGGCTTGATCTCGCTCACTAGCTAATGTCTACACCTGCTAAATCTATGCATCCCTAGAATTTGGTGGTGGCGGTGGTGGTACTGCCTACTGTTGTGGTCCCTATTGTACAACTGGAGGCTAATAAGGAGGCTAATGTCCTATCAGCGGAGCCCCTAGAACTTGACCATCCTAGCCACCCTGTCCTCTACCTCTAGCCCCTTTCCTCTAGGTCTCCCTTATGGAGGAGCACCTGCTAGATTTGTCAAATGTCTTTGGGGTAGGAACCAAGCATCATAAGTAGGCATAGTCTATGCTATTGCCTGACCCTAATCATAGGCCCATGGATGAGCCGTTAATTGTTTGAAGCTCTCAACTGTCTCGGGAGATAGAATGGTTGATCCCCATGTGGGAACCTCTCGTTCTAAACTAGCAAAAATGGCCCTATAACCATCCTCTAGCCTATCCTGTGGCTTCCCAAACTGTCAAGCTACCCTATTTGGTAAATATCGCTCAATAATAGTGTGCTTGCGATCCTACATATATCAGATCTATTTGGTGAAGTATAACTGTTGTACATCATCAAACCATGGTGGCATTTGTAGCCATGGGTGCCAGTGACTCGTTGCCAATATGGGAGTCAAATATTTCTGGTGTGCCTCAGTGTAATCACACCTCTATACCACCATATCATAGGATCATCTCACTCCATGTCTGCCATCTAAACAATAGTTCGAAGCATGAAAATATGCTCCCACACCCAAATGTGAAGTAGAGTAACCCTTGCACCAATGGATCTCCCATCACAGTAAACAAAATCATTCATATCATGATACAAGGTCAGCATCACTGGCCCTTAGGAAAAAAAGTCCTCCTGTGCAGCACCCTATGCCATGCCAAGCCCCATATTGGGCTAAACCCTCTATTGCATATCTTCAGAGCAACCAAACCCAAAATAATGGCTGCAATGATTAAACTAAAGGTTGAAACGTGACCTCTGTATGACTCGAGGTCGATCTGTGATGTAGATAAAATAATGTTCTCCATCTCCATAACCTTGAGGAATCAACATCATAGATGACTCGATCACCATGAATCAACAAATGAAGGATCCACCAAACATCCTCTAAGGTCACCGTCACCTCACCTATTAGAAGGTGGAAGGATGGTGTATTGTTGTGCCATCTCTCGATAGAGTAGTCATCATTGCTAAGTGAGTCTGGATGATGGGTGCATACATAACATACCAGAGGTCGATCTCTCCTAGATTCTTCTTGTGTAACTTTGAAAAATCACTCAATATCTCTAATATGGTGGCTTTGTGCTCCTATGACATCAAGGGTGGAATGACCTCCTACATCCACGAAATGCATGATGCCAAGAAATCGAAGAAATTTGACTCAATTTGAAATTTACAGCTGAGAAATCACAAAAGTGTTGTTGTTTTCAATAGCATCACTATATTCAAATTTCAAATTGTGATGCCCAAAGAATTTAAAATTACAAATCACAACATGCATTGCCAAACACAAGGGTGAGTCATGTTTTAATCTTTGGAAAACCCTAACCCTAATTTCTAAATTGACAGAAGCATCGCTATACAAGTATGTGTCACATTTTAAAAATTAGAAACCCTAATTTGAAATTGTGACTAGCGTCGCCGTATACATATGTGTCACTATAATTCATTTCATCATCATCAATTTCAATTTGGGCGTCGCTATATAGCAATGCCACCAAAGTTTAAATTTCAAAGTGTAATAAATTCATCCAAAAGTCAAATTTTAAATCAAGTTTGGAGTTACATATTGATGGCCCTATGCTTGGAAGCTATTGGAGCTCTCGAACTCGGTCAAAGATGTGCCTGGGAAACTCTCAGCGTTCCATTTTGTCAAACGGTCAGAGCTCAAAATAGCAAGAATGTCTTAAGTGTGAATGCACAAATGAATTGAAAGTGACCCTTCTTGGCTTATTTATGCTAGAAAGTTAGGGTTTTTTCCCTAATTTAACCTTAAAGATAGGGTTTATCATCATTTTCACTAATTTTGCCAATTTGGATCTTATTTTGCATTGTTTTTTGTATTTTTGGCATAATTCTTGTATCCTGGAGCCTTTCTAGAGCCTCAGGTCATCTTTTAACCTTTATCAAGAAATCAACCCAAAATTCAAAGTTTCTGCCTAATTTCTCGAGGGGGCAGGGAATGAGCTTTATCCTTCAGTAGTGGGGCATCTAAAAAATTCAATATATATATATATATATATATATATATTTAAGCAATAGTTTTAATCCAAAGAGCATTATTCTTTGAACTACAGTAGTAGGTACCTCGCTTCAAAGAGGGGAAAAATGTAGACACTAAAAAATGTCCTGAATATTATCATACACTCAAAACAGATTTATTAACATCATTTCCTCTTCAAACCCATATTCTTTTCACTTAATTGATTAAACTAACTAAGCTATTTTTTAATTAATTGCATCATTTTCATCTATTAGCCTAATTAATTTAATCAGGTTAACTCATCCCCCTTCACACTAACATTTCATCTCATTAAATTAAATAAATAAAAAAAGTTAATTTAATTCCTTAAGTCATTGTATTTAATTAAATAACCACAAGTTATTTAATTAAATATCATTTCATCTCTCCCCCCCATTTATCAAATCATTTAATTTAATAAATAACACTTTATTCCTCCAAATCCCCTAATTGCATGATTAAACCTAGTTTAATTAGCAATTAAACTAATTTTCCTCTAAAATTGGAATATTCCTTATCCCTTTTTTGCACAATTAAAGTTTTCTTTTAATTTGCAAAAATGCCTTTTTCCTCACCGAAATGAATATTACAAAAGAATATTCTTATTTCTCCATCGTTTGAAAGAGGGATATTTTCACTTGGCTTCTTAAGAAAGTTTTAACCTGTAACCTTTTGAACAAGTCACCTTTGACCCGTTAATAGGTCAAAAGTGTGTTTGTTTGCAGAAAGTGTGAGCCCTTGATTAAATCTCATCATGCATTCTCATCCATTGATGATAATCCATGATCCATGCCTCTCATCTCCTTCATCTTTGACCATTGATTAATCTTTTTTGTCACAACCCTTCGTTTCTCATTTGCTTTCCTATAAATAGGTCACTATTTTGAGACAAATGGATCCATCTTTTTTAGAGAAAACTCATTCTATTGAATCTCATCCATCTTTCAATCACAAAAATTATGATGTTGAACTCACTTGTATTCACACTCATCTTTTACTCACTTTTAGCTTGTTTTAGTTAATTTTAGTTGCATAATAGCTTAAATCATCCATTAATGGCTTTCATGCATCCATCTTAGTTTGTATATGAATTAGGTTTTTCATCTTTTAGCATAGAATTAGCTTAGATTAGCTTAGCAATAGCATAATTAGATCATTTGTAGCATAAAATCATGTTAATTTAGCTTGCATCATGTTCATTTTTAGTATAAACTAGGTTTTCATCCCTTTATCACAATGGTTTCATTGGTTCTCTTCCATAGAATAAATTGAAACAATCTCATTGATCATGGGATTGGGAAAGGGTTGTTGTTCCACATCAACATGACACCAATTCCAAAACATGATAAGTTTCAAATGGGTTAGAGTAGGAATTAAACTGTTTTATAGTTTGTAACTTTCAATTTGTACAAATGCCTAGTTTAATCTTTTCAATTTGAATGATCTTGTTTGGTATTTTCAGGTTTATTTGGGTAAATTACACTTCAATTCATCATGGAATAAGTGTAATCGATCCACACTGACAATCCTCATCTCACAGTATGGATGTGTTATCTTTATGCTCATCTAGAAACTCAAGAAATTTATCAAACAGAACAACTAGTTCCTAAGACTCAACCCCTATTTCCTTCACAAAATCTTGTTCAATTTGATCTTTTTATTATCTAAGTTTGACATAAAGGACTCAAGATCATCCCAAAATGAATCTTCATCACATTCCTCTTGGATTTTTATAAAAGAGGATTTATTTTTACCTCATGGCAGTTCTCATCAAACCTTTTATACTTCACAAAGATTTCATTTTTGTGTTCCACTTCCTGATCCAAGGCTCCATTATCCAATTGTTTGTCTTCAACCAACAACTCATCAGCTTATTTGATGTCTTCTTGCTACTTTGAAACTATTGTTGATGTGATAAAAAACACACCTTCTTCATCATTTTCAATGAAAGAAGGTAGTTCATGAAACCAAGCTATAGGATGATCTCCTTGATCAACCCCTTTTTACTTCTTTATCCTACTGCCCTGGATGACTTATTGAAACAACTTGATCATTTTCAACAAAACTAGGAAGATCACTAGCTAAAACATTGAAAGATTCCTCTTGAAAGGTCTTCTCCTGTTCAATCTTTTGTTGCTCTAATCGGTAATACTCTACAACTAAATGCAATGGATCTATATTTCTAATCTTCTCCATGATGAGTGAGCTATCCCAATAAATGGGATGCTCTATAACTACATTAGGTTGTACCTGATTACTTTCCTCAACTTGCAAAGGATGAAGGCTTATGAAACTTGGAATTTCAAGCCTAAGAGGCTGATTTGAAGAGTTAAGAGCTTTACCTTGCCTGAAACTTGGAATTTCATACCTTGGAAGTACTTCCTCTTAAAGCTAGTCTGAGATGCAAGAAGCTGATTGGGCTTACATTCTTTGTGCTTGGGAAACCAATATTCTTATTTTCTAGTCCTTAGCAGCAACCTCCCTTGCAATATCTTCTTCATATTGTATCCTCTTCATCAACAAGTCTTGCTCATAGAGATAGGCCTGATAATCCATCTCTTCTTGTTTCTCATCATACTCTTGTTGCCTCTTGATCTCTTCTATCTTCTTTGTGAAGTATAACAATGTGTCCTTGATATCATTCATGCTATTCTTCATATCCCTAACCTCCAAATCTTGGAGGTGATTAGGAGAGTGTGTGAACTAATTTGGCATCAAAGATGTTTCTTGAGGTTGATTGAAAGAATGAGTAGGTTTCCAATAGGATTGAGTAGGGTTGGGCGAGTGTTAAGAGTATTGAACATGTTGGTTTCCTTGAAAAACCATGTAATTTGGGCTAAAATCAGCTGCATGCTCAGCTTGATATGGTTGATAAGGATGTGGATGAGTAGGATTTTCATGAAAACCTAACATGTTAAAGTGTTTGAAACCTAGAAAACTTCTTGAAGTCAAAGTGAACCAGCCTTCTTTTACAAAAATGAAACATACCAGCACTATGTCTGCTTGAAACTAGTAGATTGAACTCTGATTCGCCAGGTGTGTATAGATCTACACCTCAAAAGGCATAAATTGCTGATGTACACACCAAAACCAGCAATGAAAAGATGAGCTTTGAACTATGAAATTTCAAACAGTACCACTGGGCATGCCAAAAATTGTTAACATGTAGGATTACACCCGAATGTAGAGATGGAAGGCTCAACAATCCCGTGTATCATGGAAAATCCTTTGAGCCTATGGGTTGCTCATAATAAAGGTGAATCTCCATAATGTGGGCTAGCTTTCCTTTTGATCTTCTAGAAACTATTTACTTTGATGAGAAAAAGGAAGAAGGATAACTTGTTTGAAATGGAAAATTAAATCTAGGACGTGATGCATTGATAATGTAACTAACATGTAGAAATGGCTCACAACTATCCTTTAATGAATCTTTTCACACAGCTTAGTTTGGGAAATTTAATCACATAAGTAATTCATAAAATGGCTTGCAAGATCTATGCCCTTTGATGAAAAAATAGTGTTTTCACAACTCATAATGCATGATAAAAGAAAGGCACAATTTATAACCTATGATGGTTAACTAATTTTATGTATATGCAATGATGAACGAGACAAATATTTAAAGGGTTTTGGATAAAACACATTAAGTTTGCATCAAATCATTCAAAATATGACAAAACACCTAAAATTAAGAAGCTAAAACTTGACTGTATTGAAGGATGGAAGGAATTTCTTCCAAAAATAAGATGAAAATAACCTGCTAATGTATCATAATTGTAAAGAAAACAAATCTGAGTTGAAAAACTTTTAGCCTCTCTCAATGTGTAAGAGAAGGAAAGAAAGCAAGAAACTGGGAAAAAAAAAAGTCTTTTCTCCTATATACAAAAGAGAATCTCCAAGTGCCAAGAAGTGACACTCACAGTTAATTGCATCTAAAAATATCTCCTCCAAAATGAACCACGAGAAAACATAAAAACACCCAGAAAGAGGGGTCAAAACTTAAGTAATTTGAGCTAAAATAGCCTCAAACTCATCTTCATATCTAGTTTGACCAAAGTTCACCTTGAAACCACAAGAGATAACTAAAAATCACGACCAAACTCTCCTATGATTTTGCATGATTTTGACATGAAGTTAACAATATAAACAAGGAATGAAGTAAACAATTATGATTCACTTCACTAGGTGTTATGGATTTTCTATGTTCTTGCATTTTCATTACATTTATTGAAGCAACTTATAGTTGATTGCTTCAATAAAGTTTACATTATTTATTTTCATTACAACTCATACAAAATCAAGGGGGTCGATCTTATGTTTGACCTTACATATTATGAAAAGGGAGACTAAGGCATATGTAATGCAATAGAATTGCATTAGTTTATGAAGGGAAATATTAAAAATAAAGGAAAAAATCCTTTTGCTCCATCGACCAAAATTAGGGTTAAGAGAAACCCTAAAAGAGAAAAACCTATGGCCTTTCTCATTTTCTTTTCACTTTGCACACTTGCATTTTGAGGGCGCTGCCATGCTAGGGTTTGCTTGAGCTTTATAGACTTTGACTGCAAGATATGGGACCATGCATAAGCTAAACTATTGCCTCTCTATTGGTAAGTTGTTCTTCTCTCTAGAAATTAAGAGTTTCCTTGCTTTTCCTAGAAAGAAATGATGATTTGGCTTATGTAAAAAATAAAATTTGTGTGCTCTCTATGGTATTTCCCTATTGCTTTGTGCTTTCTGTAAGATGTTTCTCTATTTTCTGGAAATAAAAGATTAGAAAACCTCCCCTACTCTATTTTTCAAGCATCTTTCATGTTTTAAAAAGACGATGGCTGTGGGCTTTAACTGTAGGAATAGGTTGTGGTTTAGTTAAAAATGATTCTTCTCTCTTGGGATTTATATTCTTGGTTGTGGATTCACTGAAAACTCATGGGTCTTCTCTTCTAGATAACTCAAATGCTCGGTCCTTTAAGAACCTTTGTACCTTACTATATATGCAAATGTATTCGAGCCTTCTTTTTTCAAGATTCCGGGTTATTTTCTTCATTTTCATGGTGACTTAACCCACTTATTTTGCTTATTTTCTCCATGATATGTTATAGCTTCTTTTTCTTGAATCTTCATGGCTAACTTGGCCCTAGCTTTATATTTCATATTATAAGGTCGTTGATCTTGACCTTGGACCAAGTCTCAAATACCACCTTTTTTTCTTTTCACAAGATAAATTCTCCCTATGATGTTATTCATTCTATTCAAAACCAACAATGATAACTATGTAACAATAAAAGCTCCTCCTTGATCAAACATCTCACTATATTTTTTCAAAGATGACATACACCCTTGGATGGATTTTCCATGTGTAGTAGTCTTCATAATACTACCTCTAATTTATGCATTTGATCAAGACCTATTCATGAAGTTTCACTTAATTTTCACAGTCCCTCATTTATGTGTTTTTCACTACTTCATTATTAAAGTTAATGGGACTGCCATTCACAAGCAAAGGAGATATTAGAATATGTTTTCTTATACTAAAAATGACTATTATTGAGATCCTTTATGCTACTATATTAAAAAGAATTCTTTCCATTATCTATGCTTAACCTTTTGTGATTGTCATTACTATTGTTGCTCCTTTTCTAGGTGATTGAATATGACTATTGGTGTAGGGCACCTAGGTCTTAATGTAAAAAAGGGGTCAAGTGTTGGTTTTTTTTTGTGTTTTTAAGTCATTTTTATTGTAATAAGGTATTTCAAGACCGCGTATCATGTTTTGTTTTAGTTTGAGTCATGTGGGTTCAGTTTTATGAAAAGATGTAAATATTGCAAAAAGTTACAAAATGTTGCACATGGGTTCAGTTTTATGAAAAGATGTAAATATTGCAAAAAGTTGCAAAATGTTGCACAAGCAACTTTTGCATTTTTGTGTTTAAAGAGAAGTTGAACCATTGGGTCTTGAAAAAAGTTGGGAACAGTTGGATTTTGTTTTCAAATGTTTAAATAAGCCTTATTGAGGTCGAGGAAAGGTTCTAGTGTTGCATTTTGAAGATTGAGGAATAAGAAACTTTATTTTTCCTGCATTTCCAAGTTGTTTTTGCTACTACACATACTAGTATGGCCCCGTACAACCTATAAATGATTTAAAATTCATTGGGGTTTATAATTTATTGAATCTACTATCAATTTCATTTAATTTCATGAATTTTCATCAAGATTGGAGTGAATTAGAGCAATTTTCTGTAAACAACCAGAAACCCTAGTTAGGGTGGGTTTTGATTAAATAAAATGGTTTTTGGCCCATTCCATTGGTGAAAAGGCCTTGTAATTAGTGGAATGGATGTAGATAGGGTGTTTTTTGTGTTCTTAATGTTTCAGGAGTAGGGGATGGAGTTGGGTGCAAATTTATTGTTGCCCTAGCCTAATATCATCATGTATTAGGCTTATGAGTTCAATAGACTTAGGGTTTTATGAAAAGGCTATTAGGAAATTGTTCCAGTTGTTGGAAGTTGGCTATATTGAACCTGTATGACATGTTTGAAACCTTGGAATGAGGATTTTAAGCTTGGATATTGAAAAACCCATCGTTACCTTGTTGTTCAAGCCTAACAAGGCTTAATTTGAGCGTTAGCAGTCCACAATTAAGGGATTCATTACAAACTAACCCCATCTAAAAATTTGATATGTTGTCAAGTGTCATAAAGGGTATTTGTAAAGGTGTTCATATTCTGGATGTTAGGTCTTCCCTAAGAGTTATGTTGGAAAACCCCTGTTTGAAGTACTACTAAAGGAATTGAAGGATTGTGAAGGAAACCCACCAAGCTAAGGTCTAGGACTACAAATTTTGATTTTCTGAGTTGTGCTCATGTTATACAAACCCTTCTCTACATCAGATTGGTATCAAAGAATAGGTTGGTTTGTAAGAGGGAAAGAGTGAAGCAAAAGAGAACAGAATGCCCCCAAAAGGTAACACTATGGCTAGAGAAATGAATGAAATGAAAGAGAAAATGTAAAAGAGATTAGGAAATTGAAGGAGCTTCAAGACATGTTGGCATCCAGGATTGAGGCTGTTGAAACAAGTTAGAAGAGAGGTATGGGGAAGAGGAAAATTCCCAAGAAGAGTTTGATCCTTATGAGAAAAGGATTGGAAAGATAATCAAGGAAGTCAAGGGACATAGTCACAAGGTAAAGATGGATATTCCAATGTATGGAGGAAACTTGAATGATGAAGAGATTTTGGATTAGATAGCAACACTGGATAATTATTTTGAATGTGAAGATATACCAGAAGAACAAAGGGTAAAGTTGGCAAAACCAAAATTGTAGGGCCATGCCCTACATTGGTGGGATTATGAGCAAACTGAAAGGAGGAATAAAGGTAAGTCTAAAATAACCTCGTGGGATAGAATGGTGTCCAAGCTCAAGGGAAATTTCCTACCGCGTGACTATGTAATTCAACTATACAAGAAACTTCAAAATCTTAAACAAAGAGATATGGATGTCAAAGCCTATACTGAGGAGTTCTAGAAGTCGAGTAAAAGGGCAGGCTACATGGAAGATGATGTAGAGAAAGTGGCTAGATATATCAATTGCTTAATATTTAACCTTCAAGATGAGTTAAGTTTGAAAAACCCAAGAATGGTAGAAGAATGCTACCAATTGGAAATTAAGGTTGAAGATAAGCTAAAGAAAAGGAAAGACAAAAAAAATAGGGGTAGAGGAAAAAGCTTCAAAGGTAGACAAACATTTGGAGGAAAAGGAAATCCCAAAAAATCACAAGGAGAGACAAGTCATCCTCAATAAAAAAGTTTTGAATCAATGGGAAGTTTTAGGGGAAGGAGACCCAATAATAGGGGTAGATTTGGACTTCAAGGAAGAGGATCAAATGTATTCATAAGGAAGTGTTGTTAGTGTAATAATTTTGGCCATCAAGCATTGAAATGTCCTGAAAAGCAGCCCTCTACTTCACATGGAGGAGAAAGAACTCAATTGGTACAAGAAGAGGACAATGAGAGTGTAAACTCTCCATCATAGCATGTTGGTCCAGAAATTGGTGAATCTCTTATGGTAAGGAGAACATTGATTAAAGTTCCTATGGTGAAAGAACCTCCACAAAGGAAATCTCTCTTTAGAATTCCAAATGTATGTCTCAAGATAAGGTTTGCAAATTTGTTGTTGATTCAGGTAGCATAGATAATTTAGTTTCTCTTGAGATGGTAGAAAAGTTGAAAATGAAAAGAATACCACATACGACTCCTTACAAGGTCTCCTCATTGAATAAGGGACAACAGGTCATAGTAAATGAGAAAACTTGGGTGGAATTTAACATAGGAGGGTACAAGGACAGGATTTTGTGTGACATTATCCCAATGGATGTTTGTCATTTTATTTTAGGGAGGCCCTTGAAATATGATAGTAAGGCTAAACATGATGGGAAAAAATAACACTTATGTTAAATTAAAAAGTATGGGATCTCATTAACTCTCACACCATTGCAAGATGAAGGCCTAGATACACAAGTAGGGTCTAGTGTAATGCTGGTAGGAGAAAAGGACTTTTTGAAAACCATGAAGGAAGAGGGAGGAGAAGGTTTTGCCATTGTGATCAGACCAACAACTGTTATGACAACAAAAAAGGTTGATGATGTTCCTATAGAGGTCCAATCATTATTGAACAAGTATAAGGACATTGTGGTAGATGAACTCCCTAACTCTTTACCACCAATAAGAGATGTAAGCCACCATATAGCCTTCATACTAGACACAAACCTACCTAACAAAGAAACATACAAGATGACACCAAAATAGAATGAAGAGATTAGGAAGAAAATCGAAGAGTTGCTTGATAAGGGCCTAATAAGAGAGAGTGTTAGCCCATGTGCTATCCCCACCATTTTAGCACCAAAGAAGGGGGGAGATTGGATAATGTGCACCAACTCAAGGGCGATTAACAATATTTCCATAAGGTATAGGTTCCCCATATTGAGAATGGAAGACTTGATGGATTGTCTAGGAGGGTCATGTTATTTTTCTAAGATAGAACTCAAGAGTGGCTACTATCAAATCAAAATTAGAGAGGGGGATGAACGGAAAAATTCCTTCAAGACTAATGAGGGGTTGTATGAATGTCTTGTCATTCCTTTTGGACTCTCAAATGCACTAAGTACCTTTATGAGATTGACGAATGAAATCCTAAAACTCTTTATTGGTAAGTTTGTGGTTGTCTATTTGGTTGATATTCTTGTTTTTAGCAAAACTAAAGAAGAAAATTTGCAACATTTAGACTTGGTTTTGAAAAGGTTGAAGGAAGAAAATCTCATGATAAACTTGAAGAAATGTGGATTTATGAAGGAATAATTGGTGTATCTTGGCTTTGTAATCTCAAAGGGCTCTTTGAAGATGGATCCTAGTAAGGTGGAAGCTATCTCAAGATGGCCTACACCAACATCAGTAAGTGAGGTAAGAAGTTTCCATGGCCTAGCCAATTTTTATAGAATTTTTTTAAAGAATTTCAGTCACATATGTGCTCCAATCATTGACACAATAAAAGGGGACAAAATAAAGAATTTTGTATGTATAATGAGGTAGAAAAGAGTTTCCAATATCTAAAACAAAGGGTAGCACAACAACCTATCTTCGCATTGATTGATTTTAACAAATTTTTCACCATTGAATGTGATGCTATTGGGTATGTAATTGGGGTAGTATTGAGCCAAGAGGGTAGACATGTTGACTTCTTCAATGAAAAACTGAATGAGACAAAGAAAAAGTATTCATGTTATGATTTGGAGTTGTATGCTATGGTGCAACCATTGAATAAGTGGAGACACTATCTCCTTCCTAAATAATTCATTATTTTTACTAACAATTTTTCTTTGTACTTCCTGAACAGCCAGGACAAACTCAACCATAGACATGTGAAACGGGTGGAGTACCCACAATGTTTCACCTTCAACATCAAGCATAAGAAGGGGTAGTCAAACAAGGTGGTGAATTCATTGAGCAGGAGGACATTGTTGGTCCATTAAATTAAATTACAAAGTGTATGGATTGATGATTTGAAAGGTATGTATGTAGAGGATGATGATTTCAAAGAGATTTATGCTTCTTGTAATCAATTCAATGGCACTTTTCATGAAGAGAATTTTGATTTTCTTATTCAAGAAGGTTTACTGTTTAAGGGGGCTCAACTTTGTATTCCCAAATTCTCTATGAGAGATAATTTTATTAAGGAAAATCATAGTGGTAGCCTTGTAGGTCACTTTGATGTTGACAAGACTTTGGAAAATGTAAGAAGGCACTATTATTGGACAAAAATTCAAAGTGATGTGAGAAAATTTGTAGAAAAGTGTGTTGTTTGTCAAAGGGCCAAAGGTTGTAGTACTAATGCAAGTCTATATCAACCACTCCCAATCCTGAATAGGAGTTAGGATTCCATAAGCATGTATTTTGTGATGGCATTGCCTAGAACCCAAAGAGGATTTGATTCAGTGTTTGTTGTGGTGGATAGGTTTAGTAAGATGACACACTTTATACCATGTAAGAGTACCAATGATGCCTCATACATTGCAAGTTTTTTCTTCAAGGAGGTGGTTAGAATCCATGGATTACCTTTGACCATTGTTTTAGATAGGGACAATAAATTTGTGGGTCACTTTTGGAAAATCCTATGGAAGAAGCTAGGAAAAAATTTGACTTTTAGCTCTGCCTATCATCCGCAAATAGATGGGAATACTAAATTAGTGAATAGGATCCTTGGAAACCTCCTTAGATGCTTGACTAAAGAAAACTCAACACAATGGGATCTGGTCCTACCCCAAGCTGAGTTTGCATACAATGATTCTGTGAACAAAAGTGTTGGTAAAATCCCTTTTGAGATTGTGTATGGGTTGTAGCCTAGAGGGGTGTTTTAACTGAGAGATGTGAGTGGAATGGAAAGGAGTGTTGAAGGTGAGGAGTTTGCAGTAGCCATGCAAGAAATACACCAGTATGTCAAAAGACAATCTCCAAAAGAGTGTAGAAAAATACAAGCATAATGCTAATAAGAAAAGGAGAGAAGTTCACTTCAAAGTTGGAGATATAGTCTTGGAACATCTAAGGAAGAAGAGGTTCCTTCGAGGATAGTATTCAAAGCTCCACATGAAGAAGATAGGACCATGCAAAGTGGTCCACAAGTTTGGAGAAAATTCCTATGAAATAGAACTACCTCCTAATGTTCACATCTCTCCTATTTTTAATGTTTCTGACCATTTCCCTTATAAATGGGATGTGATTGCATGTGAAGATGTAGGTTCATCAACACATTCAAATGAAGAATGGATCAGATATTTTCCACCAAGTCAACCCTTGAAACTGGAATGTATTTTGGATACCAAAGAGGCCAAAAAGACAAGGAGAAAAGGTGTACTATGAGTACTTAGTGAAGTGCCAAGTCCTTCCAATGGAGGATGCCACTTGGATGACTAAGGAGGACATCAAGAAGCATGGTGCTATAGTTGCATATTTTCTCTCAAGTGGAACTTGAGATTTTGTTTTCCCCGGGAGTATGGTGCAGGGAACCTAGGTCTTCATGTAAAAAGAGGTCGAGTGTTGGTTTTTTTTTTGGTGTTGTTAAGTAATTTTGCTTGTAATAAGGTCTTTTAAGACCATGTCTCATGTTTTTTGTTGGTTTGAGTCATGTGGGGTCAGTTTTATGAAAATATGTCAAGATTGCAAAAATTTGCACATGCAACTTTTGCATTTTTGTGTTTAAAGAGAAGTTGAGCCATTGGGTTTTAAAAAGTAGATGGGAATGGTTGGATTTTGTTTGAATTTTTTTAAATAATCCTTGTTGAGGTCGAGGAAAGGTTCTGGTGTTGCATTTTGAAGATTGATCAATAAGAAGCTCCATTTTTCTTCTGTTTCCAAGTTGTTTTTACTGCTACACAAACTAGTACAGCCCCATATATCCAAGTAATGATTTAAAATTAATTGGGGTTGATAATGTATTGAATCTACTATCAATTGCATTTTATTTCATCTATTTTCATCAAGATTGGAGTGAATTAGAGATTTTTTTCTATAAACAACGAGAAACCCTAGTTAGGGTGAGTTTTGATTGAATAACAGGGTTTTTGGCCCATTCCACCAGTGAAAAGGCATCATAATCGGTGGAATGGATGTAGATAGGGTTTTTTTTGTTCTTAATGTTGCAAGAGTAGGGGATGGAATTGGGTGCAAGTTTAGTGTTTCCCTAGCCTAACATCATGTATTAGGCTTAGGAGTTTAATAGACTTAGGGTTTTGTGAAAAGGCTATTAGTAAATTTTTCTAGTTGCTAGAAGTTGGCTATATAGACCCCATATGACATGTTTGAAACCTTGGAATGAAGAGTTGAAGCTTGGAGATTGAAAACCCAATTGTTACCTTGATGTTCAAGCCTAACTAAGCGTAATTTGAGTGTTAGCAGTCCAAAATTAAGGGCTTCATTACAAAGTAACCCCTTCTACAAATTGGATATGTTGTCAAGTGGCATAAATGGTATTTGTAAAGGTGTTCATATTTTGGATGTTAGGTCTTCCCTGAAAGTTATGTTGGAAAACCCCTGTTTGAAGTACTACTAGAGGAATTGAAGGATTGTGAAGGAAACCCACCAAGCTATGGTCTAATACTTTAAAAAAAAAAATTTGAGTTGAGTTCAAGTTATCCAAACCCTTCTCTGCATCAACTATAATATTTTCATTTAAGATTGTCCCTATACATGGCTATACCTAATGATTGTCTCTTATGATTTTCATTTCCTTTGCACCATAAGACTATTGTTTAAAGGAACCTACTGCCTTTATGGTGAATGTTGTCCACCATTCACATTTTAACAATCATTAAGTATTGTACCTTTATTCCAAGCTCTTCAAAAGAGGTTGATGACTATCCTTATCTATGGCTATCATGCCTAAGTTTGACTTATAACTTGAAGTCACTTTCATTGATGAAAACACACCTGATATCCCTTTTAAAAATGAAGAGGGAATCGTGCTGGGATCAACCTTTGTGGGAGCCCATTTTCCTCCACATATTGTGATTTTGAACAAAGTGACTTAGCAAATAAAAATTGTACCTATACTGACACAGTAAACAAACAAGTTAGAAAAACAATGAAGCCAAAAGCTTCCAATAATGATTTGAATCTTCTACTCCTAAATGTTTATGAAATATTCATATTTGATCAAATTCTTCATAGGATTAGATTATATATCTATTGATGTATGAATATCAAGAGAAATTTTATTATGAGCTCTAACACAATCTATTTATGCAAGTATCTCTGGAGCAACCAACAAAGGAACTAGAGTTGAAACTGAAGACACAACTAACAACTTTGTGATTCGTCATTCAGGCAACAATGAACCAAACTTCCTTTCATGTTCTTTACCTCCTCAGTTGTATAGTTTACTCTTTATGTTACATTTTATCATCTATGATCAGTTAATCCCACGGCTTGTGTGGGACACCATATCTTCTATAATGAATAAAATAGCATTTTTTACTGCAAATTGTGTAATCTTTGTTGTTGTAAAACATTTGCATAATACTTCATTTGAAAAAATATTTTGTTCAATGATAAAAAATTAGTAGAAATTTGTATGTACCTTTTTCCTTCTAGATGCAATTACTTTCTCCAACTCTACCTGGTTGGGCTATAAGAAAAAATTAGGTAACAATTTCATCATTTCAACATCTAAGCAATCCTAGAATTTCATGAGCAATCAAGAGCACTTTCACAAGTGTTTACAAGAGTTTACAAAATAATTTCTAAAGCATTGAAGAGAATATTTCTTCAACATTTTTTGCAACAATTCAAGATCCATCATCATGTCAAAGGCATAATGGATCAAGCATATTGTTGAGATAGTGTTGTGATGTAGCATTTAGGATCCAAGTCAAGCATTGTTTCATATCCAATTCAAGATCAAGATCTACATTCTTCATGGCCACTTCACATTAGATTATAGATTTACATTCCAAGACATCACCCAAGGTATCATTTTTCATGTTCCATATTTCATGTTCATGTTTCATTGTTTCATCATATAGTTTAATTACCTAAACAGGGTTTGACCAAGGCAAACCCCTATTTCCTAATAATCAACAAGTTTTTCTCTCTTTATATGTGTGATTGCAGATTTAGGTTTCTTGGAGATCGAAGGTTATTGGAAGATTGAGTTACAATATTGAGGAAATTTTTCAAGTTTTCACATAGTTGCTATCTTCACGAAAAGTCACCTATTGGTCATAATTCAAAGTTTCAGATCCAAAAATGAAGTGTGGAAGGACGAGCAGAGATAGGAGAATAGATTCAGAGCTTGACCCTTCAAAAAAGTAGAATGAGACTGATATGCCACTTGTGGCATTGTATGAGTCCTAGTACACTTATTTTTATAGATTTCAAGAGATTTAGACTCACCACTACCAATTGTTGTTTCCACCCAAAAATCCTAATTTGGGATTGATATGCCCAACCTGGTGTATGAGTCACAATAAGCATTAACTTTATCATTTTCATGATTTTAGGCCTCCTTCTAGGAACTTTCAGCTTCCTAGGTGCACCTTTGTATTTTCCCATTTCACTCTTTTGATTTGAGTTCATATCTAGATCATTTACTTAAGTCTTGCACATCATTAGGTTTTATGATTAGGTTTTGCAAGTTACTAGTCTTTCCAAGCCCTAGCTTTGTGGTGAACCCCCTTTTAGTCATTAATCACACCCTAGGGCATCCTTTAGTAGACCTCTTTCCCTTATTCCATCCTTGGATTGAGATCTCTTTAGTTTTCTTGAATGAAACTTGAAGAAAATAGGTCTAGGTCCCTAAACCCTAGTTTGTGTTCCACCTCCCAAAAGGTGGGACAACTATTTTCTTCATTTCATTTTGGTGAACCTAGACTTTAGAACACCTTATTTTCTTATTTGGAATGCATCATAGTCCTATATCTAGCTTATATTAACTTTTCATTAGGCCTTGCATTAGTTAATTTGCATCTAGGGTTTGTAAATCTTGCATTAGTGAAAGTGCATATAGGTTGCATTTTTGCATCTTGTATCATTGAATTTCACTTTAAATCTATAATTTCACATTTTCTAGACATCACTCAAACCAAAAAACATAACATTTACTTAAAATTTTCTTAAATTTGTGCAAAAACCCTAATCTAGGACTCATACACCCCTCTGGGTGATTTAGTCCTAGTGCTGGTGGTTTTACCTACTTTTTGGGTATACTGTGTGGACTTGTTTTTGGCATTTGAACCCTTGAAAAACCATAACTAGGACTCATATGCCCCTCTGGGGGATTTAGTCCCAGATTAGGCATGAAACTACATTTTACAACATCAAAAACCTTGTTTTTGTACTTCCTAGGCTTGCTTGTAACCTATAGTATCAATTTGGAAAGTTTTAGGAACTTTTATTTTATGTATCTAGGTCAAATCATCAATTTAGTTAGTCATTTTTAGAAATAATTTTCAAAATTCATTCCAATCTTCATGTCTACGAGACATTTGTTTACATTTCATAACCATTGCATAATTTAGATAGCTTACTTTTTCATGTTAGCATTTTTTATTTTCAAGCATTTAGTGTTCATAGAGTATCACATGGCTTGTATGATTCTATTTTCCCTACTCATGAGCACAGTCTAGGAAAAAAAAAAAAACCTTTGAAAAGCATGTTGGATACCCTCCTAGTATCTATCATATTTGTAAGAATGTCATAACACAAGAGGATGTAAGTGTAGAAAATCATAAAAATCATAATTTTTCTTCTCCCAGTACCTCTCCTATTAGTGATGAAGGTATTTTAGTGAAAGAAGATACACTCATTAAGAGTTTTAATTGTCCCTCTCCTCTTCTGCCATGAGAAGATATTAATAAACAATAGGATGAGATCACTGAAACATCTCTTAACACCTCCCCTACTTATGAGAATGCTTTAATGAAAGAGGATACAATCATGAAGGAACATGAAAAACAAATTTGTGAATAGGATATGTTGGTGTTAAAAGATCCAACGATTGAGAGTTATAGCATTATTTATCTTCTTCCTAATGTCCCTAACATTTGGAAAGGTCTATTTCAACAAAAGGATCCAATCATTGGTAAACATGAAAGTCATAGTTGTCCTTCCCTTGATGCCTCCCCTATTTTCAAAGAAGTTACTTTACAAAATATAATCATGGAATGTGATGAACCTCTTGAAAGCTCTCCTAATAGGATATATATTATGACACAAGAGAATGAGACCTTAGAGAAAAAAGATGAAATCATGTACAACCATAACAATCACATTTGGCCCTCTCCTAATATCTCTCCTAGTTGTGAAGAAGATATTTTCATGTTAGAAGATCAAACCAATGAGATTCATGAGAATAATCTTTGTCTCTCTTCCCCTAGAGAAAACATTATTGAACAAGAGAATACCATCATTGATAAGTAAGAAATTCCAATCATTGATAACTCCCTTAATTGTGATGAAGTTATTTTAGAAGAACCAATCATTGAATGTCATGAACATCTAGTTTGTTGCTCTCCTAAAAACTCTCCTACTAGAGCATATATCATGGTGGAAGAAAATGAGAAGATTGACACATGTATTTCAAACAATAGTGATGTGAATTCATTAGCTGAAGATGATGAAGTGAAATTAGACTTCCCTTCACTAAGATATCATGAAAATAAGGAATTTTTTTTTTATGTTATGCATATTATATATCCCTTGAAGTAATATCCCAAGCATGAACTTTTCATTAATCCACCCTCACAAAAACCACAAGTTTAAATTAAACTTGTTCTTATCTTAGAATCACCTAAAAGGAAACTTGATATTGATAATGTTTCATAGAAAGAAAGTTAAAATAGCATTACTCACATATATAACAAAGTGTATACAATCAAGGTTGACCCTAAACCTAAAATTTGTTTGCATGTTGAGAAAGAAAAAGAAAATCATATTGAAGGAGTCACAAAGTTATTGGAAGATGCTTGGAGTTCCTTTGATTTCATACCTACATCCATGGGAGAATTCAATATCATAATAAAAGAGTTTGAAAAGGTAAAATAAAAAGCAATAATGTCAATACAAAATTCAAAAGCATCAACTTCAACAACTTTAGAAGAAAAGACAACATACACGACAAAATTTAAAGAAGTTGAACAACCAATGAATATGAAAGAAATGAAAAATATTTATGGAAGAGGTTATGAACTTATGAAAAAATTTGGGTATAGTGGAAAAAGATGTGGTGCTAGAGAAAAAGGTATCCATGTTGCTATAGAGCCTAACACACAAGAAACTACTAATGGTCATGTCTATTGTCCTTTGAAAGAAACAAAAGCAACAAAAAAACCTTCACTCAATATCAACACTCTTACAAAAGATTCTTCCAAGAAAACTTTAACTTTGGTACATCTTAAATCAATAAATACTACATGTGGGAATATCTCATTAGATATGCATCAATAACAATAGGTGTTGCTCCTTTCCATGTAATAGTTGTAGGATCATAACATACTCACTATTTCATGTTTTACATTCATTGCAAATCATTTCCTTCTTGCAAGGAGTGGCATATCATCATTCATCTCGTTTCATCCCTGTCTTGCACTAAGTGGGGGAAAGAGTTAGGTAGCCTTGTCCTCATATGACACTTTTTGTTGTCTCTTTTGGCTAGTTGACTACCTTCCATGTATTTATAAAGAGAAATATTGGGATTTGGACAACATGCCTTAAGTTGGCTCGCATGTGATGTATTGAGTTTTTGGGGAAACCCCTTAGTCATGATGTAGTTTCATTTTAGGACATATGACTTGGCATAGTTCTTTTCGAATAGTCTCTCATGTACTCTTCTTCTTTAAAGAAATTGCTCACAAAAATGGTGTTAGCAACTACTTTAAAGTGGGGGCATACATTGACACTCATGTTTCATTGTGTGATTTTCTTTATTCTTGTGATGTGTCCTTTTCTTGGTGGTGTCATTGGGTTTGATTTCCTCCAAGAGCGTGATATTTCTTTGACTTTTCCTCTCTTTGAGACATTAGGCATAATGTTACCTAAGAAGAGACCTTACATGAACTAAGAAAAATCCCCTTGAATGTACCTTACACTATTTCACATTTATAATAACCATTATATGGCCACCTTGCATAACACACCTTTCTTTCATGTGGATCCATCTTGTTTTTTTATGAGTTTCAAGCATACAAATCTTTTCTTGCCTCATGAATCTCGATGTTCATTGTTGCATGGTGCCTTATCAAAGTTATCAGGAGGTATAGCTTTGGTATGGTTATACATATGGGAGCCGAACTTAGTCGTGAATTTCCCATAGCCACTTGCTTATGTGTGTGAGCACATACTGGCCATGTGTGTATGTTTCTCACCTCTCTAGGGGCTCACCTAGTGGATGGAATGATGTTCCATTAGCCCTTGTGAACGTGCATTTTGTTTGCATAGTGGACATCGTGTTCCACTTGTAAGCCACCCTTTTTGGATACTCATCCATCAGAAAACCTAAAGTTATGTTTCCTCAAAGTGAGCATGCATTTTTGGAGAAATATCTTAGATCTAATCCATAACATGTGGGACACAAGTTCAAAGCTTGATCCACCTTTTCTTTCCTTTGATTTCATCTTTATTTCTTTGACATTGCATGTTTGGGTATCTTGATGTTACATATCATACATCTTGTGTGTGTTCCTTTGTGCTCATGTTGGTTTGACGTAGGATCTTGGATCTTGGGGGCTTGGTTACCTCCTTGATATTTTTCATCCTATACCATTCACATTGGTACACCTGGACCCCTCTTGTAGGTCTACTTTAGTGTGAGTTTGAAGTAATTTCCTCCTCTCACTAAAGTGGAGGCTAAATGTAGTGTAGAAAAAGGTAGCCCTTTTTCACACTTAAGTTAGGAATGAATAATTAATGATAAAATGAACCTAATTGTTCCTTATTTAGGGTGTTGTAAATTTTATCCTAAAACTTTCACACTAATCTAGGGCATTATTAATTAATTGGGTTTCTTTATGCTTTAATTGGCCTTATTTTGCATCCACAAGCCTTAATTAATGCATCTTTCTGAGAATAATCCGAACATAAATCAAGTGACCAATCAGAAATTAATGATTTTGGATTGTATGGTCCAAATTTAGTGATTTGGGACTCATATGCCACCTTGGGCATATGGGTCCCACCTATGTTTTGGGGCCCTGATCTGGATTTCACATAAAACTAAGTTTTTCTTGAAAAATATGTCCCAAGCTTAGCCTAATGGGATGCATACAATCCAACCAGTGTATGAGTCATGCTTAGCTTAGACCTAATTTAAATTCAAATTCCTAGTGGGATTTTATTATCCTAGATATGATATCGGCTTGTAGTGTTTTAATTTCAAGAAATTTGGCATAAATAATTGTAAATACAATGTTATTTCATCATTTCAACATCTAAGAAATCTTAGAACTTCATAAGCAATGAAGAGCACTTTCACAAGAGTTTACAAGAGTTTACAAGAGCATTTCTAAAGCATTCAAGGGAATATTCCATCATTTGTTGTAGAAATTCAAGATCCATCATCATGTCAAAAGTAAAATGCATCAAGCATGTTGTTGAGCTAGTGTTGTGATGTAGCATTCAAGATCCAAGTCAAGCATTGTTTCATATCTAATTCAAGATCAAGATCTGCATTCTTCATGACCACTTCATGTAAGATTGTAGATTTACATTCCAAGACATCACTTAAGGTATCATTCCTCATCTTCCATATTTCATGTTCAAGTTCCATATTTCATGTTCATGTTTCATTGTTTCATCATATAGTTTAATTACCTAAACATGGTTTGACCAAGGAAAACCCCTATTTCCTAACAATCAACATTTTTTTTCTCTCTAAGTTAAATTTGTGATTGCAGATCTAGGTTTCTTGGAGCTTGAAGATTCCTAGAAGATTAAGTTGCAAGATTGAGGAAAGTTGTCAAGTTGTCACAAAGTTGCTATCTTTATGGAAAGTCACCTATCGGTCATAATTCATAGTTTCAGAGCTGAAAAAGAACTGTGGAAGGAAGAGCATAGATAGGAGAAGAGATTTAGATCTTGACCATTTGAAAAAGTAGAACAAGACTGATACACCACTTATGGCATATGATTCCAAGTATAATGATTTTTCAAAATTTTAGGAGATTTAGACTCACCACTTCCAAATTCCTATTTCCACCCGAAAACCCTAATTTGGGACTGATATGCTCAACCTTACATATGAGTCCCAGTAAGCATTAAATTTATCATTTTCAATATTTCAATTCTCCTTCAAAACACTTTCATCTTTTGAGGCACACCTCTGTACTTTTCTAGTTTACTATTCTGATTTGAGTTCATTTCTAGATCATTCACTTAAGTCTTGCACATCATTAGGTTTTATCATTAGGTTTTGCATGTTACTATTCTTTCCAAGCCCTAGCTTGGTGGTGAACCCTCTTTTAGTCCTTAATCACACTCTAGGAGAGCCTTTAGTAGATCTATTTCCCTTATTTCATCCTTGGATTGAGATCTCTAGGGTTTCATTAAGTGAAACTTTTAGGAAATTAGTTGTTCTATCTCTTTAACCATAGAGCGACTATTTTTGAGTTTTCACTCTCTTATACTACAGGGGCCTTCCCCTTATCCTATTCTTGTTCCTTAAGATTTCCAACAACTTTATCAAAATTTTATAATATGGCCTCAATTCTCAAGTCTAGATCATTAGTATCTTTATAAACTCCCTTGAAATAGGGATCCATTTTCATATTAACCTTTTCAAATTTCTCAAAAGCAATCCATTTTCTTTATCTAGCCTCAATCTCCTTCAAATTAAACTTGTTGCTAATCACATCTTAAACACGAGGGGATAAACAAGTAGATCATCCTAGATGTCTACCACACCCTTATGCAAAGTTGGATGCCCAATATATCATACCTGAGGCACAACATATCATTCACTAGTTTTTCACTACACATCTTATAATATACCTTCTTAATTTAAAAAAATAATTACTCACTTGACACACATAGAGACCACTTAACACTTATCAAATCAGGAACTGGTTCGTGTTTGAAAGATTTGGACATCCAAGAATGAATTGCACATAACTTTCAATTCTCAACAGGATTTTCAAAACAATAATTATTTTTATCATAGATAAAAAACAATATACTACTAAGGTCAAACTCCTTGTTTTCACATATTTCAACACATATTCATGTTCCAACGAAAGTAAATATCATCATATAAATCATTTGATAAGGTCTAAATTCACAAATAATTTAGATGAATACAACTTTTACCCTCACTTCAAACTTGTTTTAAGGGGTGAAATTCTCCATTACTCACCTAACTTACCAAAATCCATGCTCTTATCAAATTTCCTTCTACCCATTAAACCAAAAAAATAAATTCTCATACCTAATTACAAGATTACTCAAAGCTATTCAAAAGATCTTAATAATTTGTGACTATGTTAGCATTTAACATTTATTCAATATTAAAAATTTTATAATACCAGATCTATTTGATTAAATGTTCTAGAAGAAACTATACTAAGATCTTCTTGCTTAATTCTATCACTAGTTATGAAATTTTCCTATATCATTTATTTTCAATAATGACACTTAGCTCCTAGAGTTACATTGAGCTAAATAAATTATATCCATCATGAATTCAACATGATATCCCATCAAATTTTCAATACATTCAAAATCAAATACCTTTAAATCAGTTCAAGTTTACATACCTCCTCATACTTTGCTTAATGTCCACAAAGTTGTAGTACCTTGGCTTTGTAATCATGTATCCATACTCCTTTCTTTTTCTAACTTTTCTCCCCAAAGTTCCCAAGTGTTGAAAACCTGTGGCTCTGATACCTATGTGATTCCCTCGCTAAAACCTAATAGCTAAACAACCAAATTAGTTATATTTGGCAAAAAAAAATTAAAGATTTAATTGACGCTTAAATAATAAATCTTTTAATGGAAAAAAATACATAAAAGAAAGAAATGATAACGACCATGTGAGTTCAAAATGTAGTATATGTTAAAATATATAATCATCTCAATATTTCAAGGGATTTGGTTAACACCAACAAGAGTACTTGTATTAACATGTAAAGTATAGCATGATAGAGGTTTCATACAAATGTTTTATCATCTCAACTAACTATTTAAGTTAAAGATATATTTAAGTAATCATGATACACATACTTCAAAAGAAGTCACATAGAACATATATAGCATATATCACTAAGAAAAATAATTATTAAGTAGAGATTAATGCTTAAAATCTTTGACTACACCAAGTATGTAATGCCCTGCCACACAACCCTAGGGGAAGTTGCATACTACAACCAATTTCACTACAATTTTTTTTTTTTAAAATAACAATTGCATGCATAATAACAACACAACACCAACAATCCCCTAAGGTTGCGAGACAAGATTTAATAATTCATAATTTAAAACAACATACATGAAATGAAATATAACAACATTCACTTAATCTAATGTAAGCACATACATTCCATACATGAGATTTCCATTTAGGCCATGAGATCCACCACGGTTCCAAGACAAAAGTGATATAATTACATTTACAACTCTCATTCCCAGAATGAGGTAAATCAATGACATAATTGTTTATTACAACTTCCACCTCGATAAAATGAGGGGTAATTAAAATACATAAGCACTAGCATAAATGAAACCAAGGTAGCAACTGGAATCCCATGAGCTCTCCAACACGAAAGTCTCGTCCACAAAAGAAATGCCAACACAACGAAGTATGGTGCACGTTCCAACCAGCCATGTGATACCCGAAGGCTCACCCCCCATGCTAGGAGATAGTAACAAGGGTTTCAGATCAAGTCCAACAACCTATAAACATGGGCAACATGACTCAACTAGAAAATGAAAGGAACATGAGAGCACATGACATAACAGTAACCATGCTTCCAGATTCTAAATACATGAACACACCACGATTACAACATAATGTTGTCTTAAGAGAAGTGTCATCACAATGTCGCATGGGATATCCTGGCAAGTCTTCCTAGGTTCCGGCCCCCATCTCGGGATGTCCTGGTAACCTCTAACGACTCCCGGCCCCACATGCAAACCAATGCGGAATCAATTTTCTTTCGAAGGGACAAGATAACGATCTTGCCATTCCAGGCCTTCTCATCCCATCCCAAGCCTATGCTAGCACTTGGGTCCATGAGCGAGGCAAAATTAATCTTTTTAAATGTTGGTACCTCCTATGCTAATTAATTGGTTTAAGTTATCACTGAATTAACCAACTTACATTGAGATCTCCTGGCACCACTTTGTGTGCCGGCCCTCAATGCAAGCCACTTCTCTAAGACAACACGTGGAACTATGCCACTACAAAAGGGTACTCAAGTGCAACCTAGGGATAATGAATCCCTAAACACGACCTAAAGTCAACCTATCCCGCCCAAGGTAATCAGATAACACGCTGAATTCAAGTACGCACTACCCATGGCAAACGAGGTTGATTGATACACTACTGACCTCAAGACACATTAAGGACGATTCAATCTAGAAGACTTACAAGGTTTGACTCAAAATCCAACAAGAATAAGCACCCCACAATGAAAGAAGCATGCAAACAATATAAGGTAACCTACCTTCGGATTTTGTAAATCCAATCATTCATTACATCAGTGCATTTAAACAACTTAAAACAACTATGTTCTTACATATCACGTAAAGGTTTGAAAATTCGTATGATTCTTGTTGACACAATACATATGATAAATTAAATCAATCATTCTACGTTAGGCCACCATTTTCTATATCTAGTTTTCATCTGACCCTTTTTACGAATATCTCATATCAAATTAAATTACTTTTCCACTTTAAGGAAATAAATCATCTTTCAAAAAAAATACACACTTATCAATTATATATATATCCTTTAAAATATATCTATAATTAAAAATTAATTTCAACAAAAAAATTACCTCACCCTTTAAAAAAAATACTAAACATATATATATATATATATATATATATATTAAGTATATATATATATATATATATTAAGTATATATATATATCTAAAAATTATATCCCAAATTCATAAAAACAAAACATTTAAACTATTATGAAGATATTATAGTATATATATACAATAACATATATTATAATATATATATAATATAATATATATATTATAATATATATTATAAAATATATATAAATACATTATAATATACAAAATACTAATTAACAAATAAAAATAAAACATAAAATAAAAGAAATTTTAAACACACATAAACAAACCCAAAAAGGGTTTTAACCCTGAGCTCCCCACCGCCCGGGGAAGCCACGGCAGGGGCGACCTGTGTCTCCCCTCAGCCGCGGCTGCGCAGGGGGCGACGCTGCCAAGGAAGGTAGCGGCGCTGCCTTCACTGGTGGCGCCTCCCTCCTGGGGGCGGCGGCCGGGCTGCCGCGCAGGGTTTCATACCCACACAAAAAAAAACACCGCCTTTAACAAAACGCGGACGCAGGGTATTTATTTTTAAAACACAGAAAAAAAACATTTTTTTTTTTTTACCAGAAAACTTTGGTAAAAATAAATTTAAAACAAATTTATAGCATTTGAATGCTAAATATGTACATATATATATATTTACAATAATATATATATATGTGCATATATATGCCAATAAAAATACACACAGTCATGAAAGGAGGACTGTAAAAGTATTTTTTTTAAAATACCTAGATTGGGCAACACAAAATTTCTGAGAACAAGCTGAAACCCCATGGAAACCTCAAAATTTGACACAAAAAAATTCAAAATTTCATCTAAGTGGAAAAGAGATTTTCCCCAACCCACAATTTTTTTTTATAAACCCAATTGAAACTTTCAAAATTGTTTCCAGATTTCCCATTGACAGCTTGAAGATAATTCTGGTTCAAATTGTTTTCAAAACAAAACAAATTTTCAAAACTCCCATTTTCAAGTTTGAATTATGTTTCTATGATGGTTTTTTTTGAAATGCAAAGTTTATTTTCTTTTGAAACTGTTTTGAGCCATTTCAAACAAAAATTGTTTTAAACCAACAAAAATTGCATGAGGAAGAGAAAGAAATCATGGTACATTTTGTTTTCTCCAAGTTTTTGAAGAGTTCTTCAATGGAGATTGTGCTCTTCCAAATTTTCTCCACCACCAAGATTTTTCCAAATTCCTCTTCACAATTTTTCTCCAAGCATTCTTCAAGTTTTCCTCCTCCTCTCTCTCCAATTTTCAAATTTTAAAAAAGATAATTCAAAAAAAAGAAGGCATTTTCCTTATGGCCTCCAAAAAAAAAAGGTCAAACCCCTAATTTAGCCACCCACCAAAAGTTATTGCAAACTTAGATATTTTGGATATTTCATTTTTTGAAAAACAATAAAACAATCTTATTTTCCCTTTTTAAATGCATAAGCTCAATTAAATTCAAATTTCATTTACCCCACCATGCTAGCTAAATTTATTTTATTTCACAAAATTAAATCCAACTATTACATTTAAAATAAATCATTTTTAAATTTTATTTTCTTACATTAGGAATGCAATACAACTTCGAAATATATATATATATATATATATATATTTTCTTTTGTCTCATCATTTAATAATGCTAACACCTTTGGACTAATTTACTTAATCCACAATAAATCTAATTCACGGTTAGATTATTCATCAATTGCATTAAATCAACTAATAAATCAATGAGCACTCTATTATGCATTTTTGGCAATAAAATTAAATAAAGCAACGCCGTTTCACAAGGAAATTTAAATCATGCATGCAAAGGGAGACAAGATGACAAGACCAATAGCTTAACCCAACTGACAACCCGATGACCCACTATGGCTAGGGTGATGTCACGACACAGAAACCCAAGCTACTATCTCCCAATCATTTCCGTTGAACAAGGGACATGCTCAGACCTGTGAAATCAGGTGGAGTCAATGTCTGGTACCTGCATCCTGCACACAACCTGAGTGTCGAACATGCATTCATATATATATATACATCAAAACACACTGTGAAGAGGAAGTCGCGGAATCACAGGGCACTCGCGTGCGAGTGATGTGATCCCGTCCCCTTCACCAATACAATATCGCTAACTGACATCTCTAATCATTAATTGCAAAATCAAAACATAAAGCATCAATAATTCACATACATGATAATTTAATCCATAACATGAAATAATAACATCATCTGATAAAAGTACCATCACATCAAAACATAATGTTTGCATCGCTTAATAATTAGTGATCAAAAGTACTCGAGTTTATAGCCAACGTGCTAACAAGGCAAAATATACATAACAAACACTGTTCGATCAAAATAACAAAATGAAGGGGTGTTACATCCTCCCCCCCTAGGGTCAGGCTTACTCCTGGAATCGTGCGAACAAATAGGGATAAAGTTCCCTCATCCTAGCTGCATCCTCCCACGTGGATGATGAGTCATCCCTAGGATCCCACTGGATCCTAACTTGATCAATATCTCGCCCTCGAAGAGCAAGCGTTCTGCGCTTGACCACGGCCACGGGCTCCAAAGCCAGCTGCCCGTCCTCTACCTGCAAAGCATTCCAATCAAGGACATGAGAAATATCTGGATGGTACGCCCGAAGAACTGATACATGAAATACGTCGTGCACACGCGAGAGACTGGGCGGTAAAGCAAGACGGTAAGCAACAAGACCAATCTTCTCGAGAATCTCGAAGGGTCCAACAAAGCGAGGCACCAACTTAGAGCCCTTTCCATAATGGATTGGACTCTTTCGTGGACGCACTCGCAAGAAGACTCTATCGCCTACAGAGAACTGACGATCCACTCTATGCGCATCTGCATACTTCTTCTGCCTATCCTGCGCTGCCACCAAGTGCTCCCTAATCCTATCCACCTGCTGCTCCATATCATGCAACATCTCAGGGCCCAAAGTTACTCTATCCTCTAGCCGATCCCAACTCAAGAGAGTGTGACACGGTTGCCCATACAATGCCTAGAATGGAGCCATACCGATAGAACTCTGAAAGCCATTATTATAGGCAAACTCTACCAAATAGAGATAGTCCTCCCATCGTGTCTGTTGGTCCATCACATACATACGTAACATGTCCTTGAGGATCTAATTGACCCTCTCAGTCTATCCATCTGTCTCTGGGTGGTAAGCTGAACTAAAGTTCAACTGTGTTCCCATCGCATGTTGTAATGACGTCCATAGAGCTGAGGTGAACACTGGATCCCTGTCAGAGATAATCCGACGTGGAATACCATGCAACCTCATTATATCCTCCATGAACACTCTAGCTACGGCTGATGCGGTATAGGAAGAACGCATAGGTGAGAAGTGTGCTACCTTCGTCAACCTATCCACTGTCACCATAATCGCATCATGTCGTCTCGAAGAGTTAGGTAACCCAACAATGAAATCCAATAAGATTATATCCCATTTCCATTCTGGTACTAGATGTGACTGCAAAAGGCCTGCTGGATGTTGGTGTTCGGCCTTTACCCGCTGACACTCAAGACATCTTGACACAAAATCTGCAATATCTCGCTTCATCCCTGGCCAAAAATATAACTGACACAAATCAGCATACATCTTCTTCGCCCCTGGATGGGCTGAATAAGGTGCATGATGTGCTTCAGTCATGACCAAAGCGTGAAGCTCACATGATGGGGGGATGTATATACGTCCCGTGTGCCTCAATATCTCATCAGCATCTAGAGAGTATCCTGAATATCTACCCTCAAGGGGTCTTCCTGCCTCTATAACCGATCTAACATCCTGATACCAACTGTCGGCTGGAAGGGCAGAGAGAATCCGACTCCGCAAATCAACAATAAGAGTCAACTCAGATATCTCATGCCTTCGCCTACTGAGGGCATCTGCAACCACATTCTCCTTCCCTTGGATATACTTCACCTCGAAGTCATATTCACAGAGAAACTCCATCCATCACCTTTGCCTAGCATTAAGGTTAGGCTACGTGAAGATATACTGAAGGCTCCTATGATCACTATGTAGCTCAAACCTATGCCCAAGCAGAAAGTGCCTCCATCTCGTCAATGCATGGACCACTGCTGCCAACTCAAGATCGTGGGTAGGATAGTTTAGCTCATGATCCTTGAGCTTTCGTGACTCATATGCAATGACGCAACCCTCCTGCATCAATACTGCACCTAATCCCTCCAAGGACGCATCCGTACAAACAATAAAGTCTCCAATAGGATCCGGTATCGCAAGTATAGGTGCACTGGTCAACTTCCCCTTAAGACACTGAAAGGCGGTCTCACACTTCTCAGACCACACAAACCTCTTTCCTTTCCTCTGAAGGGAGGTGATAGGATGCCCTACCCTCAAAAAGTCCTACACAAAGCGCCTGTAATAACCCGCTAGCCCCATGAAGCTACATATCTCGGCCACATTTGTGGGTGCAGGCCAATCTAAGATCGCTTGGATCTTTGCAGGATCCACTGAAATACCCTCTCCAGAGATCACATGACCGAGGTATTGGACCTCAGTCCTGAAGAATTCACACTTCGACAAGTTAGCATACAACTGATTATCTTGCAAACACTGCAATACCTATCGCAAGTGCTCCTCATGTTCCTCCATTGTTCTAGAATATACCAAAATATCATCTAGAAACACAAGAACAAACCTATCAAGGTATGTACAAAATACCCCATTCATAAGACTCATGAACACTGAGGGTGCATTCGTTAAACCGAATGGCACAACCATGAACTCATAGTGACCATATCGTGTTCGGAACGCGGTCTTATGAATATCTGACTCAAAAATTTGAAGCTGATGATATCCTGACTTGAGATCAATCTTTGAAAAGATGGTAGCACCCTTGATCTGATCGAATAGGTCATCAATCCTAGGAAGAGGATACCGATTTCTGATGGTCACTTTATTCAACTGTCGGTAATCAATGCATAACCGAAGTGAACCGTCTTTCTTCTTTATGAAGATGATAGGTGCTCCCCATGGAGAAACACTAGGGTGAATAAAACCCTTCTCTAGCAATTCCTCAAGCTGCAACCGAAGCTCTTTCAGCTCCTGGGTAGTCATGCGATAGGGAGCTCGTGAAATGGGCTCCGATCCAGGTACTAAGTCTATCTTGAAGTCAATGTCCCTCTGAGGGGGCATCCCTGGAATCTCATCTGGAAAGACATCAGAAAACTCCTGAAGGATGGGGTGACTATCAAGAGAAACCTTCTCTTCTCCACCTCCTAGACCCAAATCATCCGCGGTAACAGCGAACAATTGGCAACCCTGCCACAAACACCTTCTCAACTACATAGCTGAGATGATCCTCAAGGAGATCAGCCTCTGAACTCCCACTACCTCTATCTCTCTACCAGATGTCCCAATGCATCTAATCGACTTACGTCGACAATCAATGACTGCACTATGAGCCTCTAGCCAATCCATTCCTATGACAACATCATAAGAACCTAATGGAATAACACGAAGGTCCAAGGTAGTCTAGAGAGGTCCAACCTCTAACCTACACTCCGGCACAAGGGAAAGGGATGCAACTTTTGCACCCAAAGCTAACTCCACCTGCCACCTATCGACTTGCTTTACCGCATCCAGTCTACATTGCACCATGACTGATGAAGAAACAAAGGAATCAGATGCTCCAGAATCGAATAAAACAGAAACAGGGTTACCCCCCAACATACCATAGGCCTCAACAATTGTACCCTGGTGCTCTACCTAGCGGTTGTCAACCACTACGAATACTTGATGCCCACGACCTGCATCACCTATAGTCGGCTCTGACGCCGCTGGTCCCTGAGAATAACCTGATGCGCCCTTGTTGGGACACATCCTCGCTATGTGACCCTGTTGGCCACATGCAAAACATCCAGTGCCTCTGCTGAAGCCCCTGCCTGCAGGTGGTGCGCTAGACTGCTGCGCACTACCTCTGAAAGAAGAATGAGAACTCTGCATTGGCTGCTCAGAGTTGAAGCATCTCATGCGCCTCCAATTCCTGTCCCCCTGCCTCTGCTGGAAACCCTTATGTTTCCTCTGGGAACCCTGTTGCTGCTGACCAACCTGAGACGGACCCTGCTGAACTCTAGAAGGTGCACCTCCCTGAGGCTGACCCCCTCGAGCAGTAGTCCCAGCTGCTGAACCACTGCCCACCTGCACTCCTACATGACCACCTAAGGCCATCGCTAGGTTCTCCTCAATGAGCCTGGCCTTATCGACCGCCACCTCCATGGTCCTGGGTTCAAAAACCCGCACTCCACCACTGATACTGGTGTTTAAGCCCCTGAGAAAATGTTGTACCAACATGCCCTCATCATCACCTATGCCTGCATACTGTTTGAGCTCGTAGAAACGACGCTCATACATCTCTACTGACATAGTCATCTGTCGAATGGTGTGGAACTCATCCCCTCGACGCTGCCTCCAATGCTCGGAAAGGAATCTAGCCTGAAACTGCTCTAGGAACAACTCCCAAGAAACTGTACCAATGTCCAGATGGAGCTTCTACTCCTCTAATCTCCACCAAGTGGAGGCAAATCCCCTTAGGTGCATGATAGTGCACCTAGCTCGAGTGTTGCTCCCATATGGGTGCATAGCAAAGCACCTAGTCAAGTCAATGAGCCATGTCTCTGCCTCCAAACCACTGCCTGATCCATCAAAAGTAGGTGGTCGTGCTCTAAGAAAATCCCTCATATGGGCTGCTACCTCTGAATCAGAGTGAACTGGTACCTCTCTCTCTCTAACCACCACTGGCTCTACCTCCTGCCTAGGCCCAAGGCGGGCAAGGTTCTCCTCTAACAACTGACGCAACTGAGCGTCTTCGATCCTAGGTGGATCCGGATTCTGATTGCCATCCCCATGAATATTCTGAGAAGCCTATTGCTCCTCATGGTTAGAAACAAGTGGAACATCTGGAGGTGGGTCTTGCTGTTCCTCAATGCAACCGCCTAAACGACCACATCTACGACCCCCTCCTCTTCCACGTCTGGTAGGCATTAACCTAAACAGACACAAAAAGGTATTAAGTGCAATACATAATAAAATCCACACACCTAAAATTTTAATGGGCTCATCATAATCCCAGAGTACCCAGTGTTTAAACCTAGGCTCTGATACCATGTGTAATGCCCCGCCTCGCAACGCTAGGGGAAGTTGCATACTACAACCAATTTCACTACAATTTTTTTTTAAACAAATAACAATTGCATGCATAATAACAACACAACACCAACAATCCCTTAAGGTTGCGAGACAAGATTTAATAATTCATAATTTAAAACAACATACATGAAATGAAATATAACAACATTCACTTAATCTAATGTAAGCACATACATTCCATACATGAGATTTCCATTTAGGCCATGAGATCCACCACGTTTCCAAGACAAAAGTGATATAATTACATTTACAACTCTCATTCCCAAAATGAGGTAAATCAATGACATAATTGTTTATTACAACTTCCACCTCGATAAAATGAGGGGTAATTAAAATACATAAGCACTAGCATAAATGAAACCAAGCTAGCAACTGAAATCCCATGATCTCTCCAACACGAAAGTCTTGTCCATAAAAGAAATGCCAACACAATGGAGTATGGTGCATGTTCCACCCAACCATGTGATACCCGAAGGCTCACCCCCCGTGCTAGGAGATAGTAACAAGGGTTTCATATCAAGTCCAACAACCTATAAACATGGGCAACATGACTCAACTAGAAAATGAAAGGAACATGAGAGCACATGACATAACGGTAACCATGCTTCCAGATTCTAAATACATGAACACACCACGATTACAACATAATGCTGTCTTAAGAGAAGTTTCATCACAATGTTGCATGGGATATCCTGGCAAGTCTTCCTAGGTTCCGGCCCCCAACTCGGGATGTCCTGGTAACCTCTAACGACTCTCGGCCCCACATGCAAACCAATGTGGAATTAGTTATCTTTCAAAGGGACAAGATAACGATCTTGCCATTCCAAGCCTTCTCGTCCCATCCCAAGCCTATGCTAGCACTTGGGTCCATGAGCGAGGCAAAATTAATCTTTTTAAATGTTGGTACCTCCTATGCTAATTAATTGGTTTAAGTTATCACTGAATTAACTAACTTACATTGAGATCTCCTAGCACCACTTTGTGTGCCGACCCTCAATGCAAGCCACTTCTCTAAGACAACACGTGGAACTATGCTACTACAAAAGGGTACTCAAGTGCAACCTAGGGATAATGAATCCCTAAACATGACCTAAAGTCAACCTATCCCGCCCAAGGTAATCAGATAACACGCTGAATTCAAGTACGCACTACCCATGGCAAACGAGGTTGATTGATACACTACTGACCTCAAGACACATTAAGGACGATTCAATCTAGAAGACTTACAAGGTTTGACTCAAAATCCAACAAGAATAAGCACCCCACAATGAAAGAAGCATGCAAACAATAAAAGGTAACCTACCTTCGGATTTCGTAAATCCAATCATTCATTACATCAGTGCATTTAAACAACTTAAAACAACTATGTTCATACATATCACGTAAAGGTTTGAAAATTTGTATGATTCTTGTTGACACAATACATATGATAAATTAAATCAATCATTCTACGTTAGGCCACCATTTTCTATATCTAGTTTTCGTCTGACCCTTTTTATGAATATCTCATATCAAATTAAATTACTTTTCCACTTTAAGGAAATAAATCATCTTTCAAAAAAAATACACACTTATCAATTATATATATATCCTTTAAAATATATCTATAATTAAAAATTAATTTCAACAAAAAAATTACCTCACCCTTTAAAAAAAATACTAAACATATATATATATATATTAAGTATATATATATATCTAAAAATTATATCCCAAATTCATAAAAAACAAAACATTTAAAATATTATGAAGATATTATAGTATATATATACAATAACATATATTATAATATATATATAATATAATATATATATTATAATATATATTATAAAATATATATAAATACATTATAATATACAAAATACTAATTAACAAATAAAAATAAAACATAAAATAAAAGAAATTTTAAACACACATAAACAAACCCAAAAAGGGTTTTAACCCCGAGCTCCCCACGCCGCTCGGGGAAGCCGCGGCAGGGGCGACCTGTGTCTCCCCTGCAGCCGCGGCCTCCCTGCGCAGGGGGGCGACGCTGCCAGGGAAGGTAGCGGCGCTGCCTTCACTGGTGGCGCCTCCCTCCTGGGGGCGGCGGCCGGGCTGCCGCGCAGGGTTTCATACCCACACAAAAAAAAACACCGCCTTTAACAAAACGCGGACGCAGGGTATTTATTTTTAAAACACAGAAAAAAAACATTTTTTTTACCAGAAAACTTTGGTAAAAATAAATTTAAAACAAATTTATAGCATTTGAATGCTAAATATGTACATATATATATTTACAATATATATATATATATGTGCATATATATGCCAATAAAAATACACACAGTCATGAAAGGAGGACTGTAAAAGTATTTTTTTTAAAATACCTAGATTGGGCAACACAAAATTTCTGAGAACAAGCTGAAACCCCATGGAAACCTCAAAATTTGACACAAAAAAATTCGAAATTTCATCTAAGTGGAAAAGAGATTTTCCCCAACCCACAATTTTTTTTTATAAACCCAATTGAAACTTTCAAAATTGTTTCCAGATTTCCCATTGACAGCTTGAAGATAATTCTGGTTCAAATTGTTTTCAAAACAAAACAAATTTTCAAAACTCCCATTTTCAAGTTTGAATTATGTTTCTATGATGGTTTTTTTTGAAATGCAAAGTTTATTTTCTTTTGAAACTGTTTTGAGCCATTTCAAACAAAAATTGTTTTAAACCAACAAAAATTGCATGAGGAAGAGAAAGAAATCATGGTACCTTTTGTTTTCTCCAAGTTTTTGAAGAGTTCTTCAATGGAGATTGTGCTCTTCCAAATTTTCTCCACCACCAAGCTTTTTCCAAATTCCTCTTCACAATTTTTCTCCAAGCATTCTTCAAGTTTTCCTCCTCCTCTCTCTCCAATTTTTAAATTTTAAAAAAGATAATTCAAAAAAAAGAAGGCATTTTCCTTATGGCCTCCAAAAAAAAGGTCAAACCCCTAATTTAGCCACCCACCAAAAGTTATTGCAAACTTAGATATTTTGGATATTTCATTTTTTGAAAAACAATAAAACAATCTTATTTTCCCTTTTTAAATGCATAAGCTCAATTAAATTCAAATTTCATTTACCCCACCATGCTAGCTAAATTTATTTTATTTCACAAAATTAAATCCAACTATTACATTTAAAATAAATCATTTTTAAATTTTATTTTCTTACATTAGGAATGCAATACAACTTCGAAATATATATATATATATATATATATATTTTCTTTTGTCTCATCATTTAATAATGCTAACACCTTTGGACTAATTTACTTAATCCACAATAAATCTAATTCACGGTTAGATTATTCATCAATTGCATTAAATCAACTAATAAATCAATGAGCACTCTATTATGCATTTTTGGCAATAAAATTAAATAAAGCAACGCCGTTTCACAAGGAAATTTAAATCATGCATGCAAAGGGAGACAAGATGACAAGACCAATAGCTTAACCCAACTGACAACCCGACAACCCACTATGGCTAGGGTGATGTCACGACACAGAAACCCAAGCTACTATCTCTCAATCATTTCCGTTGAACAAGGGACATGCTCAGACCTGTGAAATCAGGTGGAGTCAATGTCCGGTACCTGCATCCTGCACACAACCCGAGTGTCGAACATGCATTCATATATATATAAACATCAAAACACACTGTGAAGAGGAAGTCGCAGAATCACAGGGCACTCGCGTGCGAGTGATGTGATCCCGTCCCCTTCACCAATACAATATCGCTAACTGACATCTCTAATCATTAATTGCAAAATCAAAACATAAAGCATCAATAATTCACATACATGATAATTTAATCCATAACATGAAATAATATCATCTGATAAAAGTACCATCACATCAAAACATAATGTTTGCATCGCTTAATAATTAGTGATCAAAAGTACCCGAGTTTATAGCCAACGTGCTAACAAGGCAAAATATACATAACAAACACTGTTCGATCAAAATAACAAAATGAAGGGGTGTTACAAAGTATTTCACTTATCTTAAATATTATCACCAAATTTAACCTTACTCTCAAGATACAAGACACCTTCAATTTATTTAAATATTTATAAGGTAAATAAGTCAAATTTCATAAACCATTTCAAATTTCATTTCCAATTCTTTTAACCTTGACCTCCTATTTAATTTCCATAGTTAAAATATTTTCTTTAAATATAAAGAGAAAAACAATATTCTTATTAAATACAATTAATTACTTTTAAATTCAAATATGAGTTCTTTTGCTTAATTTAATTCTTTTTATTTTTTAAAAAAAGTTTAAAAGAAATTCCATGATCATTAATTATTATATAAGAAAGACAAATATTTTCTTTTAAATTAAAGGAACTATTCTCTCACGTAAATACCTAACCTAAAAAGATTTACTTAAAAGAGGATATAATTTAAAAGAAGTTTATGAAAATAATCACTTAACCCACTTTTCTTTATTAAAAGAAGATGAACTTACTTTCTTAACAAGATTTGAGGGAATATTCTTACTCCCTAGTATTTAGCTTTCAAAGAAAACCATGCCTTCTTAAGGAGAAAGGAGTGTCATCGGATTTAAAGAAAGTTTGAACTCAAACACTAAAACAATAATTTTTTGTATCAAACAGAATAATTGAAATTGCTGCACGTAAAATATAATAAAGTTAATACATTTCAAAGACAATAGTTATAAGGGTGGTTACATTAAAATCAGTAATAAAGAACTTTTGTGCAAGAAAATCACAAGGCTGCGAAACATTTAAATTTCAAAGTAATCGTTTCTGATGGTTAATTCTGAGGATTTACTTCATAAAGGTAATTAACGTTATATGTTGATGAAGGATAAACTATTTCCACTTGTTTTAAAAAAAATGTAACCACTTTGTCTAAATTTAATGCCGAAATCTAGCCTATATCAGCTGCACATTGAATTTAATGTACCGTTTAAATTTCACCAATATTTATACTTAAAAAGAAAAATTAAAAGACAATATTATCAATAAAAGAATAAACCTCAGCATTTAATAGTGTCAATAATGATTATTTGGGAAATAACCCTTAAACCAAAAAGAAGATAATATAATTATCATCATGATAAGTTTTATTTTCTTTTTTTCACAAATATTATATCTTCTAGTAATAGATAATTAGTTATAAATCCTTTCATTTTATTTTATTTTCTTGTTTCAAAGTAGAATTTTTCTATTGATTGATTTATAGATATAATAAGAAAACTTCTATTTAACTACAACTCTTTCCTTGACTTTTTAATTCTTATTACTAAATACTTCATTGTTACACGAATTGTGGAAAACCCCAATTGGGGAAAAAACCACCGAAAAGATTTGGAGCCTCCTTCTTCCTTTTTATTAATCATCCTCCAAAAAAAAAATACCCCCTAATACATTCAATAATGGGATTTTTAAAGCCATTGTTTTCCTGTGAATAACCACTTCAATTTCTCTCGGGAATAACTTCCCAAAACTAACTATAAATTTATTTATGACTAATCACAAATTGATAAGTGTAAACTTTAATTTGTAATACTTGACTCTTCACCCATGTAACAATTCACATTGAACACAGATTAGAATTACCTACAACACTTTATTTGAGACATTAGTACATTAATATCAATTTGATAGTAAAAATGGTAAGAAATAAATTAATAATTTCTTTTTGTCAAAAACATATACCATGGCCTATTAATTTACAATGTTTACAGATATCATTTTTTCTTGTAGAGTTTAATCTTGGGATCACATTAGTTTAATTTTTTAGGAGGGGGTATTACACAAAGATCTCCACATGTCAGAAATGGTATTGGCTTTGATGATCAAAAGAACAAAGTGATAGAACACAACTACTGAAGTTTGCTAAAGGGAATCTAGAAGAGAATGTTTCTAAAAGTTTAAAGTCTGGAAAAGTTACTACAAGTGATGAAACTAAGGCACAAAATGATGGCTTCATCCAAGTGCAGAAAAAGAACAAAAGACCTAGAAGATAGAGATACAATACTAGGTTCAATTACTCCTTTTTGGTTATTGTTTTAATTATAATCAATTTGGTCATAAGGCTATGGATTATAGAAGAGATGTAATAAGAAGAAATAACTTTTTTAGTAGTAATTCATTTTCGCCTTTCTATAGTTTCAATATTATTTGTCACAAGTGAAAGAATTTTGGACACATTGCTTGAAACTGTAGAAGAAATTTTTTGAGTCCTCCTCTACTAAAAGCAAAAAGAATTAGGTGATAATGTTAGAGTCCTGAATCTGATAAAGTATAGAAGAATGAACAAGAAGAGAAGAAATTAGAGAAGTCCATGATTTCTCAGACATCTCTACATGCTCAAAAAGAAAAGAAAAATGTGTATCATAGATAACCGATGTTCAAGCCACATGAATGGAGATAAAAGTAAGTTCATGAATTCTAGAAAGTTTGATGGAGGTTTTTTTACTCTTGGGAACAACTCTATTTCCAATATTACTAGTAAGGGTACTTTGAGTCTTGATTATGTGGAAGTTTCTTGAACTGGCACAAAAATAATTTCTTGTCTTTGGGCCAATTTGATCACTTGTGGATCATTTCTGTATTTTGTAGATATTGACAGTGTGATTCGAAACATTCTATGTGGTGTCCTCGACCTTGATTTGGGTCCACACTTCATCTTATGCATTCATCGAGGAGTAATTAAAATTTCAGGCTGACCTATTCATGCACACGTTACATTTTCTTTCCTTGGATAATGTAATGATCTTTGGGCCGACGCGGATGTTTCTAGAGTTGTGAATGTCTATATGTAATTGTAATTGATCATTAGAAAGTATTGAGAGTAGTGGTAGTAGAGTTAGAGATTAGAGAAATAAATAATTTCTCTATAGGATTTTCACTCATTTTGAGGAGCATGTAAGAAGACGGTATTGTGCGCATTTTGTAATCAAGCTTGTGAGTTGAATCTGTAAGCTTGAATGTTTTTAGTTGTTTGTAATTTAATTTTTTTATAATAAGAATCATTGAATTGGTATTTTCTTCCAAGTTTTGTGTTGCTTCCATTGTGTGACTCTTGTTGCATGGTCTGGACTGTTCTCCTTGAGGACCCTCCGACTTTGGCTGCACTAGATGGTATCAAAGCTGGTTGTGAATTTGTGAATCTTGAGATGAGAGCAGGTTGCGAACCCTTAAGGGGTCGAGATGCTTGTGTTGTTCCTAGGGTGGAAAAATTGTCGATTTGAGGTAGGTTGTAAGTGTGTTCAATAGATCGCTGAGAGAGAGGAAATTGAAGCCCTATAGTAAGATTTCCAAAGTTGAGGGAGCTACACCAAGTAAGGGGGAGATGCCACCAAGAAGGATGAACCATATATAAATCGAGGAGATGATGGAAGACTTTAGAAATGAGATAAGGAATGAGATTCAAAACCTCTTGGGTGGTTTAAGGAGAAACCCTACACCAGAGGATGAATATGAATAAGCTACAGAAGAGATTGAGGCTAAGGAAGCTGAAGAACCGACAAATGAGGGAGAAGAGATACTATTAAGAGCAGTGGTATAAGAAAGTATTAGTCATACGGTGGAGGTTTCTAACTTCTCTAGTACATTGAATCCAGAAGACTTGATAGACTGGATAGGAGAGTTAGAAGACTATTTTGAGCCTTAGGATATTAGAGACCCATTGAGGGTTAGGTTGGCACAAAAAAATTTGAAAGGATATGTTTCCTTATGGTGGAAAGAGAACTTTGTAGAAAGATAAATTGGAGAATGGTGAAACAAGAATCACCCAGTGGAGACAAATGGTTGCAAGGTTGAAGGATAATTTCATTCCAGAAGACTATGAGTTGGAATTGTTCAAGAATTTACAGGACCTGAAGGAGAAGGACATGAGTGTGAAAGAGTATACTGAGGAATTTTATAAAATCACAATCAAATCTGGACACCGAGAGATGACTATGAAGAAGGTGGTGAGGTATGTAAATGGCCTTAGATTTAACATTCAAGATGAGATGAGTATGCTAAGGATTTCCACAGTTGAAGATGCCTACCAATATGCTCTTAAGGCAGAAGACAAAGTGAAGAAAAGACAATAGAATAATCCTAGAGGGAAGGAGAAGCATACAAGTGAAGAATAATTGAGATCTAAGTGGGGTAAATAATCATATCAAAGGGTGAAAAGGAGAGGAAATGGTAGTAGGAGTTCTTGGGTAAAATTTTCAAGTGTGGAGAAGTTGGACATTGATATTTTGAGTGTCCTAAGGGAACATGTAAAGGAACTAGTAAAAATAATTGGGTGGTACATGAAGAGCAGATGATTGAATATGGGATAGAACCAGAGCATGGAGAATCCCTTATGCTTAGGAGAGTCTTGATGAGGAAAATCAGGGCAGAGGTTGACACTTCATAGCGGAAGAATATTTTTCGGACTATATACAAATTAGGAGGTAAGTGTTGTAAGGTTATTGTGGATACAGGAAGTACTAATAACTTGGTATCTGAGGAAATGGTGGAGAAACTTGGTTTGAAGAGGATTCCACATCCTTGTCCTTATAGGATAAGTTGGTTACAAGATGATCATGTGAAGGAGGTGAAAGAACAGTGTTGGGTGAGCTTTAATATTGGCCCCTTTAGAGATGAAATTTTGTGCGATGTTTTGTCTATGAGTGCTTGCCATGTTCTATTGGGTAGACCTTGGCAATTTGATAGAGGATCTATATATGATTGCAGAAGGAATCTGATTACTGTAGAGAAGAATGGACAAAAGTTTAATTTGGCTTCCTTGAAGAATAAGTAGGGAGAAGTGAGGAACTTGAGTCTTGTGAAGAGTTCTAGAGTTGGGAAACCAGATGCGGAGGTTGCATTGAATGATGTCATGGATTTGAAGGCCCATTTGGCTACATCAAAAGAATGTAAAGGTAGAATTGTGCAGTAAAAGACTTCAGTTGCAGATAAGATGATTTTTTTTGTAGATAAGGTAGGTGGAAGAAGGTTGGTGGTGGTAAAATTCCCTTACTTCCTTGTGCAAGTATGAGGCAAGGAAAGGAAGATAAGGAGAAGAAGAAGTTGCAGGATCTAACCGAGGAAAAGAGGGAGGTTGGAAGGAAGAGAAGTGGAAACAAAGAAGACATTTGGATCAAGAATGAGCACAACATCTATATCTTCGGTCTTTTCAGATGTTCATGAGTTCCTCTCATGGAACATCTTTTCTCACTAGGGGTGTTTGATGGAGGAGCATCCTTGGGTCATGGAAATCTTACATCACCCAAAAATATTTTCATTTCAGTTTGTCTTTCTTTCAGTTTATGTTAAGTTCGAGTTGGTAGATCTAGTGATTATTCCTTTTTTCTTATCAAACCTTTTAGATCTATGTCTACTTCGTGGACATGATCATTTACCTTATTCTGAAATTTGAGTGTGATTGGTTCATTTTTCTAAAAGCTATTGCTTCCAGATTATGTGGAAGTTTCTTGAATTGGCACAAGAATAATTTCTTATCTTTCGGCTAGTTTGATTGCTTGTGGATCATTTCTGTATTTGGCAGATATTGACGGTGTGATTCGAAATGTTCTATGGGGTGTCCTTGACCTTGATTTGGGTCCACAATTCATATTATGCATTCATTGAGGAGTAATTCAAATTTGAGGCCAACCTATTCATGCACACATTACATTTTCTTTCCTTGGATAATGTAATGATTTTTGGGCTGATGCAGATGTTTCTAGAGTTGCAAATGTGTATAAAGCATTGTAATTGATCATTAGAAAGTAGTGAGAGTAGGGGTAGTAGAGTTAGATATTAGAGAAAGAAAGAAATTCTCTGTAGGATTTTCGCTCATTTTGAGGAGCATGTAAGAAGATGATATTGTGTGCATTTTGTAATCAGGCCTATGAGCTGAATCTGTAAGCCTAGATGTTTCTGGCTATTTGTAATTGAATTTTCTGATAATAAGCATCATTGAATTGGTATTTTCTTCCAAGTTATGTGTTGCTTTCATTATGTGACTCTTGGTGCATGGTCTAAACTATTCTCCTTAAGGACCCTCCGACTTTGGTTGCATCAATGCTCCTCAAAATTTTCCAAAAAATGGATTTTGAAAAAGGAAGAAATATATTATATAGGAGATGGAAAAATTTGAATGCTAAGTCAAGCAAATCTACTAGATATGTAATAGAGAGAAGAAATATAGATTGCACTGTATATCCTAAATAGATCTCAAATTAGACATAAGTCTGATAAAATACCATATGATCTATGGAGAGGAAGGCCAACTTTAGTTAGAAATATCAAGATATTTAGAAGAAAATAATACATTAAAAGGGCTGAAGAAAATTTGAGTAAGTTTGAATCTAGATCTGATGAAGTTATTTATCTTAGGTACTCTATGAAAAGTAAAACATATAGATAATATAACAACAGGCTAAAAATTATTGTAGAAAGTATAAATGTGAGATTTGATGAGACAATTCAATCTACCAACACTCAAAAATCATGAAAGATGATGAAGACCCAATCTAAAACAATGATGAAGACTAAGATGTTGATTCTGAGGATATTTTTACAAATACTTTAGTAGGTTATGTATAGGAAATTTTTTCTAAAGACCATATTATAGGATACAATAACAATGGTTTTCAAACCTAGAGAAAAATTGGAAGAACAAATGAACTTGTACATTTTGCATTATTGTTAAAAATTGAATCAAATTCATATACAAAAGCAAGCAAAGAGAAAGGCTAGATAGAAGCCATGGAAAAAGAATTAAATCAAACAAAGATAGACTTGTGTGTAAATGTTATGGTTAGGTTGAAGGAATTGACTATGATGAGAAATTTTCTCTAGTAGTAGGATTGGAAGCTAGCAGAATGTTTTTGGTTGTTTTAGCATTCAAGAATTGCAAAGCGTATTAGATGGATGTGAAGTCTACTTTTTTGAATAGACAATTAGAAGAGGAAGTTTACATTGATCAATGGGAAAGCTTTCAATGCTCAAATAATATGGATTTTGTGTGTAGATTAAAGAAGTTTGTATATAGACTCAAACAGGCTCCTAGAGCTTTGTACTCTAGGTTGGTTAAGTATTTGCTATGACAAGGGTTTGAGAGGGGCAGTGTAGATTGAAATTTGCACATTACAACAAAACATGATAAATTGTTGATTGTTGTCTATGTTGATGATATTATATTTTGAGAAAATAGTGATGACATATGCAAGGAGTACCAAAATGTAATGTAAAATAAGTTTGAAATGTCAATGATTGGTGAGTTGTCTTTCTTCCTTCGTGTAGTGTCAAAAATTTTTGTTAGTAACATTTTCACACTTGTTTGGGACCCCCTTGTAAAATTGAGGCTAATGATGCCTTGACTTAGTGTTGTAATGTGTTTAACACACTTACATTAGGTCCTGGGCCCTTGCGAACTAATTAACTTAAATTGTACCTTTCTAAAAGTGTTGTGAATTGTTGTAACACACTTTCATACTTTTGTAAGGTTTTATCAATTAACTAAACCTATTAAACCTCTTTTTAACCAAAATGTACCTTAATCCTACCTTATTTGGAGTGTTGTAAAGTGTTGTAACACACTTTCACACTTTTCTAGGGTTGTCATTAATAATTGAGCTCCTTTATGCTTTAATTAACCGCATTTTGTATCCACAAGCCTCATTTAATGCATCTTTTCAAGGATAATCTTGACAAAAATCAATATTCAATACTAATTCAAGTGTTTCAGGTTGAATGGCCTAGACTTAGTGATCTGGGACTTATTCGCTACCTTGGGCGAATGAGTCCCACCTAAATTTTTGGGTCTCGATACTGGTTTCACACCTTTCAAGGCATTTAAAAAAATTGTCCCATAAATTATGCTTGATGGACTCATTTTCCACCTTGGGTGAATGAGTCCTATGTGCCCCAAAATCAAAATTTATTCAATTTTTTTGTGGGATTTTATTCTCCTAGATCTAATTTCATCTTGTAGTTTTGTAATTTCAAGAATTCTTGCATAATTAAGTATAAATACAAGTTCTCTCACTCATTTTATACCTAGCAAGTTGAATGAGCACCCTTATAGAAAAGTTGAGTTCACAAAGCATTCAAGCATTCAGACGAGCATTCAAGAGTCTTCAAGAGTATATCATCAATAATTTTAGAGCATAGAAAAGACTAGGACATTGGGGCTAGTAAATAAGTGAATTAAATGGCTTAAGATGCAACTAAAATGATAGGTAACTAGTTGTCACAAGTCATCATGTGATTAAAATAAAAATCTAAGGCATGAAATTGTTAGGGTTTTAAAAGGGTTTTAGCTTTTTGGCTAACCCTAAATGTAGGATTTGAGAAACCCTATCTTGCAAAAAATGACCAAAACCACAAAAATTTAGCTATAACTTCTATCAGTGGCTCATGTTGGGGACACTTATTTAGCAAGAACAAAGTGAGATCCAAAGAATCTTTCGGTGAAGCAGACTAGAACACAAAGAAAAAATCAAAAGGATGCTTGGATAAGGAAAAAGACTAGGAAAAATATACAAACCAAACCCTAAACACAAGAAAATACATAATGTATAATGTACATGAAAATAAAACATACCTCATGAGAAGTATGGCTTCAATAATTGTCCATGTATTGGCAATTCAAGTTTTTCTCCAATCAATTTTTTTAGGAAATAGGAATCTTCTCCATGAGTGTTGTTGATTAAGTAAGGACCCAGCCACATGACATCAAATTTTTCATGTTGTCCCTTATCCTAATCCCTTACATTCCTCATCAACACCATGCTTCCAATCTCAAAAAATTTGGGAGAAGATTGTTTGTCATATAAGTTCTTGACCTACAACTACATTTTCATGTTTTTCTATTGTGCATCCCTTCTTATCTCATCCAATTCTACCAAATCATTAATTCTCTTTTGCATATCATTTGAGATATCATCTTCATACTCTTGAATAAATTTATACACCTAAAATAATTTTTTGGTTGGAATTCTAGCCTTAAGACTATAAACAAGATCAAATGGTGACTATCTTGTTGCCTTTTTCATGATCACTCTATCAACCCAAAGGGCTTGTCTTAATTTTAAATCCCAATCCTTTTTGTTATTTTCAATCACCCTTTTCATGATCTTCATTAAGCTCTTAAATATGTTAGACTCTACCTGTCCATTACCTTGTGGGTGATATGGGGATGAATATGAAACTAAAATTCCATCTTTATTATAGAATTTTGTAAACTCTTCTAGACTAAAGAACATTACATTATCAGATATTATTTTCTCCAGTACACCAAATTTGGTCAGAATACTGTTGATCGAAAAGTCTAACACCACTTTACTAGTAGCCTTCCTACTTCAACCCATTTTATGAAGTATTTTATGGCTACCAATATTTATTTTATTTAATGAATCTACTTGAAGCAATTTAATTTTTTTTTCAACTTCCCTTCTACATAGTTAGCTAGTTTCCTTTCCGTTTTGTTATTTCCTTTGTGCTAATAAGTGTCATTGACACAAATTTCTACCATTCCTTTGGCCGTTGCCAAGTGTCCACACCTTGGATCTCATTTTTTTGAAATCCTCCACAAAATATAATTATCTACCCCCACTCTCTTTGCAATTAATGCTTAATGTGCCCCTTATTGCACAACATCCCATAAAAAATCTTGCTAAGTATTCTAGGATTGCTTCCTCAAGCATGTGTGCCATACTTTTCATTAATTGGGAAACAAATCTAAAAATCTACATAAGTGATTGCACTAAAAGGTGATAAGTGATAAATGCCCAACTCCTCATTCAATGAAACATATTAACATTATAAAAGTTTCATAAGATTGAAGCCAAGTAGAGAACCCTTCAACAAAGAATCAAATGTAGAATTGAGTGCATAACAATAGATAAAAATCAATAAATAAGTTCCTTTGAAGAACAGGGAAGGATAGTGTAAGAAGGAAGGAAAATGAAGCCTTCTAGGTCTTCATCCAGTCAAATGCATTTGAAAATAAAAAGGTCTCATTGTCCCATCAAAATCAGAGAACTTCCTACTTGATTTGAAAATAGAAAATCATATACATCACCCATTACACCGCAATACCAACTTACCATAGAGTAAAAGTGTTTCAAATGGACCTTGCAAGGGTATTGCATTGGTTGAAGATTGCATATATGGGATCTTTGAACCTAAATTAGCTAAAAACCATAAATTCCTAAGAGAGTTCATTCATGCCTGCATGATTGTAAAGTCCCATAGGAAAGATTTAGATTCTTTCAACTTTAGGTCATGGCGTTCTACCCTAGAACAATACATGGTGCCTCTTTTACACTCATTTCTAGAACTTATTACTCTCTAAGCATAGAAATATGATGCAAAAAGGGCATCATCAATGGAAACCATGTGAAAATGGTGATTAGTGTAGTAAAAATCAAAGAAATTATTTTTCTCTCCCTAAATCTCAATACAAAATTATATGACAAGGAGAGCCTGTAAAAAGTATGGAACACTTGTGAGTGGAAGCTCAATTTCTTAAACCCATTTGTCCACACCAATTATGTAGAAGCACCACCCCTACCCATCATTCTCTCTAGCTTTAAGACTCTAGATTTGTAGGAAATCCTATCTATGTTGGTATTTATCCTTGGGTTGGATTTTGATATTGATGTCCATGACTTCCAATTAGGTGCAACCTTCCACCTGAAGATGGTACCAAGAGATAAAGCTCATAATCTATGGAAATTTTTTATAGGATTTCTAACTCTATTCATTATTAGTTGGAAAAAATTTCAAGTCAAAATACCTTCAAGTATTTTTCTTTTCTCCTATATTAGATTCTTTCTTAGAAAATTGAATTCTTGTCTCCCTACATTTCCATGAACTCCATCGAGACAGATGTATTCCCCCATAAGGTGATCCTAATTTCTACATAGACCCACATCCTATTAGTTATGTTAGATTACCATGGGTTCTTAGACTATTTTATGTGCCTAGTCATAATTGTCCTTAGCCCACAACCCGTCACCAACTAAATGACAAAAAATAGTGAGAATGGTTGAAAAGCTACAATACTCCATACAAATGGTTCCTCATAGCCCATTTCACTTTCATCAAGGTTCATGGTTTTAAGGAGGAGCCATTTCAGCTCCCACACAAACTGTAGGATAGGAACCTTGTATTGGGTTGGCTCATTATCTTTCTCTTTTCCTTTAGTCCCTTTGCAAAATTTTCTTTATATTTCAGCTTCCTCATTCATGACATGTGGCACCCTCACGCTCACCTACTACAAGCAATGCTAAACTCTATTCAAAGACAGTGACAAGGCACCATGTGGTGGATTTGGTGTTGTCAATACATAAGAGGAAAATGAGGCTTAAAAGTGAGTGCTAACTTCCACATGGCATCATTACATGATTTTGATAAGAAAAGAGTCCCCTTCATGGGAAAATGATGTGTCATTAATTAGAAGGATGCTTGCCCCATTCCCAATGGTGACTCCATGAGTGGTTTGAGTGGCACACATATTGGTATCAAGAGATTGCTAGGCATTAAGGTTGTGCCATATCTAGGATATGCATACCATATATGGGTGTGCTCCAAAGTGCTCCCAAGATCTGATTTAATTATTGTGACCTCATTATGAAAGTGAGTGGGAGACTCCCTATGTCTTGTGAGGGTCCAAGTGTCATTTTTCCCTTGCCTTGAAAGCCTTATTCATGCGAGGCCGCACTGCCTATATATTGTGTAGCTTCATCTTTTGAGGGCTATCTAGTGCTCTCTCTCTCTCTTGATTCTAGAGGAGTTAACTATTTCCTGAGAGAATCTAGATTATAATGTTATAGTTTTGAATGGAGATAGTAGTAGTTTATTTTTTCATTTCTAAGACCTTAGCAGGTGTCCCTTGTAGGAAGGATTGAATATTTTCCACTATTCCCTCAAGCCTATTGTAATTTGTTCTCCACCCAAAAATGAAGAGGATGTGGTGTTTTGTGTCAAACTACATGAAATCAATAGCTATCTATTATTTATTCTCTTTTCTTCTATAGTGTAAGCTTTAATAATATTGTAGACTTTAAATCATGCATGTGCTCTTTTAAACTGTCTGCAATGTTTTGAAGGTTTTAATCTATATTATGCTAGCTAGAAATGAGTACCAAAGTAATTTCAGTGCATCTCCTTATTTAGCTTTCTTTTTAGTTTTCATGCTTTTCTTGTTTTCTCCCTAAAGAATTCAAAGAGTTAACTTCTAAAATATTGGAGTTTGCTTCACAAATAGAAAACTTTAGTCCCATATCTATGGAATTTTGTATAGGATGTTGTTTTCCTAGATTGAAATTTTTAAGCATCAACATCAACCGCACTGAATAGCTCCTCAAATATAAATGCTAAGTCACAAATTATATATCCTAATACACCTTGCTCCATTATTTAGGTTCCTTATTTATGACCTAGAAGATATATAAAAATTTATCTCCCATGAACTTTATCCTTTAGCTAGGTAATTAAAATCCCTATGAATTATTTTCTAAATTTATGTAGATATGTAGCACACAATACCTTGTGACAATTACTTGAAATGGACACATGAGGAAATATTGTTTGCTAAACACTCTCTAGAACCTATATTCACATTTTATCATATCACTCATATGAAAAACCATATAATATTCATCTATGAAGAAGTTATTCCTTTTTATTACTCATGCATGGAATCTCATGGATAAATTTATAAAAATGATAGAAATATATGAGTTTTTAAGGAAAGAAATGTTTGAAATGTTATCCAAATACACTTTCTACAATGTAAGATCTAAAATTTATTATATTTGATCACCATAACCCTCGCCTTCACTGTTTACATGCAAAAAAACCTTATTAGGGTAGGGCTAACATTTTAAGGAAGGTGAGTGAAATAATCCTTTATATTTTTTATCTCCCATTCCTTAAGTGAGCATTGCATAGCTTTAAAATGGTGACTACTACCACTAGCAAATTTTTCTTATCTCTACACCTAAAATGTATAATCATTAATATTTCTCCCACAAAAAAAATTAATTGTATATTCTTGTAAATTATTCATTTTAGGATTGGTTCCATGGCATGAATCATAATTAACTATGCCCAAAAAAATTATAATTGTAGAAACCTAAATTTTACCATTTACATTTTGTCAAATTTACCTTTATTTCACCTATACCACCTTCTCATATGCATTAATTAAATAATACTATAATTATTTAATTGATATTAATCATCTTCCTAAAGTCCCCTAAATTCCTAAGGTATTTAGTTAAATAATTAAATACTTGATGCCTTTACCCCTTTCCTCTCAAAATTAAATAAATACACCAATTTATTTAATCTGTCATTTATCCAACATGAATTAAATTAAAATTTTAATTCATCCCCCTCTGTCTCTCCTAATGTCACATCCTCCATAATCCACCCATAATCCTAATCACCCTTGCTAATCCCATCATCAGGATGTGCATATTCCTAATCCTTGATTATGAGGTGTCACATCCTCTAATGTTTGCAAGTGGGTTTATAATCTTCATTAGCCACCTAATCAACCACCTAGTCCTCTACTTGCATAATCAAAACCTAGGATTAACCAAACCTAAACCTCATGCCATTTATGTCATATCCCCTAGTCAACTCTATATTAATTTCTTTCTCCTTTTGGAGAAGCTAATCCCATGCCCCCTATGGAATTTTTAATTCCATTTTATTATTCTAGGTACTTCAAGGAACCTACTTTCTATAAGTAAACTAAATGATGTGGGTGTGTGTAGGTTAGTTTCCTTAGTTAATGGTGCAATATAGTCAAAGGAGTTATGGTTCTTCCTAAGGGTATTTTAATTGGTTGTTTATTTTATATAGATAAATGCATGGTTTGATGTGTAGAACTTCTTCAGTTCTTGTAGTGAAGAGTTATACATAAGCCTCTCCTTTAGCGTTGGAACTTCTAACACATAGATGTATTATGTCTAGCTTTGATGGTCATTCTTTCTAGGTATCTAAGTATGCTCATGATTTGAAGACTAAGTTTCTAGTACATAAAATATTATTATGCCACAAAAATGTGTGTTACATAACTGATAAGAGTTCAAGGATGAAAAATAAAACCACATTCAATTTTATTCTAGTTTTCATAAATCTTCTCAGGTGTTTGATTTAATTTATTTTAATTTATTTGGTTGTGTCAATGTTCCTTCAATTCATAAATCTATATATTATGTTTCCTTCATTGATAATTAAAATAGCACATGGGTGTTTACCTAAGGAAGTAAATTTTAATTAAGAGCACATGGCTATAGAAAATTCCAATAGATTTTGTAACAATTATGAGATAGAAAGACATAACCCAACTCCATACACCCTCAATCAAATGGAGTTGAATAAATAATTAATATGATGTTGCTAAAGATGGATATGAGTGTGATTAGATAGGCTAGCCTTGAATAATTTTTTTGGATAAAAGAAGTTTATATATCTTGTTACCTAGTTATCAAGTATCATATATTATCACTTATTGATAACAAACTTGTGGAGGTGTGGTTAGTAGAAAACCCGTCATTGATACATATTTAGGTCATTAGTTATGAGAAATATGCACATGTTCCAAGGGAGAAATAATTAGAGATATAAAATAGGGATATAAAGGGTATCATCATGGGATATTATATTGGTGTGAATGGATATAAGCTTTGGGATCCAGTGAATGAGAAAGTTTTATATAGAAAAATTGTTATCTTTAGGGAAGGTAAGTATTCTACTATAGTGTCGCATCTAGTGAAGGATATAAAGAAGGTATGGATTAAATAATTTCAAAGACCAAGAAGGTTGAACTAGAAGCCAATTAAGTACTTGAGGAGGAGGAGATATTTAATGGTTCTAAATAATAAATATAACCTTTACCTTAGTCATTGAGGAGGTTCACTTAGAAGAGATAGAAACTAGAAAAGGATACTCCCTCTTATTAGAAATGTAATTTTTTATTTTATTAATAACACTAATGAACCTAGAACTATAAAGGAAGCTATGGGTATGAATAATTTAGAATACTAAAAGATGATCATAGATGAGGAGATGACTAATTTAAAAATATATATATATGGGATCTATTACTTTTTTTGTTGGCTCCATGATTATCTTTGTGCCAAAATATTGATTTGTCAATGACTGATACAACCACAAGAGTTAACAAATCCACCTGAGATAGTTAAGCACCAACTATTTTCCAATAATCTCCTCTTTAGTGTTACCAGAGGGGATTCAAACCTATAACCTTTGGCTATGATACCAATTGTTGTCTCCATGATTGTTGTTGTGCCAAAAGGTCAACATGTTAATTCCCAATAAAATCGCTAGAGTTAATAGATCCATAAGAGGTGGTTAAGCCATATTACATATGAATATCTAGGGGAGTGTTGACCATCTACCACTATTTTTTAGGTGGATGAAATATTTTTGGATAAAAAAGGGTGTTCAAATGAAAAATAATGTCTATTATAATTTAGTTGTGAAGGTTTGTTCCTATGTTGAGGAATTATATTGTGCTGAAAATTTCTCCCCGATAGAAAATCTAACATCTATTAAATTTTTACTCTTTTTTTTAGCTTATAAACTTGAGATGGAGTTAATGCATGTGAATATAAGATTCCTTCACAATGATTTGGAAGAATAAATTTATATGACATATCAATACAACCCTACATTGAGAAAAGTAAATAACATTTGGTTTGTAAGTTGAAGAAATATTTGTATGGAATTTGAAAAATCTCCTAGGTTGTGGTACTAAAATTTTAAATGTTTGTTTCAAGTTTATGAATTTTGAGATCCAAAATGGATCATTGCATGTATTCTCATTATTGTTTCATTTTTAAGTAATGGAAAGGTTTAGATTTATGATGTAAAGTTTTAGCTCTTAAAATAATTTGAAATGAAGAACTTATGAGGAATCAAGTACTTCTTAGGGTGGAGATCAAGAAAGAGAGTATCAAAAAATATATGTGCTAGATTAAGCATGTAAACTCGTATTTATAGAGGTTTATTTATAATGATGGATTGTAGAAAATTGTGTGTTCTTGTTGTGATAGGGATAAATTTATCTATCAAGTAGTATATGATCTATCTTAGAAATATGAAAGATATAAGAGTACCTTATGCTAGTGCAATTTGGAGTTTGATATATGATATGGTCTATAAAAGATAAACATTGCATGAGAAATTTGAGTCCTTAGCTTATTTATGGCTAATCCTAGATGAGTACTTTGGGATGCGTTATAGAGGTTCTTTAACTATTTTTGAGGTACCTCTAAGTAATTCTTCTGCTATCATATGCAGTTATCCTACAAGGGATAAACATTCTATTTATTTTCATTGATTTATATATTTAGATTGGGCTAAAGATATTGGTAGTGGAAGATCCACTGATTGATATATTTTCACTATGTTAGGTGGTACTATAATTTGGTCCTAAGAAACAAGACATGGTCACTTATTCCACTATAAAAGTAGAGTACATGGTAGTAACTCATTGTTGTAATTAAGCCATGTGGATTAAGATATTTTTAGATATTTGGTTAGACATAGGAGCCTATATGGTTCATAATGACAATCAAAGACCCATATTTTTTGTAAGAAATCCCAACCTTTCATGTGAAGAAAAATTAATATCTAGTATCATTTTGTCTGGGATATGATAGAGAATGGGTGGGTGATGCTAATTTTTTTTGAAAACTTAAAGAATGTTACTAATGCACTAGTGAAGCTATTGAGTGCAACAAAATTTAGGTGAGGTTATGAGTTAATGATCTCCCCACTCCTAACAATTGGATAATGGTGGTAATAATCTCTTTTCTCTTGTAAGGTGTTTGAAAAGTGGGGGAATGTTCAAAAAGTGTCTCATTCTTTCTCCTAATGTTAAGATTTAAAAATAATAATTTTTAGATATAAAATAATTTCTATGATATAGAATTGATTTTTGGCCAAAATATTTTCTTGTAGTCCTTTTGCACCACCTATAGGGTACCAATTGTGTATTTCTCTTCAAAATATTCAACTAAAAAATGGTCCCAATTAACTCACCTGATAAAAAATTATGGCCTTTGAAAATTTTCTTATGTGAAATCCCCCTCATTAGACAATGTATTAAGCTACACTAGCTTTACCCCACTTATTACATTTTTCTTGCAAATGTACCCCTAAAACATCAAATTTCACCTTTCCAAGAGGCCCTGCTTAAGGATTGCATAGAGCATATAAAAAAATATGACTATTACACAAAATAAATATAGATTATTGAGAATATTTTCTTTGAAGAAGAAAAACTTAAATTAGGTGGAACTCCATCAAGTTTCATCATAACCCTTAGAAGGGTGTATCTCCCCAACTAAATTATTGAGTTCTTGGATCACCATCTCCTCAAAATCTTACATCACAGGTCCTTAAAATTATCATACAATGGGTATGTGCAAGATCATCATGGAAAAAACAGGCCCTTAAGTGGCAAAAAATTCATAAAAATAAGAGAACTAGGCAACTTGATGTAAAAATTTGAATAAGTTATCTATATTATTTCAAAAATATGTAACAATAGAATTTGTAGCAAATTGAATGTAGTTTCTAAACTACTAGGTTTGTTTAAAAAAAAAAAATCTATTTGGTGAAAATTTGAAATTTCAATGCAGTGCTATTTAAATTTCAGGGAAAAAATAAGAAGTAGGTGTCTGTCTAACCACCCTAACCACAATAAAATGATAATATTTTTTTATAATATTTTAGATATGAGTAGAGGACTCACACCCTGATGTGATGCATATTTTGTGTAATTTTTTCCAAGTAAATAATTAATTATGAATTTTTATCACGACTTTCTAAAAAATATAAAACTCGTATGTCCACCTTAACTTGGTCAAAACTTCATGAAATTCATTTTTATTTTTTAATCCTATAGTATGCAAAGAATAGAATGTGATGCATGTTTTGGATCAAAAAATATGATACCATTTGAAAGCTATAGATTTTTTTCAATCAACCTATCAAAAGGACTTTAGTCGTAATTTGAATAGAAAATGAATAATAATTATTTATTAAATTCAAAGTAAATCATAATTTATATCAGTGGAAAGTTGAGAATCTCCTTTAAAAACCCTTTTCATTTCATCAATTTTGGGTAAAAAAATAGTCGTCAGCCACATACCCATCATATTGCCACTTTTTGGCCCATCATGATCCCGCACATACCCCAATGGTCCATTGTTGCATCAAGTTGTCTCATGATCCTTAGAAAGGTATAATTCACTAGATCACAACTCTCAAACTATCTCAAAAATAGTCCATAATGAGTTAACCAAATCCCTTCTCATCTACAAAGAAACAAAATACACATATATGCATTCTTCAATTATGTCAGCATCAATAAAGAGGACATAATAAAATACAAAAAACATATGCTTCTCATGCAAAGAACCATCTCAAAATGAGAAGATAGCTTGAGATGATATCGATCCACCATCATTCAGTGCATCATGTTTCTAATGAAAATGTATTTACATGGTAGGATTTTACACATTCAATCCATATGACTCTAGAACAAAATTGCTTAATGCATTTTTTGAGTATGAAACAATGTACTCAATCATGTAATCACGAGTGATGTCAAGGTGATTTTAGTTATATCTATATATTTCTTTTCCTCTAACATCATTCAAACCCACACCTTCTCATACTGGTCTGCACATAGATCTTCACTAGCAGGCAAGAGAAAAAATAGGAATCAACATCTTTCCAACACCCCTGCTCTTCTGAAATCCTAGACATAGGAGCAATGTAGGCTCTCGTACCAAAATAAAAGATTAATACTTGAAATTTTATTCAACGAACATGAGATCCATTAATATAAAGAGGTATACAAATGAGCAGTAACTATAACTATGAAACTACATAACATCTTCATAAACATTGAGCGGCTATCTACTAATTAGGCAATGCAATAAGCTACGCTAACATAATTGTGAAATAGTCAAGAAATCAAATATCAAAGGGATTATAAGTATTCCACTTGCTTTGAATGAGATTGTTTGATTTGATACCCAACAATGGAATTAGTTAACTTTAGTACAAAGTCTTAGATAAAAAGGTACAAAGTAAAAATGGAAGTATCTTTTGAAAAAAAATCTCAAGCAAAGGGACATAAATGTATTGTAGAGATTATTAATTTGAAAAGGAGTTTAATTTGTTTATTAAATTTTATGTAATGAAATTATTTAAATATTTAAATAGTATTTATTTACTCAAATCATTTATTGCAAAAATATAATTTAAAAAAAAACTAAAATATATTTATCAATAAAACATATAATTACAAATTTTAAAGATATTAACAATTTTTTGAAAAAATAAAATATTAATAATATAATTAACACTAACTTTAAAATTAATATATAACATAAATAAAATATATATTTCAAGAAGAAAATACAACACTAAGAATAATAAATTTTATATTTGGTTGATAATTAATATATAATCATAATATTGCTGCATTTTACATAATATCTAATTAAAATATTTTTTACATTGTTTATTAATTGGTGTTATTGTGTGTGTTTTTCTTAATGAGAAGAGAAATAACAAGTTGAATTTCTCTAGAGAGATATTCCTCAAATAGAAAAGAAGCTCTTTCAGCAATTCTAGAGAAGAATTCATCTTACAATCTCTCATATCCCAAATGAGGCTTCAAAATATTCTCAAACCCTGCTCTATACAAATTTGCAACAAATCTTCCAATCATAATCTTTTTCCCTCTCTCCAAATGTTCCATAGGATATAGAGGAAATCCTCCCACAATTTATAGGCTCTTGATTGCAAATGATCCATCTTTCTTCACAACACTCTCCACCTCTTCTAAACTTGGCCCAAACCAAGGCATATTAAATGATTCCCATTTTTTTTCAATAATACCTTGCCAATGCAAAATTCTTGTTATATCACAAGAACTACTATATAATATGATTTAAAATGCTATAAATTTTTAATTAAACTTTCCCATCACTCATGTTTACAGTCAAAAGGTAGTGCAATTGCATACACTCTTATTACCCTCTAACTACAAAGGTTGATAACCATTGGGATTTCACCTCTAAAGAATTAATCGTGCTGCAAAATCCAAAAAGTAAAATTCAAGGGAAGTAGGTGTCTGAGCTCTACTATGGTTTTCTTATGTCTATAGTCATCCTTGGTCCTTTTTGCATCATACCACACCATTGGCGTGAGATTTTTCTCTTTTCCTATGTGTATGCCTGCATTTACTATGGTTTTCTTGTTTTAATATTCCTTCAACTAACTCTAGCCCAATAGTGCTTGTTGGTGTTGGTGGTTCTTCAAATTTTCTCAATGGCTCCTCCTCTGAACAAATATCCCCAAAAAAATTATTTCGAAAGCGTTTCATGAGGTAAGCTTTTTGACTCCCCAGTTGATGTGGTTTTACCTTTGCCTGATTTTGATTTTGCATGTCAATGGATTCAACAACATACTCTTGTTGGGTACTTTGTTGGGAGGACTCCCATTGAAAGTGTTCTTAAAGAATGGGCCCATAAGGCCTAGGTCCCTCATGGGGTCCATCTTGATATGGTCCAAAATTTAACTAAGTGTTTTTTTCTTTTTTTCTTTGTGGAGGTTAGTCATGTTTAGGCATTTCTAAATCATGGTCCCTGGTATGTCTAGTTTTCTCTGTTAGTTTTCCAGTCATGGAGATAGGATTTCGTTGTCTTGGATGACACCTGTAGACACATAAAATGTACTGATTAACATTACACATCTAATCATGAATCTACTAACATCATTTCATCCTAAATCATCCCTATGTCTAACCATTTAATCAAATAGCCTTTATTTGATTAAATTCATCAATTTTCCTCCCTTAATTAAATAAATAATCATTTGTCTGATTAGGTCATTCTCTCTTGTTAATTAAATCACTCAATCTGATGTAATTAACTGTAATTCTCGCTTTAATTAAATAATTCATTTTATTTGATTCAATCTCTAAGGTCATCTTATTTATTTAAATAAATTAAACCTTGTTTAATTTAATCTAACATCATCCCCTTTAGTTAAATAAATCAAATCCTTTATTTAATTAAATCTAAATCACATTCATCTCATCCTTTGATTTAAATCAACCCATAAATCTAAATAAAATAGTCATATCATCTAATCCCTCATTAAATTAATTTAACCTTGATTAATGTAATCCTAATCTCCAAATTTCTCTAGATTTTGCCACTTGCACATGAAAATACATTTAATTCATTTATTAAATGTCTATTTTTTTAACTTGACATATTTAGAGGAATATTCTTCCAAATTTGAAATCTCTCCAACTAAACTTTGTCCTTCCAACAAGACATTTATTTCATCTTACAAGTCCTTTTGCATTGAGCCAAGTGGCCATAACCCCATTTGACTCTCCCTCCACCTTGTCATTTCATTAATTTCAAATTTGAACTAATTTCATTTATGGGAACATTCATCAAAATGCGCACATCCTTTTCCCATTCACATCTTAACAATTGACATTTGGCCATTGGTTCATTTTGGGAATTTTCCATCTTGTCTTTGTATAAATAAGAGGTTTCTCTCCTCATTTGATCATCCACAATTTGAGAAAACTTATTATACTCAATTTCATCTTCAAGCATTAGAATTTTCATCCATTTTATCAAAGTCTTAGCTAGGTTATGCAGGTTTTTCATCATGGAACTTACTTGAATCTTCAACAAAGTGGATCACTCTTCATCACTCATCAACATTACATCATAGGAGTTGGGAAAGGGCCAATTTTCATATCAAATTGGAACCAATTCCCCCATGGGATCAAGATTTTGCTTGCTTAATTAGGGTTTCATTTGCTTTCTTATTGTTTTCTTCACTTTTATTTCCTATTTTGAGCATTGGTAATTTATTTCTTAGGGAATCTTAATTCTTTCTTGCATTGATCTAACTATGTGCTTTTTTATTGTGTCTTGCAAGTATTAGGATTGGGGTTCTACATTTGGTGCTAGAAGGAGGGAAATCTCAAGTTTAAATCATGTTTTTATTCACAAAATTCTATGCCTTTTTCTCTATTTTTTGTATCTATAGGGAGCTTTGTTGCTATTAGTCTAGCATCACCATACATAACCGCTAACAGTCCAACGTCACCATACAACACTGCTTCAAACTTCAAACTGTGTCACTTGGTCTTTCCCACCTAGAATTCAAGATTCTTAACTCTGAGGCTGGGTCATTTTCTGCTCGTTAGAATTTCCAAACGGATATGTTCAGGATCATCATGGGAAAAATAGGCCCTTAAATGGCAAAAAAATTAGAAAAATCAAAGTTAGAAAACTTGACATAAAAATTTGAATAAGCTATTTATATCATTTCAAAAATATGTAAGAATAGAATTTGTAGAAAATTGAATTTAGTTTCTAAACTACTAGGTTTATTTTTATTTTTTTTAAATCTATTTGGTGAAAATTTGAAATTCCAAGGTAGTAGCACTTAAATTTCAGGGAAAAAATAAGAAGTAGGTGTTGGTCTGACCACCCTAACCACAATAAAATAATAATATTTTTTTTATAAGATTTTACATATAAGTATAGGACTGATGTCCCGATGTGATGCATATGTTTTTGTAATTTTTTTCCAAGTAAATAATTAATTATGATTTTTTTATTACAACTTTTAAAAAATTTAAAAACTCGTATGTCTAACGACCATAGCTTGGTCAAAACATCATGAAATTGATTTTTTTTTTTTTAATCCTATATTATGCAAATAATAGAATGTGACACATGTTTTGGATTCAAAAAATGTTATATCATTTGAAAGATATAGATTTTTTTTCAATCAGCCTATCAATCAAGACTTTAGTCATAATTCAAATAGAAAATGAATAATAATTATTTATTAAATTCAAAGTAAAGCATAATCTATACTGGTGGAAAGTTGAGAATCTCCTTTAAAAACCCTTTTCATTTCATCAGCCACATACCCTACACATACCCATTATGGATCGCCACTTTTTGGCCCATCATGATCCTGCACATACCCAAACTTCAAATAGCACCGCTGGTTGAAACTCTGACACAATCACACTCTTTGGTCTTGCTGCAGAGTGTCATTGTTTGACAAGCGACGCAATATAGCACTGTTGAGTTCTTTAGACTACACCGCTTGCACAAACTGCACCGTTGGAGTCAAGTAAAATGCTTAAATCAGTTCAATTTTGACATGTTCTTTTTCATTTTGATTACTTTAGATTGGTAACAGTTTTTTTTTACCTCTTTTTTGTAGTTCTAACTTTTTTTTGGTAGGTTGGCTTAATCAAAGGCGAAGAAAGGAAATCAAGTTGAAAGTTTGATTATGACATCATCATCTCATTACTTCAAGTGTTTTTAAACACTTTAGTGTTTGTTTAACACTTTTGGAGAGTTCATAATCTGTCTTAAAGATTTTTTACCTTCCATGTGCTTAGGACATACTAAATTTCTCTTGGGCTCTAAAAAATATACTACAAAAGTTTTCAATTTTTGCTACAAAGGGTTAAAAAGAAACATTAAACAAATCCACTAAATTTTTTTTAAAGGTTAACAATTGAACAAGGCAAATTTTCACATTTCTTTTGGTGCTCTAAAAAGAATCAAATCATTGCTTTGTGGATTTAAAATGAGCATGTGCTACTTTGTCTTGTAATTACTTACCCAAAGTAATACCATCAAAAATATGTATGTGCTTCTCTCATGCCTTATGATGATCTTGAGAATCAAAAGGCTTTTTGATGATTTTAAGTTGGGTAAATTAATTGCCTCCACATTTCATTTGGGATTAAAATTGAACACATCTTGTGAGTGTGAGTGAAACCAATTGCGTGCATTCTCTCTTTGTTTCTCAACAAAGATCAATCGAACTACATATATGTTTACTCACTTTTGTTTATCTTAGAGGGCCTTCCCTATGGAAAAAAGTAATCACCCAAGGGAATGACCCAACTGGCAACATGCTAAAGCCAAGTGACTTCCAACTGGTATATACGTATGGGTTCTTTTTGAAAGGAAAGAATCACCATGGTCATTTTGATGAGAAGGGAAAAAATGGTCTCTCACTAAATAGATGATCCCCCACGAATGGAAAGTCTGAATTAAAAACCTTATTTAGACAAGGCCAAAATCCTTGATCTATTTGTTGGTGCAAGAACAGTCATTCTAAAGCCGCCCCACACTTTTATGGATTTTAGTAGAAATGGAAAGTATGCCATGGGAGTTTCATGGGTACTGATGCTTAGCTTCCCCATATAAGTAAGTTTCATGTAGGGGAGCTAGCGGGGTCAAGCATCTAACCATTCACTATAAGTAAGTGTAGCCAAACTTGTCCAGGTGGGGATTCAACAAATACAGTCTTTCATAGCCATAGGGTTGTACTTTTTCTTGAAAAAAACACTTTTCTTGTTTGTGAACATTGGGAAACAAACATTCAACACTATCATCAAACTTCAAACCCTTTAGGAAGCATATATCTTTGAAAAAATTCATGTGTAATTGCTTTCCCTAGGGATTTAATCCTTAGAGGTTTCTAAATACTTGGATTTATATCTAAATTTGCTTACTAAAGTTAACAATAGAAACTTTTTTCCTTAATTTCCTTGATTTCCACATAATATACTTTGTGGGATCATAAGAAGTTAGTACACTAGACATTCAGTTTGAAAACCTAATCAAGAATTGTTTGTGGTAAAAAGAAGTAACTAAGAAAATCTAAGGGTATGTGTAGGATCATCATGGAAAAAACAGGCCCTTAAATGGCAAAAAATTTAGAAAAATCAGTGTTAGGCAACTTGATGTAAAAATTTGAATAAGTTATCTATATTATTTCAAAAATATGTAAGAATAGAATCTGTAGAAAATTAAATTTAGTTTCTAAACTACTAGGTTTATTTAAAAATAAATAAAATCTATTTGGTGAAAATTTGAAATTTCAATGCAGAGTACTTAAATTTCAGGGAAAAAATAAAGTAGGTGTCTGTTGACCACCCTAACCATAATAAAATGATAATATTTTTTTATAAGATTTTATATAAGTAGAGGACTCATGTCCAAATGTGATGCATATTTTTTTATAATTTTTTCCAAGTAAATAATTAATTATGAATTTTTTATTACAACGTTTAAAAAATATAAAAATCGTATGTCGACCACCTTAACTTGGTCAAAATTCATGAAATTTAATTTTTCTTTTTTTAATCCTATAGTATGTGAAGCATAGAATGTGACGCATGTTTTGGATTTAAAAATGTGATACCATTTGAAAGTTATAGATGTTTTTGAATCAGCCTATCGATCAGGACTTTAGTTGTAATTCTAATAGAAAATAAATAATAATTATTGCTTAAATTCAAATTAAAGAATAATTTATATTGGTGGAAAGCTGAGAATCTCCTCTAAAAACCCTTTTCATTTCATCAATTTTGGGTAAAAAAAAAGTCATCAGCCACATACCCTACAAATACCCATAATATTGCCACTTTTTGGCCCCTCATGATCCTGCACATACCCCTAAGAACAATTGAACCCCACACATGTGTCTCAAATTAATTCACACAAGATCAAAATCAGAAAACCAAAGTCAAAAGCTCTTAGTCTAAAAGGTCATCAAAAGCATCTCTCAATGCTCTACAAATTTAGAAAAATATTTATTTTCAACTTTTACAAAAGAGCTTCAAGAAACAATCCCAATTTGTACTCATTCTAGTATTGTGAAGATCCAAATATTTTTCTAGAATTTGAACATCTTGTTTAGAGTAAAGTGTGTTCTTCAAAACTGAGGTCTTGTAAACAAGTGTCTTTTTAGGTACAAATAGGATAAAAATCAAAACCTTCATCCATCTTTCAAACATAACCCAAAATCATCTCACCAACAACTCTTGAAAATAATGAAATCATCCTTCATGCTAGAATTTTTGGCAAACCAAAATCATTGAATCAAATTCCTTGAAACAAATCAAAATCCTTGAAATACTTGAATCAAACATCAAATCATCTTGTTTGGCTATGTATATGTAGATACATCCTTCTTCATGTGCTTAGTCAGATTATCATCAAATCATCTTGTTTAACTAGGTATATGTAGATGCATCCTTCTCCATATGCTTAGTTGAATTATCAATCTTGTTTGAATAGGTGTCGGTAGATGTATCCTTCTCCCTATACTTACTCAAATTATCATCTTGTGAACAAGTCTATCCCATAGATAACATCCAATATCTTGGGATCCATTTGTTCATTATCAAAAAAATCAAAACAATCCAAAACCAAATCAAGGTCAACTCAAAAATCCAAGAATCCAAAATAAAAATCCAAAAATCCAAAAAAGTCCCAAAAGTCTAGCATCTCCTCAAGATCTTCTAAGAGTTCAATTAGTCATATTTTCACACATTTCATCCTTACACCTTTGATCCTTAAACATTCTAAATTTTCTCTTTTGCACCTAAGATTAGATCAATACAAAGAATTAGAGATTCATCTCCCACATTCTTGGAAATTCATCCTTATTTTATAGTTTCAACTAGATCTCAACATAAGAGGAAGATGGAATCTACCAAAGAAACATCAACTTTAATCGATTTGAGCCAAAATGCTCCCCAAATCAATCCAATGGAATCAAGAAATCCCTTAACTATACCATCAAAAGTCTACAAGAGGAAGGCCAAGTGGAGGACCTTACCAATAATCTCTTTGGGATATCACAAGATGAGGTTATCAAAATGATTCAAAATCCTGAGACACATTAAATTTTCAATATCATGATGAGGCTCAATCCCTCCCAATACATGCTTGAATTAGCAAAAGAAGGGGCTAAGCTCCCTTCTGATTATGATTTAAAAACACTTATGGAGAATCCTCTCAAAATTACACCACCAATCTCATCTACCCCTCCATTTCAAAATATCATTCAATCCATCCCCCAAATCACATCACCTATTGCTCCAACTCCACCGATCATCCACAAAGGGAGTGCATTCCTTGATGTGATACAATCACACCTCCTTGTGAATAATCAAGGTTTGGATGAAAATAGCATATTGGGTCAATCCATTCCTCAAGATCCATTACACCCATATGTCCCCCTCACCTTTCACAATCCTAATGACCCATCATCATCATCATTTCACACAACACCTCAAGCTTCTCTTCCTATGACCTCGCTGAGAGAAGGTGATCCATTCAGACCAAGGGGAATATTTGAAGCTTCAACATCATCATTTCCTCAAGGAAGTATGCCACTCAATTTTCCACCACTTCCACCCTTTCCATCAATATCCACACCACCTCTCGGTTTAGGGCTCCCCCCTTTACCAAATAACAATCAACAAAATTAAAAAAAAAAACCCAATCATTAATCAGAACATCTTGCCATTGATATCACAACAACAGATGGCAATGATCCCAATGATAGAAACAATCATCACATCCCAAAACATGGTCTCTCAGGGACCAAGCACATCAATTGCACTAACCACCACTCAAATCCCCATCATTAATACCACAATGCCTCTCATCACCACAACAAGTACCATTCTGAATCCAACCCCACCACCACCACCACCAAACTCAAAAAAATAAAACTAATATAGCATTGTGTTACAAGCCACATAACAAGTTTCCTATCAAAAGGAACTGCAACAAATCCAAAATTGACAAGCTGGATAACTAGTTGCTCAACAAGCACAAACAAAATTAGCTGTGCAACAAGTCGCACAAGCAACACAAACCACTCAAGCTGCTTTAGCCACACAAGCTGCACATATTGCACAAGCTACCCAAAAATAACAAGCATAGGCTTAGGCACAAGCATAAGCACAAGCATAATACCAAGCTCAACAAGCACAAGCACAAGTGTAGGCATAGGCACAAGCACAATACCTCGCACAACAACAAGCAACCCAACAACAGACATACCAACAAGTGCTACAACAATACCAAGAGAAGCAAGAAGCAACCCAACTAGCAACCCAACAACAAGTGTTATTGGCGCAACAACAACAATAACAAGCTCAACAATAGGCACTATTAGTGCAACAACAACAAGACCAACAACAATTGCAAGCATACATGGCACAAAAAAATGTGCAAACACCAACCAACTCACTAAAAATTGAACCACCACAAAAAACCTTCACTCCACCCCCTAATCTACAAAATGATGTGACAACACAAATCAGGTTGCTCTCATAACAAGTGCTTTATCTTCAATCAAGGAAAACCACAAAGACACCCAACAACTTGTCTCCTTATTCGTTTGACAAGAGTCTTGCAATGAAACCCTTCCCAAAGGGATTTAAGATGCCTAAATTTCATAAATACCGTGGGACAGGAAACCCTGAAGGTCACATTAGGGAATTCCAGGTTCATTGCATGGAAGTCACATATGATGATACATATCTGATGTGGTTGTTTCCTAGAAGTTTGGATGGCCAAGCCAAGGAGTGGTTCTCTCATCTCCCACCAAGCATCAAGAAGTTCTAGGAGATAGTAGACACATTCATCAAAAATTATGCATTCAATATCAGTATGGATGTTAATCTAGAGGAATTATCAGCTCTAAAACAAGGTAAGAATGAATCATTTTCTTCATTCCTATAACATTGGTGGTCCAAGGCCAATCGGAGAAAATGGGCCATGCCTAAAGAACAACAATTTTGCACTATCATTTCAAATCTTGGAGGATCCTTGGCATTCCATCTCAAAGTGCAAGGCATCACGACATGCGAACAATTGATCTCCAAGGCACTCAATATCAAAGGATCCCTTATCGCACAAGGAGGATCACCAACATATATGAGCAACAAAACAATCGTGCATCCACCAATTATAATGAAAAACCTCACACATGGGAAATGAACAAAAAAATTACCAAAAATGGTGTTTTCAATGCCAAAGTTGTCATTAGTGCTCCCTGACAAAACACACCCACACCCCAACAACAACCCAAAACAACAATTAGAACCATCATCAAGCTAATACTATGACTCGGTATCCAAACAATCAAACAATCAACAATGTGAATGATCAAAGGGGACCACCCTAGTGAAACAAAAACTCCACCAAGCAGAAATACACAACCCTTGGGGAATCAACTGAATCCATCAAGAAGTGACTAGTAGAGGAAAAACTCATCACAATCCCCACCTATGAAAATTATCAAGAGCCCTTGGTGAAACCATTGTGGTATAACAAAAATCATCTTTATGATTTCAACAAGATCAAGGGACACACAACTGCCAGTTGTATGAGGTTGAAATACTTGATCCAAGACCTCAATGATGACAAAATCATAAATGTGGATCAACCGACAGGAAATCAAAACCTCAAGATCTACATGAATTTGATGCCCAATCATAACAACAAAGGGAACAATAACAACGATAAAGGAAAAGGTACCTTCAAAAGCATGAATCATGTATACAACCATGGTGTCGCATCCCTAGATGAGTATTGCACTACCATCACCATCAAAGGAGCCCAATTGATTGTGGAGTCACCAAAAGAGGTAGAAAAATCTCCATCATAGGGCCATCTCAGCCAAATAGAGCATCCACCTCAAATCCAAGGTCTATTCCTAATGGGTACAATGTCCTTGACTAAATGAAAATAACCCCAGCTCAGATCTCCATTATGGAGTTACTAAAGATTTCATCTGCCCACCCAAAGATCCTTGAGGAAGCATTGGATTCATCCACTATCTCTACAGATCTAGATGCAGAACAATTCCAAGCTATGGTTGGAAACATCATTACCCAAAATCTCCTTACATTCTATGATCAAGAGTTTCCCACTCAACCATCTCACAATCATGCACTCCATCTAAAAGTCTTAGTACATAAGAACAAAGTCAAGAGAGTCTTGGTGGATGGAGGTGCAGGTTTAAACATTTATTCCCTCAAGCTCATAAAGAACCTAAAAATCTCTGAGGATTCCATTGAAAAAGGAAAAGGAATTACAATCAGGGCTTACGATGATCAAGAAAGAGTGTCTCAGGGAACTATTCAACTCCTTATTCAAGTAGGGCCAACAATTATGGAAACTACCTAGCAGATCCTAGACCTTGACTTTCCTTAAAACATTCTCCTGAGACATCCGTGGATTCATGGGATGCAAGCAGTGGCATCAAATTTCCACCAATGTGTCAATTTCACATACCAAGGCCAAGAGGTTACTATCCATGGGGATTCAAACCCCTTCTCTTACTGCAAGAGCCTAGAAGCAAAATATTACAAAATCTTCAAATTCCCAAAAAATGATGAAGGCCCATCAACTCCATACATTGACCCAACTACTCTTGCTTCCACTTCCGCGAAAAAGATACACGTCACCCTTGCCATCCCTGACATCTCTAATATCAAGGTCATTATCCAAGAAAACAGGTGTGGGAATTATAAAATGAAGAAAGGTGCTTTCATGGTGGGAGAGTTACCATAATCTCCTAGATCTCATGAGCAACCCCAACTAGCTGGAACGTCATCCAAAACTAACAAAGTTGATCCCTCTAGATTCTGAAGTTGGGGAGATCTCAACCGAGAAGTAATAGAGGAGGACCCATCTCAGCTCTTGTACCAAGACAATAGACCGGTAGCCAATCTACGTATGGATGATAGTAGTAAAGGCTTGCAAATGATGCTCACAATGAGCTATGACAAAAACTAGAGGATTGGAAAAAATGACAACATACTTCTAATACTCATCATTCCTTAGATGTGAATGAGAAACATTGGCCTCGTATGTACCCCTCTGAGTTTAACCATACATGGATGAGGTCCCCTAGTTAGAGCAGACAGGAATCCCTAACAACCAACACCAGCCAAACTCTGCTTACCTGTATCTACTTGCTGAGTCATAGACAATTTCACATTTGACATAACTGACGTCTATAGTAGTAGCGATGATGAGGAAGATGCCATAATTGACTTGCCAATGCTCTTTGAAAATTCCTCACTCCTCATGATTAGTACTGTGTTATTTAAGTCAACTATTCAAACCCATGAGATCAACCTAGTTTATCCCCAACTCATCGATTACAACCAATGAGGACCACCAATTCTAGACACTTTAAAAAATGATGAGGCATTCTTAGAATTCATGGGAATATGAGACACGATACCATGTGGCAATCATAAGGCTAGGTTTTATATCATTTTGGACACACAAGCTTACTATGGGGAGACGATTGAATCCTTTAGTCACAAAAGCAAAAATATGAGAATAATCTTAAGGTCTTTTAGTGAAAACCACATAGTGGCACTCTCTCACCCTAAAATAGTAAAATAAAAGGACATATCCAATAATGAAAACCTCTCTGAGGCACCCAAGGATGAAGGATTCAATCTTCCCCTCAGTTCTCTACACCGAGAAAAATCAATAATTCTAGCAGAAAAGTGCAACCTAGTCAACTTGGGAATGGAGGAAACTCTGCACATCACATTCTATGTTGAATCACTAATGATGGAGGAAAAAGAGCTCCTAGTTGCTCTCCTAAGGGAGAGAAAGGTCAATTTTGCATGGAGCTATGCCAACATGCCCAGGGTTGATCCAAAGATTGTGTTCCACCACCTAGTAGTGCATCCTCAAGCAAAGCCTATCAGACAGAAACTCAGAAAGATGCATCCTCAAATAGCCTTGCTAGTCAAATGGAATTGAAGAAACTACTTGATGCAGGGTTCATACAACCGATTGACTATCCCGAGTGGGTATCAAATTAGGTTCCTATTTCAAAACCCAATGGGGGCATCCGCATATGCACATATTTCAGAGAACTAAACAAGGTATGTCCAAAAGATGACTTCTCACTACCCAAAATTGATATGATTGTAGACATGACCACAGGACATGGGATGCTTTCACTGATGGAAAAATTCTCTAGATACAACCAAATCATGATAGCAAAAGAATATCAACATAAAATGGCTTTTACTTGTCCATGGGGGACATATTGCTAGAAAATGATGCCATTTGGCCTAAAGAATGTTGGAGCAACATATCAAAGAGCCATGACCTTAATCTTTCATGATATGATCCATAAGACTATGGAAGATTATGTCGATGAAAAATTGGAAAAATCCAGAAAAACAAGGGATCACATAGCAGCATTAGGTGCCATCTTTGATAGGCTTGAGGAATACAATGTCTGCCTAAATCCAAAGAAGTGCATCTTTGACACACAATTAGGGAAGCTGTTGGGATACATTGTGTCTAGGAGAGGAATTGAAATAGATCCAACCAAAGTAAAAGAAATCCTCGAGATGGAGGAACCTAAAACTCTGAAGCAGTTAAGAGGCCTACAAGGCAGGCTCCAATCAATCCATTGATTCATAGCTCAATTAGCAGACAAATCAATCCCATATTCTCACTTACATCACAATGGGGTAATGTACAAATGGGATGACAAGTGTGATCAAGCCTTTAACAAAATCAAAGAATATCTACTCACACCTCTAGTGCTTATGCCACCAATCCAAGGAAAATTGCTTATCTTCTACATATCAACAACAACATCTCTTGGTGCTCTCCTAGCTCAACATGGTGAAAAAAAAATAGAGAGGGTCATCTAATACATCAGTAGAACCATGGTAGGGCATGAGTTAAATTATTCCTTCATTGAAAAGGCTTGTCTAGCAGTGGTGTTTGCATCACAAAATTTAGACACTACACATGTGTTGAGACACAAAATCAAACTCATCGCCAAGATCGACCCGCTCAAGTATCTTCTCTCCAAGGAAATACTCACATAAAGGATGGGCAAGTGGGTCATGATACTATTAGAGTACGGCATTGAATACATAGAGTGAAAGGCCATCAAAGGGAAAGTCATTGTAGACCAATTGGCAGAAGCAATAATCTATTCTAAGAATCCGCTAATTTTAGAGTTCCCAGATGAATCCATTTTCAACTAGAGTATCGCCGACCATTGGAAATTATACTTTGATGGTTCCTACATGCAGCACAGATCAGGAGTCAGAGTCTTTTTCATCACTCCATAGGGAGATTGCATACCAAGATCTTACAAGCTGGCATTTCCCTACAAAAACAACATTGCAAAATACGAGGCTCTAACCATAGGCCTCAAAATAGTAGTGTAGTCGCATATCATGGCTCTCAAGGTATACAAGGACTCACAAACGATAATCAATCGTGAATGATGAATACTGCATCATAGCCAAGCTCACCTATACAAAAATTGAGGAGAGTTCAAGGAACTCACTAACAGCAACATTTGGTGTCACGTATTTAACAATAGAGCATAAACATCATGGCAAGAATTGGCTCGCTAATGACATCCTCATCGTCCGAAAATAGTTCTAGTAGAGAATTCTTCGTTACATTCAGGTAACAAACTCAAATTCAAGGTGCAAAATCATTTTCCTAGTAATCCTCGTACCATGACATATACATTCTATTCGAATAGTCCTCCCAACTCAAGAACTTCAAACCTTAAGAAACCTTTGTCAAGAAAGCATCTCGGTTTTTATCCTATAGAAACTTTTCACCCTAGAGCATAAAAGGAACCCTGTTATGTTTCCAACAATCAAGAAGTTTAAATATTGTATTGAGGTATAAGAAATATAATTTGTTCGACTGAGCGTAATTATTACAATAAGAAAATGCCGGAGGAGCCAGTGGGTAATATTACCTGTCATGGAAAGAGAGGCTACACCATGTCATATGGGTGTTCATAATGTTAGCAGAGTGCAAGTGACCCCCATCATGCTCCATCTCAGAGCCCATCCCAACACATCTGTATGGTCTTTTCTTATGGTGGGTCTTGATCTGGGGAAAATCACCTCACCTCATCCAAGCACATAAGTTCATCAATACCGCGAATGAGTATCTCACAAAGTGGATGTAGCCACCAATGACCTACATAACTAGAAAGAAGATATCAAATGTTCATCCTGAACTATCTAATATGCCACTATAGTGTCCTACAAGCCATTATCTCAGATAATGGGACACCTTTCAAAAATTAGGAGGTTTGCAACCTATGTGAAAAATTCAAAATCCAACATCACTTTTCCAATCCATACTATCCCTAAGGAAATGGCCAAGTAGAAGCCACCAATAAAACCATTCTAAAGATCCTCAATAAAATAATCAATGATGCAGGTCGTGGCTCACATCTGTAGCTAAATCTCACCCTTTGGGCCTATTGAACCAGCATTCACACACCAACAAGTGCCACCCCATTCTCCCTGGTCTATGGATCAAAATACATATTACCTATCGAGATCGAGCTCCCATCATGGAGGATATCCCTGTAAAACCTCATCACAGATGAAGAATACTAAATATCAAGTCTAAATGAGCTAGAGCTACTAGATGAGCAGCATATGGATGCCTTAAATCATTTTCAAGTGTATCAGAATCGACTCAAAAGGAGATATAAAAATAGGATCAAGACCTAGACCTTCCAAGTTGGAGAACTTGTGCTAAAAGAGAATCAGAAGATCATCCCAAATCCAAATGGAAAAGGAAAATTTGAGCCCAACTGGTTGGGGCCATTCATCATCACAACAAGCTATAAGTCAAAGACATTTCAATTATCAACACCCAAAGGGGAACCTCTACAGGAACCCATGAACAACTCCCATCTCAAAAAGTTTTATGCCTAAATATTTCAAGGTATAGAACCAAAAAATCCAAAAATAATTAGAAAATGTCCTAAAAAAATGGTCACCCTAATGAAAACCTGGCAAACACGCATCTTGGTGATAACAAAAATATTAGAAAAGGAAAAAATAAAATAAAAATAAAAATAAAGGATCAAAAATAGTAAAGAAAAAAAATTGTCCTCTAGTGAATAAATAAGCACTTTCCATTGACCAAGATCTTTACAACTCTTTATGCATCATCCATCCATTACGCTTTCATCATCCATCACCCATCTTCGTCTGCATCATAGCTTGGTCCTGTGTCTGTATCATGAACCCTTCTAGTACTACTCAACCCATTCTCAAGGTCAGTTTGTTATCAGAGTAGTCTATTGCATTACATTGGGGGCATGTTCTCATTAGATTAGATTCATGTATATTCTTGATATCCCAAAATCAAAAAATCCAAAAACATCAAAAAATCATATCAAAATTCCAAAACATTCAAAACACATCAAAATCCAAAATAGGTCAAAAGTCAAAATACAGAGTCGTCTTGTCAAAGTACAAGTCTCTGAGCCTTGAAAGTAGGAAAGGTTGATCTTTTATCATCCCTTGAGACACTTAGGTTAGTCCTCTAAGAGCCCATCATAATAAACTGGCAGTTCATTTGTTCATAGCTCATCAATAATTGAGTTTTTTTCAATTGAACTACGTGGTCTCTATGTGTATAATGTAGGCAAGGATAATCTATTGATTAGCCCCTGAGGCCCCTAGAATAGGTCTTTAAGTTAGTCTCTTGGTAAAAATCTTGGAAAACTCCAAAACATTTGAAAATAAAAAATTATAACATTTGTAAAATCTTGAAAATACCAAACACAACCTCAAAACAATTCATAAAACTCCAAAAATATCCAAATATTTGAAAAAATCCATCTATCTCATCTTACTTTCACCTGCAATAAATATCACTCATAATAAATTAATAGTCACCCTCAACCTTTGGTAAAATAGTTGGAAACAAGTCTGGAAATTCTAAAGTGAAAACTCAAAGAATCAAGGTCTCAAGTCTAGGTCAGTATGTAAACAAGTTGTTCAACTCTTTGTGCCAATAGCCTATCATCCAATCAGTCCCAAATCAATCATCTGATAACATCATGTCCTAGAATGTATCCTTCCTACAATGGGCATTATTTATCAGAAAGAACACTTTGGATAAACAAAACGATGTGTCACCATCAACTAACATGTCCTAAGTGCATCCTAGCAAGTTTTTCGTATGTCAAGTGTGAACAAGAACACTCCTAACTAATTATCGAGTAAAATTCCATCACACTAGGGGCAATGCCATCTTGCTTCTTTATACCTTGATGCATCATATCTGTGTGTTATTAAGCATAAGGTAAGTAGCCCTTTTAAAGTCCAAATTCCTGATAAGAAAATCATCCATCTCTCATCATCATTTTTATCAAAATTGGCTTGTTGAATCCTCTTGTCATCATCACCAGTGCATCCACCCTACATCCACAAACCGTCCACATGTTGCATATCATTCACATGCATTAAATTTTCATCATTTCATAATATAGATCTCATAAACCATACATTTTCATAAAAACATCCATTGCATAATCATATAGGCATTATCACATCATCTGTGTCATCCATTTCACATGCAATGCATCATCATTTAAGTTATTGAGAATAATATATATTGGTTATTCTAAGCATCTTAAAACCATCTCATTTGTATCATCATCATAACCCTCTGTGTGCCCATCTTGAACTTGTTTTTCGCGAGATCGACCCTCAAATCGAATCTTTTTGCTCATTCTCTCAAGGAGGCAATGTACTAGTATACTTCTTTCCACTGGGGCATCCGAAAAAATCATAATTTTTTTGAATTTTGATCGTGGAAAGTTTATTCTTTGAACCAACACAACAAGTACATTGATCCAAAGAGGGGAAAAATGAAGCAATGCAAAAATGACATCATGCATTCCTCACATTTAATTAAATCATATTCACCCCTCAATTAAATAAATCAAGTTTATTTGATTAGTTTCCTAAGGTTTTCTCATTAATTAAATAAATAATTTTATTTGATTAATCCCCTTGTCTCTATTTTAATTAAATAATTCACTTTATTTAATTAAATCTCTAAATTTCTTCTATTAAATTAAATAAATTAAACCTTTATCTAATTTAATCTAGCATCATCCCTTTTAATTAAATAAATCAAAACCTTTATTTAATTAAAAGGTATATATCATATTCTTTTCATTTTTATTTAAATCAACCCAAAAATATAAATCGAATAGTCACATCAACTAACCTCCTCTTATTTAATAAAATCCTGATTAAATCTAATCTTAATCCATGTCCCATCCTCTAGCTTTTCCAACTTGCACAAATAAATCAATTTAATTGATTTATTAAATCTTCATTTTCTCTCAACTTGGCATCTTTAGAGAAATATTCTTCCAAATTTGAAATCTCTCCAAATGGACTTTGTCCTTCCAACAAGACATTTATTTCATCTTACAAGTCCTTTTGCATTGAGCAAAGTGGCCATAACTCCATTTGACTCCCTCCACCTTGTCATTTCACTAATTTCAAATTTGACCTAATTGCATTTATGGGCACAATCATCAAAATGTGCACACCATTTTCCCATTCACTTATTTACAAGTGGCATTTGGCCATTGGTTGAAAGTTAGTCCCACATTGCTTCATTTTGGGCATTTCTCCATCTTTTCTTTGTATAAATAAGAGGCTTCTCTCCTCATTTGATCATCCACAATTTGAGAAAACTTATTATACTCAATTTCATCTTCAAGAATTAGCATTTTCATCCATTTTATCAAATTCTTAGCTAGGTTATGCAGGTTTTTCATCATGGAGCATACTTGAATCTTTAACAAAGTGGATCACTCTTCATCACTCATCAACATTGCATCATAGTAGTTGGTAAAGGGTCAATTTTCATATCAAATTGGCACCAATTCCCCCATGGGATCAAAAATTTTCTTTCTTAATTAGGATTTCATTTGCTTTCTTATTATTTTTTTCACTTTTATTTCCTATTTTGAGCATTGCACTAATGAATTTCATGGGGAATCTTCATTCTTCCTTTCATTGATCTAACTATGTGTTTGTTTATTGTGTTTTGCAAGTATTAGGATTGGGGTTCTACAACACCAAGTTGCGGGTCCCGGTCTGCATTGAGTTTCCAGGCTTTCCTTTGCATTGTGAGCCTTTTCTAAACCATATTGTGTCATGTGGGGAAGGTCATTTGTATTGAGCTAGATAGGTTTTTCTGAGCCCAACCCCAGAAATGGGTCTCTATTGAAGTGGAACTTTCACGATATTTGAAGGAGCCCATTGATATTAAAATTGGAGCTTTCCAACTTTCCTAGAAGGTCAATTATTTCAATTTTCTGAACATGTGTTATAGATACCAGTATGTAGAACAAAAGATTAAGGATTTCCCTTTGGAAATTCCTCATGCTCCTCTACCGCAAGAGTCTGAAAAGTCTACATCAAATTGAGAAACGGACAAACAATACTAGATAGTCTGAAGAGTCAAACCATGGTTTGATAGATTAACTAGTTTAATACCCCAAATGAGTCAAAGACAAGCCTTCACAACCTCAAAACTAGAAAAAGCAGAATATGTGCAAGAGAAATGAATATTTTCTTCTCTAAACATTCAAATTGGGTTAGTTCCACTAGAATTTTTGTAGAATCACTTCTCTACTTTGGATGAGGAGCCAAAATCTGATGATATGAAGACATTTCACTCATGAATTTCCTCACATTTAATATTTGGGGTCTAAAAGACCTCTCTAGGAAGTATTTTGTTTGGGATAATTTGTAGAAGTATGCTGGTATTGAAGTTATTTCTCTCCATGAAATTAAAATCACTATTTTTTTGCTCATGTTGGCTTGTCAATCTATTTGGTCAGCTAGTAAAATGTTTTGTACTAATCATGAAGTTGGATGTGGCAGAGTTGTCACCCTTTTGTCCCCACAATGGAATTCTTGTGTGGTTGACCATGGATCTGACCCCACACATTAGTTCATTTGGATTCTCTGGAACCAAATATTTTTGTCATTTACAATGCTATAACTCTTGCTCAATTAGGGTCTTTTACCTAAAGGAGAGAGATAGATCCTACACAAAATATAGGTGGTTCACTCAAACTAATGCAAGTATAATGAAATTATACTAAATGCAATGATCTAAGTGCAATGGACTAAAGAAATAGATTGATTATTTATGCAAAACCCAAGAAATATTAAGTGTTTGAAAACATAGTGTGATATGCATAAATGAACTAGAAACATGCATAAATGAAAACAAAACTTAATTAAATTGAATGGAGTCCACCTAGAGGTAGAATGATGATACTGGAAGGTTCTGGAATGTTTCAGAAATCACTATTGATGGCCACTAGGACTCATTCACCATAGATTGTGAATCAGTCTAGGTTCTGGTAAATTATGTTGAAACAAGTTTCGGGATGCCGAGAACAAAAATCCTTAGAAATAACTTTTTCTAGCCTAGGAGTGGGACTCATTCATCACTGATGGTGAATCAGTCCACCTATAGAAAACTACAAATTCAGAAGTCAACTCTATGGGTCCAGATCTGCACTTGTCTTGTTAGGTTGATGAAACCAAATCTGGAGAAAGTGGGTTGAATGATGTATCCAATCTTGTATTAATTCTTTGTGACTTGAATAGATTTGATGAATTTTTGATCACTTTTCAACAACTATCTTTTGCAAAATATGCCTACAAGACCTACAAACACACATGCAAAGAGGGGGGAAATGGTTGAGGGTTAGAGTATAGGGATTTGTGTTGGTAAAATCCCACTTTGGTAATCAAATCCTTGATAAAATGAAATGAAATAAGAAAGAAATGATGAAAAAATAACATGCAAGTGTCATGAACTCACCAAACCCTTGTTGTTGAAGTCTAAAGATATGTCAATGGTTGCTCCAAGATGCTTGATAATTGCTTGATTGAATGATGTTATGATGCTCAAATGGATGCAAGAATGAATACTTGAATGAATAGGTGAATGGGGCTTGAAATGGATAGAAAAACACTTATTTATGCACACTTGTTCCCTAAGTTTCCAAAAATACATCACAGGTTGACATAAGGTTTTAATGAATAAAAACTTAAAAGAAATTTGAAATAATTTTGAATTTTGTGCCAAGAGGGACTCATTTTGCACCCATGGCGAATGGGTCCCACTCAAGGCATGCAAGTGGGTGTTAGGGATTAAGTTGTCTTTAATTATGTTTGTCAGGTTTGTATTAAAAAAAAACTTAATTAACACCTATAAGTGCATAAAGGGGCCAAATAAAGCATAAGAAATGTGTAATTAGTGATGACGAGCCTAGAAAAGCATGAAAGTTTGTTACAAGACTTTACAAAATTTTGAAATAAGACTTGATAAGGGATAAAAAGGGGATATTTAGATGAATTATAAGAAGAGTCTAGAAAAGTGCAGAAATGTGTTACAACACTTCACAACACCTTCACAAGACATCATAAAATTCTTAATAATTTGAATATTCAAGACCTAATGTGAATGCATAAGTCACATTACAATATTAAATTCAAGAAAAATAAGCAAGCATCATAGGAAAAAGACCTAAATGACAATGAAAATTTCCAAAGATCCATTTTTCTACGGTACATTTAGCCCCCACTTTAGTGAGAGGATGAACTTGCTTCAAACTCACACTAAAGTAGCCATGCATATGAAGAGGGATTCAAATGTATTTATGCTAGCAAGATGAGATGACAATGATCAAGAGGGATGATCAAGCCCCTAGGATGAAAATACCATGGAAAACTAAACATAAGAACAAAGGAGCACATATTAAAGAGAAAATGAAAAGGGAAGAGGAAAAGGGAAAAGTTGGATCAAGCTTCAATTGTTTTTCCAGCTAGTTGTGGATCAAATCTAGGATATTTGTCCAAAAAGGAAAAATGAATACTCACTCTGGGTTGACAAAATCCATGGATGTTCACAAGGTGAGAAGGCCCAAAAGGTGAGAAACATATGCTCGGATGGTATGTACTCACAAACACACAAGTGCCTCTGGGGAAAGGCATGCCTCAGAATGGGCTTCCCGGTCAACCATATCAAAGTTATACCTCTTGATAACTTTATAAGGCACCACAAGGGAAAATTTTAGTTCGTCCTTCATGGGACAAGCAAAGCTTCATATGCTTAGAACCCATGAACAAGCAGGATGGCACCATAGGCATGCAAGTTGTGTTATGCAAGGTGACCATGTAAATGCAAAATGAAAAATGCAAAATATGTTCAAAGGAGTCTTGTTTAGTTCATGTGAGGTCTATCACTTAGGGATCATTGTGTCTAATGTATCCAAGAGAGTAAAAATCAGAGAATAGAATATTCACAACTTAGGGGATGTAGTGTGTCACATCAGGCCACCAAGAGGCATGCAATATGCTTAGATAGATCATGCTCATGAAGGAAACTATACCCAATGTCATCCACAAAGCAAAAAACACATCGTATGGAGTAACAAGGCTACACTAAGTGTAAGCGGTAGAAGGGGGAAAACAAACTAAACAATGCATCTACGCTTCTAAATAGGACATTGCATCCAAGCTTTAATAAATTTAAACTAATTTAAACTAAAAAGCTTCAGAAATTTATCCTATTGCTCTCTAACTCTAAACATTTCTCTAATCTACTTAGCTCTCAGATTTGTAAGCTAATTAAACTATTGAAATGACACTTAGAGAATGAGAAATGAACTAATTCTATTCCTATGTGATTAAATATGCAAATCTATTATAATGGTAGCCATGACTGCAAATGCTGGATGCTTGATTGTTGCTTGATGGATGTTGAATGAATGCTTTGAATGCTTGATTGCTTGGATGTTTGGATGCTTTGGAAACCTGCAGAGTAAGATTGCACAAGTTGGGATCCATTTCCTGTAGCCCAAGAGCTGTATTTATAGCTTTCACGGCAGCACAATTGCATAGGAATACGGGATGAGGGGTTGTGATTCCATCTGGAGAATCCAAAGGCATGGGATGAGAAGATGGAGCTGATCATGGAGAATGGTTTCTCCCCATGAAAACACCAGGCAAGATAAGAGGGAAGGTGGGTGGAAGGTTGTTGAGAGAACTTCCTGCAAGTTTGTCCCTGAAGCTTTTCCCGTGAATGGTAGTGCCATTAATTAAATTTTGAAAATTTTAATTTTATTGGTGAGTGAATAGTGGTAAAATTTATGCATAAATTTAAATATTTTAATTTATTTAAATTTAGCAAAAAGAGGATTTGAATAATTTAATAAATCAAACTATAGGGTTTGTTTATTAAATTAAAACAAAGGGAAAATGATAATTAAATAAAATATTTTAAAATATCTTTATTTAATTAAGAAGAGATGTGATAAGGTAATTAAATAACACAAATTATTTAAGTTTGTGTATTTAATTTATGATAGAATTATAAAGGAAGTAATAATGATAATAATTAAATAAAACAAAGTTTTTAATTTTGTTTATTTAATTACGAGAGAAATGATATAATGAAAGTGATAATAATTAAATAAAACAAAGTTTTTAATTTTGTTTATTTAATTAGGAATAGAAGAATTAATAAATGAACTTAATATAAATAAATATTTCCATTTATTTACTAAGTAGAAGAATTTAAGATTAATTAATCAAATAAGGTGTATTCAATTAATTAGATTCTCCAGACCATTTTTAGGTGTCTACATTTTGCCCCTCTTTGAAGTGATGTGTTTACGCATTGCTTCAAAGAATGATTTTGCCTCAGCTGCCAGTACTGACAAAAAAGTTTAAAATATGCCCCATACTTGCCTTAGAAAATGAATTTTGAAATGATAGTGATATATGCCCCCTCGGGAGATAAATTGATGAATTTCGATTTTTTTATGATTTTTCAAAAATTTTGAATTTTTATGATGATTTGATGGTGAATTGGTGAAGAAACAATTTATCTCCCAACAAAATTGTCAAAAACGTCCCTGTGATAGATAAGAAATATTTCCTCAGAAGGAAAAATATATAAATCCTGTAAAAACCTCCCGAAAATAACCTATAAATGCTCCAAAGGTCATTTTCAAAAGTCATTTGTGCATTTGACTTTGGCAATCTTGTGATAGTGACCCTCAGAGTACCAGAGCTTCAGGATGTCGATCCCCTACCACACCCACCGACTCGAGTGTGTGCACTGTCACCAGTGTCCGGCCGATTATGGACCTCCGGTATGTACTCCAAACTTTCCTCGTAATTTGCGCCCTTAATTTTGATGTATTTTTGCACTTTTTTGTTTTTTTAGCACGCGGCGGATGCAATTTAGCGCATCCGTGAGCTGTTGTTGCGCGCCATAGTTTTAGCGCGTCGTTGAAGTTATGTAGCACATCCATGCAGTTTTGTAGCGCGTTAGAAATTTTAGCGCGCAAGGTCAAATCTGCAGCGCGTTAGGGGGGTTTTATAGCGCGCCAAACTTTTTAGCGTGCTAGGTTGATTTTGTAGCGCTTTAGGTATAGATTGATGAAACATTGTGCACCTTGCTTTTCGTTGATTTGTTTCTGATTCCATATATTTTAGTTTTGATCTTTGACTAAAATATATGGTAAACGATCTCATGATGAGTGAGATCGATTGATTGATAATAATTACCCTCATGATAGGCGAGGAATAATTAAACTTTCTGAAGTATTGAACCCGATTGATAGATGAGGGTTCTTTGATAGATTGATAGTTTGATAGGTAAAGCACAATTTTTTTTTTGAAAATTTGATGATCTCCTGATGTTTGATATTTCGATTAAAATGTTTTGTTTGTATGATAACAGGAGCATTTAGATATTATCCAGGTGCGAGAGCAGTTCCCTTGGCCCTTTGATATGATACCATGACTTACGCCAGATGAGAGACAGCATATTACTAATTGTGGCTTAGCGACATTGTTAGATATGCCCCATATTAGACTTAATAGGGGTCTATTGACAGCTTTAGCAGAGCGGTGGCATAGTGACCGCAACACCTTTCACTTACCTACTGGCGAGATGACTGTGATGCCAAAGGATGTATGGCGTATTCTTCGCATTCCTTTTGTTGGTGAGATTGTAGTGCATGATTCCGAGGAGGTTTGTGGGGTAGAGGCTATGCGGAGAGTCTTTTAGGATCCGCAAATTGCAGGAGAGTGGATTCCATGGGTTGAGATGCACGATTCATATGCACCACTTCCTTTAGTTTTGGCTGGCTTTATTGGTGAATTCCTTTGTCCTGATAAGAGGTCAAAGGGTCTATCTCTTGGGTGGGGTCAGGTGTTAGAGGGTCTGGTGGTCCATAGGACGAGATATGCTTGGGGCATGTGCATGCTTGCCCAGTTATATCATGATTTGCATTGGATCATTTATCTTGGCGACAGCAGTTTATCTGCAAGAGCTACCCTTCTCCAGGTATGGGCATGGGAGCATATTGCTGTTACACGTCCCATGCCAATGTTGGCCAGACCAGTGATGAGGCCTTATGTGTTTCAGTATAGAGGCAGGCCTACCCATCATATGATGGGTAAGCTTGATTATTGGAGGCGGATCATTGATGACATTGAGGCAGTGACCTGGCGTCCTTATTTGGATTGTGATGTCTGGGATGATGATGATATTGAGTTGGGGTTCTTGTCTGATTCAATGTATTTGATTGGGAAGAGCCCCAAGATCTTGGAGCGATTTATTTTTCGTCATGTCTACAGGCAGTATGGCATTGTGTAGTGTATGCCACAGGGAGTGGTGCATTATGGACGGCGACGGATAGATGTCGGTGATTGGGGTCCCAGTTTTCCTTATGAGGCACTTGTGGAGGGTTACCGTGCTCTACAGCCATCAGCATGGGATGTCCGACAGGACATTGTCGAGGCTCATGTTACTCCCGAGTATGGAGAGTACTTGGCTCTGCACCCTCCTCCACGTATCACTATTCCAGATGAGCTAGTACCAGCCCTAGCACCAGCACTAGTAGCAGCACCAGTAGCACCAGTAGCAGCACCAGCAGTGGGTGTTCAGGTTGGTCAGAGACGGGGGAGAGAGGAGGATGTAGATGTGGAGAGCAGCTCGGAGACTGACAGTGATGAGAGTACTGATAGCAGTGGGGACAGCAGTGATGATGACGGCAGAGATGGGAGGAGACTGAGCGTAGCAGGCACTACAGAGCCATCCACCAGTGCGCCTCGTAAGAGGCAGGCTGTTGCTTCCTCATCAGCCGATCCATCAGAGGTTGCAGGTCTACAGGTGCAGGTTCAAACCTTACAGGGACAGCTGGCATAGGTGCAGGGCTTATTAGCATAGACACAGGCTCAGATGCAGATACAGCTAGCCACTGCTCAGACTCAAATTACATCTCTGATTAGTGAGAGAGATGGGGCTAGACAGGCAGTAGTGATGGCACAGGCTCAGTTAGCAGGTGTACGAGCACAATTGACCACTGCCCACGCATAGATCACAGCCTTGACTACAGAGCGAGATACCATTAGACAGACGGCAGAGACAGCACAGGCGACTGCAGAGAGGTTGCAGAGAGTGGCAGATGGGACTTCTGTGGTAGACTACATGCGAGAGGCCATGCGGGCAGGTGCTGAGATTGAGTTCTATAGGAGCTGCTATCATGAGTTTTCCCCCCCAGAGCAGAGAGTCAGTTATGCTCAGTCTCGCTCAGAGAGGACTTGTTCGAGGACAGTGAGCAAAGGTGTGACACAGCCTCTTCCGAGAGGTCCTAGAGACCTTGGGACATCTGGTGGTGGTACTGATACTGGTGCGAGACCTGCTCCTTCTGGTGGGAGTACTACTTGATAGCAGTTGTGTACCTTTTGAGAGTTATATACAGTCCTTTTTGACATGATGTTATTTTCATCCTTTTCAGACTTCATTGTATACTTGACACTTGATGAGATATATATGTGTAGCGGTTCGATTGATTTATGATGTGTTTTGACATGATTTATGTGATGATGGATGCATTGATTTTATGATGTATTCTACATTATTTATGTGATGGATGCATTGATTGTTATGTTTTATGATGATTTATTGTACTAGCTTATATGGATGCATTGATGTTTATGTGATATGGTATGGATGATGTATTTCTTTTCTTAATGAGATGCCATGTATGATAAAAAAAATGTGATGTAAATGAATGATGTATGAATGAGATAAAAATGAACTGAAGTATGTAAAAATGAAATGAAGTATAATATGAAAAATATATGTGATAGATGAATATGTGATATGTGATAGATGAATGATATGTGAATGCAATGATGGATGAATGAAATGTAATGATGTACGTAAATGTAAATGAATATATTTGTACATGAATGATGTAATGAAATGTAAATGGTGCAATGATATATGAATGATATGTGAATGCAATAATGGATGAATGAAATGTAATGATGTACGTAAATGTAAATGAATGATGGATGAATGAAATGTAATGATGTAAGTAAATGTAAATGAATGTATTTGTAAATGAATGATGTAATGAAATGTAAATGGTGCAATGATATATGAATGATATGTGAATGCAATGATGGATGAATGAAATGTAATGATGTACATAAATGTAAATGAATGATGGATGAATGAAATGTAATGATGCAATGATATATGAATGATATGTGAATGCAATGATGGATGAATGAAATGTAATGATGTACGTAAGTGTAAATGAATGATGGATGAATGAAATGTAATGATGCAATGATATATGAATGATATGTGAATGCAATGATGGATGAATGAAATGTAATGATGTATGTAAATGTAAATGAATGATGGATGAATGAAATGTAATGATGTAAGTAAATGAATGATGTAACATAACGTGTATATGATGCCACGAAATGAGATGTTTATTGTGAAATTTATGATGAGATGAAGAAATGATTATATATGCATGTCATTATGAAATTGTATGTGTCAAGTATACTCAATCTTTAATAAGAAGATAACATCGTTTGTAAATGAATCTTTGTAACTTGTGCAACCAGTACTCTGCAGATGTATTATTATGAATGCAATCTATGTTAACCATGCAATGCCTATTTTATCAATGCAAAACCTAAGTGTCATTTCAATAATCATTTTATTCTGCTTTGTATCATCACTGAGCTTTATTTTAAAATGTTGAAAGTGAATACAAGCATCAATGATATGAGATAGACCAATGATGACCTGAGTATTTATTTCATGATTTTTGATATTGCAAGCGAACACAAGCATCATGGTATAAGATAGACAATGATGACCCGAGCATTTCTTGCATAAACAAACAAGAATTAATCATTTTCTTAAGTGAATTGACATGTCATTCATGATACTTGGTAGAGCACTTCCCGCGACAATTCACAAAGTAATAATGACTAACTCACAAATAGCAAAAAAAAGTATCATTCTACATCCTTGCTTCTCTAGTTCAATACATCATCGAGTAGCTCCAAAGAAATGATAAGCAAAAAAAATAAAAAGCGCAACAATTCAGATTCTACTTAATGTATTTTCAAATCATTATTCAGATTAGATCATCAGTGTTGAAATGTGTGTACTAATATGTGCATGATATTCTCAGATGTTCGACCAAATGATGTAACCTAAAGACCTATCCTAGGGGTCTCAGGGATTGATCAAAGATTAGTCTTGCCTACGTTATACACGCAGAGACCACGTAGTTCGACTAACACAAATTCTAATTTCAATTGATGTAGACTCTATTTTTATGTTTTCGATTTTCTGATGTTTTTGGATTTTGATGAACTTTCTGATGTTTTTGGATTTTTGAATGTTGTGATATTTTTGGATTTTGATTTTCTAATGTTTTTGGATTTTGATGGACTTTCTGATGTTTTTTGGATTTTTGAATGTTGTGATGTTTTTGGATTTTGATTATTTGATGTTTTTGGATTTTTTCAAGTATCGGCACTTGATGTTGTCATGTTTGACTACCTTTCCATTTAAGCTAAAAGTCCATTGTACCAAATAACACTAGGATGTTTCCCCCAAGCTAGGGTAAAACATGATATCCTTTCTATGATATGGATAGTGATAGTGATTATCTCGAATGATAGATGGAAATGATATGAAAGGAAACAATCGTAACAAAACTGTACCCAATAGATAGAAGAGCTTGGTGAAAATCACAAGTAGCGCTTGTTTGCCAGGTTTTCATCACTTGTTTTTATTGTGTCCTCTTTCTTTTTCTTTTGTATTTTTTTATTTTATTTTATATATATATATATTTTTTTTGTTTTTCCATCATCAAGACGCCTGTTTGCCAGGTTTTCATCAAGACAACTTTATGGACCGTGCACTAGGCATTTTCAAGTGTAGAATCACCTGAGATGAATGTTGTTCATAGGTTCCTCCAACATGTCTCCTTCTGGTGTAGACAGTCGGTATGCTCCTGATCCATAGACTGATATGATAACATAAGGCCCTATCTAGTTGGGTTCGAACTTTCCCTTCTTTTCTCTATTTGCCTAATTTCTAGGGTTTTCCCGTAGGACCAAGTCTCCGATCTGGAAGACTCTAGGCTTAACCCTATGATTATAGTTTCTAGACATTCTTTGTTGATAGGTTGTCAAATGATTGACAACTTTTTGTCGACGTTCATCAAGTAGCTCTAATTCTTGAAGTCTAGAGATCCTATAATCTTCATCTAAAATGAGTCCCTTTAGTGAAACTCGAAGGGATGGAATTTCTACCTCAATAGGTAATATTGCCTCTGATCCATAAACAAGAGCATATGGTGTAGCTCCTGTTGGTGTTCTGATGCTAGTCCGGTAAGCCCAAAGAGCAGGATTAAGTTGAACGTGCCAATCACGTCCTACTTCATTTACAGTCTTCTTGAGAATCTTTAGGATTGTTTTATTTGAAGCGTCTTCCTGTCCATTACCTTGAGGGTAATACGGGGTTGAAAAGCGATGTTGGATGTGGAACTTTTCACACAACTCTTGGACGTCTTGGTTCTTGAAAGTTCTACCATTATCGGTGATGATCGACTGGGGTATCCCATATCTACAAATGAGATAATTAAGTATAAAAGATGATATTTGCTTCCCAGTGATTGTGGTTAAGGGAACCGCCTCCACCCATTTTGTAAAATATTATGTTGCTGTGATAATGAACTTGTGTCCATTAGATGAAGATGGGTTGATTTTCCCTACCAGGTCTAATCCGCACTGACAGAAAGGCCATGTAGTTGCAAATGGATGTAGCTCCTGTGCCGGTGCATGTATAAGATTGCCATGAATCTGGCATTTTGGACATCTCTTGACAAACTGATAAGATTCTTGCTCCATGTGTGGCCAGTAATACCCCAAACGAAGGAGTTTCTTGGCTAAAGACAATCCACTTGAATGTGTACCACAAATTCCTTCATGGACCTCATGTAAAGTGGAAGCGGATTCGTTATGTTCTAAACAACGCAAAAGAGTATCATTTAGGCCTCGACGGTAAAGGGTGTCAACAATAATGGTATGCTTGGCGGATTGGTGTATGAAGTTGCGCTTTTGGTTGCGAGAAAGATCTGGTGGTAAGATATCATCTTTTAGATAAGTATAAATGTCTCCATAAATAGAAGATTGGGCACTATCCAAAAGGCTTATGGTTTGGGATTTGGGATTTGCGTATGCAGGATTTGATACTTGTTCTACAATAAATCGATAACGATCTTGCATTTCAGGAATTTGTAGAAGAGATGCTATTGTGGCCATGGCATCTACTGCTTTGTTCTCTAATCTTGGTATCTACTCAAATTTGATTTCTATGAAGTATTTTCTTAGATCATCTACCAGCCTCTTGTATAAAATCAGTGTGTCATCCTTAGTTTGGTAATCATTGTTGACTTGATAGATGATTAACTGGGAGTCTCCATATACCTATAGTTCTGTGATTTTCCAGTCAATAGCCACTTTAATTCCAAGGATCAAAGCTTCATATTCTGCCACATTGTTAGTGAAATGAAAGGTAAGCATGTATGATCACGGGATTGTGTGCCCAAGAGGTGTGACAAATAAAATTCCTGCCCCTGATCCATGTTGTGTGTAGGATCCATCGAAGTAGAGTTGCCATGGTTGTGTTGTAACGTTGAAGATATCCGCATCAGGAAATTCCATGGTCATAGGATGACTGTCAGATAATGGAGCTTCTGCTAATTGGTCGGCGATGACTTGTCCTTTGATAGCCCGCCTTTCAACATATTGAATGTCAAACTCACTGAGGAGCATGACCCACTTTGCCAACCTTCCTGTTAAAGCTGCTTTGCTCAGTAAATACTTGAGAGGATCATTTTTTGCAATAAGCTTGACAGTGTGAGTGAGCATATAGTGTCACAATTTTTGTGTTGTGAATACTACTGCTAAGCATGATTTTTCAATGAAGGTGTAGTTCACTTCATGTCCATTGAGTGTCCTGCTAATATAGTATATAGCCTGTTCCTTTCCTTCTCTATCCTCTTGTGCTAGCAAGGCTCCTAAAGAAATATTTGTTGTTGCGACATATAGCAACAATGGCTTGTCTTCACTTGGTGGCACCAAGATTGGTGGTGTCATCAGATAATGCTTGATTTGATTGAAAGTACTCTCACACTGTTCATCCCATTTAAAGGCACATTTTTATGCAAAAGATGGTTGAATGGATGACACCGATCTGCTAGTTGAGAGATGAATCTTCTGATGGACTGTAGTCGGCCTTGTAGAGATCTTAATGTACTGATATTCTTAGGAGGTGGCATTTCCATAATGGCCTTAACTTTTGCTGGATCTACTTCAATTCCCTTTGTAGAAACTATGTATCCTAGGAGTTTTGTTGATGTTACTCCAAAGGCACATTTCTTAGGATTCAATCTGACTTTGAATTTTTCCAACCTGTCAAATATTTTGGCCAATATCTCTAGATGTCTTCCCTGGTGTAAGACTTGGCTAAGATATCATCCACATAGTCCTCCATGAAGGTGTGCATCATGTCATGGAAGATTGTTGTCATAGCTCGCTGGTATGTAGCTCCTGCATTCTTTAACCCAAAAGGCATGACGTTCCAGCAAAAGGTGCCCCATGGACATGTAAATGTTGTCTTTTCTTGGTCTTCAGGAGCTATCTTATTTGATTGTATCCTGAAAATCCATCCATGAGTGATAGCATTTGATGGCCGGCTGTTAGATCCACAATCATGTCTATGTTTGGCAAAGGAAAATCGTCCTTTGGACATGCCTTATTTAAATCCTGAAAATCAGTACATATTCTAATGGTGTTATTTGGCTTTGAAATAGGTACAATGTTGGATATCCATTATGCATAATCAATAGATCTGATAAATCCAGCATCTAGTAGTTTCTTCAAATCATTTTTTACTAATAATGCAACATGTGGATGCATTTTTCTCAGCTTCTGTTTTACTAGTTTAGTGCCATCTGGTAAGGATAAGTGATGCATAATGAGATTTGTGTCCAAGCCTGGCATGTTAGAGTATGACCAAGCAAAATTGATGCATCGTTCTTCAAAGAATTTGACAAAATTTGGCTTTTCTATATCTGTCATGGATGCAACCAGGTGTAGGATTCTTGCTTTCTCTGTTGTGCCAATATTAATAGACTGTGTGGGTTCTATCAACACTGATGATCTTTCATGGTAATGTTGTGGGAGGATGTCAAAATTTCCATCCTTTGGTTCCTCAATGAGGTTTTCACCATTGGATGCGTTCTTTGTTTTTACTATTTTAGGATCTAATACTGCCATAGAATGGTTTTCACCATTAGATCCATTTTTTCCTTTCATATTTTTGTAATTGGAAGGCTTGACATCCTCCTGCCTAAAAGCCTCATTAAAAGAAGTATTGTTAGAACAAGTATCAGATTCCTCATAGCAAAGGTAATTAATAATAGCAGAGTCATTGTCAAAAGCAGGGAGATTGATAGGGTGTCGAGGTTCCCACTCTATAAGTTCGGGATGCAGTAAAGGTAATGAATCATTAGAGGGGTTGAGGTCAGCGATTGTGAAAGCTCGGACGGAAATGTTGTCTAGGTTGTTAGTGGTTATGTCGAGGCCTACAAAGGTATTTTCTTCCACATCATTTATCTCAATCGATGTCCATTCATCTTCACTTGAGTCATCGAAATTTTGTGTTTCAAAGACAATAGGATTAAAGCTCGAGCTTTGACCCTCTTCACGTTTGGGGGTATATTTTTTGATAATGTCGATCTGAATATCTTCATAGGAAACATCTGATAAGTTGTCCCACTCATATTCATTTGAATCCATCTTAGAGTTATCTCTTATTTGAAGAATACGCTCCACAGTTTTATTGGTTATTTCTGCTCTTGCTCCTTCAATGTATCCTAGTCCAGTTATACCATTTTGCTGAATTGTGAGGACTTGGATTGGTTCTGTCACACTTTGTTTCCCTTGGTCAAGAGATCCTAGTTCTGCTGCATATCCTAGTCCTGTTTTATCTTTATGTTGTAGTGTAAGAGGCTGGATTGGTTCTGTTATGCCTTGTTTCCTTAACCCAAGAGGTCCCTGTCCTGAATATCCCATCTTCTCCAGAATAGTTTTTCCCTTTCCATATTGATTTGTCTCTATGAGGTTACTTGTGGAAGTGGAAGCTTCCTCATCCTTATAAAGCCAATTTAGTATGGCCTTGTCTTCTGATTCTTCATCTAAGCTCCCAGCTTTTACAAATCTTCCATCTAATGTCGTTGTAGATTGTTCTGAATTGTGGGTGTTTGTAGATGGCTGTCCATACGTTTGTAAGGAAGGTAACATTTGTGATAGATGAAATGAGTGTCCAACACCATATTCACTTATTCCTTCGTCACTTATCTGCACTTCCTTGGTGAATTGATGTGATAGTGGAGCCAATTGTTCTTCGACATTTGAAGGTTTAGAATGTGCCACCCTTATCTCTTGTGATTTTTGTTGTTTTGGAAGCCACTTTGATATGAAGCTCTGCTATTGCTCACTATCTAATGTGCTAACTTCTCTATTGTTAGGTATGAATGTATCCTGAGATGTCTTCAATGCATGACAAGCTTGGGTGTCATTATAGTCTGCTGTGATTGTTACCTCCTATCCATTGACGGGAAATTTTAGGCATTGATGATAGGTGGAAGGTACTGCTTGCATATCATGTATCCAAGGGCGTCCCAACAGTATGTTGTATGTTAGTTCCCTGTCTAAGACTTGGCAGACCACCTTTTGGACAATAGGTCCCACTTGAATGGGTAATATGATCAACCCTTTAGAGGATCTTTCTTCCTCATCATATGCTTTGATTGTGATTTTTCTTCTTTTATCAATGGCTTCATCTGAGTATCCTAGTGCACGAATCAACTTTAAGGTACAAATATTTAAACCAGCCCCTCCATCTATCAAGACACGCTTTACATAGTGTTTATGAATGAGGACTTCAATGTGAAGAGCGAAATTATGTGGATGGGTGAGTGATACATCATCATGCTCAGAGAATGAAAGGAAATGAGGTGCAGATAGATGTCCTACCATAGCTTGGAACTAACACATATCCAAATTGTTAGGTACCATGGTTGATACAAGAGCTTGTTCAAGAACTTCTTTGTGTGATGGGGAAATATTTAAAAGTTCCAAGATGGATATTTGTGCCGGTATTTTCTGCAATTGATCGATGAGATTATATTGATTAGAGGGAGGATCCACAGATAGGGATGATATTGATGCTCCTTTCAATATAACTTTGGATTGTGCCCTTGTTGTGGCATTAACTGGTTGGTATTCTTGTTTCCCTTTGAGTGTGATTACATTGATTTGGTTTTCAGATTTATCCATATGTTGTACCAAATTGGTAGATGTAATGTCATTGTTCTGATTGATTTGGTTGCATAACTCTTCATCCTCCTTGGTAGTGGACAAACAAAGGATCGTTGTGTCATAAACATAACCAACGTTTTTACCTTTGGTGTTTGCGGAAGAAGATTCTCCCTTCTGATAATTGGGTAGAGGATTTTTGAATGTTGTATGATCTTTGTTTGTTTGGGGGCCCTCTACAAATAATTTCTTTTGATCTATGAGGTCTTGTACTGCATGTTTTAATTGCCAACAATTTTCAGTCATGTGGCCTTTATTTTGATGGTAGTGACAGTAATGTAAGTCATTCCACCATGATGGTTTGACTTGAGGGTCCCAATTTCTAGCCTCTTGTACTTGAATGAGTTTTTCATCTAAAAGTTCTTTGAGGACTGATTCCAATGATTGTCCTAATGGCATGAATTTCCGTTTATTGGATGGTTGTTGGAATGATTGGGTTTTTGTTTCTCCACTGTTTTGATTATTTCCTTGATCACTACTTTGCTTGATATTAAAACCATTGTTTTGTTTGTTTGTAGTGGTTAACGTCAAGGTGAATACTGGTTTAGATGTGTGTGTATCAATCATGGTATCGGTATTTTTGTTCTTTTGCCAAAATCTTGGCTTTTCGTTGTTGTTGTTAGAGGAATTGTTATTGTTTGAACCTTCAATGAAGTGTTTGATCATTCCTCTTTTGATTAGGGCTTCTTCGATTTTGAGCCCCTTTTCGATAACTTGTTCAAATGTAGATGGACATTGTAAGTCCAATCTGTAATTCATGTCATCCACTAAGTTATCAATGAACATCTCTATCTTCTCCTCTTCGGGAATAGATCTAGGGTATTTAGCAAATAGCCTTCTCCATCGTTGGAGAAAGGAAAGAAATTTTTCACCCTTTGCTTGTTTGGTGTTGTAGAGTTCTTTTCAGGTTACCCCATGTTGGATGTTGAATGAGAAGTGTGTTATGAACTTATTGATTAGTTCTTCAAAGGATTGAATCCCAGGTTCCAATTTAGAAAACCACTCCATGCAAGTGTTTCCTAAGCTCCTTGGAAATAATCGTAGTAAGTAAGAGTCCTCGTGTGAGAACTCTATGCTCATGGCTCGAAATTCTCGTACGTGATCAAATGGGTCGGTTCTTCCATTGTATTTGTTGTATGTTGGGTATTCACAATACCGTGGAAATGGTATCATGTTAATGCTTGAATCGAATGGATAAGGGAAAATGTCTTGCAATGAATATCTCTTTGTTGGCCCTTGTTGGATATTTTTGAATTGTAATTGTAACTGTTGAATTTGTTTTGTCAAAGCATCTATTTGATTTGGGTTTTCCACACTAGTTGTCTTGGGTGTGGTTGTTTCCTTGAGTTGATTGACATCAAAGTCTTTAGGAAGCTTAGCACCTTTGTCAGCTAATAATAGAAGATACTTTTCCATATCTTGCTCTAGCATCTTTTCCATAAATTTATGGAAATGAGGGTCTTGTTGAACTTTCTCGATTTCCTCTGTAGTTTTTCTTTCTCGTGTGAGTTAGTGAGAGGATCAGTGTTGCTATATCGTCCCCAAGGGTTTTCTTCAGCCATGGCTGCTATTCTTTCATTTTCCTCTTGTTGTTTTTGATATGCTGATCGTGTGAAAATAGGCATACAAACGTTAGAGATTTACTCTATACTTTGATCTTGGATTTTTGATTGAAGTGTCGAGGTTTTTGTTTTAAAATCTGATTTAGTCATGTCTAGTTTTGTGATGGAAGGATGATAAAAATCCTTGATAGGGAAATTTTGACAAAAAATCTCAGATTTGGAGATAATGACACTTTGCAAGATGTTTTAAGATCTAGGTGTAAGGGTAAAGTTTTCCCTTTGTATGACCTAAATATTCTGGACTAGTCAAAAAAATGTTCTTGATTGGTGAAAACCTTGTTATTGATATGGGAAAACTGACAAATTATCTTACCAACTCTCTGTTTTTCTAACTTTCTAGCGCACTAAAACATAAACCCTACGCGCTAAAACAGAGACTGTACGCACTAGAACAAAGGAGCTACGTTGGAATAGAGACCAAAAGCGCTGGAACAGAGACTCTACGTGCTAAAACAAAGGATCTACGCGCTGGAACAGAGACCACAAGTGCTAGAACAGAGACTCTACGTGCTAAAACATAGGATCTACGTGCTAGAATAGAGACCACAAGCGCTAGAACAGAGACTCTACGCGCTAAAACAGAGGAGCTACGCGCTAGAACAGAGACCAAAAGCACTAAAACAGAGACTCTGCGCGCTGAAACAAAGAAGCTACGCACTGGAACAGAGACCAAAAGCGCTAAAACAGAGACTCTACACGCTGAAAAGAGACCAGAGGTGCCAAGACAAAAACTATCTTATCCTATGAAACTCACTTGGTCTGGTATCGTATTGTATTGCTGGTTGTTGGATGTATTCTGGATGAATTCTTTGACTGTGATTGTGGTGTTGCCTAAGAGCTCTTCTTTGATAAAATGCTTGTGAATCTAAGGGAGCTATAGCATAGTCATCCATATAACCTCTAGAAAAATCATGATACCTATGAATAAAAGTCCTATGTTGGAGTAGAACTTTCCTGCTTTGATACATAAATCGTTGTTTTCTTAGAAGTTGTTTGTACGCAAGTGTTTTCTTTGGTTTTCGGATTCGTTTGGCAAGAGATTTCTTGACAAACTTGGTGGATACCCAAATTGAATCATGAGAACTCTACAAGTGTTTTGATTTTGAGGATTCTCTTGTGATGATCTTATCTGAGTTTAATGATAGAAAACACAGCAAGCAAGAATAGAATGGTTGTCTTTAAAAATCCTAGAATCTAACAAATAGTGTATGTTCTTAAGAATCAAGCATGATTCTTTTTTATTTTCACTGGTTTATAACAGATAATACACTTCAGATAGACTCACTCCTAGAGACAAAAGGTCATTGTTATATACTCGAACGGCCCACAGCTTGGAATTGCGTTGACTCACACAGCCATGTCACCCCCTAGAGGGCGCCCGTGTTTTTGTCTTTTCCAGGTGCGTACTCAGAGTGACGGAAGTGGATACCGGATCCCCTGAGCAAACAGTCCTTGGCAATTATATGGTGAGTGCTTGAGGGTAGATTCTTCCCCGCCCCTGTAACGCTGAGTATTACAATGTTTAGAAACTGACAAGCGTGCTTCTAGTTCTAGGTTCTTAGATAGGGTTTCCGTTCGGAGCGGAAAATGGATAAACTCCCTTGAGAGACCTCCCAATCTTTAGAACAAAGATTTTGGGGATGGTTATCCTGCACACTTCCATTGAAAGAGGGTTTCCCCAAATTCACATAAATTTTTAAGTGGGTTGGAATACCATGGCTTTTGGCTGTCCCCACTCAGGTCGTTCCCGTAGGGTGAGTACCTTTTCCCACTACGGTAGGCCTGTCTAAAGGTTTTAAAAAGCTTGAAAAGTGCGTAAAGTAATGGTGAGTCTCGTATTTTGATACACCCAGTTAAGGGGAGAGCATAAACCTATCACCCAATCACAGCAAAGAAATTGTTCTTTTTAAATCCCAAAAGACAAGTTAACTAATCTATATGGATATATTGCTCCATAAAAACATGATGTTCAATTTTTTTAATTTCAAAAAATAAATATGAAGTTTCTATCCTAGGATTGATCAATTTTTATCTATTTCTATCTTAGGATTGGTAAATTTTAACCATTTCTATCCTAGGATTGATAAATTTTAACCATTTCTATCCTAGGGTTGGTAAATTTTAACCAAGAAAGTAGACAGAAATAGAATCTGGCCGCAGACACGTCGGATCCAGATAAAAGAAATGATTTTGAAGATAAGAAAGTGGCGCACTGAAACAGTGACTCGACACGCTGAAATGTAAACCCGACGCACAGGAACAGTGACGTGGCGCGTTGGAACAGTAACTCGGCGCGCTATAACAGGAACCCAACGCGCTGAAACAGGAACCTGGCGTGCTGCAAAAACTCACGATCCCACGAAAACTTTCACGCCGATACCTGTAGGACACAATTTTCAAAATTTTAGCAAAATATGGGGTTAAACCCCACGGTGGGCACTAATTTGTAAGCAGTAGAATGGGGAAAACAAACTAAACAATGCATCTACGCTTCTAAATAGGACATTGCATCCAAGCTTTAATAAATTTAAACTAATTTAAACTAAAAAGCTTCAGAAATTTATCCTATTGCTCTCTAACTCTAAATATTTCTCTAATCTACTTAGCTCTCAGATTTGTAAGCTAATTAAACTGTTGAAATGACACTTAGAGAATGAGAAATGAACTAATTCTATTCCTATGTGATTAAATATGCAAATCTATTGTAATGGCAGCCATGACTGCAAATGTTGGATGCTTGATTGTTGCATGATGGATGTTGAATGAATGCTTTGAATGCTTGATTGCTTGGATGCTTTGGAAACCTGCAAAGTAAGATTGCACAAGTTGGTATCCATTTCCTGTAGCCCAAGAGCTGTATTTATAGCTTTCACGGCAGCACAATTGCACATGAATACGGGATGAGGGGCTGTGATTCCATCTGGAGAATCCAAAGGCATGGGATGAGAAGATGGAGCTGATCATGGAGAATGGTTTCTCCCCATGAAAACACCAGGCAAGATAAGAGGGAAGGTGGGTGGAAGGTTGTTGAGAGAACTTCCTGCAAGTTTGTCCCTGAAGCTTTTCTCGTGAATGGCAGTGCCATTAATTAAATTTTGAAAAATTTAATTTTATTGGTGAGTGAATAGTGGTAAAATTTATGCATAAATTTAAATATTTTAATTTATTTAAATTTAGAAAAAAGAGGATTTGAATAATTTAATAAATCAAACTATAGGGTTTGTTTATTAAATTAAAACAAAGGGAAAATGATAATTAAATAAAAGATTTTAAAATATCTTTATTTAATTAAGAAGAGATGTGATAAGGTAATTAAATAACACAAATTATTTAAGTTTGTGTATTTAATTTATGATAGAATTATAAAGGAAGTAATAATGATAATAATTAAATAAAACAAAGTTTTTAATTTTGTTTATTTAATTATGAGAGAAATGATATAATGAAAGTGATAATAATTAAATAAAACAAAGTTTTTAATTTTGTTTATTTAATTAGGAATAGAAGAATTAATAAATGAACTTAATATAAATAAATATTTCCATTTATTTACTAAGTAGAAGAATTTAAGATTAATTAATCAAATAAGGCGTATTCAATTAATTAGATTCTCCAGACCATTTTTAGGTGTCTACACTAAGAACCAAGAAATAGAAAAATGCAAAATGAATAATGCCAATGTATGCTCCCACTTTAAAGGAATTTCTACACACTCTTCTGTGAGCAATTCCTTTAAAGTAGCAAATGAAAAATGAAAAAAAGAAACAAGAAATGAGATCCAACTTGGAAATCGCTTATGCCAAGTCATACATTCCCAAGTAAGGTTGTTTCGTGTGGAGGAAAAATGAACAAAAGAAAGAGGGGTTGCCCCTAAAAAGGAACACACCAAACACAGAAGGGATCTATGGATTTGGGGTTAGTATGTTCATTGCTGCAATGTGTTTATTAAAGAGCTCAAAACTATCATCATTCTCCAAATACATAGAACTGGAAGAATGACACAAAGAGAGCAAAAAAAAATCCATTTTGGGTCAACATGGAAGAGACATTGCGGTCTCACACTTTGCATCATCCCCAAAAGGAAACTACTAGCAAATGAAAATGAATAGGTGGACGAAAATGGAAAAATCCTTTGGGTCCACATGAAAGAGACATTGTGGTCTCAATTCCTTGCATCATCCCCAAAAGGAAAACATAAGAAAAGATAAAGGAAAAAGGGAAAGGGATATTTTGGGTCAACATGGAAGAGACATAGGGTGTCTCAATGCTTTGCATCATCCCCGAAAGGAAAACACAAAACAAAAGAGAAAAAGGAAAAAGAAAGGAAGACCGTTTGGGTCAACATGGAAGAGACATAGGGCATCTATATGATTTGGGATATCCCAAAAGGAAAACAAAAGCTAAAAGTGAAAAAGGAAAAAGAAAGGAAGACCATTTGGGTCAACATGGAAGAGACATAGGGCATCTCAATGCGTTGCGTCATCCCCGAAAGGAAAACACAAAACAAAGTGAAAATAAAAAGTGATTTACTACATATAAAAGAATGAAGGTACAAATAGAAGAAGTGCACAAAGATAGAGAATATTAAACATTACATTATAGGGGAACACGATATGCACATATAGTCACACCAAATAAAAGAAAAATAAAAATGGAAAATGGAAAAGGCTAGTAGGCCAAATGCAAGTCAACCATCTAACAAGTCATCTAGCTTCCAATAATGTTTAGTGTATTGTGAGGGTGATTAACTATCCAAAGGCACAATTGCAAGTGAAAAACTAGGGGAAGTACCAGGTTCATCACTTTTGATATGAGATATCTCAGTGAAGCTCATAAATGAGGAAAACAATGTATTTAATTCATCATCTATCTCATCGTCAATTTTTCTTGTTTCCTCGTCGTCATCTAAGTTGATCACATCAGGAGGATGAATGGTAATTTCCAATGAAGGGTGTATTAGGAGTTGTTATTGTATCGGATCATTTTGTTGTGATGGTTGTGTTGTACTATTTTGTAGTTGGTCAGGAGGAGGAGGGTGGTCAAGTATTGCTTCTATCAAATGTGGATTTTTATTTTCTTTGCTTTCTTTTGCATGTAACTGACAAGCAAGGAGATGAAAATGATGCCTATGCACTCTAGCACCTTGGTTTCTTTTAATTATATTTTGAAGTTGTGTAGGAGTAAGAGCGGGTTGATCCACGATAGGCTCCTTGTCTTCCTGAGAGGGAGGAATGGAAGGAACTGAAGAATGTGGGTCAATCACTTTCTCTTTCACTTTATAAACTTTTTTAATGAGGGGAGGCATGATGGGGTTAGTTTCATTATCTCTTGGCCATTTAGATGATGAAGGTGAAGTGTTTATTGTTGGTTGCTTGGAAGGTTTTAATGTTTGTCTAGGGTCAGAGTTAGGTTGAAGCATTGTCTCATCTAAGATAGGAGTGTCAAAAGTTGGAGAGGACATGTGGCAAAGAGACAATTTGTTTATTCATTTGGCTTTGAAATTTTTATAGGAATGAAAAGGAAGTCTCTGCGAGAGGTGATGGTTTCCATAGGTTTAGGACAAAAGGATTCCAAGGAAAAATTACCTTTAGAAGACAATGGATTAAAGCCACTATGGTGTACAGTAAATATCTCATTGTAAAGTAGAAACTTCAAACATTTGTGAAAGACTGAAGGGACAACTTTCATTGAGCATAGCCAAGGATGACCTATCCACAGATGAAACTCATCCAATTGTGGAATAATAGATTATGTTACATCCAATGTTTTAGGTCCTATCTATATTGGGTGTATGATCAATCTAATCGTAGGGCACATAAACCCATGATGTGTTTTAATACATGTTGTTGGTTTGTCATAATCATCTTGATCTAGATCATGTAATACCAACAATTCTTCCATGATCACATTCTCACCACATGTGATATCTATTAATATCCCATTCATGGGCTTATCATAGATGTGGCCAGCTATGTAAAGAGGATCATCAGGAACGTTTTTATGTATATTGTGAGAACAAAAAGTAATATCAAGAGATTTTTTAATTTGGCTCGTATGAGGGATAAATTATATCATTCCTACCATTTCATCAATAGGATTAACATGTGTAACATTTGGAGTAATATCATGTTGTTCATCATTTGTATCGACATTCATCACATCATTGTTTGAAGGTTCACTGGCTTTACAAATGAAACATTATGTTTAGGCATTGGGTTGGTTAAAAATTGAAGATTCTCATTGGATGGGGCAATAGATGGATTTCCTTTAACATCAACATTTGAAATGGATAGACGGCCATAATCAATGAGGTCTTGCACTAGGTGTTTGAGACGCTTGCATTGTTCTATGTCATGTCCATTTTGGCAATGAAAATGACAATAAGAATTTTGTTTAAAGGTGGGTGGTAAAGGCTTGGTAGGATCAAGTGGTTTGAATGTAGGAAAAGTGATCATTTGTTGTTGTATCAGTTGATTCATTGCATTATGGAGGGTATCAGGTAAAGGGGTAATCTGTCTCTTCGGGTCCACGTAGGTAAAGGGCACGACTACTTTAGTGACTGCCACTTCAGTATTAACAAGTTGAGTTGGTTTTGGAGGAGGGGGATTGAACTGTAAGAAGCCTTTTTTTGGTTTTATAAAGTTTTATGAGTTGTTTTGGTTGCTTTGTTTAGACCTCTCATCTTGGCTAGAATTGTATTTTGCATCATGACTAGTAACCAAGTTGTGATAGTCCCAAAGGGTTGTGCATAAATGCATGAAAGAAGGAAATTTCATCATGGTCAATTTATCCTAAATGTGAGTTTGAAATTTTTCAATAAAAATCTTTTGGAGATGTGAATCAAGAACCTTGACATCTACTTGAGCATACAATGACTGATAACGTGAAATGAAATTAGTTACTTTTTATCTACATTTTGTTTACACCTCATTAAATCAACCATTATCTTTTTGGGAATCATATGGACTTGGAAGTGACTTATAAAGGCATCAACAATCTCATTACATGAATGAATTGAATGATTAGGTAGAGAGGAAAAACACTCCAAGGCAGTATCTTTTAATGTCGTAGGAAACAGTTTAGCTAACAATTTATCATCAAGGAAAAAATCACTACATAAGGTGGTATAGGCATTTACACATGATTAGTAGGGTCTCCTTTCCCTCCGTACTTCCCAAACCTAGGCATTTCAATTCCTTGTGGAAGCAGTGTTTTAATATTTCCAAATAGAGTGGGCTACTATAGACATAGTATTTGGGTTGTGCATTTTGGCTTTGGTTTATGGTAGATATTTGTTGTTGCATGGAAGAAATAGTTTGAAAGAGTTTTGTAATGAGAGGGTCAGTGTAAGTGGTATGAGGTGGAAGAGAGAATGGTGATGGAGTGTAGGGAGTGTTAATACAAGTGAAGGGGACACTAATAGGGGTGAAGGTGGTGGATCATGGAATGTTTGATGCCACAAAAGAACTTAGAATGCTAGTTGGAATAGCGAAAGGAGTCACATGACTAACTTGGTGCATGGTTGTTTTAACTTGAGGGGTGCTATAGGTGGGTATGGGTACTACAGTTGAAGGAGGAGGAATGTGAAATCCTCCTTGGCTAACCATAGTGTTTGTTGGTTGAGATGTGCTAGAAGTGGAAGAAGCATGTTTGTGATATATCTCAACAATTTGTTTCATAAAATCTAAGCCTCCATCACTTTCAAGCATTCTATGGATGTTTTCTATAGTGGGAATGGTAGTGGATGAAATTTTTTCAAGACACAAGTTATGTTGGAGATGTGCTAAGTGCTCATAAATGTTAAATAATTTGTCTTGTGGAAGGGAATAAATTTTGTGTCAACATGCATTGTAGGGGAAGGAAAAGGTGTACTAGTGGCAATATCCATGAATAATGCACAATTTTCAATAACAGGAGTAGGAGCTTTGGATAACCCAAGGTCCACAACGAATGTGCTATCATAGGAAGTCATGAGTCGAGAACTTCACATCACTAAAGTATTATCAATAGGATACCAAACACTCATCCAAATACTAAAAAAGGTGGGGTGGATGCAAATGCATTGAAAACTAGGAATAATAAAATGAAAATACCAAAAATTCTATAAACTGAAAGAGGAATGTAGTAACAAAGAAAAAAATGCAGAAAATACTATGAAAATGACATAAATTGTTGTGCAGAAAGTGCAATTGGACTGATTCACAAAGGGTGGCAAATGAGTCCAGGGGTGAATTTTTTGATGACTTTTTAGAAAATTTAAAATGATTTTTATGCTTTTCTGATGCCAAACTAGGATGCAAATGCAAAATTTTAGTATTTTTAATATTTTGAAATGCAAAAATGAAATCTATATGAGATATTCACTAATGCAATATTGGAAACCCTAGGATGCAAAAATAATGTAAAATATAATGCAATGAGTCCTAGGATATAAATGTGGATGCAAATTAGAAAGATAATGTTCAATATGCAGGTTCACCAAAATGAACCAAAGATTTTTGTGGTTTAGGATGCTATAACTCTCTTACTCAATTAAGATCTTTCACCTAAATGAGAGATAGATCCTACGTAAAATATAGGTGGTTCACTCAAACTAATGAAAGTATAATGAAAGTATGCCTAAATACAATGATCTAAGTAAAATGGACTAAAGAAGTAGACTGATTATTTATGCAAAACCTAAGAAATATTAAGTGTTTGAAAACACATTGTGATATGTAAAATTGAAGTAGAAACATGCATAAATGAAAACAAAACTTAATAAAATTGAATAGATTTCACCTCGAGGAAGAATTTTGATGTTGGAAGGTTCTGGAATATTTTAGAAATCATTGTTGATGGCCACTAAGACTCATTCACCACAAATGGTGAATCAGTCTAGGTTATAGTAAATTCTGCTGAAATAGGTTTTAGGATGGCGGGAATTGAAATCCTTAGAAATCAATCTTTCCATCCTGGAAGTGGGACTCATTCGGCACTGATGGCGAATCAATCCACCTACAAAAAATTGCAAATTCAAAAGTCAACTTTGTGGGTCTAGATCTGCACTTGTCTTGTTGTCGGGTTGACAGAACCAAATCTATAGAAAGTGGGTTGAATGATGTCTCCAAGCTTGAATTAAGTTAGTGTTGACTTGAACAGATTTGATGACTTATTGACCATGTTTCAACACCTATCTATTTGAAAAATCTTCCTACAAGACCTACAAAAACCAATGCAAAGAGGGGAGAAATGGTTGAGGGTTAGAGTATAGGGATTTTCCATGGTCAAATCCCACTTTGGTAATCAAACCCTTGATAAAATGAAATGAAATAAGAAAGGAATGATGAACAAATAACATGCAAGTGTCATGAACTCACCAAACCCTTGTTGTTGAAGTCTGAAGATATGTCAATGGATTCTCCAAAGATGCTTGATAATTGCTTGATTGAATGATGCTATGATGCTTAAATGGATAGAAGAATGAATACTTGAATGAATAGGTGAATGGGAGTTGAAATGGATAGAAAAACACTTATTCATACACAATTGTGCCCTAATTTCCCAAAAATACAACATCACAGGCCAACTTAAGTTCTTAATGAATAAAAACGTGAAAGAAATTTGAAATAATTTTGAATTTTGTGCCAAGAGGGACTCATTCATCACCCATTGCGAATGGATCCCACTCAAGGCATGCAAGTGGGTGTCAGGAATTAAGTTGTCTTTAATGTTGTTTTTTGAGTTTGTATTAAAAATACACTTAATTAAGGCATATAAGTGCATAAAGGGGCCAAATAAAGCATAAGAAAGGTGTAATTAGTGATGAAAAGCCTAGAAAAGTGTGAAAGTTTGTTACAAGACTTTACAACACTTTGAAATAAGACTAGATAAGGGATAAAAAGGGGATATTCAGGTGAATTATAAGAAGAAGAGTCTAGAAAAGTGAGAAATGTGTTACAACACTTCACAACACCTTCACAAGACATCATAAATTCTTAATAATTTGAATATTCAAGACCTAATGTGAATGTATAAGTCACATTACAACATTAAATTTAAGTAAAATAAGCCAAGCTTCATAGGAAAAGACCTAAATGACCATGAAAATGTTCAAAGATCCATTTTTCTATGGTACATCTCCTTAACATTGATAATCATTCTTTTGGGATTATTGATGTGTATGCTTCTAATGATGCTACAAAACACTCTTTTCTTTGACCTTGGATTGTTGATTCATGGCCAATTGCTACCTAGCTTCTATGTGAGGATTTCAATATGGTTGAGATGGTGTATGATAAAGATGGAAATTTTCCATTCAGATGGATAACTAGCGAATGGAAGGAGTAGTTTTACATGCACAATAAATTGGGGTTTTTTTATCCCAATATTGGCCACCTCCATTCTCATTCCCTCTAACACACTTGGTGTAATTATGGGGCTGAATTTGATAGGATATTTAAGTGCCTTGTTCGTGCCATGATCTCAGCTCAATATTTTTTCTCTTTTGATAGGTCTTCACTCCTGATTAAGTTGTTAGTGGATGTGACTTTATTAGATCATTTCCCTATATCTTTTCACATTGAATGGGAGACAAGATAGCCTCATTCCTAGAAGACTCAGTTCTTTTTTAACATGTTTTTACTCTATCATAAACCCATGTTGGCCCACATTTGTAGGGTTTGGAATTTGGCATGTAGGCCATTTCAATATATAGCATGGAATAGTTGGTGGAATGATGCTATCACTTGCACAACAAGATTTCTCTACATTTATGGGTGCCAGTTGGCCATTTTTCATCATCAGTCTTATGAGGCTACCACAGATGAGCTGTGTCCAACCACCGAGGCTCTGGTAGCTAGCCGTTTCTCTCCATCACTACAAGTCAGGGCGGCAGAATAAAGGCACAAAAAGCAAGTGGCAAATAATTATACTACCAGAGGTGTGTAAATCAATGCCAAGTTGCACTAGTTAAAAATCAGTGATCATACTTCAAAGGAGTTTTTTCTAGCCCTACATGCCAGACACTCATCTCCAGGTGTCAAAAAAATTAAAGAAGGAACCCAAGTGCTTTCTGAACTACCTAAAATTGTCCAGCCCTTTGTTAGGCACTATGAACAAGTTTTCACTGCTTAGGAGTACATGTCAGATCAACAACAAGCCCTTCAGGATTATCTTGTTGTTGTGTCAAATAGGCTATCTTCAGCCTAGATAGCCTTTTGTGACAAATTTCTCACTATTGAAGACTTGAAGGTGGAACATAGATTTTTTGCACCTACTTGCTTTTTATCACTAGCTCGATGAATGCAAAACTTAATAGAAATGAACCAAACTGAAAGTGTGCACCTAGAATCTTGATGAAGGCTAGAAATTGATTCTAGAATGTTGCTAATGCTGATTTTTAGGCCTGAAGGGACTCATTCGCCATTCTGCACAAATTAGTCCCAGTTTTGCAAAACTGAACCAGAGCTCATTTTAGACAAAAGGGTATCTAAAAATGCAAAAAACCAAAAAATGACCCTGGAGCAGGACTCATTCACCACCCATAGTGAATGAGTCCATTTTTGAATTTCCAAATATTCAAAAGTGAAATCCAGAGCTTTCAGTTTGTAGTTTGATTCTCTATAGGTGTCCACTTTTGAACCTCTAATTTTTGAACCTGTAAGTGGATTTTTGTTAATATTTTTACTTGAACAAAGACGAGAAGACTTGAATGACTTTGCAACTTGATCTTCAATTATTTACAATCTTCTAAGAGACCTAGATTTGCAAACACATAAGAAGAGAAGAAGAAATGGTGAATGTTAGGGCATGGGGGTTTGCCTAAGTCAAACCCATTTTAGGTAATTAAACCAAAATGATGAAAGAAAGTAATGAAGCATGAAAAATGGAATGGATTACCTTTCCATGATGATAGATCTTGAAATTATGCAACAATACATGAAGATTAAGCCCTTGAATATTTTAGAAAGCTAACTTGATGACTTCTAATGAAGAAATCCTAGCTTGCTTGACTTGGATGAAAAGATAGATGATGGATGAATAATGAGAGATGTAAAAATGAGTTGTTAGATGTAAAATGAGGATAAAAACACTTATTTATAGACAATTGTCCCTTAGTATCCCGATTATACCTCATCACAGGCTGACATGTAGAAAAATTAAGGTTAAAACCTAATTTTTCCCGCTCAAACCCCGAAAATGACTCAAAATGGGACTCATTCACCACTATTGGTGAATGGGTCCCACCTAGATGGAACTAATTCCCCAGTACTAGTGGACGGCTCCCACATGGGTCATTTTTACTAGCTGGAGTGCCGAGAAGTAAGAAAATTAGGCTTATATGATGACTATGTTGGTTATTTGATCAAATTATGCATTGAGATGCACAATATGGGTTAATAGAGGTCAATTATTGATGATGTAAATGTCAAATAGGGCTTGGGACACATAATTAAATGTGAAATTGTAATTAAATACACTTTACAACACTAAAATGAGGTCCATAGAATATAGGAAGGCACAAGAACCAATGTGAATGTGCAAGACACATTACAATACTTGGTTAAAGTTAAATTTACTTTACAAGCCTTCTAAATGAATGTGACGATGTAATTAAACATGTTAATAATGTTGAATTAAGGAGAAATAGGTTCATTAGGTCTAGAAAAGTGTGAAAGTCCTTGACAAGACTCGATAACACCTTTGCAAGACATTGTTAAACACATTTTATTTAGTGTGCAAGGGTTGAAGACCTAATGTGGATGCATAAAATGTCTCACAACACCTAAATCAAGGCCCCATTAAGTCCTGTTATCATGAATTATTCCCATGTCATGAAAAAGGTCCTTTTTTCTATGGCACATTTAGCCCCCACTTCAGTGAGAGGATGAACTTCAAACTCACACTAAAGTAGACATTCAAGAGAGATCCACATGTACATATACAAAATGAAAAAGATCAAGGAGGTTGCACAAGCTCCCAGGATCGACAATCCTTTAAGTCAAACTGTCAAGATACAAAATCATGCAGTGGCAAGAACTAAAGGAAAGAAAGATAGGGTAAAAATCATGTACTCACTCTAGGGCCATAGAACTAGTTGTTTGCAGGGTGAGAAAGCCCAAAAAGAAGTGGTTTAGTGAGAAAGTCATGCCATTGTGTAGGCTTCCCACCATATAATGAGAAAATTCATGGCAATGTGTCAACTTCCCATCATACTAACCACAACAAAAATGCTTTTGTAAATTTTTTTGAATGATATGTAATTTAAGTTTTGTTAAAGGAGATAATTTTTTTGTTCATGTGAGGTCTTCTTCTTAGGGAGCATTGTGCCAAATGTCTCCAAGAGAGGATAGGTCAGGATATTAGACTGTTATCCATGGGATGCTTTGTTCTCATCAGGCCACTTCAGTTTGATCATTGTCTCCATTGCCAGATTGTTATCCATGGTATGCTCCATTCACATCAGGCCACTTCAGTTGATTATACACTCTTGGAAGGCATCAAACCCAATGACACCACGAAGGAGAGGACACATCACAAGAAAAATTAAATCACACCATGAAATTCACAAGTAAATTTTACCTATGTATGCCCCCACTTTAAAGTGGTTGTTAACATCATTACTATGAGCAATTGCTTTAAAGTAGAAGAGAATAACATGAGAGCTTATCCGAAAAGACCTATGCCAAGTCATATGTTTTCGGTAAGTTGTGTCATGAAGAAAGGGAGTATGTCATATGCGATTCAATCTTAAGAAATGTTGTCCACATCCCAAGCTTGCTCTTATATGTTCATAATAGGTTAACGATTAGCCAAAGGAGACAATGACAAGTGACATATGGAGATGAGGCTTTCTAACCCTTTTCCCCCACTTAATATAGGACAAAGGTGAGCCTAGCATAAATGACTGTATGCTGCCCCTTGCAAGGGATGTGAAACATGTAATAGTGAGTATGTTATGGTACCAAAACTATTACAAGGCATGGAGCAGCAACTAATGTTATTTATATATTCATTTAGGATGTACCAAGGGTAAAGATTTCTTGGAAAAATGGTTGGTGATGGTATGGATATTGAGTGAAGGGTTGTTGGATGGGTTGATGGATATGAAAGGAAAATCATGAAGACCATGAGTTGGAAGAATGAGGGTGGGTGTATTGTGAGCTTGTTTCTTAGTACACATAGGGTGATGATGAAGGGTTGAATTGTGTTGAGTAACAATAGTGGTGAGGATATGAGAAGAAAGCTTGAGTTGGTTGTCTATTTTCTCGAAGGTATCATCCTTATGTGTCATAATATAAAACCTAGGAGGAAAGCTAATATGTTTATCACATGTCATAATGGAAATTGGAAAGATAGCTTCATCGCTCGTAGTGGAGGCATCAAGAGAAAGATAGCTAGGAGTCTCATGGTTACTAATGATTGGACTTTTTTGTTCAAATAGATGTTCCACCACAATATCTTGAACACTAAACTATCTTCTTCATGTGTAAAGAGATTAGGAGGAGAAAAGTGGAGATTTTCATGATTATTGATACTAGATAAGGTAGGGGAAATGATTTCATCTTTGTGTGTCATGATGTTGTTGCAAGGGGAAGGAGGACGAAGACAAGCAATATTTGCATGATCTTCAATAATTGTGTTTTATTTCCTCAAGATACTATTGGCATATGGCTCGAGGAGATTGTTTATGGCTTCTAGGGTTGTCATTGATGACAACTAAAATCATTATCTTGGTCTACAAAATAGGATCTACTTATACTGGCAGGAATTGTAGAAGACAATGTGTTACCGACAGAAACCATGAAGAACAAGGTATCCGATCAGCAAGTCGATTTGCATGCTTCACCGGATTATAATTTTGAGTTTTGGATCTCTGAGAATTTTTTTTGAGAATCTATACTATATTTTTGTTAAGTTTTGTGGTATTGCATTAATCGGTGTATAAGTTAGGAGATTCGGTTGGATGCTTTGGCAGAATGTTTTTTCTGTTTGTGGTCGACCTAGTGAATGTCGCATGTCATAGATGTATACGGAATAATTTGTTAATTGTTTCTTGTATTGGTTATATTGTTTTGGGTCATAGCTATGTCGTAGCCAACCTTGATGGGTGCACATTAATTGTAACTTGTGATTTGAGCTGACTGTTGAAAGGATATTTCATGTTTTGTTAAATCCAACTTGAAGCGGTTAAATCTTTGTAGTGGGTATATATATGAGTTTGAGTAATTCATTTTAATATATGAGTGTGTGAATGGTGTGAAGTGTAAGTGTGTGAAAAGAGAAGAGTAGATGCATGTAAGTGAATATCAGAAGATCTGTTGAGTGAATTCTACTTGTGTAGAAGGGTTTTTGTGCAACATAGTAGAAGTGTGAATTGGACATAAGGTCAAAAACCTAATTAATGCACTTCATTGGAACTGAATCCAAGCATTTGTAGATGATATCTTCTTAGTTCAACTTTTTATTGTAATCCAAACATTTTGTAAGGTAGTGAGCCTTCCTTCTTTTGGGTAGTGAACTCTAGGTAGTGTGCTTGAATGCATGAGCATTCCCTTTTTTTCATACTTTTAACATAGTGTAAATTGTGGATTAATCTCCACTTTGGGTTTTCCCCTAATAGTGGTTCCACTTAAAAATATTGGTGTTATGGTGCTTTGATCATCTTGTTTATGTGCTTGCATCTTTATTTATGTTTATGTGTTGTAAATGGTTTAAGATTTGGATTTAAAGTTTAAATATTGTTGAACACTGATTCACCCCCCTCTCAATGTTCCCTAAGTCCAACAACTCGTATTAGAGCATTGGTTCATCTGTAGAAGTTTAACAACTTGAGGTGGATCTTGCAATACAATGGACTCTGGCCGTATTCAACAGTAGCTTATGGTGGCACTTGATGATCTTGATCAGTCTAAAGCAGAAGTCATGGAATTAAAAGAAAATCTTTTGGATTCTTAAAAATTCATTCAATCATTGAAGGAAAAAGTCAATGAGTCAAGAGAACAGAGGAAGGAACTTTGTGATCAGCTAAAGTAGAAAGAGAATAAAAGGTTGGAAGATATCCATCTGAATTGGACCCTAAAGGAGAGAACAAAAGAATGTGAAAAACTTGCTAGGAATAATGCTACTCTAAAACTTGAAACGAATCTATGGTGATGAAGCTAACTAAGGATATTGAAGAAAGAAAGAAAAATGAGGAGAATATGGCACTGCCATTTAAAGAAAATAATGAAGTATGAAATAGGGTAAATACTGAGTTCATTAAGCTAGAGATTGAACTACAACAATCTAGAAATAATGGACAAGAGCTTGAAAGACAGATAGTTGTTCTCAGTGATGAACTCACTAGTGAAAATGAGTACAAAGAGAAGTTTAGGATTAGTTCTTCTAAACTAGATGAGCTGACTAAAGGACAAAAGAATGCAAATGATACGCGGGGTCTTGGCTATGAGAAAGGAGAAAGCACTGGATCTGAACACAAGGATTCCAGACAAGGAAATCAGATGAACAAAGGCAGAAGGTATCCGATAAGACAACCCAATGCTCATAATTTTAATGCTTACAAATTTGCTTCTAATAATTTTTTTCATATGGCTTCTCAGTGTAGCATTAAAATAAATTCAAGCAAACCATCATTTTTGGGTTAGTGTTATAGTTGTAAGAAGTTTGGTCATAAGTCAACTGAATGGAGAAGTATGTCTGTCAATGTAAGGAATGTTAAATGCTACACCTATGGAGAATTTGGGCATGTTGCTAATCAATGCAGATTAGGAGGAAATCAGTGGAATGAATGGTCTAGAAAAAGAAATTTAGTGTGTTACAATTGCAACAAATTTGGTCACATTGCAAGACTCTACAAAAACAAAAAACATGGACAAAAGAGGTCTGGTATACAGAGGAAGAATCTCACAAAAAAATGACAAAGGAAAAGGGAAAGTGTCTATGGAAGAGATAAGAGATCAGGTGAAGAAAACATGCGTAAAGAAGAGTGAATTTGATGAAGGAATTAAGCCCATACCAGAAGCAGCCTTCGGTAATCCCTCTGGAAATTGATCTTAGACTATTGGCCTAGGGGATGTTTTCAAGACAAATATTTTGATCCCCTATCATTAGCTGGCATCGAAATGCAGGAAATTGACAATAGTTGTGATAAAAGTTTGCAAATGCATTAGTGATCTGTTTTGTAGAAATATGAGAAGTAAAAGGTCTGTAGATGAATTTTTTGCTTGCTTTCTGAGAAAACAAAGTACCCAGAACTCTTAGGGAAAAGTGTTTAATGTAGCTAAAAGGTTAGGTGCTCGAAGTTATAAAAGGGTATTTGGAACCCTCATTTGTCACCTTGCATTGAAGAAGAATAGAAGGAGAGCCTCTATAGCAAAGTCTCAAAGGAGGAAAGAAAATTTGGTGGTGAATTCTTTAGGTATTTCAGTTGCTTGTAAAATTTTGAATTTTGTGCTCAGTAGAAAACCTTGTTTGGTACGAAAAGTAAAATGAAGCAAATTAAAGGAATAGTGAATTTGGATGAATATAGTATTAGGAAGATCAGAGATGTAATAAATTTGGTTCCAGCTGGTGAATTGAAGTGGCTTGAAGGTTGAAAACACAAGAGTTTGGACATTTGAAATGAGTTTCCTTCTTTCATCAATTCAAAAGTGGTCAGGTTTATCTTGAACAGACTAGATGATGATATCCTTTATCTTGAATAGACTAGATGATGATATCCTTACTTTGGATAAACCTTATCAAATTTCAAAAGAAGTGGTAAAAAATCTAACAAGTTTATGCAATATTGGTGATGTTCTAAAAAAGAAGTTCATTCGGAACATTGAAGTCGAAAGGGCTCTGGTAATTTCAATGATCAAAGATCAAATAACAAGGTACACTGCACATGGGATTTCATACAATATTTTCTTCAGAAACAGGGAAGGATCAACCTCAGCAGGTGCAGTATATATCGCTCAAAAAATGATAATGGAAGATGAAGACTTTGATCTATGTGGATTGCTGAAGGATCAGTTGATGGAAATTTTGCAACTGATGAAAGATGCAGATTACCCCTTCAGGTTTGGTACCTTGATTATATGCATTATGATGTATTTTTTGAATTTCTTGCCACAAATCAAAAATGTTGTGTGGAAAGGAACTGAACCAGTTTGTAAGAAACTTTTTGAACACTCTAATTCTCTAGAAAATTGTGAGCAAGTTTATGAAAGTTTATTTAGAGAATTGTTGGGAGAGTTTGAAATAGTTGGCATCTCCCTTCCAGTAAGAGCAGTTGAAATTGGGTCCTCTTTTGGTAAGGTGGAGAAGAAGCAAAAAAGGGCTCTAGAGTTTGCATATAACATTTCTTCAGCACACAAATATCCAAGAACTAAAGAAAAAGGAAAAAAGAAAGTAATTGTGGATATAATAGATGAAGATTTTGATGATTACACTCCAAAAGATGAACCAGAATTAGTTGAACCAGATGTGATAATAGTAGAAGAAAAAGATGAAGAAGGTGCTTTATTCAAAACAAAGATACTGTAGATCGTTCAGGAGCAAGATGGAATGCAAAAGATTTCTAACATATGGTTATATGGACCATCATATGAACATGACTTGATTGAAGACACTCTAGGTAGTTACTTTGTGCACAACAACATTGAATTGGGAAGTGTGTAGAATGTACTTCCAGAAGATTTGATCGAATCTATCAGGGAGGTTATGGCTTCTGTGCCTCAAGACAAGAAAGAGGAAGAAGTAATTTTACATCTAAAGGAGTAGTTTAGGTTGTCTCTCGCCAAAATGAAAAATAAAATGAATGTGTTAAGGAAATGCATTGACTCAAAAAATAAGGTCTACAATTATTGTCTTCGGTGGCCTCATGTGGTTGGTAAATACAAGGACAAGCTAGAGAAAATTGAGATTGAGTTAAGCAAAATTGGTCAGGATTACAATATGTTTCAAGACCAAGATGGAGCAGTCAAGAAAAAGATTCAAGAGTTGCAGGATGAGCATGCAAAGGTTCACTTTTCCAGAAACACCCTTATAGACACTTTCTAGAAAATGAAGGACCTAACTGAATGTAGATTGGAGTAGCAAATCGAGATGTTGAAGAAAGGAGAGAAGTTGGAACAAGCAATTATAATTCCAGAATCCCTCATTCAGATCATCAACTGTACATCAGAAAACAATATTCTGTTAATAATTATTAGGATTGCAGTAGATGCTTGGAATAAATTTCTTTCGGTGTTAAAGGATAAGTATAAAATAATTTTTTGATTTGTGCAGCAATTGCAATTTCTCAAATTTTGATCATTTTTTGCATCAATAAAGGGTGAGAGAGTGCAGTGTAAATTTTAGCAAAAGGAGAGAAAGAAGTAAAGGTTTTTCATTGATTTCAAAGGGGGAGAAGAGTAGTGAAAAATTCCTTGACATTCTAAGGGGGAGCAGTGTTTTTTTGTGTTTTGAAATTTTGAGTTTTGGTTCTAACACTTAGTCATTTTTCCCTAAGTGTTGCCATCAATGGCAAGCAGGGAGATTGTTGGCATATGGCTTGAGGATATTGTTTATGGCTTCTAGGGTTATCATTGATGGAAACTAAAGTCATTATCTTAGTCCGAAGAATAGGATCTACTTACACTGGCAGGAATTGTAGAAGACAATGTGTTACCGACAGAAAGCATGAAGAATAGGGTATCCGGTCAGCAAGTTGATCTATATGCTTCATCAGATCATCATTTTGAGTTTTGGATCTCTAAGAGAGGTTTTTAAGCATCTATACTATCTTTTTGTTAAGTTTTCTGGTATTGCATTAATCAGTGTATGAGTTAGGAGATTCGGTTGGATGATTTGGCAGAATTTTTTTTGTTTGTGGTTGACCTAGTGAATGTACCATATCACAGATGTATAAGGAATAATTGGTTAATTGTTTCTTGTCTTGGTTATTTTGTTTTGGGTCATAGCTATGTCATAGTCGACCTTGATGGGTGCGCATTAAATGTAATTTTTTGTTTGAGTCGGCTGTTGAAAGGATAATTCATGTTTTTTTAAAGCCAACTTGAAGCGGTTAAATCTTTGTAGTGGGTATATATATGAGTTTGAGTAATTCATTTAATAAATGAGTGTGTGAATGGTGTATGAAGTGTGTGTGAAAAGAGAAGAGTAGATGCATGCAAGTGAATATCATAAGATCTATTGAGTAAATTATGCTTGTGCAGAAGAAAGGTTTTTGTGTAGTAGAGTAGAGCAAAAGTGCAAATTGGAGAGAGGGTCTAGAATCTGATTAATGTGCTTCATTGGAACTGAATCTAAGAATTTGTAGATGCTATCTTCTTAGTTAAAATTTTTATTGTAATCTAAACATTTTGTAAGGAAATGAGACTTCCTTCTTTTGAGCAGTGAGCTCTAGGTAGTGTGCCTTAATGCATGTGCATTCCCTTTTGTTCATACTTTTAATAGAGTATAAATTGTAGATTAATCTCCACCGTGGTTTTCCCCCTAATAGGGTTTCCACGTAAAGGTGTTATGGTACTTTGATCATCTTTTTTATGTGCTTGCATATTTATTTTTGTTTATGTGTTGTAAATGGTTTAAGATATGGATTTAAAGTTTAAATATTGTTGAACATTGATTCACTCCCCCCCTCTCAGTGTTCCCTGAGTCCAATAGATACCTTCATCACTAATGGGAGAGATAGCAAGAGAAGAACAAGTATGATTAGCATGATTATCGATGCTTGCATCCTCTTGTGTCAAACCTTTAGTGGATGAGCTAGAAGAGATGAAGTCTTCAAGAGCTTCATCTAACATGTCTAAGTCATCACTACGAAAAGGTTTGGGGGACAAGTTATCATCAATTTGTTTAGGCTTCTCATGGCAAGCTTTAGAGGATGAAGTGAGCGAGATAAAGTCCTGAAGAACTTCATCTAACTTGTCAACATCATCACTACTAAGAGGCTTAGATGAGATGTTCTTTCAAATATAAATCATGTGTTTAATTGGATCATTTGATGTGTTGTGTGATTGATTGTTTATATGTGCTAATGTTTCCTCAATGTAAGCTGATCGAAAAGGACTATGAAATAAAGTTGAAAATGGAACTTGCAAGAGTCTAAATGCCATGAATGTAAAAAATGGTTATTGCTAATGATTTAAATGTAAGAGAATCTATGCAAACTTAAAATGAAATTGAAAGACATAGGATGAAATGTAACTTTTGAGATTTCAAACAAAGTAATTTACTGATGACACTATGCAATAATTTGAAAATGAAATGTTGTAAATGGACAATTTGAATTTGAACAATGCATGAAAGGAGCTAACTTATGCAAAAAATCATGAAATGCATGAAATAGAAATGAAAATGACTGATATATACAGGTTAAGGTACCAAATAGAAGTTTAAAAACAAATTTTTGAGTTCTGGAAAATGCTGCTTCAGGGGTCAAAAGGGACTGATTCGCCCAAGGTGGTGAATGAGTCCCAGTATGGACTTTTTTCTCAAAATTTTCAGAAATTTGTGCTTTATTTTTATGAATTATGAGTGCTATGATGTAGAGCTAAATGAAAAATGCAAAATTTCAGAAAATCTAAATAAATTTAGATGCCAACAATGCAACCTAAATGCACTTTTTTTTAATGAATGTAAAATTTTAAATCTAACATGCAAATGAATTCATGCAAACCCTAATGAAAGATCAATGAAAGCTAGATGTAAGATGAAGGACTCCAAAATCATACAATAAAATTTTCTAAAAAGGAAGTTCACCAAAATGGAACATAGATTTTTGGCACCTACTTGCTTTCTATCACTCCTAGCATTTTTCACCGAGAAGGAGAAAGGTGGGCCAAAAATGCTTATATTTCAATCAAGATTAATGTTATGTATGAAGTTTTTAATGCTAAATGAGATGATATGAATGCAGCTAAGCTATGAAATTGATCGAATATGTATGCAAAACCTAAGAAACAAGTAATGTTTGAAAACACATTATGTAATGCAAGAATGAACTAGAGATGAATGCAAAACTTAACAGAAATTAACCAAATTGAAAGTGTGCACTTGGAATATTGATGAAAGATGGAAGTTGATTCGAGAATGCTGCTGATGCTGATTTTTAGGCCTAGAGGGTCTCATTCACCATTCTAGGTGAATCAGTCCCAGTTCTGCAAAACTGAACCAGAGCCCGTTTCAGACAAAAGGGTATCTAAAAATGCAGAAAACCAAAAACTGAACCTGTAGTGGGACTGATTCACCACCCATGGAAAATGATTCCACTTTTGAATTTCTAAATATTCAAAGTGGAATCAGGAGCTTTTGGTCTGCACTTTGATTCTCTACAGCTGTCCACTTCCGAAACTGTAATTTTTGAACTTGTAAGTGGATTTTTGTTGATATTTTGACTTGAACAAAGAGGAGAAGACTTGAATGACTTTGTAACTTGATCTTCAATAATTTACAAGCTTCCAAGAGACCTAGATCTACAAACACACAAGAGATAAAGAAATGGTGAATGTTAGGGCATGGAGGTTTGCCTAAGTCAAACCCCTTTTAGGTAATTAAACCAAAATGATGAAAGAAAGTAATGAAGCATGAAAAATGGAATTGATTACCTTACCATGATGATAGATCTTGAAAGTATGCAGCAATACATGAAGATTCAACCCTTGAATGATTTAGAAAGCTAACTTGATCACTTTTAATGAAGAAACCCTAGCTTGCTTGACTTGGATGAAAAGATAGATGATGGATGAATGATGAGAGATGTAAAATTGAGGTTTTAGATGTAAAATGAGGATAAAAACACTTGTTTATAGATAAATGTACCTTAGTATCCCGATTATACCTCATCATAGGTCCACGTGTAGAAAAATTAAGGTTAAAACCTATTTTTTCTCGCTCAAACCCTGAAAATGACTCAAAATGGGACTCATTCACCACTAATGACGAATGGGTCCCACCTAGATGGGACTAATTCTCCACTAATGGTGAATGGGTCCAACAAGGGTCATTTTTGCTAGCTAGAATGTCAAGAAGTAAGAAAATTAGGCTTATATGATGACTATGTCGGTTATTTCATTAAATTATGTGTCAGGATGCACAATATGGGTTAATAGAGGTCTATTATTGATTATGTAAATGTCAAATAGGGCTTGGGACACATAATTCAATGTGAAAGTGTAATTAAATACACTTTACAACACTAAAATGAGATCCACACAACCTAGGAAGGCACAAGAACCAATGTGAACGTGCAAGACACATCACAACACTTGGTTAAAGTCAAATTTACTTTACATGCCTTCTAAATTAATGTGATGATGTAATTAAACATGTTTAATAATGTTGAATTAAGGAGAAATAGGTTCATTAGGTCTACAAAAGAGTGACAGTCCTTTACAAGACTCTACAACACCTTTACAAGACATTGTTAAACACATTTTATTTAGTGTGCAAGGGTCCAAGACCTGGTGTGGATGCATAAAATGTTGCACAACACCTAAATCAAGGTCCCATTAAGTCTGATTATCATGAATTATTCCTATGTCAAGTAAAGGGTCCATTTTCTACGGCACAGAAGGAATCCACTCATACCATGAAGGATGACAAGGCCCTGGGTATTGATGGCTTCCTGTGTGAATTTTACAAGGCCCTTTGGGACTCTATTGGGAAAAGCTACATAAATCCTATCTTAAGGAATTTCATTCCAAAACCCTTGGTAACTAGTTAATAAAAGGAATATTAAATTCATACCTAAGCTTGGAGATCCTAAGGATATTTGTGACTAGCGGCCTATCATGCTCCTCAATGTATTTTATAAAATCATAGCAAAAACCTTGGCTTTGAAGATCTACCATCTTCTACCTCAAATTATGCACCCGGAGCAAACTGGCTTTATCAAATATAGATTTATCCTAGGTAACATTATTTTCATGTGGGAAGGTATAGAGTGGGCCAGGCGTTTAGACCAAAAAGCCATTTTTCTCAAAATTGACTTTGGTAAATCCTCTAATCGCATTGAGTGGCCTTTCATTCTTGCCATGTTGAAAGCCCTAGGGTTTGGGCCTATCTTCATTTAGGATGTCCAAATACTTTTCTCAGTTGCATCTACTTGTATAACCATTAATGGCCATCAATCTCTTTCCTTAGGTTTATTCTATTCCTTCTGGAAAGGATTTTTACTTGCCCCTTCTCTTTATGTGCTTGATGTTGAAGGGTTTGGCTATTTACTTGCCAATGTGGTTTCTCAATAGTGAGTTAGAGGAATTACCTTGCCTAACTCCCAAGCTTAGCTTGTTAATGGCCATTTTGTTGATGACTTATTCCTCACCCTTCTAGAGGATGAAAATAATATTAAGGTAGCTCTTGAATGCCTTAACAATTTTTTGTCTTGTGTTTTGTTCTTCCATTCAATGGCATAAAACACTATGCAACAGGTAGTCTATTCTTCCCACTCCTCAATGGTTTCAATATTACGTCTGGATGTGGATTGGGCTAAGGGAAATCTTTTAGTTTTTTGGGAATTCCCTTTTCCTTTTAGGCTTCCCCAACTAATTTGTGGCAAGTTGTTCTCTCTAGGATTGAGCAAAAGATGGCCTACTGGATTACCAAGCCTCTCTCACTAGTAGGGAAATTCCATGTGTTCTCTAAGAGTTTGGTTGCCACACATGTTTACTACTCCTCTTGTTGGAATCCTTCAAAAGCTACTAGAGATCTTATGTGTGAAATGGATAATCAAAGCCCTTACTAGAGATGAAGCCTTTAAAATTCTTCTAGGGCATTGCATTCAGTCTATCTTTTCTGTGCATAGACTTTCCTAGAAGGGGATTGGATTTCAAACCCTTCTAGTTATAAAGGAACCAGTCCAGATTGAGGGAACTTTCATGGCCAAGAGAGTTCAGAGAGCCTGGGAAATAGTTAAACTTTGGCTCCATTGGGTCAGATCTGGATTCTGTGATGGGCTTTCAGTCAATCAATAGAATGTTTGGTGGTTTCCCCTCTTTTCTAGTAATGATCATCCATTGGCCAAATCACCTTGGCTTAATGCTCTCAAATTCCACAAGAAAGGTATTTAGACATTGCAACATGTGTTTGATAGACCCGCAATGCATATTATGTCATGGGAAGATTTCCATGCTCTCTACAGTCTTCAAAACTAGGACCATGATACTTATGATGGTTAGGTGAATGCTATTCCTACATATATACTTCATAAAGTGGGAATTTGTGGGTCCAAGCCCTGGTCGAAGGACTAAAAGTGGTACCCAGACACCCCCTTCACTAATATAAGCCTAGACTTGGTCATATATGGCTTTTGCTACATTTTCCAATGATTGAAAGTCTAAACTAGAGGTGGCACCTCCAGTCTTTTGCTCATTTATGGCACAAAATATTCTTTGCGACTTTGTCTGCAAGTGTTGAGCCTAAACTGACCCACTTTCCTTGGTGTATTCTTTTCCAAGGCTTGTATTTTGGTTCTCAACTTGTTCACATGGGGTCTAGGACCCTCGGTGCCCATTTTGTGGGCAAGCTGAGTCTTTTAAGCATCTCTTCTAGTTTTGTACCAAAGTGCAACAATTTTGGAATTAGATTCATGAATTCTTTTGTACTTTTAGACTAGAGCCCTTCTCTTGGCATATGGTTCTACTGGGGTATTCACCCAGGCTTCCTGCTAAATACATCTAGCTTTGGCACACTTTCAGGGTGGAAATCCTCTTCAATATTTAGAAAGATAGAAATTCTCGCATATTTTCTCACAACCAAATGGATAAAAAATGGTTCTTTACATTCTAATGCTATTAATTGCTCTAATGTGCTTTTGCAACTTGAAATTCAAGCCAATAAAGTTGCACTTGAGGTGTATCACCTTCAGATGCTTTTGGGTCATTGGGGTATTGCCTCATGTATTATGGCTTAGGTTCCTACTTCAACCACTTCCTCTTGCATCCAGTCGCCCTCTCAGAGCCAGTGATGGAGTGGCTCTACTTGCCCCCACTCTCAGCCTCCTCCTCAACGTGGCTCCCACCATCCCTGGTGGTATTGTTCTCCTCCTTTGCAGGCTGACTTGGGGTGGCCCTCTGGAGGGGCAACGAAGAGTAGTGGTGGTGGTTCCACATGGCCCTTTGATAATGTTCCTAGTAGTGGCTCTAGTTGGCTAGACACTAGCAAATGCTTTCCACGTCTAGCGCTTGCAATCTCACCTCAGTGCGAGGAAACTGAAGATAAAGAAAAAGAAGATGATGATGGCTGGGGTCCTCCTAATGTCACTTGAGACCCCACTGATGTATGGGGGGAAAATGGATGAAAGAGACCCTCCTAGCTCTATTCGCACTGCTTTGGCTGCTTCATGACCTTTTTATGTTTGTAATCATGGATTTTTGGGCTAAGCCTAAGTGACTGATTTTTTTTGGTTTTCTAGGTGCTGCCCATGTGACTCTTGGGGTGTGACTTCTTACCACCCACCTTTTTTTATAAATATATGTTTTATCTTTATAATTAATATAGATAATTTCATATTCATCAAAAAAAAAAATCATGATACGATGTGGAAAAAGCATGAATTATATATGTTAGTTGACAAAACAAGTGAACAACCTAAAGAAAAGGGAAAAATGAGAGAGTATGCATTATTCTAGCCTCATTGACTAGCTCCTCAAATGCATATTCTAGGTTATGTGCAATATAACTTAATGCTCCTTGCTCTTCCATTATTTGGGTGTCTTCCTTATGACTCAACAGGGTTATAAACACACATCCCCCATCAACCATCTCCTCTGCCCGGGCGATCAAAAAATCTGTGAAATCTTTGTTAAACTGGTGTACATATATAGCACCCACTACCTCATCAAAATTTCTTGAAATGTACACGAGGTGAGCTTCTCTATTGAACACTCTGGCACTTGCATTTAAATTTTATCATCTCACTCCCGTGGAAAACCATATCATATTTTTATGGAGAAGTTATTGATTTTTATTACTCACCCCTGACATCCACTAGGGACTAGCTGAAGAATGACAGAAATGCAATATTTTTTTTGAAAGGAGATGTCTAAAATACAATCCACACATAGCCATTGCAAAGTAAGATCTTGCAGTGACTGGATTGTGATCACCACCATCCTCACCGTCTGCATCAGCAACACCTTGTCAAAGCAGAGGCAACATTCAAAGCAACAAATTGAAATCATTTGATGGTAGGTCAATGAAATAAACCTCAAATTCTAGCATTTCCCCTTCCTCAAGTGAGCATTGTAGAGCTTTGACAATGGTGTTTGCTACCAAAAGTGTATTTTTCCTCGTTCCACATGTGAAAACTACTATCCTCAATATTCTTGCTCCATTTAACTTTAGTCTCATATTCTCATAGATGCATCATTCCAGGATTGGTTTCATTGCTTCAATCCCCTTTAACTATGCCAGCAAATTTTCTAAATCTAGATTTAGTATAATAACAACTTAGAGCTCAGAGTAAAAAATACATACACCTATAAGCAATCCATCTTGAAACCACTGTTGATGTGTTTTTTATGCACTTCTCAACACAGGTAATGCATAGATGCACTACCTCTCTTGAAAGACAATCTTCCACAATTAGATTACAAAACACTATCCCAAGGTCTCTAATGTCAGGTCTTGACAGTGCTTGGAATATCTCAATTGTTTGATGTGATTTGATGGAATCACAAGGCAGTCTTATGGGTGAGTTACAAAGCATGGGAAGTTGGGTTTGTAAATGCAGTTTCAAAGTGCTAGAAGTGAGTGAACAATGGCTGTCCTAGCATATACTGTTGCAAATTATGTTAATTCATCTTCAATTACCATTCGTTCCTCTTCTTGACTGGAGGATTGCTTTTCTTTGATGGACGGGAAGCCTACTGAATTAGTTACAATCAGATTTTCATCGATGCACTTTGTTGTCCCAAGACTTTCAACTCCCCCCTCTTGGTTTTCATTTTCTATGTCTATTGTCCCAACACCAACTTGTGTCAAATTTCTTGGTTCATCTTTATTTTTTTGTCCTCTAGATGTTGACAACTCTTCTGCCTCATTGAATAACTTCTCCTCATTGAGAGTTGGCTACTCCAACTTGTCCAAACAACCCTTGGCCTGAGCAATGATGATGTCACATGATGGACACATAAATTTTGAATGTGGTGCATTGTGAAATCTACACCAACTTTCCATTAGTACTTCCTCCAATATTGGTCCATCCTTACTGCTCAAATGCTCTTGGATCAGCTCCTTGAATGCCTTGGCTACCATGCTTGTCAATTCTTCCTCTAGGTCTGCAAGGGCTAAAGGCAGATAGATTTCCTAGAAGGGGATTTCTCCTTGCAAGACCTTTTCAACTCTATTCAAAAAAGTTAGACACCCTAACTCATTGTGCCTGTGAGTGCAATGGACCTAACATCTATACGCCAATACAAACTGCTGCAATGGATTCTTCAGTCTCTTATTCAAATCTGCATGTAGTTGAGTGATGTCAATTTTTGCATTCTGCTCCATTTCGACTTAGCTTTTACTTGCCTTCAAAATTTTCTGACTTTTAGCATTAAAAGAGATCTCCCTATCTCATATTTCTTCTTGAAAGTGCTCTTTTTGATTTCCAAGTTTTAGCTTTGTAGCCTCAACATGTCATGCCCTCCTTCTAGTGCCAGTTCTATTGATGGCGTTAGGAGGAGGAGGGCATAATATGAATCACTTCCAACCTTTAGCTTTTTATTCCCAATGTGTCAGCCTTCCTTCTAGTGCCAGTTCTGTTGATGGCGTTAGGAAGAGGAGGGCATAAAATGAATCACTTCCAATCTTCAGCTTTGTATTCCCAACATGTCAGCCCTCCTTCTAGCGCCAATTCTGTTGATGTGTTTTTTATGCACTTCTCAACATAGGTAATTCGTAGATGCACTACCTCTCTTGAAAGACAATCTTCCACAATCAGATTGTAGAACACTATCCCAAGGTCTCTAATGTCAAGTCTTGATAGTGCTTGGAATACCTTAGTTGTTTGATGTGATTTGTTGGAATCACAAGGTTGTCTTACGAGTGAGTTACAAAGCATGGGAAGTTGGGTTTGCAAATGCAGTTTTAGAGTGCTGGAAGTGAATGAACAGTGGCTATCCTAGCATATACTGCTGCAAATTCTATTAATTCATCTTCAATTGCCATTCATTCCTCTTCTTGAGTGGAGGATTGCTTTTCTTTGATAGAGGGGAAGCCTACTGAACTAGTTACAATCATATTTTCATCAATGCACTTTATTTTCCCAAGACTTTCAACTCCTCCCTCTTGGTTTTCATTTTCTATCTATTGTCCCAACACCAACTTGTGTCAAATTTCATGGTTCATCTTTATTTTGTTGTCCTCTAGATGTTGACAACTCTTCTGCCTCATTGGATAACTTCTCCTCATTGAGAGTTGGCTGCTCCAACTTGTCCAAACAACCCTTGGCTTGAGTGATGATGTTGTCACATGATGGACACATAAATTTTGAATGTGGTGCATTGTGAAGTCTAAACCAACTTTCCATTAGTACTTCCTCCAATCTTGGTCCATCCTTGATGCTCAAATGTTCTTGGATCAGCTCCTTGAATGCCTTGGCTGCCATGCTTGTCAATTCTTCCTCCAGGTCTACAAGGGCTAAAGGCAGATAGATTTCCCAGAAGGGGATTTCTCCTTGCAAGACCTTTTTGATTCTATTCAAAAAAGTCAAACACCCCAACTTATTGTGCCTGCAAGTGCAATGGACCTGACATCTATCCACCAATACAAACTGCTACAATGGCTTCTTCAGTCTCTTATTCAAATCTGCATGTAGTTGAGTGATGTCAATTTTTGCATTCTGCTCCATTTCAACTCAGCTTCTACTTTCCTCCAAAATTTTCTGAATTTTAGCATTAAAAGATATCTCCCTATCTCATATTTCTTCTTGAAAGTGCTCTTTTTGATTTCCAACTTTCAGCTTTTGTAGCCTCAACATGTCATGCCCTCCTTCTAGTGCCAGTTCTATTGATGTGTTTTTTATGCACTTCTCAACACAGGTAATGCGTAGATGCAGTACCTCTCTTGAAAGAAAATCTTCCACAATCAGGTTGCAAAACACTATCCCAAGGTCTCTAATGTCAGGTCTTGACAGTGCTTGGAATATCTCAGTTGTTTGATATGATTTGTTGGAATCACAAAGGGGTCTTACGGATGAGTTACAAAGCATGGGAAGTTGGGTTTGCAAATGCAATTTCAAAGTGTTGGAAGTGAATGAACAGTGACTGTCCACTCAAAACAACAAGCTGAAACTCATCAACTTCATCTGATTTAGCTTCATGGTGATGTTTTGGATCCTACTCTAACCAAGGATTAAAAGAAATAGCAAAAGGAGAAGGGTTAAGAAAGCTATTTTAATCCTAAGCTGAGAATGAGCAGTAACAATGGTGGCTGCTAAAGTAGACAGACTTCCTAAACTGAGTTTTGCTTGACCAAGAGAAACCTATAGCTACACAAAACCAGTGCAATCTTCTAAGGACTGCAGATTTTCACATCACATACACACATCATGTACATGCAATCAAACTAAGTTGCATCAATAAAGGAAAGAGGCTCAAAATAGCTTTGCAAAGTGATTCATCATCAATAAACCACAAAAAGTATGAGTTGGAAGTTCATCAAATACTATAACAGCAACACCATCATGACAGCCATTCAAGAAACTAATACTAAAACTAATATGGAAGTAGAACCCTGCATGCAAGATGAGAAAAATCAAAGAGAACATCCATAAAATCATGTAATGCTATCTTCCATTGCTACAAAATGTTTTTTACAATAGCTCTCCAACCCTTACAAATGAGGGACAAGCCCCTATTTATAGTTTTCCAAAGCCCAAATGAATGGCTTGAATCAATTTGTATTGAGTGGCTCAGATTCATTACAAGTTTGGGCTTAACCTACCCCAAATATCCAACAATTTAAAATACATTCCTTGTCTTTTCTCTGTTTTCTCATCTAGTGCTCAGGTGCTATAACAGTTTTGTCTTTAGCTGATTGCCCTTTTCACTATAGCAAAAACTACCAAAAAGTTACCTTCTTACTTGATGTGTTTGTAGTGTCCTTCCATGGATCAAATGAGCCCATCAAAAATTGGCATCAATGGATTGGGTGCCCCTGATTCAAGTAGAAAGCTCCTTAGAAATCATCATCATCTGGAAAAAGATTAGGACAACTCCCTCAATGGGCCTCTTTGATAGACCTATGGAAGGCTTCTTGACTCCTGCAAACATGAAGTGTCGTAAGTACATTTATACATGAGTTAAAGAAAATGTCAGTCAAACCTACAAATTCTATGTTAGATCTATCCATGTATCATCAAAATATCTTGATATTCATATTTGGAGCTCATTTGGGCCATAAACATTAATACGTGCTTCAAGGGTGTGAGTGCCAGAGGGCAGAAGAAATCTAGAAGGAAGACAGTGGACGGAAGCCAAAATAGCTGGGAAGAAGGCGGGCTCCTAGATGTTCAAAACAGCTAGGAAGAAGGGAGGCTCCTGGATGTTCAAAACAGCAGGGAAGGAGGCAAGCTCCTGGATGTTCAAAACTGCCAGGAAGGAGGCAAGCTCCTAGATGTTAAAAAACAGCCAGGAAGAAGGGAGGCTCCTGGATGTTCAAAATAGCTGGGAAGGAGGGAGGCTCCTGGATGTTCAAAACAACCAGGAAGGAGGGAGGCTCCTAGATGTTCAAAATAGCTGAGAAGGAGGCATGCTCTTAGATGTTCAAAACAGCCAGGAAGAAGGGAGGCTGCCAGATGTTCAAAATAGCCAAGGAGGGACAGACTCCCAGAAATGACCACGGAGGGCCTGGGTTTTGGAGGTCGGGAAGGAGATGGCCACTGGACGTTCCAAATGGCCAAAGGGGGACAGACTTCTAGAAATAGCCACGGAGGACTCGAGCTCCGGGGGCCAGAAGGGAGGTGGCCGCCGGATGTTCTAAATGGCCATGGAGAGGTGGAGTCTTAGAAACGGCCACAGAGGGGCCAGGCTCTGGAGGTCAGGCCACCGGGGCTCCATGGATGTTCAAAAATAGCAAAAGGGGGATGAAGTTGCGAAACCACCGAAACTTAACCAAACTTTGACGAAACCTTGGCAGTTCATTTACACACTTCAAACACATCCCGAATCCAAAAAATATTTCCCCCAAAGTCAAAAATGTGGAAACGGGAGCAACGAGGGTCTGCGGATGTTCCTAAATAGCTAAGGAGGAAGGGAATTCCAAAGAGAAAGTTTTGAAACCATCAAAACTTAACGGAACATTGACGAAACCTTGGTAGTTCATTTACGCACTTCAAACACATCCTGGATCCAAAAAATATTGCCCCCAAAGTAAAAAATGTGGAAACGGGAGCGATGGGGGTCCGCGGATGTTTCCAAATAGCCAAGGAGGAAGGGAATTCTGGAGGGAAAGTTCTGAAACCATCGAAACTTAACGGAACATTGATGAAATCTTGGCAATTCATTTACACACTTCAAACACATCCCGGATCCAAAAAAGATTGCCCCCAAAGTCAAAAATGTGGAAATAGGAGCGACAGGGGTCCACGGATGTTTCCAAACATCAAGAACAAGACAAAGGCATAAAAGGGGATGGGGGACTTTATTTCTCTGTGGATTTGAATACCCTAAGTGGGTGAATTTGGTCAAGGGAATTTAATCGTTTGAAGGCACGTGACCAATTTGGGATTGGATATGGGGCACGCAAAATAAGACAGGAACAAAGCAACCTGTCGGGAGCAAAAAGAAGGGGGTCCCTGCCTTCGGTGGGGCGTGTGTGCAAAACATGCACAACAACCACCATCTAACAGATTTAAACCCCTAACATTTAAAGAGTTCAAGAAAAAATGTTTAATCTTTAGGCAGAAGAAATTGACTAAAATGGCAAGACTGTCGACTTGCAGAACAGAGGACGATATTTTTTTCATATTGAAAGTACAAAACTTAAATAGGTGTTGTGTACCCAAGCTAAAGAATTTTTAGCATAACTAGAATCTTCATTTCCACCCTTCATGGAAAATAGATTCTCAAGGGTCGTTTCAGATTGAGATGTGAGCACTTCCATTAAGATGACTTACTTGACTTCTCAACTTTGTTGTATACCAACCTCACTCTAACATAGGGCTTTCTATTCCTTATAACTTTGATATTTTTTCCATACATATAATCTTTATTTGGTGACATAATCTAAGATTTTATGCTTTTTCGCCTACCTAATTATTTATTAATTCAATACCAAATCATATTCTATTTGAAATTTTAATTATAAATTTGACATTGTGTCCATAATTATAATCATTATTTGATGATCCAATTTAAGATTTTATGTCTTTTCTGCTATCTTAGTATTCATTAATTAAATTCCAAATCATATTATATTTTAAATATGTGAAGGAGAAAAAAATTATCTCGTTTGGAATCTTCAATAGAAAAAGTAATTTCCCATATACTTATCCACCACTACCAGAAACAAAAAGAAAAATATTAGGAGGTAAAAAATATCTCCTTTAAATTCTTCAATAAGAAAAGTGAGTGCATGTCTCGTTCTCATATACTTATCCAACTTATCCACTATCGCTAGAAACAAAAAGAAAAATATCAGAATAAGGAAAAAACATATCTCTGTTAGAATATTCAATAGATAAAATAAGTACATGTCTCATTCTGATATACTTATCCACCAAGGCCAATAACAAAAAGAAAAATTTCAGAAAGAAAAAACATCTCCTTTGAATTTGGAATAGAAAAAATAAGTAGATGTCAAAAAGAAATGATTCAGAAAGAAAAAATATCTCCTTTGAATATTGAATAGAAAAAATAAGTAGATGTCAATTCAACAAATAACTTTCTATATATTTAACCCCTATTTGATGAATGAAAAATAGTATTCTAGACCTTTTTAATCTACCAGTCTTCCACAAGTTCTAATCGTGTACCTTTGAGATTGTACAATTTCAATTATTTTGGTGAACTTTTTTTAAAGTAGTTACATTATTAATTATACAGTTTCAATTATTTGAGTTGTTTTTTTTTTAAGGATATCTACTTTTCTAATTATAAATCAAAAAACTACACATGCCCAAGTTATATTGTAATAACTTTATAGATAATATATTTTATTGATTATTTTATTTAGATTTTATTGTTATATTTATTGATTGGTCATTGTTTTTAAATATTTTGTCTCACTTTCGACAATATATTTGGGTATAAACTTGATCATATTTATATCCATAGTTTTCAATATGAATTGTAAAATTTTGAAATTCACAATTCAAATTGCATATTATTCATTTTCAAATTAACCATTATAAATTGACTTCGTGCATATTTATGTTACTTTGTGTGCTATGCAATTGAATTTAAAATGTATTTATTCATTCATTATAAAATTATGTGCAAAATAAAGGACATCATAGGAATCTAGCAATAAAGTACTATTAAAACATTTATAGGACCATTGTCACATTATTGAAAAATTAAATCAACATATATCATCCTACATCCATGACATAATTACTTGTCATTTATCATCATTACATAGTCCTTAAAATGGTCATCCTAAGGGTTTTACTAGCGAGAACAATAAGTATAGCAATTTAAAAAAATTCTTAGACATGTTTTGAACATAAAGACTCACTAAGATTCAAAGGTAAATAAATCAAGGTGAATAGTATCCAATAATCAATTTTTAGTTGTATTCATGGAAGTAAAAGTTTTAGTAGGTATATGGATGGAAATGGGGGGAGAAATTAGTGCTTAGTATTGACATTTTTTGCATAATGTGTTTGTACTATGAAAAGCATAATGTAAATGCATTTTAAAACATATGCACTTATATTTCTATAAATTTAATTTTGTTTATGATTCCTCCCATTTAGGCTTGGATTTTCAGGGGAACATGTAGCTTATAAATTCATGTTTTTAACATAAAAAAAACTTGAATTTGAACTTCAACCTAATTAGGTTTACAAGTTTTGTAATAAAATTTTACAAAACCACATAGAAATGAAGATTTACTTTATATCTTTGTAGCCATAAACCCTTTTTAATATTTTCAATAATTAAGGCATTTAAAAAAAATTAAATAAATAATTTCTTCATATTCCTCTAGTATATATATTTTGACTTTTAAAAAAAATTAAATACATTATTCAAATTTAAAAAAAAATAGATTCTACACGACTTCAAAAAATTAAATTTTAATTTATTTTGTGCAATTTATATGATGCACTCTTCATGAGGCAATCTTTAGGATAAATCTACTCTAAAAAATCGTAAAAAAGTAACACATTCAATAAAAATAAATTAATAAATATACAACTTGGAATTCGCACTCTAGGCTAAATTTTCATTAACTAAACTTTCAAAATCCTAAGAAACCAAAAAAATAAGGGGGGGGGATAATATGTTATATTTTAGTGACAAAAGAATGAATAATTTTTTGTGTGATCAATATTTCACTGCTTTATGTTAAATAATTATAAAAATGTTTAGTAGTTTAGAAACAAAATTTATGATACTATAATTCTTGTTCTTATCATATAGTTAAATTTTGACTTATATATCCCAATTACACATCTAAATTTATTTTTAATTGATTAAAAGAAAATGTTGCCACTTTTTCCATCTTTTGTTCCCCAAATTCCATGAAATTACCTAAATATACCTACTAGTTCACTTATATAACCACAAAGAGTTGGTTAGTAGGTACAAATTTGAAGAAGAGTGGAACAAAATTAGCTTATAGAATGTAACATAGTCATCAAATCATGCACCCTTATATTATAGAAACTTAGAAAATATTTTTTTCTACAACATATTCTATAGTACATTTTCATTCCTTTTTAGATAAATATTGTTGGTTCTTGTAGACACCGAAAAAGTCTTGATTGATACTCTGCATCTAATTCTGATTAACTAATACCGTTTCCTCCTAAACCACTTCAAATTCATTAATTAATTAAATAATCAACATTATTTAGTTAAATTCAACAAACTCAGGTATTAATCAAATAATTAAATTTATTGATTAATTCATCCTTCTATTTAATTTTCATCACATTTAATTAAATCAAATCATTTAATTAAATCCCTCAAAGTCCTCTCGTTTAATTAAATAAATTAAATCAAATGTCACAATCCCCTAACCCATTCCAATTAATTAATCCTGGATTAATTAATCTTAAATCACTCTCTAATTAGCATTAATAAATCCTCCAACTTTTAACTCTTCAAGAGCTAAATCAACCCATGGTCAACTAACTAGATTGCACATGAAATTCATTTCTTTTAATAAAAAAATTCATCTATTTATCCTCACATTTAGGTATATTCCAAGGAATATTCCTCTCAACAACCTCTCATTTGATTTCCCTCCAGAAGTTTTCAAAAACCTTTCACATCCACAATAACTCCTCTTACAAATGCAATAACGTCTCTTACATCCTCTCAAATCTCAACCATATTCATTCAATTCCTCTTACAACCTTTCAAATCCTCAACCATTCTCATTTATTTCTCTTCCATCCTCCTCCACTCACACATTTCCCAAAATGTGCTCCACCTTCCTCCAATAGAATTGTGACAAATGGAACTTTTTCATTGGCTCCCATTTTAACCCACATTCACCAATTTGATCCATTCTTCAACCCTTGGTTTCTATAAATAGAGACATCATTTTTTTAATATGCATCCACAATCCATGCAAAGTCATTATGCTCATTTCATCCATAAATCATCCAATTGCTATCACTATCTTTGAGGGAAATTGGCTTTATCAAATCCATTTTCATCCACAATCTTAGGTATTGTCACTCTACTCCAAATTCATTAAGGATCTTTAAGCTTATCAAAGGGATTGGAAAAGGGCTTCTTTCCACATAAAAGGAACATCACTTCCCCTATGGGTGGAGGTTTAACTAGTTTTATTTAGATTACATGCTTTATTTTTTTATGTTTCTTGTTATTCCATGTTTCGTATTGAATTTGGCTAAATAAATTCATAGGGAACACTAGATTAGCTTTCTAACATGTTTGGAACTTTTTTTTTAATCTCTTATTAGTTTATGCAGGTTTGGTGTTCACATTTTGGTGCTAGGAGGGCTAGCCATTTAAATTTTTGACATTTTGGCTTAGAAATCATGTTTTTGCATGTTCTGGGAAGCAGCATTTCCTTTGACATTACCATAGCGTCACTTTTGAAAGTATAGAATCACCTTTGCAAATAGAGTTTCCTTTGTCATCATAAAGTCACCTTTGAGGTCCATGGTTAACATAGAGCGTTACTTTTGTTTTTTTACCAAAGCATTTCCTTTTCTAAATAGCATCTTCATTGCAATGATATAGAGTCACTTTTACAAATACATAGTCACTTTTGCAAGTATAGCATCACCTTTGAAAATAAGGTCACCTTTTTTTTCTTTCTTTTGCACTCCATCTTAAAATGGCCATATCTTGGTCATATTTTGGTCTTTTTCAGAGATTTTATTTTTGAAATGGGGTAGAATTTCATAATCTATCCAATGGTGTAGGTTTTTCTCAACTTTTCTAGAGTTAATTTTTTTATATTTTCACCTAAAGTCAAATAGCATTGTAACTTGATCTAAGTTTTAGGGTTTTTATGCTTAATCATTTATCTAACCCTCATATCTTATTGTTTTCTTGATTATATCTAACACTTGGAGCATGGATTGTAGGTTTTAAAGGATCATGGAGCATGGAAGTGAAAGAAAAAGTATTTGATACTCATTGTAATAGTGGTTTTAAACACTCATGGAAAAATAACCTATCATATGTTATTTTCTTTTCATGCTTTAGGACTACTAGTTTTCAATTGGGCTCTAAAAATTAACCATTGCAATCTTGATTGCAAATTTGGTTTAAAAAAATGAACCTACAAAATCACTAAATCATTGCTATGTTGGGCTAAAATTGAATAAGGAAAACTCATCATTGCTTTGGGGTTTAAAAAGAACTTGTGCTTTCATTGTCTTGTAATTTTCACTTCTCTCACGCCTTCTGGAAATCTATAGAATCAAAAGCATTCTAGTGCCATTCCAAAGTTGTCTAAAAAATTACCCACACATTTCAATTTGGAGCTAAAAATTGAACAATCATGCGAGTGTGAAGGAAAGGCATTGTGTGTGTTCCCTCCTAAATTCTTTAGGCGGTCGAACTACAAATTTACTTCTTCGCTATTGTTTACCTTTAGAGGGCCTACCTTGGTGGGAAAATGTACTCACCCCAAGGGAACGACCCAAGTGGTAATGAGCATAAGCCAAGCTCTTCCAAACTACTATATAAATTTTTGGTTGTGATGAAAATCGTAAACAATGGGAAGTGGTACATGATAGCTCTCCCCCATTATCTTTATGATGTGTAAAGCCCATATTCTAAGGGTTGGGAGACCTCTCACAAGGATTTTATCATTGCAACCCCTAAACTGGATGCCCTTATTACAAACCTTTGTGTAGAAACCAAAAATATCTAATATTTATTGGTGTCAGGAGGTCAAACCTCTGAAGCATCCCACATAGTTGAAGTTCTTAGTAGAGATGAAAAAATTTTCATGGGAGATTCATGAGAACTCGAAGCTTGGCTAACCCATAGAAGTGAGTGTCGTGGAGGGGAGCCAATGTGGTCAAGCTTCTAATCATCCACTTTGTATAAGCACAGCTAGAGAAATCCAAGTGGGAATTCAACAAATATAGCCATTCCCATCCTAGGGTTGTGCAATCTATGAGACAGTCAGACACATTGCTTGAAATGTCAAAACATGGAAACAAACATTCAACAAGGTCATCAAATTTCAAACCCTTTGGAAAAAGAAAATACCTTTGAAGAATCCAAATGTTACTGCTCATCCCTAGGGATTCTATCCTTAGAGGCTTCTAAATATTTGGGCCCATATTTCAATTTTTTCTCTCTAAATTCAACCAAGGAAAAATATGCCTTTGATTCTTTGATTTTCACATAACGGACCTTGTGGAATGAAAATGAGTTAAGACATAGACATTTAGTTTGAAAACTAAAAAAAACAAGATGATGTGGTAAAAACAATTCATTAATCAAGATGAAATCAATTAAACCCCACACATGTTCTTTTTTATCTTTGGCCTTATGGTCTTCCAAGCAAACATTGTTATTTTTCATTTGAATTACTCTTAGGGTAAATCATTTTCTTCACTATCTTTGTCTTATAAACAAGGTCCCTCTTAGGTTCATGTCTAGGATCAAATCAAACACATCATCCATCCCAAATATTTATCATATCCATCCCACAAACAAATTTAGAGCTTTGAAAACATCATTATCTAGACTTGCATACATCCTTAAACCAAATCAAAATCATATGTTTAGTTAGGTGTGTGTGGATGAATCCTTCCTCACACACTTAGTTAAATTATCACCCTTCTGAATGAGTACATGCTAAGATAACATCTGAACATCTTGGGATTCACAAGTTCATTATCCAATAAAAACAATCAAAATCAAATCCTAAAGTCTAGCATTGATCCAAAGTTCCTACAAGTTCAACACCTATATCATTTTCCCCTTTCATCCTTCATCTCAACATTAGTCCTAAATCCCTTAGAGGTCAACAAGGTCAAAACACAAGAAGAATATAGAATATAAACTTGATTCATATACATCATGACTAATCTATATCAACCAAACTATCAAAGCATTACAATGCTAATTGATTATCAAAACTCACATTTATACAATCCATACATAGGATCATTATCTCCTACAAACCTCAATGGTACAAATATGAGTATGCCCAATCTAAATTTTGTAACACCTTTCCCTATGGTAGATTTAAATCGAAGTCAAAACCTACAAATCTATCAACCAAACAATCAATACATGAGTCTTCAACAAAACAACATTATCCCACCAAATCCATACATGTCGAATTTGAATATACCAAGTACAAGTTTACCAAATATGAACATTTCAAATCCACTCTTGGTAAACTTTGGGATAGATATGCTTACAAATCACACCAATGTTGTTCAAAGTCCAAGCAATATATTGACAACTCCATGTATTGATCCAAGTCAAGGAAACACCATGCAAAATTAAAGTTACCTAAATCAAGGCAATGTGATTCCCAACCACAAAAATGTTCAATTTCAACCTATAATGACAAATCTAAACATCATCCCAAATCAAAAAATTGTCCAAAATCAATTTTTCCATGATCCCATACAAACACCACAAGTATACATTCCAAATATTCTTGAACAAAAACCAAATCAACTATATCAAGGGTGTCGAGATCAAAATCAAGATCAAATTTTAAGAGACCAAATTGCTACACTTACCAAACTAGTTGATTCATTATGCCAAGAGACATCTCTGCCCCAAAATCAATACACTCTTCCATTGGTTAAACCATGTCATCAAAGCATTGAGTTGTGTCCACAACCACATCAGGAACAATATCCCCAATGTCAAGAGGTTGGATATCAAGATCAACAACATCAACAATGAGCCTAATCACCACATCTCAAAGATCAATCACCACATCTTCAAGATCAATCACAACAAGAATCACTTCAACAAGCACAAATATCACAAGATCACAAATGTGAATACACTCCTTTTGGAGTGCCAATCAAATTAGTGCTAAGAAAGTTAGTTAATGAAAAACTCATCACTCTTCCAAAAGTAAGTGCTTTCAACTCTATCCTAAACTTCCCTTGGAATAGGGGTGGATATTATAGTGAGTATTATAGATAAAATCTTCATAAAACATCAAGTTGTATTCAACTCAAAAATCTCATCCAAGACCTTATTGATCAAGAAATAATAACTATTGAGGAAAATGATCAATATTTAACCACTAGTGATAGGAGTGATAATCTCTCCACCAAAATTGTTGAAAACAATTATCAACATCTACTCATCAATGAGCACCTTGAAGATGTTTCTACCTCATCTAATGATCAAATCAACATACATCAAGAGTTACTTTTTAGTCATGATTGAAACCACTCAACAATATCTAACAATGATCTATTTCAAGGAGTGTTAGATTTATTTGATCCTATTGACATAATCCATGATCCATCGACCAATGATCATATTTAAAATGTCTCTACATCACCTAATGAGTTAGAGGACATATCTCAAGAATTCATTCCAAAGCATGATCAACATCTTTCACCAAAGTCTACAAATGGTCCTTTCCAAGACATATTGACACCCTTTGACCTCATGGTTGTAGATATTGAAGAAATATTCAACTCCATACTTGATCCAAATCCAGTCAAAGCTCAAGAAGATATTAAGCCACTTATCATTCCTAATGAAGATATCCAATAACCCTTTATAATCAATCCATCCTTTGAAACTAACCCATCTCAAGAACTTGAACCAAAGCATGTGAAAAGTAATTATAAAATTAATCAAGATCAATAATTTGAATCTCCAAGATACTACAATGATCTAGTGGAAACTCTCCAATCTATACAAGATACTACAAATGATATCATATCCATATAGCACATATTCCTCCATCTACCCATGAGATGCTTACTCCTAATGGACATGTAGATGATCTTCATTCAAAATAAGAGTCTCATACTCTTGATATCATTACCAAGGAACAAGAGTCTCCTACTCTTAACATTTGTACACATGCTCAAGATATAGAAAAATCTAGAGACATATCGTAAATGGGTCATGAAGAAGGCTTCTATAGAAGTTGTGAATCAGAAACATCCTATGAAGGCATATAAAAAATGAATCATGAGGGGGACTTCTACGTGGATACTGAATCATCAACACCTCTTGAAGAAGCATTAAAATCTAATATTTCATAAGATCAAGCCAAAGATATGAATCAAGAAGTTATCCCACTTATGGAGGATCCTATCACTTATAAACTTGGATCACTTACCTTTTTTAGGGAAATCTATCTTATCAATGAAGAATCTATCACCTTTGAAGATCCACAATAGAGCAGAGAACGAGTAGCACCTTGTTTCTAAGGTAAATCATATCCTATTGCCAAAAAAAATCAATGGAAGAATTACTAAGGCATAGGATTAGGCCTACATGAACAGGGTATCCTAGAACCAGTGTAGATTATTGGCGATCCTAAGCATCAAGGTCTTGGTTATTCAACAATTAAGGGATCTAAACATATCAGTGATACCTCTATAATACTGAGGGAAATTTTATGTAGTGCAAGCATCAACATAGGGAGCACGAATAATCCTTATGATGAAACCAATGCCAATACTAAAAATAGGCACATCACGAATCTTCATCCACCCATCACCCCATCCACAAATTAGGACCAACATCAAAAGAAAGATATGAATCGAAGCAAGAAGAATGCTATCAAAATAAAATAATTTGTAAAGCATGAAGGACAAATCAAATAAAAATGGATACCAAAGAATACAAAGAAAGATTATCCCTATCAAACTCCTTTAGTCAAAGAAACTATGGAGCAAAATAAAAAAGGGAAAAGTATCCATCAAAGATGTCCACAAAGGAAAAGAAGGCTTCTCAAGCAACGTACAAAGTATATAAAGCAGTTGGTCCTATTTCCAAGCACACTTTCATATCCACCCGTCATTGTTCATCTTCCCAAGTTTGGAGAGTCAAAGGGTCAAAAATATCAACCAATCCATCTTTTATTCCTAAACACACTCCATCCACACCTCCACATATGATATCCAATTTTGATATTAACCATGTATTGGTAGCCACCCTTCATGATAAGGATTCAAAAAGCATTCTATTGCGATGTGCACACAAAGACAAAGCTAACTCTGGTATCAACAAAGTAGATCAAAAATCTCAAAAGTTGCATTCAAGTGCACATATCTTCGAAAAGTAGCCTCTTCAAGTAGGATATCGATGGCACATTATGACAAAAGAATCTACATCGGCACCACCAAGTGGTTCAACATGAGCTTAAAATCTTTTAGAAAAATAAAAAAATTCAAAAATTCAAAAAAAATCATGAAAATAGTAAAGATAAAAATCATCCTCTAGTGAAAACCACTACGGTGGCACTTTGGCAGGTACCATGATGAAAACCTGGAAAAAAAGCATCATGTGTAGAATCTAGCATCTATGTGTGCTAATTTAGGTGAAAGCATCTTATCTCATCCATAATAAATCCAACATTCCATCCATCTTATCCATAATAAATTATCCAATCATTCATGAACCATTTATCCAACCCATTGCCATCTATCTACATTATCTTGATCTTGATAAAGTTTGGTGCACACTTTACACTTGCTTATGGTAAACATCTTGACATGGGTCATTTTCATTGATCCTATCCTACTGAATGTTATCTGAGCCATGAGGCATTATCCAATGAAGCATTCCTTTGTTCAAACACCTTATCTTATCACAAGATAATCCATGGCAGCCTTTGCATGTGTACCATATCCATCCATCCATACATCTCTCCAAGCATCCACCCATGGAATTCAATACATTTCTAGACATTGGCGACAAATATTTACATCTTTCTTTGGGAATAAATCTTGATCTATATCTTCCAACTCATGTGGTGATCCAAACATTGGCAAACGTAAAATCAAATTGGTGAAAGCTTTGAGAGAAAAATTATAAATCACTAGCCCATGGCGTATTTGACAAGAAGACATTCCTTATCAAGCTTCATCTCTTATTGAACATCAATCCAAAAAATCAATATCAGTTGCATCTAATTTTTACTTCAATGTCGTATCATATCATTCAAATAATTTTGTTCCAAAATCAAGTTTCAAAATCCTGATCAATCAAATCCAATCAATCCATCATCATGTCAAGATATCCTTCCTAGTCCTCATGTTGCTTAACACTATCCTTGCATTGTTGTATATCCTCAACAATGTTATCATTATCAATCCATCAAAAAAAATCCAATCAATCCCTCATCATCTTGGGATATCCTTCCCAATCCTTGTGTTGCTTAACATTATCCTTGCATTGGTGTATTATCAACAATGTTATCATCATTAATCCATCAATCCAATCAATCAACCCTAGCTTGGTTTTCAATAATATTCCCAATAGATCACTGATATCATCACACATATCCATATCCAAATTATCAAAATCATGTGAAAATCCAAAAACATTCAAAATATATTGAAATCCCAAAACAAGTCAAAAAGTCAGAAAAAAGTCAAAAACATGGTATTTGAACTACGCCATCTTTGAGTTTAAATGTAGGCAAGGCTAATCTTTGGTGATCCCCCATGACACCAAAAAAAAACATTTAAATAACCTGAAAATCCAAAAAATAACCTCATAACATTTCAAAAACATCATAAACATCCAAATATTTGAAAAAAAATATATCTGTCTCATTTCGCTTCACCCACGATAATCAATCGTCACCTTCATCCTTTGGAAATTCAAATAGAAACAACCACAACAATCAACAAAAGAAAATTTCAAATGTAAATATCAAAATAGAACAAAAAAAACTTTTAAACACAAAATAAAACTCTTGATCATTCTCAAACATGTCAATCAACCTTATATCAACAACCTTTTGAAAAACCTATCAACTTGCCACCATCCACTAACATGTCCTAGGATGAATCCTTCCTACAATGGGAATTATCTTTGGCAATCACTTTGGATATTAATCCTAAACAAAACAACTTTCCACCATCCACTAACATGTCCTAGGATGTATCCTTCCTATAATGGGCATTATCTATTGGAAAAACACTTTGGATTCTTATCTTAAGCAAAACACATCCCTTTGGCTAGAGGTATGAAGAACATTTGTTTGTTTCTGTACTTGATCTATTATTTTTTATTTATCTTATTGCTCCCATTCCAATGACCTCTCGATGATGTCTAATCAAAATGATTTAGAGAGAAAGGAATGGGGAATTGATCATTATCTTTTGTTTCTTGTGCTTGTTGGATATTATTGTAATATAACCTGGTCATGCTTACTTTGTTTGGTTTGTAGGGAGGGTGTTTTAAATGCCTTGTTGACTATTACATGGGGAGGTTTTTCCTTTCTATGTTTTGGACTGAGATGTTTGAAATATCTGAAGTACATCCTACTTGGGTTTTGTATGCTAGGTATGAATAAGGATACTCCTATCTGATTGTCGGGTCAAAGTCCATCGCACTAGATACCACACCATCTTGGTTGTCTATACCTTGATGCATTATCTATGTGTGTGATCAAAAATAAGGAAAAAATTTCTATTTACATCCCCAATCCCTAGATAAGCAACACATCATCATTCATCATCATATCTAATAAATTCTTGATGACTCATAGACTTGTTGGACTTTTGCATCTTCTCATAATCAAGCGTTGATCCCTTTCATTCTTCTATCTTCTTTCACACTAACATGCTATCATGACATGCATCCATCCTGCATTCATAAAATATCAACATACACATCCTCCATACTCATACGTATCATAATAGGAAACATCATTCATCTCATTTGCATTGTCATTATCATATAGATCTGTTAGTCTAACCATCCATACATCCATCTTGAACCTCTTTGTCATGAGATCGACCCTAAAATCAAATTTTTTTCCTGATCTCTCAAGGGGGTAGTGTAGTAGCATGATTTCTTTTGTTGGGGCAGTAGTGGGGCATCTAAAAAAATAAAGAATTTTTTGAATTTTGATCATGGTAATGTTATTCTTTGAACCAATGTAGCAAGTATTTCACTTCAAAGAGGGGAAAAATGTAGATATCGAAAAAGTCCTTATTAATACTATGCATCTAATTTTGATTAATTAACACTGTTTCTTCCTAAACCACTTCAAATTCATCAATTAATTAAATAATCAACATTATTTAGTTAAATTCAGCAATTTCAGTTATTAATCAAATAATTAAATTTATTGATTAATTCACCCTTCTTCTAACTAGTTTTCATCACATTTAATTAAATAAAATCATTTAATTAAATCCCCCAAAGTCATCTCATTTGATTAAATAAATTAAATCAAATGGGTGCTGGCAAGAAGTTGAGTCCACTTTTTGGCCAAAAAGTGGAAGTGTTTTCCCTGATTTTTAGAATTTGACACATTTCACCTTAAAATTTGAAACACTTAGAGATGGAATCTTCAAAAAAGTCACTAATCATAAAATGTAGTACTCGGAGTCTAGTTTCCAAATATGTAATTTATTTCAATACCCAGATTGTACAATTTGAGTTTCAGTAGGCATTTCTAAAACCATTATTTAAAAGTCACTTTTTTTTTTACCATACCATGCACAAGTATGACATCCATATTTTGACCTAAATTATCATATTTTTCTAAATCCTTTTGGGAAAAGATTTGTTACTCACTGAAGCTTGTTTTCGATATTTTTTTGTAATTTTTTATTAATTTTTTTTGTTAATTTTTTATTAGGCATATTTGTCATTTTGAAAAATCATCGTGTACGACATGCATAAGATGACCTAAACTTATCATTTGTTTATTTTTTTTAAATTGAAAAGAATTGTCTGAAGTTTGTTCTCGTGCAATTTGTTCGTCAAAATGTTATGTTGATCAAAAGTTATTAAAATAGTAAAAAACCCTGATATTTAAATTTTAAGGACCATTTTCATTAGAAATTAATTGAAAAATAGAAAAAATAATCCAATTGTAAAAAAAATTACATATTTGGAATCTGCATTGTCTCATCTAAAATGGGTTTTAATTTCGTCAAAAAATTCTACAAAAAAAGTCGTCAGCCATATGTCCAAACTCAGTATTTTTCTCTGACATTGTTAGAACCTTCAACTTGTAGGTCAAATTAGGTTGAAGGCCTAGGTTTGGATTCCCAATGCTTTTCCTAAACCAAAATTCAAGGTAAAAACCCAACTAGAAATTCATATTTTAAAAAATGGGATTTCATTTTAAAACGGAGTCCCGTTTCATAAAGAAACTTTTTTTTTATGGTTCTACGAAATGGGATATGGTTTAACAAAACGGGATCACATTTTGAAAATTGCTAAAAATGGAAAGTTTCCATTTTTAGAAAGTTTTCAAAATAGGATCTGGTTTTGAAAACTTTCCAAAAATAGAATTTTTTCAAAACTTGAAAGTTTCCAAAATTGAAATTTTCAAAAATGGGAAGTTTTCAAAATAGGATCCTGTTTGAAAACTTTCCATTTTTGAAATTTTTTTTTTAGAAAATTTTCAAAATGGGATCTTGTTTTGAAAATTTTCCAAAAATGGAAATTTTTCAAAATGGAATCTCGTTTTTAAAATTTGGGCTCAAGATCCTGAAGCTAACGGGATCCCATTTTTTGCAAGTCGATTTCATTTTTTTGCCTAAGGTAAAAACTTTCACATTTCATGGACTCATATTCTTGCATTTACCCAAATGTCACAATCCCCTAACCCATTCTAATTAATTAATTCTGGATTAATTAATCATAAATCACTCTCTAATCAACATTAATAAATCCTCCAACTTGTAACTCCTCAAGAGTTAAATCAACCCATGGTCAACTAACCATGTTCCACATGAAATTCATTTATTTTAATTAAATAATTCCTTTATTTATCATCACATTTAGGCATATTCCAAGGAATATTCCTCTCAACAACCTCTCATTCAATTTTCCTCCAAATTCAAAAACCTTTCACATCCACAATAACTCCTCTTACAAATGCAATAACTTCTCTTACATCCTCTCAAATCTCAACCATGTTCATTCAATTCCTCTTACAACCTTTCAAATCCTCAACTATTCTCATTTATTTCTCTTCCATCCTCCACTCAAATATTTCCCAAAATGTGCTCCACCTTCCTCCAATAGACTTGTGACAAGTGGCACTTTCTCATTAGCTCCAATTTTATCCCACATTCACCAATTTGATCCATTCTTCAACCCTTGGCTTCTATAAATAGAGACATCATTTTCATAATATGCATCCACAATCCATGCAAAATCATTAACTCATTTCATCCATGAATCGTCCAATTGCTATTACTATCTTTGAGGGTAATTGGCTTTATCAAATCCAATTGTCACTCTACTCCAAATTCATCAAGGATTTTGAAGCTTATCAAAGGGATTGGGAAAGGGATTCTTGCCACATCAAAGGAGCACCACTCCCCCTATAGGATGGAGGTTTAGCTAGTTTTATTTAGATTACATTATTTATTTCTTTATGTTTCTTGTTATTCCATGTTTTCTATTGAATTTGGCTAAAGAATTTCTTAGGGAACACTAGATTAGCTTTCTAACATGTTTGACATTTTTTTGTTGATCTCTTTTTAGTTTATGTGGGTTTGGTGTTCACAATTCTTATGCTCAAAATTATTGAGAACCTAGAAGATAAACTAGAAGGATCCTAAGATCAATTTATGTTACACTTTTGCCTCTTCAAGACCAAGGTGGGTGACCCTTTACAACAATGATTAGAGATACACAATGTAATTCTATCACAATGTGAAGTATATAAGAATTTTCATACATCGTTACAAGGATTTATAAAATTGTAAACACAAATGGTCTATTACTTGTAGCTATGATATTTATGTATGAATAAATGAAGTTATTAGAAATAAATTACAATTCATTTAGATTTATCATTGTATTAATTTTATGGATTCAGAGGAATACATAGAGATGGATTGACACCTATTTTACGGAACATGGAGTAATTACATAATGCACCCTTTTTTTTTAATAATAAATATTTTAGGTGGTCATGATTCCTTTGCTTAGGGTATGTTCAGGATCATAATGGCCACAAAGTGATGATATGATGGGTATGTGTAGGGTACATGGCTGATGACTTTTTTTTACCCAAAATTGATGAAACGAAAAGGGTTTTTAAAGGAGATTCTCAACTTTATACCAATATAGATTATGCTTTAATTTGAATTTAAGAAATAATTATTATTCATTTTCTATTTGAATTACAACTAAAGTCTTGATTGATAGGATGATTGAAAAACATCTATAGCTTTCAAATGATCACATTTTTTGAATCCAAAACATGTGTCACAGTCTATGCTTCGCATACTATAGGATTAAAAAAAATGATTTTCATGAAGTTTTGACCAAGTTAAGGTGGTCAAACATACGAGTTTTTATATTTTTTAAAAGTTATAATAAAAAAATCATAATTAATTATTTACATGGAAAAACATTACAAAAAAATATACATCACATCGAGACATGAGTCCTCTACTTATATCTAAAATCTTATAAAAAATATTATCATTTTATTGTGGTTAGGGTGGTCACACAAACACCTACTTATTTTTTCCTTGAAATTTAAGTACTATTGCATTGAAATTATAAATTTTCACCGTTTGAATAGATTTTTTTTAAAATAAACCTAGTAGTTTAGAAACTACATTCAATTTTCCACAAATCCTATTCTTACATATTTTTGAAATAATATAGATAACTTATTCAAATTTTTACATCAAGTTGCCTAACTCTAATTTTTCTAATTTTTTCGCCACTTAAGGGCCTGTTTTTTCCATGATGATCCTACACATACCCCTTAGTATTATTTCCTTACAAGGATATGACTAAAAAATATCTCATACAAATAGAATCCAACTTAATGGTCCACTTACAATACTAACATTTCTCATTATTTTTAATGAAATTATTATATTGCTTCTGAAATGAAGACTAATATACACAAATAATATGTTCAAAAAAAATCATAATCATTAATTATTCATTTCAAAGAAATATTACATCACAAGAATGGAGACAATAATGACTTCATGACTTGTATTTATATAATCTCATCAAGAAATAATATTTTTAACAGTTAAATGTAGGAAAAGAGGGACACTAAATAGGACTTTAAAGATCCACAATAGGTGTCTTTCCCTAGGGGAAATTTATTAGGAAAGAGATCACAAGGTGTAATGATTTACATTCAACCTTAAAGGTGAGTCAATCAGACATGGATCTCAGTCCTTTAAGACAATAGGAAAGATATGGAACCTAATCAAATGATTTACAATGTTCAAAATAAGTACACAATAAGACCTAGATGATAAAATGGAAGATTCCAAATATACAAAAATCAAATTGACAATTTGCATGTAGATTTGAGGAGGGTCTAGAGATATGTTAGCATAAAAAGTTGATATTGAGAATTGTTGAAGGACAGGTTTGCCCAGGCGTGAATGAGTCCTAGTCAAGGCTTCCAAAATTACTTTTTGCAGTCCTTTCAAGTAAGATCATAGACGTTTTTTATAGGCTTCACAATTGAAAATTCATAAATAAATTTTGCACTTGAGTTTATATGATTTGGCAACAATGAATGCAACAACATAAAATTTCTCTTCAAGATCTTGAATCGTTCTTCAACTTGTAATCTGCACATACTCAAAGATGAAGAATTTTTTTGTTTATTTGGGTGTGAGAATGAGAATTCATACCTAGCTAATCATGGACAAAACAAACAAGTTTAGTCACATTAGCAAGCATAAACTACCATTCCCTATGAGATTCTTGATCATACAAAGAGATGAAAAAATGAAACAAAGAATGAAACACAAGAAAATGAAAGCATGTAAACCTATCTAAGTACTTCAAACCTTCATACCATAGGGGGATTGGTACCAATTTGACATGGAAAGTGATCCTTTCCCAATCCCTTAGTGGAAAAGCTCCAAGATATTGATGTAAAGTGATGAAATTGATGCAATGTGTTGATGAACTCAAGGTATAATGACATAAAAATCATGTGATTGTGGATGAACATGAGTAGAGGAACAATGCATTCAAAAGTGGATCCCTTCTTCATAGAGAATCCCTCTATTTATAGGACTCAAGGGTTTAAAGAAGAGGTGAAATTAGGCAATGTGGGACTAAGATGAGGATCAATAGCCTTGTGACAAGTGACACAAGGCTAATGAAAGCAATAGGGATATGTGCTCACACATGTGTGAGCACATTTTGGGAAGAGGGATGTGTAAGAGGAGTTAATGCTTATGTGATTTGTGTAAAGGGGTGTAAGAGAGAATTTAAGGAATGTGGTTGACAATATAAGGGAATGTTGGTGATGATGTAAGAGGGGTAAATTCCCTTATAAGAGACAAGATGGCATGAAAAGGAATTTAATGACTCTATAAGAGGCATTAAAATCATTTGTAAGAGGCTTTTAAAGCCTTTGGAGGGAAATTCAACAAGTGAGTTGAGAGAATATTCCCATGGAATATCCATTTGTGAGGAAAATTCCTATTTATTTAATTAGAAGAAATTAATTTCATGTCCAAGAGGGGTTAATAAGCCATAGGGTTATTTAACCAAGGTGGAGTCAAAAGCTAAATGATTTGCTAATGAAGAATAGAAAGTAGTTTGTAGTTAATTAATTCAGAATTAATTAACATAGGTGGGTTAGGGGTTTGTGGCATTTAATTAAATAGTTGAATCTATTTAATTAAATGAGAGGACATGGGAGTTTCAATTAAATAGTTTGATTTATTTAACTATATTAGATGAAAAATATTGAGAAAAGGATAAATTAACATGATAAATTTGATTATTTGATTAATCAGAGAAGGTGATAAATTTAATTAAAAAAAGCTGATTTAGGAAGAAATGAATTTAGTAATCAAACTTAGATGCATAATATCAATCAGGAATATTTGAAGTTTCTACATTTCCCTTCTTTGAAGTGAGGTACCTATTATGTTGGTTCAAAGACTAACGCTCTTCAAAGTCGATGTTGTTGCCAAGATCAAAATTCAAAAATTTCCTAATTTTTTGTATGCCCCACTATTACCCTAGCAGAACGAATTACGTTGCTACACTAACCCCTTGAGAGATCAGGGAAAAATTTCAATTCTAGGCCAATCTCACGTCAAAGATACAACAAAGGTTCAATTGTAGAAAATAGACTACAAGATGCAAAAACATGCTCAAGCTGCTAAAAAATGATCAACAAAGGATTCATGGCTCGAAAAATAGATAAACAGACTCAAAATCCTAGCTTCCCACCTCAATTAGGGCAAAAAACCCTAATTATCATGTTTAAATAGGAGTGCAAAGGTCATTTTCAATTCATTTGATCACGAACTTGATCTGTATGATGGAGGATGTGAAAGCATACACCTGGGGCCCATTTGTGCTCTTGATTTATCATGACATGCATCAAGTGCTATACTACAATCTGCAGCATAGAATCTGAGGTGACGCTACTCCACATTTGGACTTATGAGCATGAGTAATTCTTATGCTATCATAGTTACCCTACAAGAGATAAACATTCTTTATTTTTATGGATTTATATATTTAGATCAAGAGCTAAAAGATATTGGTAATGGAAGATCTACCAATTGATATATTTTCACTATCTTAGGTGGTGCTATCAACTAGATGTGTAAGAAACAAGGTATAGTAAGTTTGTTTGTACAAAAGTAGAGTGCATGGTAGTAACTCATTGTTGTAATTAAGCCATATGGATTTATTTAAGATATTATATTTAGATATTCAATTGGAGATAGGAGTATGTACGGTGTAAGAAAATTTATTGTGCCAAAAATAGAGAAAAGCAATAAGTACAATATTAACACAATATTTACGTGGAAAACCTAGTAAAATTATACTAGGTAAAAACCATGGGAAAAGATCTTTCATAATTTATTTCTGAAGAAATTCGCAATTACATCAATCTTCTAAAAGGTTACAGAAAACATGACTTCAATAGAGTATAAGAAATCCGAGTTGTAGAGTCCTTGTTGAACAGAACTATCCAAAAATAGTAAGTATGACTCATACAACTACATGTCGAACATTTGGAAAAATAACCAAAAATAGAGAGTCAACTATGTCTCTATATCGACTATCCATCACTACTAGAATAACAATAAAATTGACTTCATATTCCAACATATGGTTCATAATGGTAATAAAAGATCTAGATAATTTGTAAGAAAAACAATCCTTTCATGCAAACAAAAAAAATAATATCTAGTATTGATTTTTTTCTAGGATATGATAGAAAATGGGTGGGTGATGCTGAATTTTTTGGACACTTTAAAGAATGTTTCTAGTGGACTAGTGAAGCTGTTGAGTCCAACTAAATTTAGGTGATGTTATGATTTTATGATCTCTCCAAGTGTCCTAAAAATTGAATAATGGTGGTAATACTCTCTTTTCTCTAGCAAGGTGTTTGAAAAGTCTGGGAATGTTAAAAAAATGTCTCTCTTTCACCTAATGTTAAGATTTTTTTGAAAAATAATTGGGATATAAAATAGAAAATAATAATTTCTAAGATATATAACTATTTTTGGAAAAAGTTTTTTTTTGGTATTTTTGCACCACCTATGGGGTATCAATTGTGTATTTCTCTTCATAGTATTCAATTAAAAAAATGGGCCCAATTAACCCACCTGATCAAAATTTATGGCCTTTGAAAATTCACATAGGAAACCCTCCTTATTAGACAATGTATTAAGCTACACTAATATAACCCCACTTATTACATTTTTCTTACAACTGTACCCCTAAAACCTGAAATTTTACCTTGTCAAGAGACCACCATTAAGGTTTACATAGAGCATATAAAAAAATATGAAAATTACACAAAACGAATATAAATCCTTGAGAAGATTGTTCTCCGAAGAAGAAAATCTTAAATTAGGTGGAAGAACATCAAGTTTCCTTATGACCCTTAGAAGGGTGTATCTCCCAAACTAAATTCATGAGTTCTTGGATAACTATTTCCTCAAACTCCTACATCATAGATCTCTCAAATTAATAGACAACAATCCATTGCCGCATCAATTTATCTCATGATCCTCAAAAACATATAATTCCCTGGATCACATCTCTCAAACTATCCAAACAACAATCCATATTGAGTTCACCAAATCCCTTCCCATATTCAAAAAATAAACTTCACAATATATGTATTCTTCAATTATGTAGGAATCAACAAATAGGACATAACAAAACACAAAAAAATTGCTTCTCATGCCAAAAACCATTTCAAAGTGAAGCTAGCTTGATAAGATAGAGATCCACCATCATCCAATGCATCATGTCTCCAATGAAAATTTATTTAGATTGTATGATTTTACACTTTCAATCCACATGGCTCTAGAACTAATTTGCTTAACCAATTCATGTGCACTTGCATCTTTTTAGTATGAAACAATGTACTAAAGCATGTAATCATAAGTGATACCAAAGTGATTTTTACATATAGCTATATATTTATTTTCTTCTAACATCATTCAAACCCAATCCAATCTTCTTTAGAGAGAACATATTCTATAGAGGTAATATCACAATGAATCTAGACCATCATGATAATATAAAAACCATCAAAAATTCTCATTGGATCAAAACAGTATCATGTTCAAAATGACCAAGATCATATTTTCAAGTTTGCTAAAGCACAAGTGTATGTGAAATTTCTCTGACCTGTCAACCAAGGAAAATTTTAGAGGTGAATCTTCACCAATTGGCAAATTTTAGAAATCAGCCAAGTCAAAATTGGAAAATTAATCGCACCCAACAGGGTGTCCAAATCACCTAGCTTTTACAAATTATCAGTCCAATGCATGTCTATTTGCCATCAATTTTTTTTATGAGGCATCTTTAAGCAACAAATTTTCAATAACAAACTATGTGTTTCAAATGGACTGATTAATATTTTCACCTGGAACCCCAGAAGCATGTAATAAAACACCTACATAGTCACCAATACTATTAAAACAACATTGTATTAGGACCCATTTCGCTAATTAAAATTTACAAATAGTTTCTTGTGAAGACCCATTGAGTTTACTGAGTCAAATGAGGATGGAAATACCACATAAGATGTTCAAAGGGATACCCTGGTTAGCCAAAATGAGATATTTAACTTGGATCGGGATGATGTTGGTAGCAAGAAAAGAAAAAGGAAAATCAAAAGTGAGGCATGAGTGGGAAATGACAAGGAATTTTCAACTTGGTTGGTTGTAAAAGTACTCATTAATTATACCAATAGGGAAAACAAACAATGTTGAAATTGCAACAAAATGCATGTGTATGATTTTTAGTTGGAAATGTAAAAGAGACAAGAAGTTGCAACTAAAGCTTGACACTATAGAAAATCATATCAGTAAATTTTATGAAAAAAAAAATCATAGACAGAAAGGAACAATGAGTCGTACAACGGAAATCAAAGGAAGAATGTCTTCATGTGAAGTATGTCGCATAATATGAAGAGCATAAGAAAATAATGTTGAAGCTTGTTGCATGTCAAGGTACAATTGAGGGTCAATTTGGAAAAGCAATCAAAGGAGCAAATCTGTCAAAACTATTCAGATGAGTGTTGTTTTTCATATTTTGTCCAAAGGGTGTCCTATGATAGACTACCCAAAATATTTTAATTTATTATCTTTTTTGGGTGTTCCTCACTTTCCTAGCTCGAATTGCTCAGTAAATGCTGGATGTGAATGGAAAAGAAAGATTTAAAGGAGAAAGTAAAATAGTCAAACTTCATTGCATTATCTTTAGATGAAGTTACTGTGGCAAACAATACTTCTTGGGTCTGTATGCATGTGTACAAAGTTGGTTTACAATTTTTAGGAGGATATGATTTTTGCTGAAATCACATATTTTTAGAAAATATAATGATTTAATCCTCAAAAATATCCATTTAAATCATTCCAATTGAGGAGGGTTTGATCAAATTACCTTAAATCAAACCCCCTTGGATAGAACCTCACTAGTTTTAAACCATACCTATAATAGAGTCTCCTTTACACCTATCACAACGCTAATAAAAAACCACTTTTGATTTACCTTTTGGAGGGATCAAATGAATTCATTTAAAATTTATTTTTTATAAGTATGTAGTTCTTATTATAAGCTTCCCAAAAATTATAATTTTAAATAAATTTAATTTTATTATTATATTTATATTTATTTCTTGTGAATGTACGTTTTTCACCAAAAATCAAGCTCTTTGTTCTGCACATGTGGAAAAATAATAGACTATCAAAAAGAAAAAGAAAAATATGAGTGCACAGATATTGAAGTCCTTGATCCAACAAGGAAAAAAAAATTGAACTTGGATACATACAAAAAAAGTTACACATTATATGGTCACACTATGTCTAAATTATAATTGGTTTAACTTCAAAACTTGATTAAAGAAAAATAATTCAATAAAAAAATATCTAACCAAGTGGAAGCACTAGATATCGTAGTTATGAATCTAAATTTGAAAGAATTAGAATTTTATCCTTCATGGAAAAAAAGTTATGCTTTATAGGATTAGCGTCAGTTTTTTTAAATGTTGTTTTCTAGAAAAAAAATTCAAGGAGATGGAAAAAGAAGTGCAATCTAATTCCAAAAATATTGAAAAATATATATTTATAATCTATAGAAAAAATTTCACGAAACTCTAGTTTGCATCATCTTCAAATTCCTCATGGTTTAGCCACTATAAGTGCCCAAAAGTAAAGATTTAGTTTAAAAAAATTATTTCAGTGTCCAGTTTGGCCAAAAATTGTAAACCACTATTGTGGGATCACCAGCGCCTACAACAGTAGTTATAAAACAACATGTCTTCCAAGCTCATCCTCTCTATGTTCACAAAATGAAGGACAATTCAACATCACAAAACCTATTTGAGCTAGTCAAGAAATCTTTGAATGAAATTGCAGGTATGGATGAGTTGATAGTTGTCAAAAAGTTAGTGTGTGTAGGAGTTGATGGAGCTGCAATGATGCAAGGTCAAAGGAGCATTGTTTGCAAAAAGTTACAAACTACTTGTGCACCATACATGCTTGGTATTCACTACATGGCCCATAGAATAAATTGGCATTCAAAATTGTAAACAAGATTCCTATAGTATCAAAATTTAAAAATCTAGTCCGCGAGCTCTATGCATACTTCTGCCGAAGTCCCAAACATTTCAAAAAATTTCAAAAAAAATATGAGGGAATAACAATAGGAAACAAGCTTCTCAAGGATGTTTATACCATATGGATATCCCTGCATGGACCAGTACAACGAGTTCATTGAGAATATCAATCCTTGATTGGAGTAATGTACAAGCATCACAACACAATAGACAACGCTCCTGACCTCTTACATAGGTTAAGTGATATAGAGACACTCTTGAATTTAGCTAGTCTTCTCCCCATGCTAGATAAAATGAACAATCTTGGGAAGAAAGCCCAAGACAGAACTATGTATATTTATGAATATGCCAAACTACGTAGACATACATGCATGACCCTCGATCATCTATATCTAGATCTAACAGAAGAAAGCCTAAATTATTTCATGTGGAAGAAAATTACTAATTTAAGTAAGCCTGATAATTATTTATAGTTTAATGCAAGCATGAACTTATGTATCTGTGTATGTGGATATGAGATACCATTGTACCATTGTAAGAAAACTAGGTGCTCTATTAGAGTACCTATTAGAAAGAAATATTTTAACGACTTTGTTAAATATATTAGTGATAATTTGAGGGAAATTACAAAATTTATTGCCTTAGAGATTTATGAAAGATTCCCTTGACATGAAATCATTGAAGCCATGGGTATTATGTATCCTCAATTTTGGGTAAATCAAGATAGCCCAAAATATTTTCATGACAAAGTAAATATCTTGATCGAACAATTTATGAAAAGTGTAACATACAATGAGTAGAAAATAGAAGGAATTTAAATGAAGATAAGCCTAGACAATAGTGAGATAATTTTTCAAGAAGTATGATGGACCAGTATCATTCCATGGGCATGGAGAAGGCCTTTGAATCGGGATCAATAACAAAGTTTTGACAAACTTAGGTCAGAGTGAAATATTGTGTGGTAGGATATAATAATATTTCAAACTTGTTGATTTATGTCAAACAATGATATTAGGGTTAGTGGAGGATGAGAGAGTTTTCAGCTCATTGGTATTTTTGAAATCAAAATTAAGAAACGAACTAGACAAGAATTTGTAAAATTTGTTAAGGATGAAAGGAATTACGTCTAATCTCAAAAAAAGTCCTTTACAAAGGGCACTCACAATTTGTAGGTCCACATGTGCAAGAAGATGGTTGTGCAATACTCCAGTTCCAAACATTGGTATTGGTGGCACTAGCAGTAGCAGTGGGAAAAATGATAGTAACACAATGAATGTTGAATTTGAGATGCAGGCCAAAGACAATGAACACCAAACTCATAATTAAGACAAATCTTCTACTTTATCTCAAGTTGAACATCAATTTTAGGACCCTGACTCCATTTGGGAAATGGAAGTGAATTAGTAGCTTTTAGATATTTATATTGCACTTCATGAATCATTTTCCAAACTATAGTTGATGGTATTTTATATTGTATTCCATGAAATTATGAATCATTTCACTTCATGAATTATATTCCAAACTCTAGTTGATGATATTTTATATTGTATTCCATGAAATTATGATATTTTATATTTTATATTGTATTCCATGAAATTGTGATATTTTATATTTTATATTGTATTCCATGGTATTGAATTTGATATGTAATTTTTCATCATTTTTAGATAACAACACTTATCACACTACTTATAAATTCCTTTTGCATTGTCATTCACACAATCTTTGATAAATAACTAAAAGGAATATTAATCCATTCCTTGAACAAAAGCTAATAGTTCAACATCCATAACTTCTAAATAACTGTTGATTATTATGAGTTGGAAGATAGTGAATATAATACTAGAGAGAAATATAGGTTGATATTATATTCAAAATTAAAGATATTATAGTGTATTTTCCTTTTACCTACATTCTAATAATCTAATTCAAAGTTGACTGAGTTTTACCCATTCCCAGTCTCCTAAGTCATATATTATTCCTTTTCATTTGTTTACTCACTGGCCCCTTGAGCCTAGTGTTCCCAATTGCTACTCGTAGAATCCTTATAAAGGTTTCCTTTTCTTATGCGGGTCATAAAATTCTTTAATTTTGTTCTTCCCTATGTTTGGCTTTTAATATTTGCTCAATATCATTCATGTTATAAACCTAGGTAGGTGGCTCCTTTTAAGTCATGTAATAAGTGCATGTGCTTATTAAAATCCTTTGTTATGCTTGGTAGGTCCCATTGACTACTTTCTATTAGTTCTCTCCATCCCGTGGGATTAAATTAATCAATTTAAGGATCTGGTGGGATAACAGGCAGGCGACACCTAGCCACCCCTTTCATAGGTCCTACTAGAACTCAAAGGAACTGAAGACTAAAGGTGTTAAAATTAATGGTTACTATGGTTTCCAACAAATAAATCTCCATCATTCCCCACCTCTCCACTTTCATAAGATTCCCATGCTTTAAACCCAGAGGGGAAGCGAGGAGGTTGACATGTAGATACTTTCAATGCTTGTGGAGATAGTGGAGCCTGCGAACTAACACGGAGATAAATCCACATGGCATTTTTTAGTTGGTAAATGGTGACAACCATTTGTAATCATATTTTCAAACTTATTTGACCAAATCTAATCCATCTATTGGGCCATCTCACTACAAGATCAACAGTTAAAAATTTAAGGTTCAAGATTGAGGGAAAATGAGTCGTATCAAATATTTTGGTTCACACGAGTGAACCATAATGGCAGATATGATGTAGAGCTACAAAATTTCCAATTGGTATGTTTTAAATCCATAAAACTTGCTTTAAAGTATAATTGCAAACTGTTAAAGCATTTAACATGTCTAAGGAGTTCTTGTTAAAATTTTGAAGCTCATTCAATGAAAAGAATTAGGGTTCTCAAGCATCCGCAGAACTAATGAGTAAAATTTCTATTTTACTTCTTATTTGTGTAAAAAATTTCTATAAGTGCTTGTTCTATCATTCTTTCATTAGGGTTTATGGTTTCGTTGCATTTCTTTTAAGGTTTAACGTTCAATTTGAATGATTAGCCTATTTAGTCCTATTATTGCCTTGCATCAACCTATACCCTAGTTGGAAGCTTGCAATTTGCTAAGTAGTAAACCCTAGTTTGCACAAACTTTATTGTTATGGAAACCAAAGTCAAAGCATCCACATCAAAAGACCAATCTTTTGAGTTGAAGCCTGCTAAAAGACCTCTGTCATAGGACTTAACCAAACAATTGGTATCTTCAACCTTTGAGAAATCAAAGGGACAACGTATGTACTTTGGTCGTGGAACTAAATTTGGCATCATTAATTATTATTGTACAATTAAAGATGCTGCCCTACCATACTCTGGATGGAGACTTTTATAGGGATGGTTTGGAAATAAGAATGATGGTATCCCTTTTTGCAACTCCTAGAGGTTGGACATGGGTAAACTGGTTGTACCCAACATGTTCATAGATGTTGATCTTCTCAAAGCAATTGTTGTGAACTATGACCCTTTAGTTAGGGTTGTTAGAGCTAATGATGGACAAAATCTAGTATGGGTTAATAAGGAATAATTTGCATGTGTTCAATTTGAACACCTGGAGCAGTGACATGGTTAAGATTGATGTGCAGATGTTGAGGGAGGAATACAAAAGGGTAAAACACAACTTTAGGGTGTCGGTGTTGACCAATTTTCTAATAGTATTAGGGAAGAGAATCAATAAAAGAAAGATTAATTTGGGACCCTTTGATGTTGAGCCCCTCCCTATTAAGTATTTCCAACCATATTTTCAAAGACCTTTTTCTCCTCCTACCAAATTCAGGGTTTGATCCTGGCTCTAGCAAGCTAATGGCCCATATGTGCATGGCTATGAGTATCCAACATCTTAACATAAATACCTTATATGATTTTTCCACCTATATAGCAGAGGAAATTCACAAAGGATTGGTGGCCTTGACGGGTTGGAATCTTGGTGTCATATTTTGGTGGTTTTCACTCTTTATGCATATGTTTCTTTTCAAACATGGAGACTATTTTGGTTGGGATATGTAACCTAAAAGAGTTGTGGATGGTATTGAGATTTCGGTGCAGTCATGGACCCCTATATTGGATAAGAATGAACAAAAGACTGACTATGAGACTGCTACAAATATTTTTGCCACCAAATTGAGACAGGATCTAATGGTGGATGTACCTAGGATCCCTAAGGAGTTACATGATTTTTTGAGGCCAGTTGAAAGGAGGCTTGATTTGAGTATTTCTCACAATTGGGGGATGTAATCCCTTATAACAATTGTACAATTCAAAGGGTATTTGGCACACAATTGACACCACACATACTCCCTAGGGAAGTGCCTCTGAGGATTGGGTTTTTGGAGGTGATGTGGCAACTAGGGAATGTAAATGATTTCTTCTTGGATGAGAAGCGAAAGGGAACTTTCTTCCCTACATACACTGTGTTTTTTGATTTTTTCATGATTAGATATGGATGGATAAATATTTTGGAGCACTATCTTAGTCATTACAATATGAAGATTTGGGCATACAGGACATATGACCATGAGGGATTCATAGTTTGCTTAATGAAGAGAAATAAGGAAGGTTGGTATGTTCACACCCACACTATGCTTGATGACCTCATTAGAAATTTTTTGACCTTGATGTCCAAATTGACAGAATGAAGAAGTGGGTTTTTTTATGAAATTGGAAAGAGGAATTAAGGTTAAGCAGTCTAATTTTAAAGCTTTTTCAAATATTAGTGACCCAATTTTAAAGATTGAAGTTGTGATATAGAATTTTGAAACAATAATGCCAAGTTTAAAGGAGATAAAAGTTTTGCAATATAAGGGGAAGGCCCCTATGACAAAGGGAGATTTAGTTGTGTATCCTTCGAAGAAGGTGCACATATATTCAAGGAGGAAAGGAACAATACAGAAGCAGCGAACAATTGCTACTCATGCACAATCTAGGGAGTCAAAAGTGCATTCACCACAACAACAAATACCTCCATTATCACCACAACATTCATCTTCCCATGAAATAATTGAATTGGATTCTCCAATTAGAGAATCATCCCCTCCAAGGGAGCCATGCCCATCAATAAAGAAGCAAAAGGTTGAAGCTTATGGTCTGGTTGACTATCGTGTCAAGGAGTCAGATGATGAAATTGTTATAATTGGTGAGGAAATAATGCAAGGGATGTCATCAAGGGGAAATAATATCACAAAATTTTAGCCTTAGGTTGAGGTAAAATCACAATACTGTGTCTCACATTTTTCCCAAGATGGACATTTACATCAATATTTTTAACTGAATACTCATCTTCTAAGACCTATAGTACCTAAATTGTTAAGAATTTGAAGATGATACGAACTAGTGATTTGTGGAAATTTGTGTGTAGATTCTAAATATATTTTTAAAAAATTGAAAGAAACCATGAATATTTCAAAATATCCTTTAATAACTAGTTTTAAATAGAAAAACAACATTTTTAGAAAGTAATGTTTGTGTCGTACAACATAACTTTTTTTCTGTAAAAGATAAAATTCTAATTTTTGGAATATAGATTCTCATCAATATCTAGGGAAAGGATATTTTTTCATAATTTTTGTTACATAGTATTTTTAATTAATTTTTGAAGTCATTGTAAATATAATTTGGAAATGTGTGTGTCATACAACCTAACTTGTTGTGTATATATCAAAATCCAATTTTTTGTTTTAGTGAAACAAGGACATCAATACCTAGGGAAAGGATATTTTTTTAATTTTTTTTCAATGGTTTACTATTTTTCCACCTCTGTAGAATGAAGAACTTGGTGTTTAGAGAAAAACCTGTGTTCAGTAAAAATTGAAAATTAAATACAAGATAAAATGAAAACATATCAAAACTATACTTGTTGGAAAGCTTGTTTCGAGGGCTACAATCTTGCAAAAGATCATTTCTAATTTTGATTATTTCATCCCTTAAAAGATAAATTAAACATGTTTTTTTTCCATCATTTTGATAGGTGCAAAGGAAACTCCATTCTGGGTATGATTTAATATTAGAGGGGTTCTTATCTATTCCCATTCAATTAAAACCCTTTAGAAGGAACCTCTCAAGGCTAAAACCATTAGTTTCTAAAAAAATTGATTTCAAGCAAACATCAGCATGTCCCAAAAGTGAGACACACTCTTGTGGTAGCACCGATTGAGCAAAGCTTTGTGTAAGATCAATTTGTGAAGACACAAGCTTTCAAGGAATATGTATGGAGAGAAATGAAGGATGAGTATGCAACATTGATACAAAAAGGGAGAAGTGAGAGCCTCAAGAAGCCCCAAGTGGCTATTGAAGTTGAGGTCTGAGATGAAATTAGGGACAAGTATTTGAACATTTCTACAAAAGAGGGTAGGGCATTGGTGAGAAAGAGTGGAGTGTTATTACTCCCATAGTGGGACCTAGCATCATCAATTTCTTTTGACACTATGAGAAGACAAGATGCCCCCATTTTTAATAGTGAAGAAGAAGCCACATTGGCTTTATAGGGGTTAACTTTTAGTCAGTAGTGGGACACTCTTTCTATTTGGGGTTTAGCCCCAACCACTAAAAAGCCTAAAGTCATAGAAACTACCCCAGGTGTAAGATGAGGCTTAATCATAAAAATAGTTTCAGATACATCTTCCTTGGAGACAACAACCATGAATGTTAATGTGCAAAAATTCACCAAAGCCACAGTTGAGTCATTAATGAAGGAAAGGGATAGTTTTAGAACCAAATATAATGAGGTGGTTGTTGAGTACAACTCGAGCCAGCAAAAGAGTAAAACACCATTTTTAAAGAGTCACGTCACTAGCTAACGCATAAATTTTTTTCTATGAAGGATAAAATTATATTTTTTTCAACCGTAGATTCATAACTATGATAGCTAGTGTATTGAATTGGATTCATAGCATTTCATTGAATATTTTTTTCTTAATTAAGTTTCAAAGTCAAACCTTATACAATTTAGATATGATTCACTAGCTAAAGCATAATTTTCTTTTTATGTATTGAAATTCTTTTTTTTTTTTGGTTGGATCAAGGACATCAATATCTAGTGCACTGATATTTTTCAAATTTTTTTGATAACTTGCTATTTTTCCACATGTGAAAAACATAGAGCTTGATTTTTGGAGAAATCCCTATGTTTTATAAAACTAAAAAATAAAATACATAATAAAACCAAAACATATCAAAATTATGTTTGATTGATAACTCGTTACAAGGACTACCATCATCCAGTTGCGTCTTTGAAGTTTCCTCCATTTTCATCCTCAACTTGAGCTTCGAAGGTAAAAATTTTGTACAAATTTGGTGCAAGAGGGGGAGAAGGGAAAAAAGTGTGGTTCGCTTGAACCAGGGTTTGAATGGACCCTGGTTCAAATGAACCCCTCATTTTATTGAATTTTTGATTGTCTTTGTTATAAAATATGGCCAAAAAAGTGGGTCCCATCATTTAATAGGGTTCGCTCAAACTAGAGTCCATTTGAACACCCCACTTTGTGCGAACCCCTAAAAAGCAAAAAAAAATAACAGGAGCATTTTTGCAATTTTCCTTCCTCACTGGAATTGTAAACCAATATTGTGGGAGATCACCCTAGAAAAGATTAATTTACACCAACTAAAGGAGCCTTTTGGAAAGCAGGAGAATCTTCACCAGCAAATGGAAATGGTTTTTTGTCTCATATGAATTTCTCCCTCATATTTGGAAATGAAAATGTAATTGCCTTTGGGGACATTTTGAAATTGAAAATCAAGTGTATGTAAAATGAAAATATGACTAAATGTGTAATTTGGCCTGAAGCTTGTATGCTCCCTTGTTCATATAAAAGGGAATTCAAGGCCAACTGCATGGCTCTTTGTTTGAAAGAGCTTTTGAACTCATGTAAGAGAATTTTGTAATTCAAGCACAAATAAATAGAGTTAGTGTTGAGCCTTAGGTATGAAATTATGTATCCAAGTCTGTAATAGGCATAATGGTTTTACAATAGTGATGGAAATTTTTGAATGAGAAAATGAATATTCTGGAACAAATTCTCTCCTCTATTTTTTCATATGAATTATTAATAAAATTATCAAGGATCCTTCTATTCATCTTCAATTTTTTTGGTTGACTGTATGATTTTTTCTCTTCTTTAATTTAAAGAATTAATTAAAATGCTATTGAATCATAGGTAACTTGTATGACTAAATTAACATATTATTAATAGTTTCATATTTTAATTGTGTTAAAACTTAAACATATACTCAATGATTCATCACTCAAATCAATCCTTAATAACATGTTAACAATAGTAGCATATACAACAATGAACATCAACAATCGTTTAATGTGTATCTAGTAGTTGAAACCACACTTTTTCTTCAAATGATAAAATAAGTAATACAAATGATTGAACATCAACACATTACTGAATTTGAGGTTTTTATTGATTTTCACATGAAGGAATACATAGAGGCATTGGCAATGCAAAATATTGCTTAAAGACAACTCTGCACAGAGCTGAGTTAGAACTTGGAAACTCATATTATCAAATATCATATCACTGTATCAACTTTTCTAGCAACTTACATTATTCAGTTGATGGAATTATCATTTGTTCTAACTAATTTTGTTTGACTTGAAGATTTTCTAACAATTCATGATTGAAATTTGAAACTATCTTGAATTCTTCAGTCAATTTTGCATTCAAGGTTATGAGTGGTTTGTTGGAATCCAAATAGTTCACCACATCTAGGTTTTGAGGAAACTAGTCCAAATCAATCTTCCTTGCACCCTCCATCTTCTTTATGAAAGTATCATTTTCAATGAATCATTCATTTGTGTCAAAATCCTATGGAAAACCAAGCTCTGTGAAGTTCCTTACCTTTTCGTTTAGCTTCTTCATCTTTTTTGCAGCCAGATGCACATATTCCTTTGTTTCACACATTCTCAAACACTTTTTAATGATAGATGACAACATCATTGAGGTAGCAAGATTATTATTAATCCCTTTTTATTTCAAATCATTGTCACTAGCTTTGTAGACTATTTGTTGAGATTGATTTCTTCTCCACTAAATATTTGTCCAACTTCTTATAATGTAGTTTGATAGCATCAATCAATCAAAACATGTCACACAAATTATCAATCCTCTACATTATTTCATCCCAAAATTTTTGTTTCATATGCCTCATTGTTTCTCTACAAAATGCAGATAACTTATTTTGACAAGAGTTAATTTCATTTTTTGCTTCCATCAACTCTACCTCCAATCTTTCATTTATTTTTATCTCTTTCTCCAATTTACATCTTCACATTAAATTTGGGAGGCTTTTAAATCAAGTGGGCCTAATTTAGTGTTGTAATGTGTTCTACATATTCACATTGGATTCAGGGCCCTTCTAAGTTAAATAGACCCAATTTTTTCTTAATTTAGTGTTGTAAAGTGTATTTATTTTCACTTTCACATTGGAGCCTATGACCCCATATTGTGCATCCCAAGGCATATTTTGATCAAAAACTTGATAAGATTAACATATAGGCTTAATTTCTTGACTCCCCAATAGTTTAGGACTAAAAATAGCCCCTATGGGACCCATTCACCACCTTGGGTGAATGAGTCCCATCCAGGTGGGGCTCATTAGCTTGCGATGGTGAATGAGTCCCATTAGTCTATTTTTAAGATTTTGAGCAGGAAAAGTGGGTTTTTAATTCAAATTTCTTCCATGTCGGCCTTGGGGATCAAATTAATGGTCATTTGAGTGGATTACCTATATTAAAAATCTCTCAAATCATTATTTTATCATACATTCATATCATCAAGTCAAGCATTCAAGAGTTAGGCATTCCAAGTCTTCACAAGATCATCAAGATAACTTTCAAGATCATTTCTAAGGAATTCAAGGGAATGATTCTTCATTAATTTTTGTAGAAATTCAAGATCTATCATCATGTCAAGGACTATCAAGCATCAAGTATGTTATTGATCTAATGTTCTGATGTAGCATTGAAGATAGAAGATCAAGCATTGTTTAACTCCTATTCTCAAGATCAAGATCTACATCTTTCATGGCCATTTCATGTTGAGTTGCAAATTTGTAAGAAATCATCTACAAGGCATCAATCAAGATATCATTTTCTATGATTCATGTTGTTTGTTTCATGTTTCATACCTTCATTTCATTTTCTCATCATTTGGTTTAATTACCTACAAGGGGTTTGACAAAGGCAAACCCCTATTCCCTGAGAATCAACAATTTTTCTCTCTTTCTTTGTGTAATCATAGATCTAGGTGCTTTGAAGACTTCAAGATCATTGAAGATTAGGTTTCAAGCTTGTTGTAGTTGTATCCATATTTTCAAGGTCATAATATTCACTAATAGGTCATCTATAGCCCCAAAATTAGAGTTTCAGATCTGAAAACCTAGAAAAGCAGAAAGAGCAGACTGAGAGGTGCAGATCAAAACTTTGAATTTCTAGAAGATCCAAACTAGACTCATTTTCCAAAAGTGGTGAATGAGTCCCATTTTAGGTGTTTTTCAAAGATCTTTGCATATTTGGATACCCATTTTCCTAAAACTTGGTCTTGTGCAGAAATCTAGAACTGAGACTGATTTACCCATAATGGAAAATGAATCTTAGTAGGTCAAAAATTCAAGTTTTTTAAAATTTCAAAGTTTTTAAATTCATCTTCAAGCTTCCAGGTGTACACATTCTATTCTATAGCTTTCTATTTTGTTCTTGTTGCATTTCTAGGTCATTTAAATCAAGTTTGCATCATATTAGGGTTTGGCATTTCATCTTGTTTTTCATTGTATTTTCCAAGACCTAGCTTGGTGGTGAACCCCTCATTAGATTACATTCAGCCTTTAGGATGACCCTCTTATAAAATCTCTTTCTCCTTAGAGATCCCAAGGGTTTGTTCTTGAGTGAAGTGTGTGAAGATTGCCCCTTTCCTTTTAGGTCCAAAACCCTAAAGGTGAAAGAGAGATGTCAATTTTCTTCATGTAATTTTTTTGAACCTACATTTATAATACCTTCCTTGTTGATTTGGATTCCACCATCATCATAGATTTGGCTTACATTAACATTGCATTAGGATTTGCATTCTAGGGTTTCAAATTTTGCATTAGTTAAAGCTCATATAGCTTACATTTTTTCATTTAATTTTATTAAAAATAATTCAAAATATGAATTTTCATTTAGTCTTTAGATTGAACAACATAAAAAGCATAAAAATTAATTGAATTTTTTTTTTTTTGGAAAAAACCCCTATCTGGGACTCATTCGCCACCCTAGGAAAATCAGTCACACTCTAGATTTTAAACTACCTTTTAATGCATTATAAATCTCATTTATGTGCTTCCTAAGCTTGCTGGTAATCCATAGTATAAGTCTGAAATGTTTCAGAAACATCTATTTTATGCATCTAGGTCAAAACATCCATGTAGTGAAGTCATTTTTAAAGCATTTCAAAAATCATTTCGATATCAAAAGTTTCAGATCTGTAGTAATTTAGATAGATTACTTTCTCATGTTAGCATGTGTTCTTTTCAATCATTTAGTGTTTCTAGAATATCAAGTGGCTTGTATGATTCCATTTTCTCTACTCATGTTCATAATCGAGTAAAGCAAAGTAAAACCTTTGATAAAAATGTTGGATATCCTCCTAGTATCTACCAATTTTTTAAGAATTTCATAACACAAGAGGATGAAAGTGTACACAATCATAACAATTGTACTTTATCTTCTCCCAATACCTCTCCTATTAGTGATGAAGTTATCTTTGTGAAAGAATATATAAGCATTGAGATTCTTGATTGTCCCTCTCCTCCTCCTCCTCCTTTGGAAGATATTAGAAAAGAAGATGAGATCATAGAAACATTTCTAAACATCACCTTACCTAGTCTCCATCATTCCCTTGCTTGTGACAATGTTTTAGAAAAAGAGAATGATACCATAAATAGCCATGACAATAAAAATTGTCCTTCTCTTAATATCCCTCCTCAATGCGAAGAGGATAGGTTAGTTTTAGAAGATGCACCTATTGAAATTCATGAGAATCTTGTTCCTCCTTTCCCTAATGCTCCTACCATTTGGAAAAATCTATTTGGAAAGCATGAAAATCATATTTGTCCTTCTCTTGATGTCTCCCCTATTTTTGATGAAGCTACATTACAATATATAGCCTTAGATTGAGATGAACATATTATAGAATCTCCTACTAGGGTACATACCATGGCATAAGAGAATGAGACTTTAGAGAAAATGAACAATCAAATAGATCCTTCTCCTCATATCACCACTATTGATAATCAAGAAAATCCAACCATTGATCATTCCCCTACTTGCAATGAAGTCATTTTGGAAGAAAAAATCATTGAATTTCAAGAAAATTTTGTTTGTAGTTCTCCTTAAAACTCTCTTCCTGGGGAGAATATCATGGTGCAAGAAAATGACAACAATAGTAAGGTGGCTTCCTTAGGTGATGGTAAAAAGGTAATTCTTGATTTCCCTTTATTAGGAATAAATCAAACCAAGACTGTTAAGTTTATGAATATGCAAGTGTCAATTGGATCCCCTTAGACCGATGGACCTCCTACATACCCTGTAGGACATCCTAAGAATCCTCTAATTCTTTAGCCCCCTTCACACAAACTAAAAACTCAAAACAAAGCCAAATTCATCCTGTACCAACCAAAAAATAATGTTTTGTAGAAACCGAGTCATAATACCATTGCTCATACATATAAAACTAGAAAAAATCCACAATCAAGACAACCAACCCCAACAACCTTACATTTTCCTAATCCTATCTTACCAGTCCTCCTCATTTTCCTTTGCATATTGGAAAGGAGTATGATCTTTTTGAACAACTTAAGAACACTCCTACTAAGATATCCTTATGGGATCTTATTCAAGGATCCCCACACTATCACAACATGATTCAAACAATCTTACAACAAGTTCCTATCCCTTCCAATGTGAAACCGAATGACATAGCAGCCATGATCCAAGGAATAAATGTTGACATTGTTTTCCACCAAACTAAGCTCCCCCATTTGGAAGTGCAAAAAGAAAATTAGGATTTCATTATAATAGTTATATACAATAGAAAGGGATCAAGAGAATTCTCATCGATAATGGCTCCACCCTTAATGTGTGTAGTGTATGCCTTTTGGATAGGCTTGGCATAGACAAATAAAAAATTCAACTAGTCTCTTTATCTATTAGTGGATTTGACAAGGTTGGAAAAAAACCACTTGTTGTGATCACTTTACCTATTAAAGCTTGAAAGGCCACATTAGAAACACTGGTCCATGTTATGCCTCACAATCTTTTATAGAATCTCCTTCTAGGAGGGCCATGGATTCATGCAATAAATGGAGTGCCTTCTACTCTTCATCGTAAAATTAAATACATCGACAACAAAAAAGTGTAAATTCTTGAAGAAGACCTTAACCCAAATAGTTGTTTAAACATCAAGAAAAACAAGGATAGTCCTTTAGCAACATTGACACCAACTACACCAGTGGAACTCGTACAACAGAAAGACAAAGAAAAACACAGCGAAGAAGTCACAAACCTATTAGACTATGATTGGGGGTCCTTAGAATTTGAACCAACATTCATGGGAGAATAGAAGATCATACACAAAGACTCTAAAAAGGGAAAAGAAATAGAGGTAATGTCAACAAAAAATTTGGAAGACCCTTTGAAAGCATCCACCTCAACCACTTTAGAACAAAGACAATAGATTACACAACAAAATTTGATGAACTCAACCATGAACAAACACCAAATCCAAAAGAGATGAAGAAGCTTTATGGAAAAGGTTATGAACTTATGAAACAACTTGGATATCATGGAAAAGGATGTGGTGCTTGAGAACAAGGCATCCATGTCCCTATAGAGCTAACATGCAAGAAAAAACTCATGGTATTGGTTATTCTCCTTTCATAGAAATTATTGGAACTAGAATTTTCATAAAAAAATCTAAGCATTTTATCAATTGGAATCCAAAATTCATGCTATTATTTTCATGAAAAATCACATTATTTCCATCCACAAAGCCAAAATATCCTTTTACCACTATACCGCTACCTCATTGGCCATACTATATAGCCCTCACCTCATACCTCCTTACCACAAACCCTTGCAAAATAGCTCACAGTATCAAGGTAATAGAAGCTAGTACTATACTATATCACTTTTATCATTTACCGCTATACCGTGAAGGGTTAGAACATAGCCCATGGTAGAGCGACGTAATGAAGAATCGTGATAAAAGGAAACCACTATACCACGGAGGGTTAGAACATAGCTCGTGGTAAAGTGGTATACTAAGGAAAAGTAATTAGATGACACTTCAGTACCGCAAGAAGGTGAAAATCAGCCCGCGGTAGAGCAACATAGTAATATATGAACTAAGGGTACACCATAGTACCAAAAGGAAGAAAAAGGTGATATGCGGTAGAGCAGTATACTAAAGTAGGGTAAAAAAAATATATCGTGGTACCATAGGGGAGTGAAAATTAATGCGAGGTAACATGGTAAAGAAATCGTTGAGACATTTAAAGCTTGCTAGTCACATTAGTCAACTTTGAAATATGAAATTGAGCTCGATGCAAAAGATTTGAATGATGTAAATTTATGATTCAAGAGTTAATGTGTCTTGGAGTGAAGATACACGAAGTAGATTGAGATTTCTCATCCATAATAGCAAAGACCAAGTGCAGATGAGCTCAAGGTGCAGAAGTGAAGGGAATTCTCCAAAAGAGAACTATATTTCCAAGTAATCTTTGTTCACCACTCTTTGAATTTATAACAATGGCACCAAAGAAAGTAGTAGGAACTAAGAAAGATGATGCTAAATCTAGTAAACCCTCTTTACAATTTCCATTTCTTGCCTTATTAACTGGGTCAGTGGATAAGGGGCCACAAAAGGTTTTTAGAGATTCAACTTAGGTATGTAGAGACCCTATCATTCCTCAATCAGGTTGGAATTTGTATTGGTATTTCTATAGAAACAAAAATGATAAGGTTCCGGCATCCAACCTATGGACCCTTGACTTGGCCAAATTGATTATTCCGAACATTTTCATTGACTTCGAGCTGATTAAAGCCTTGGCTTGTAGATACCATGCCCCAACTAAAAATTTTTAGGCTTCCAAATGGTGGATGTTTAGTCAATTTCTTAAGGGAGGCCATTATTAAATGCTTTAACCTAAATAAACAAGCTATTATAGAGGTGAATTTGGGGAAATTGGAACAAGAATACAAGAGGCTAAGGAGGACCTATAGAAGTTATGAGCTCCCCCTGCATATGAAGAGGGGTGATAATAACAGGATACTTCCCATCCCCTTCTCAAAAGTAGAGCCTTTCCTAGTGTCTGATTTTCAGGTTTACTTCAAGAACATATATCATGCATTGTGTCAAGTTCTTGGCATAGATGCAGAAGATAATATGTCAGTAGGATTGATGAGGATGGCTATGATCATTTGACACTCGGAGTCCAATGTGGAATTTGATTTTGCATTTGTGATTGAAGAGAAAATTCATGAGGGTTTGTTGTAGTTCAAATAAGCTAAGGCTCCCATGACCCTTAGACAATATTCATTTCTTTGTCATCTAATTTTATATGAGGATGAAAAAAAATGGACCAGAAGGATGAAGCTATGCAAAAAAGAGAATGGATTTAGACTCCCTATATGGAATTGGTGCTACATTTGGGACAATAGGTGAACTGAATGTGATTTTGTTGTGTTTAGAGATGAATTTTTTTGTTAGATTAATTGCTTCCCTTGGTTATTCAACACCAAAGTTACCACAATATTTGATGAGTATAATGAGGCCAATGCAGTATAAGCTAGACTAGGGTTATACTCATAATTATGTTGATTGGTTCCTTATGCCACAACATACTATCATCAGGGTGTACAGTTGTGACCAGGCACCACACATTTTGCCAAAATTTGTACCTATAAGGACAAGATTTTAGAGTTTATGTAGCAGATGCTTTGGATGGAGCATGATTTAATAAGGAATTAGAGAAAGGGCACATTCTTTCCTGATTTGACAGTGTTTGAGGAATTTTCTATTGGATCTGACATGTTGGAAGAATTACAAAGGTTCATGGGGGTCAATTATCCCCTTGAGTCTAGAAAGGAAAGAGTATGTGACCCAGAGGGTCACATTAATATGATCAGAAGGAATTTGTTAACATAGAGGGCCATATCACATGTATTTGACCCTAAGGAGGTTGTAATAAGGAATTTGGTATATTTTGCTAATGTGTTTCAAACAAGAAGGAGATGGATAACAATGAAGAGGTGGGAAGATCAGAAGAAGGAAAAGAATAAGAGTTTCAAATGGTTCTTTCCTGATGATCCCAATCTTCTTAAAAGGATGCAATTCATCCTTGGTAAATTTGATAAATTTTATAAAATGGCACAAGATGAGGGGTTAAGTCCACTTCCTACACCACAAGAACCATGACATGAATCATCCACATCTCATACACTACCACCATCACCTGCACATCCATCCCCTTCATCTCCCACACATGAACCCCAGGACAAGAAACATAAATTTGAGTCATTAGTTAATTATGGCCCGAGTGATGATGAGGAACAAGAAGAAGTTTTGACCTGACTGAGATGAAGGAGGTAGTAGAGCATCAAAAAATTCAAGAGCCTCATGACCCTAAAATCAGGATATCAGAGCAAGGTGTTGATGAGATTCAGGATGATGAGAGATTTTTTGCCTCTCTAAGGTTTATGGAGGATGACAATTTTATTCATACTAATGAATTTAAAGATTTTTGGAACAAGATGAAAATGAAACAATTTGATGAAACATTGAAGATCAATCTCATGGGAGATGATGATTCAAAGAAGGCCAATGTTTAGGACCAAATATTGGAAAAATTAAATATTGATAATATCAATGTTACCCCCAAGAAGCAAGAGAATTAGTATTAAAAAGTGATATGATGACCATACCAGGGATGGAGTTATTCAAAGTGTTTATTTTGTATCATATTAGAGCACAAGATGACCCAATGTTAGTTGTAGAGTTTGATTCAGAGGAAGGTGTTTCCAGAATAGGGTATAGCCCTACCACCCAAACTTTTGCCTTATGGACAAAACAAAAGAGCATAAGAAAACCTCAGCTCCTAGATGTGGTACAAGAAATGAGGGGGTCAGCCATGGTGAGGAAAATGAAAGACACAACTCCTAAAAAGGCTGCAACCATAACCATGCATTCAACAATGTTCACCGAAGATCTGGTGGAGAATATGGAGAAAAAAATAATTGAATATGAGAAAAGACTAAAACTATCAAATGATTAAGTAAATAAATTTTTTATTGAGAATGTAAGGTTGAAAAAACAATTACAGTAGGGTACAACACTAAGGGGGGATGAGGTAGTTGTTTATCACCCACCTATCCAAGCTAAAGACACACAAATTCAATAGATGAAAGATGAAATTGATAGGCTAAAGAAACATAATATGGAATATTCCAAGCCTCATATCTTGGATACCCTGAGGAAAATATTGGAGCACAAAATTGAGATATTGAAGGAAAAAATAGGTGGAGTATATGAAAGCTTTAGCAATCTAGTTAAAGCTTTGGAACAGATAAATGTTGATTCCACTATCCTTGAGGAACTCTAAAAGTGGTGGCAACCTACTTAGCACATTCTAACTACTCTATGAAAGGAAACACAAAGGGATCTAGATGCCCCTCCAAGACTCAAACCTACTCACAAAATGGTGAAGGGTGTGATCGAGGAACATAAGTATTTAATAGATATGAAGAAGAAAGTGGAGAATAGAAGGAATGCATTTGATTCTATAAAATACATCTTTAGCCCTTCGATCATCAAAGATGATAATCAATTAAAAGGTGTGAATGAGTGGAAAGGTGAATTTGATTAGATGGTTTCTCAGAGCTTGAAACACATATAGAATGATGGGTATATTAGCCTTGATAGATTTCATACTTTGCTTGATGGAATTGTCACACTAGGTAATGGATACACAAAATTTTTGGTAGATGTCAGGAACCTCCTTGATAATAGATGGAAGAGTCACCTCATGAATCTCATTGTTGCACAAGAGTTAAACTGACCAAATGATCTAACAATTAGTAAGTGGCAAGAGAAGTATTTTGGTTCTGATGAGGATTGATCATCATCATCAAAAAGAAAGATTAATCATAGAATAAAATCTTTTCATAGGTATTAGATGACCACGGTCTTTTTACTCGAAGACTAACGGATTAGCACACATGTTTGTTGTTAGTTATTTCAGTTATGTTTAATTTCATAATTATGTTTTGTTACCAAAAGACATGTCCTTTGGTCTGAAGCTTGTTGCCTCTCATTTAAATAAGAGAGACCAATACCAAAAGGAGAAATTAGATTAGAGATAGGAAAAAGTAACAGGTGAACAGGGATAGATATAATGTCTACATTTTAAATGACCATGATGCATGTATGAAATTTTGCAAAATTCAATGAAAGAACCCTAATTTTGTGGCATCATATTGGTACCAATTGTTTGTTGACTTAATTAAAAATATTGTTAGGTTGTCTCCAAGGTTGATATTTCTTTGCTATTCAAATTGATATATCAAGTATATACTCAATTTATCAATGCACATTTGTTGCACTTGTGTGGTATGATTAATTGGTTCTTTCAAGTAAAGATTAAATCCTTCTAGTTATTCACAGTAATTTGGAAGTGTCATTTGGATCACTAAGAAGAACCTGGTAATTAAATTCTTGTATGTTTATACAAGTTATAAACTAATATTGGTGTGCCAGACAATTATAATTTCTACTAGATACAAGCCACTCATCCTAGAATTTCATTTGACTCCTTTTTACCCTACAAGGAACTGGTCTCACCCATTTTATTCATTTAGTGTTATCTTTCCAAATTCAAACTTCACATCTGTTAGCTGAACATATTGATTTTTACCTTCATATTGCTTATAAAATTCATACCAAATGAATATTTCATCTCTCCACTTCCAACTACCATTGTGGATAGATTGCCTAAATAGGAAACACACAATCTAAGTCAACCTCACTTGCATTAGGTAAACCCACCTAGGTCTAGCAGAGCATGAAGAGAAGAAGGTTCAAATATACCATTTGGCCTTGTGCATTATCCAAAAATGTATCAAGAGCTTGGTAACCTCTTGTGGTTCCAAACCAATGTTTTTGAGACCTAATAGTTTGGCAACTCGGCTGGGGACCCAAATCTGAATCCAAGGCTTCATAGAGTCAAAATATTACATAAGACTCTGGTGGGAACAAGCAATTATAAATTTTTATCACTTCTCCAAAAGTGAGTGGCAATTCTAAAAGATTAAGTACATTAAAGCTAATAATATAAAGTACACTTCATAAAGAACAAGTCCTAGAGTTCAGGCCTTCATAATAGTGCACAACATGCATGGCAGAAGCTTTCTATATAAAGGAGGTCCTAGTGAGAATGGTAAATGGACACATAAGAATGATAAAGATAAGAAGCTATCTGATGAAATGTGCATGACAAATAAGGATAAAACATCAAAACTACACTTTGAGACATATAATCGCTATAATAAATTGAAAAATGAAAATAGCTCATCAGGAGAACCTTGCACTCCTGAAGAAAGAAGGAATCCTTTTTATCAGTTAGATCCTTAGAAAGAGGAATAATTCAAGGATGAAATTGAGGTAGAAATAATCAGGAGACAACATGAACATGATCATGGAATGGAAGGGAATCAGAATGAGCCTGTTGATAATCTAGCCCCTAAAGAAAATTATGAATTCTTGACTCAAGAGGAGATAAATGTACAATTTGAGTATGAAAGACAAGAAGTGGAAAAAAAAAATGAACAATATGAACAAAGGCTCCAAGAAATAAAAGAACTTCAGGATTTGAAGCTAAAAAAATCCCAAATTAATGCTCAAATGGCTAATTGTTGTGCAGTTTTTTTGCACAAACCCTCTTTTGCTTTCATTCCTGGTGTTTTGGCCCTTTGATCTTAAGGATTTACCTCACTTTGGTACAAGCTTGAATTTTTATCTTACCTACATTTGTGATCCATTTGTGATATTGATTGAAAACCTCAAGTTTTAGACTCATTTTGGGTTTTCGCTGTTCTCAGGAAAATCCACTCCTAGTGAAATTCCCTGGATACTCTAAAAACCTAGTGGTGGCTGCTTTGCACTGTGATCTAGAAATGTTGAGTTCTCATAGAATTCTATGTTGGTCAGATTTCTCTAAATATCTGTTGTCCTATTAGATTCCTGGGTTTTGGTCAGGATTGTCTTGTCGACTACATTAATGCTCGTTGTATGATTTCTGTGGTAGGTATTAAATCGATTTTTGGGAGTTTTATGCCATTATGTTTTATCATCATTTTCTTTCTATTGATCTGGAGTGCTTGATCCTGAGTGCTTGGCTAGATTTGGCATGTTGGATTTGTGAATTCTTGAATTTCGTGGTGATTCTCCTGGTCGTCATCTGTTGTTTGCTAAGGTGCTAAAGATTGTTACACGTCATTTTTGTAATCGAGTCTCACTTTATCAATGGTATGTATGCATTGCCTTTCTTTTGATTGTTGAATGTGAGTGCTTCTTTGGTATCCTGAGTTTGCTTGGAGTCTGAATTGATATATGTTTGGGCATTGAACATCTGAAGTTAGGGTTGTTTGATTATGCTAGATTGATGATCCCCAAGTGATTTTTTCAATCTTGTTTTTCAATTTCATTATGAGGTAGCTCACTTGTGTAGGCCATAAAGAACCTTCTATAAACGTAGAAAATGAGTAAGCTATGCCCAAGCTTGTCTTGTGCATTCATGGAAAAATTTTAGGGTTTCGTGCTTAGGGCATCACCAATTCCTCTCGATTTAATTTAGGATGAGCCTCAAATTTAAAGATGACCTATAGGAGGTTTAAACTGAGCTAGTTGTAAGCCCAGGATCCTTAAATTTGTGATTGTTCAATCAATTTGAGTGAAGTGATGAGAAAACGTTGACATTCGTTATTTCAAGCCTTCGCAGAATTCCTTAACTGTCGGAATTCTTCGACTTTCTTTTTTCTCTTTATTTTCCCAAAATGTGTAATGATCCAGAGTTATGCCCGCTTCATGGATTTCTATTCCCTCTAGATTTTACTGAAATTTCCTTTGTTCCTTCATTTTCCCAAAATTCATAGACTATTGTTGTTTTCGTGGATTTCCATCCTTGGTGGAATTCTCTGAAACTTTGTTGAAAATGAAGAACTAAGAGATAGCATGATTTATTAGCTAGTGATTATGAATTCTATGATAAATTTGAATTATTTAAAGATGTATCATGTTTTTTCTTAGTTAATGAAAATTGATTAAATGATTATTGGATGCTTTTATGTTTATTTCACTAAAATCTGCCTGGTTGGGAATTTTTCAAAATTCCTCTCTAGCCTAGATTCCACAAGAGGACTGAAAACCCAAACTTTGATATGATCAATTATTATTATGTTTTAGAAAAAAATTCTTATCATGGGACTTATATTGAGGTTTAATATGTCATTTGTGATTAATTAACTTGGGTTTATTGTGAACTTTATTATGGTTTCTTTGTTAAATGTAGGCTGAGTCAAGTAAGGCAGTGACAAGTGGAACCAGGGGTAGAGTGATGGATCCAAGTGCAAAGGGGTCTTCTGTTTCTAAGGTAGAAAGAATAAAAATGGATACTAAGAGTAGAATTCTTGAGAGCAAGCTTACTTCCATCTGGTCAAAGGTAACTGATACAAATGTTGGAATGTGGGATTATGAAGTGTTCAAGACAAGGATGGCAACACAAAGCCTTCCTTTCATGGCCAGGACATTGGAATTAGGTTTGGAACATGTAGTTGGATTCCCTCCTATAGTATAGTGTTATGAGTTGGAGCTCAAGTGTGCGAGACACTATGATAGGGGTACACAAAGGATAGTTGGTCCCCAAGGGAGAATTGTGGAAAATCTAAATCTGTGTCTATAGCCCAAACCTTTGACATGCTAGATAGGTCTCATGTGGTGGATTTTGATATAGATATGGAAAATAATTTCTATGAGGAAGATACCATCAAGTCTCAACAGTTCATCAATTCCTGGTTGGAGAAGCCTAAGTCCCACTTTTCCAATTCCCAAGCAGCTATTCAGAGCTAAATTCAAGAAGGAATACTATGATGTTATGACCCTTCTTAGTAGGGTGGTATGGTTGAAGAGTGTAGGAGTATTTGAGAATTGGATGTTCCATGTCATTGTGAGGATGGAGAATAATGTTAATTATCATTGGGCAGGCATTATAAGTGCCATGATTCATGAACAAAAGTGTAATGTCCTATAGACAAAGACCTTCAAAATGACCTCCTACTTGGTTTATGCACTTGCAATATTTCATCCATACAAAGGACTAAGTACAAAGGGTGTGTTTGGATAGGATATAATTTATGAGGTTTATCCATAACTACACCTGGGTAACTCAAGCTATAGGAGGGTGAATGATGCATTCACCATGTACATCACTAGGTTGCTCCAAGGTACAGAGCATGTAAGGATATCTAACAATGCCAAGGAGATAATCAAAAGGTATGGGGCTTGATTCATACAGTTTCCCACCTTTTCATATATAAGGATAGATGGTTATCAGAGGGCTCCATACAGACTTCCTAGGTATCCCATAGATCACATTATACTTCTAGAGGTCACAAGGAAAATATGTGATTTTGATGGAATTGTGAAGAAGGATAAGCATAAGACTAGATTCGGTGGAGATTTTCCTCTGAGGATAGGCAATAGTGAGGCATGCCCTTCTATTAATTCAGCCTATGCTTCTGAAGAAGAAATGAGCACTCTTGGGTTATCCTTTCATTCCAAAAGATCTAGGTTTGATAGGACTGGCGAAGCACAAAATAAGGCCAGTAGAGAATATAGTCACAAGGATGATATAGAGGACTATTGGGCCAATTGTAGTGATGAATTTGAGATTAGAAGGAAGAATTTTTCTAGGCTACCTATTAACTTGGTTCAACTATATAATGTGAAGGCCATTCCAGATCAAGTTGAAGATGATGAAGATTTGATTCAGGGCCATGACTATGAGGCAGTGAAGGATAAACTAGTGGGAGAAAGAGACTGGTTTGAGGAAGAGAAAACAAAGTCAGAGCAACTTATGACTTTGGTGATTAAATATACAAAGTTGTGGCTCAAGCATAAGATGTGGGAACTAGAAAGTGAAGATGTGCAATGAACCTATTATTTAATGGGAGACTTAGAGTCTCATTCCACTTTTTAGGAGTCATTTGAGCAAGATCCTAAGGGTAAGGGCAAGATGACCTCTCCTTTTAAGATCGATATTAAAGATATTCAAGTGGAGGAAGTACAAGAGACATAAAAACAAAGAAAGCCTATTGCAAAGAAAAGGAGGAAAATTTCAAGGACAAAGAATTTAGCAAAAGATGAAGCTAAAAGGGAAGATAAAGAGGTTAGTGTCCATGTGCCCAAGAGAAGAAAGATAGTAAGATTGTCATAGAATGAAAAGGAAAGCTCTAAGGTAGTGGAAGAATTTAGCCCACCTGTGATAAATGTGGAGAGCTCGGGAGAAAGGACACAGGTATATACAAGGAGATCAAGAACACCTCCTAAGGACAGTGTGTCAAGGAAGGATGCTCCTTCAGTCACTCCTGCTATAGAACAACATGATAATATTCCTCTTTCTCATGAAGCTCATAGTGCACCAAGTGAACCAGGTGAATCCAAAGGAGCATAAAGTCATCAAGATCTAGAAGGAGAAGAATTTCGGGAAGGTGAGCTCTATAGTGCTAAGGAAGAAATAGAGAGGGTGTTGTAGTCTCATGTGGTGACTTATGAAGATTCACCTGTTAGAAGTGAAGAAGATAGACCTCCTCATAGAGAGGAAATGCTAGTTAGGACTCCATCACTGGTGCATGAAGAAGAAGAGTATGATAAAGGAAAAGAGGATTAAGTCGAGGAGATTTTTGAGAAATAGGATTTGAGCAAAGATACACCCAAGTATCAACAAGATGAAGTTGGAAAAATCAATGTACAATCAGAATCTACTATTCTGAGTTGGTTGGATAAGGAATTAAGGAGTAAACAGATTGTTGTAGACAATAATCCTCCCAATTGGGATGAATTATTGGTGAATATGGGAAAGGGTAAAGGAAAGAAGAAATCTAGAGTCATCTCAAATATTTAGAGGGGATGAAGCAAATAACGGGGTGATTCACATTTCTACTCCTACCCCTGATAAGAATAGGGATAATGTGATTGGAAGTGATTATAATGTGCAGACCATCAACCTAGGGCCTACTTCCATGGAACAGGAGATTGAAGAATATGAGGGCTCTAGTGTTGTGATCTTGGGTAGGTTCAGGAAAGAAGTATAGACCAAACAGGAATTGAAGAAGGAAAATGATAAACTCGAGATATATTTGCAAGACTTGATGAAGCCTTTGCAATCCATCAGTTCCTCATCATTTGCTGCAAGTTTCCTGCCACAAGAAACAATATCAGAGTTGGAAAGAATGAAAAGTACGACACATTCTACAATCAGCTGGTTACAGGGGGTGCAAACCAAGGGAGATGATGTTATCAAGGACATACTTTCGACTGGAGGAGATGCAATGAGATCATTAGATTGGCTAAGAAATGTGCTAGCACAGGATAAGGAGGATGCAGATATCCTGTTGCAAAAGACTAAGACCATCATGGAGTATACTGAGGAAAAATTGGTAAGTGATGGAATTCTTCCTTCCTCTAAAGCCATCGAGCCTTGGGAATGGTATGAAGCTTTGCAAATAAGGCAGAAGGTTTTAAAGAAAGTATATAAATAGGGGAAACATATTGAGGACACCTTGATTGAAATTTACAATAAGTGCATTTCCTTCTTTAAGGTGATGACAGGGAGAAAGATATTTGTGCCCAAGCATCTTAGCTTGTAGCAGTTGAGAAAATGGTGGCAAGATGTGTATTCATCTATCAATGAGGGCCTAGTCACTGAACATCAGTTGGATGATGCAACTACTTACATTGCAGTTATTGATAAATATCAAACCAGTAAGGTAGATTGGAATAAAGTGAACAGTAAAATATTCAAGAGATGATATCAAGTCTATTGAGAGGAGAGTTAATATTTTACCTATGCCACCTATGGACAACTTGGACAAGTTATTTTTGATGGTACGGGATAAGATGGAGCGTGCTAAGGATAAGGGGGGAAGTAGCTAATACAATGCTACAATGGAATTTGTGCTTCCCCATTATTTCTCTTCTCCTTCACATGCATTGGTCCAAATTATGTTAGAGACCCAGGCTGACTTGAATGGAATACATGCATTTAATGCATATTTTGGCTTATTTTGAATTCCTCTTGGCCGACTTGTTTTATGGCCATTTATTATAGTAAACCCTAATAAGACTGACATATCTTGGGGGGTTTTTATAACTATGGCATTCTGTCTCATTTGTAAGGGATAGATAGTTTTGATATTGAAGCAAATTAAGTAGTAAAGCAGGAGTTAGAGTTAGGAATTAGTATTATTCTCATGCAAGTGTTGTAACAAAAGACTAGAATTTTTTCCATTGTGGGTGATTTAATGCAAGCCATTGTGATTTGGTGCCTTTCTTGTGTTGAGTTTTATCTAGCATGGTTCCTGAGATTCTATCTTTTGAAATTGCTTAAGTTTATTTGATATATGCTAGGTTAATGTTAGATTATTTGATGATGTTTATGGTTTAATACTTGAAGTGTTTGCAAAAATCTCTAGTCCATGCTTTTTGCAGCTAGTTGACTGTTAGTTGATTTGCAAAGTTATCTTGGACTTTTACATTCATTGTGCTTAGTTCAATTTTCATTATTTGTTCATTGCAATTGCAATAAGATTGTTTTGGATGAGTATTCATGATCTAAAAATCTTTAATACCTTAGAAGATTGCACTATTTTTGTAAGATTTTAGATTTATCGAGGTTAAGCAAAAATCAGTTTCTGAGGGCTTGGTCCATTTCAAGTGTTTATCATTTGCATTGTCAATCCTAGAGTTAGTGTTAAATTTAAAAGTATCTTGAAACCTTTGTCTTTTGTTATTTCTTTTATCATTTGGGTTAGATTTAGGATTGGAAGTATCACCATATTGTTAGATTTGATATGTCCAAGGATTCATTTGTTTTCTTGTAGTAAGGTCCCTTTGTGATTACCAGCATTTTCATATTATCATTGAGTTGTTTATGCATTGTCAAGACCTAACATTAGATACCTTGGGGTTATCTCTTAAGGCTTGCTAGTAGAGATATACCTTTCAAGAGAGATAGGATATTATATTTTGTCTGAGTTGTTGTTATGCATTAAAAAGCATCAACACTAACCTCCCTAAATATATACCACCTCACAGGATAGGGAATAATAATGTAGGACCTTCAAATCCACCAAAAGCACCACAAAATCAATCAAGGAATGAATACAAACCACCAAATTTTCCACCTAAAAATCCATCATAGCATCCAAATGCTCAGCCACCTCATGGCCAACAATATATGCCACCACCCCACGCAAAGTACAATAATCCATTATACCAGAATAAGCAACCTCAAAATCCACCTCTTCAGCACTACACAACCAAGATCAGTCAATTTGACTTAGAAGGATTTAAAATATATCCTTACCCTATGGATAGCAGTTGGAGAGGACTTGTTCCAAAGTTTACAGGAAGTAGTGTAGTCACAACTGAGGAACACTTAAGGAATTTTAATGCTTTTATTCAAGATCTAGATATGCAGTATGAAGATGTACAGATGAGGCTATTTATTATGTCATTAATTAAAGAAGCTAGAGATTGGTTTAATAGTTTACCAACTTTTATGGCTTCCATTTAGGATTTTTATGATCAGTTCCTAGAGTAGTATGGGAACCAATGTGCACTGGAGTTTACCTTGCATGAACTGGTTAGTATCGAGAAATATCAAAATGAGTCAGTTTATGACTTCAACCAAATATTCTCTAAATTACATAATAAGATACCTCCTAGATCTAAGATAGGATATGATCTTAGAAATAGGTGCCCCAAAAATTTAGTAGAAGCACAAAAAACAACACTAACTATTGAAAATAATAGAAAGGTTGTTGGGATGGTTAGTATGAGAGATAATCCAAGGGTTCCCCAACATATTAATAAATCTCATAATAGACAAGAAAATGCATATAGAAATGAAAGACCGAGGTTGCATGATATGCCATACAATACTAATTGGAAGGATGGAAAGCTTGTGGTTGATAGGCCTAAAAAAAGGGAGATTCCTAATCCTTTAAAGAAAAGAGGAGCATACATGGTGACCAATAATCCTTGGTGTCACATTTGTTACTTCCCACATTCCCCTAATCACTATTTTGTGGCCCAATCAATGAAATAATAGGAAATACCAATTTATAATAATGAAGAAGGTCATACCATATATTTAACTCCCCACACCCTCCTACCTATTGAGTAGGGATGTTCATATTTAGAAGAATAAGTCTATGAATATGATGTTGATAACCAAAGATATAATGTTCATATGGCATAACAACAAGTCTTTTATGATCTTGAAGAAAGAAAAGATGAACAATGTTCTCTTAGTACACCATATCAGTCAGGTGAATGCAATATAAGAAGACCAACTAAGGAAGAGATTAATAAATTAACCATCGCTGTAGTAGAACAAGCCAAAAGAAAATATTCATTGAGAAACATAACAGTAAATGAAAATGAAGGTGTTCCAAGAGGGATATTTGTGAAAGATAAGAAAGTACCATAGGGAGCTTCAAAAAAGATAGAAAATAATCAGCCTGATAAGAATGAACAAAATCATTTTCATAAGGAGGAAAATAAATAATTGCATAAGGAAAAGAAAAATTATGTTCAAACAAGCAAAAAATAAGAGGAGAACAAAGGAGAGTAATTGGAGAAAAGGAAGATGATCAAAACAAAAGGTGCCTCTTTCTGATTTTACACAAACATTATCCCAGGGAAAATGTTTGTCCCATTACTTGAAATGAAGAAGATTAAAGAGTATAGGGATAGTGCTATTTAGTTAATATCTAATGGGAATGATAAAACACAAACTTTGAGAAAAGGGGACCACTAAGATTAGTAATAAGAAAGAAGAGGTAAAAGTCCCTTAGGTTTTCTTAGGTGATGCATTGATAAACCCTCCACAAGTTGATCCATGTTTTACTACATTACTCATAAACAACAAGTTGGTAAGGAATTGTATGAAAGATTCAGGTGTTTCCATCAATATCATGCCAGTAGGGGTCATGAAACAACTTGGCATGTGGGTGGACATTGCTAGTGGAAAATGTTATGCTATGGATAACAAACCTATTCCAGTGGTAGGAATTATAAAAGATGTAGAGGTGAAGTTGGTTGCTTATCCACAAGTAACTTATAATATAAACATAACTATGATTGATACACCTCATTTTGGAATGCTTTTGTGAAGACAATGGATTGCAACAGTTGGAGGGAATGTACAATTTGACTTATCATATGCCACAATACTAGGAAATGGTGAAGAAGTTAAGTTATATAGAGAACCAAGAATGAATTAGATTGTGGATTATGTTCCTCAAGTGCAGCTAAATTTCTTTTGTGATATAGATTTAAGAAAATTCAAAATAGAGCGTTCTCATCTTGAATTAACAAATACTGACCCAATTGATAGACATGTTTTCAAGAATGAGCACGGTGTGTGGAAAATTTATTTTGATGGAACATGTAGTCAGGAAGGAAATGGAGTTGGGGTAGTTTTTATTTCACCCAAAGGTATTAATTACATTCATATTTTCATTTTTTTTTTACTTTTGAGTGTACAAATAATGTGGTAGAGTATGAAGCTTTGCTGATTGGTTTGAATATGGCTGTCAAACACAAGATCAAAATGCTCACTGTTATGGGGGATTCTAAGTTGATCATTTCACAAGTTAGGTCAAAATATGCTGCAAAGAACAAAAATTTAAAATAATATATAAATGTTGTGTGGGATACAATTGAATTATTTGATAATTTTTCAATTGAATGGATAGATAGATCAAAAAATTTGATGGCAGATTTCCTAGCTAATATAGCTCTAAAAAGAGATGATATCACCTTGGCTGGAGTATCTCAGGTTGAATTCAAAACAAGGCCTTCTATCCCTGATAATATCTATAGTTGGAAAGTTTTCAATGATGACACTGATCTCACAAAGTTTCTCCATTGTATAGACCAGTATGAAGCTCAATAGATTGACTTCAATGCATTTGTTGAGGAAGTGGATGGCAAACATACTGTATTTGGAAAAGAATTTTTGTAGCTCAAGACTAACAAACTTCCTAAAGGGCTTGTGGCACTAGAAAGGGTATATGATGGGAATGATCACTCTCTCATGAAGCAAACACGAGCAAAGAGAGAAGATGTTGAAGAAGTAAATCTAGGGACTAAGTTAGCACCAAAAAAGGTATATATTGGAAAGAAAATAAGTCCAACAATTAGAAGAATGCTAATTGCACTGTTCAAAAAGTACAAGCATGTGTTTGCATGGTCCTATGAGGATCTCAAGGCTTATAGAGAATATTTATTCCAACATGAGATTCCATTAAAGCTAGATACAAAACCATCTAGGCAAAAGCAAAGACCCATCAACCCAACTTTGGAGCCTAAAATGCAAGAGGATTTGGAAAAACTCAGAGATGGGGGAATTATCAAACCCATTAGAAATTCAACATGGGTCTCAAACTTGGTTCCAGTAAGAAAGAAAAATGGGGATATTAGATTGTGTGTAGACTTCATAAATTTAAATGTTACTTCCCTTAAAGATAATTACCCTCTTCTGAATATGGAAGCCATATTGCACAAAGTTACAGGATGTGAGTTGTTGTCAATGATGGATGGATTTTTTGGGTATAATCAGGTCAAAGTCAAAGAGTTTGAGCAATATAAGAAAACTTTTATTACTCCATTGGGGACATATGTCTATGCGAGAATGTCATTTGATCTCACAAATGTAGGGGCAACTTTCCAAAGGGCCATGGATGTGGAATTTGTAGATTTAATTAATGTTATAATGGTGGTGTACTAGGATGACCTCACTGCTTATTCCAAAAAGGTAGAAGACCATGTGGAGCACTTGGAGAAAATATTCATCAAATATTTTTAATATGGCATCAGTCTCAAACCCAAAAAATGTCATTTCATTGTCACAAAAGGTAAGCTCTTAGGGAATATTGTGTCAAAGGAAGGAATTAGAATAGATCTTGAAAGAGTAGATGCAATTAAAAAAACCCCATTCCCAAAACAGTCAAGGCCATTCAATCATTTTTTGGACAAATTAACTTTGTTAGGATATTTGTGTCAAATTTTTATAAGATTGTTAAACCTATATCGAAAATGCTGAAGAAGGGAAAAAAAATAGACTAGACTGTAGAAGCCCTAGAATCTCTTATATCCATCAAGAAATCTATCAAAGAATCCCCCATTCTAAAATCCCCTAAATTTTCAAAACCTTTCCAAATATTTTCATTTGACTCATTCCACACTATAGCAACTATTATGTTACAAAAGAATGATGAGGGTTATGAGCAGGATGTATCCTTCTTCAGCAAATCATTGCAGGGGTCAGAGTTAAAGTATGATACTATGGAGAAACAAGATTTTTCCTTTGTCAAAGCAACAAAAGCTTTTAGACCATATCTAGTTGGAGCCAAGGTAGTTGTATATGTACCACACATAGTTGTGAAAGATATTTTGGTATAGACATAGGTGATAGGGAAGCAATGTAGATGGATTAATAAAATCCAAGAATTTGATATGGAAATTTAGATTACCAAGTTAGTAAAGGGACAACACCTAGCTAAACTAATGGCAGAAGCGAACATTGAAGCTAACAAAATTTGTAATGTAGAGAATTAGGAAGGTGCAGTTGCAACCATTGAACATACTTCTTGGTACACAAGCATTGTTTATTATCTTAGACACATGAAATTCCCTAAAGGATTGAATGATAACCAGAGAGAACTCTGAAGCTCCAAGCATCTAAGTATGTATTCATACAAGGTGATCTATTTTGGAAAAATAGGGATGGAATGTTATTGTTGTGTCAAGATGAATCATAGGCTAGACATATCTTGAGGGAGATGAATTAAGGAGTGCGTGGAGGAACGATTGTACATAAAATTCTCAAAGCAAGCTATTACTGGCCTAAGGTTTTTAATGATTCTTTTACACATGTAAGGAAGTGTGAAACCTGCCATAAATTCTGAGGAAATTTGAAATATTAGGGTGCCCTACCCCTTAGACCTTTACAAGTAGAAGCCCCTTTTAATCAATGGGGAATTGATTTTATTGGGGAAATATAGGAAAAATCAAGTGGTGGACATAAGTGGATATTGGTATAAATTGATTATTTCACCAAATGGGTGGAGGAAATCCCAACCAATCAAGCAACAAGCAAGGTGGTAATAAATTTTCTGACAGAGAATATCATAACAAGATTTGGAACACCAGTAAGGTTGATCAAAGAAAATGGGATGTGTTTTAGGTCTGATGAATTTATAATTTTTTACAACACATATGGTATTACTATCTGTTATGCTACCCCTACCACCCACAAGCAAATGGTGAAGCATAATCTAGTAATAAGCCTTTTGAAAAGCATAAGAAGGATGTTAGATAGAAATAAGAAGGCTTGGGACTCAAAGTTAAGAATGGCTATGTGGGTGGATAGAATTATTGTGAAAAAGGAAATTGGAAAGTCTCCATTTGAACTGGTGTATGGGACACAAGCCAGGATGTCATTGAAAAGCCTTTTACCAGTTTTAAAATTCCATCCTTCAAGAAGATTTAGAATTTCCAGAACCAATGGAGGAGAGAATGGAGCAATTTACAGAGCTTGATGAAATAAGGAGGTTGGCTCAAAAGAATAATGTAAAGCTACAGTTTCAAATGAAGTACCTTTTTGAGGTGAGTGATTTGGTGCTGATGTGGAAAGCTAAATATCAGGTGAAGGGAAAGCATGGAAATTTTGAATCCTTGTGGTTAGGTCCCTTTGTTATCACTGCAAAGGGAGAAGAAGATTCTTATTACTCGCAAAATATGTCTAGTGAAGAGAAAAAATTGCTAGTATATGGGAAATTTCTAAGACATTTCTTGTCTTGAGGAGTACAAGAGGATTAAGGATTTCCAGTGCATGGAAAATTCTTAACTAGCCTCTTAAAATAATCTTTTTCCATGCACAGTAGTTTAGGGCAACAGAAAAGGGACTAAGACTAGCCAGTACATGGACAATCCTAGATTTCCCTCATTAAAAAGAAAATTTTCTTTCCATGTACAGTAATGTAGGATCATTTCCATTTTCATCCTTCTTCATTCCATCCTCACCACCTTCCATTTTTCATATCTTCTAAAATCTTGGTCTGCACCTAGAGATATTCTGGATTCTTGTAGCGATTAGTAAACCACTCATCCCCAATTGGAGCCACTATTGGAACTAGAATTTTCATAAAAAATTCTAAGCATTTTATCGATTGGAATCCAAAATTCATGATATTAATTTCATGAAAAATCACATTATTTCAATCCACGAACCCAATATAGCCTTTTACCGCTATACCACTACCTCATTGGCTACCCTATATTTCCCTCACCTCATACATCCTTACCACAACCCCTTGTAAAATGGCTCACAGTATCATGGTAATAGAAGCTAGTACTATACTATATCACTTTCACCTTTTACCGCTATACTGTAAAGGGTTAGAACATAGCCCGCGGTAGAGTGGTGTAATGAAGAATAGTGATAAAAGGAAACTGCTATACCATGGAGGGTTAGAACATAGCTCACAGTAAATTGGTATAGAAGTAATGAGATGACATTGCAGTACCACAAAAAGGAGAAAAGCAGCCGGTGGTAGAGCAGTATAGTAATATATGAACTAAGGGTACACCACAGTACCACAAGGAAGACAAAGGTGATATGTGGTAGAGCGGTATACTAAAGAATGGTAATAAAATGTACCATGGTACCACAAGGGAGTGAAAAGTGACATGAGGAAACGTGGTAAAGAAGTCGTTGAGACATTTAAAGCTTGCCAGTCACATTAGTCAACTTTGAAATATAAAATTGAGCTCGATGCAAAAGATTTGAATGATGTAAATTTATGATTCGAGATTTATTGTTTCATGGAGTGAAGATACATGAAGTAGATTGAGATCTATCATTCATAGCATCAAAGACCAAGTGCAGACGAGCTCAAGGTGTGGAAGTGAAAGGAATTCTCCAAAAGAAAACTATATTTTCGGGTAAGCTTTGTTCACCTCTATTTGAATTTATAACAATGGCACCAAAGAAAGTAGAAGTAGGAACTAGAAAAGATGAAGCTAAATGTAGTAAAACCTCTTTACAATCTCCATTGCTTTCCTTATTACCTGGGTCAGTAGATAAGGGGCCAAAGAATGTTTTTAGAGATTCAACTCAGGGATGTAGACACCCTATCATTCCTCAGTCAGGTTGGAATTTGTATTCGTATTTCTATAGAAACAAAAACGATAAGGTTCTAGCATCAAAACCGTGGACCTTTGACTTGACCAAACTGATTGTTCTGAACATTTTCATTGACATTGAGTTGATTGAAGCCCTGGCTCATAGATACCATGCCCCAACTAAAATTGTTAGGCTTCCAAATGGTGGATGTTTAGTCGATGTCTCAAGTGAGGCCATTATTAAATGCTTTAAACTAAACAAACAAGTTGTTATAGAGGTGAATTTTGGGAAATTGGAATAAGGATACAAGATGATAACGAGGACCTATAGAAGTAATGAGCTCCCCCTACATATGAAGAGGGGTGATAATAATAGGATACTTCTCACCCCCTCTAAAAAGTAGTCTTTCCCAGTGTATGATTTCGAGGTTTACTTCAAGAACACATATCACACATTGTGTCAAGTTCTTGGGATAGATGCAAAAGATAATATGTTAGTAGGATTGATGAGGATGGCTATGATCATTCAACATTTAGAGTCAAATGGGGAATTTGATTTTGCATCTTTGATTGAAGAGAAAATTCATGAGGGTTTGTTGTAGGTCAAAGAAGCTAAGTCTCCCATTGCCTTTACACAATATTATTTGCTTTTTCATCAAATATATATTAGAATGAAACAAAATCGACTAGAAGGATGAAGCTATGCACACAAGAGAAACGAGTTAGACTCCCTCTATATAATTGGTCCTACATCTAGGAAATTAGGTGCACTTAATGTGATTTTGTTGTGTTTAGAGATGATTTCTTTGTTAGATTAATTGTTGCCCTTGCTTATTCAACACCAAGGTTACAACAATCTTTGATGAGTATAATGAGGCTAATGCGGTATAAGACAAACTAGGGATATACTCATAATTATGCCGATTGGTTCCTTATGCCACAACATACTATCATCATGGTGCATGGCTATGACCAGGCACCACACATTTTTCCAATATTTGTACCTGCAAGGATATGCTTTTTAGATTTTATGTGGCAGATGCTCTAGATGGAGGATGATTTAATAAGGAATCAGAGAAAGGGCACATTCTTGCCTAATTTGATAGTTTTTGAGGAATTGTCTATTAGATCTTCCATGTTGGAAGAATTACAAAGGCTCATGAGGGTCAATTATCCCCTCGAGTCTGGAATGGAAATAGTATGTCACCTAGAGGGTCATATTAATATGATGAGAAGGACTTTGTTAACAAAGAGGGCCATATCACATGTATTTGACCCTAAGGAGGATGTAATAAGGAATTTGGTATATTTTAATTATGTGTTTTAGACAAGAAGGAGATGGATAACAATGAAGAGGTGAGAAGAGAAGAAGAAGGAAAATAATAAGAGTTTCAAAGGGTTCTTTGCTGATGAGCCTAATCTTCTTAAAAGGCTGCAATTTATCCCTAGTAAATTTGATGATTTTTATAAAATGGTGCAAGATGAGGGGTTAATTCTACTAACTACACCCAAAAAACCATCACATGAAGCATCCACATCTCATACACCACCCCCATCACCTACACATCCATCCCCTCCATCTCCCACACATGAACCCCATGCCAAGAAATATAAAATTGAATCATTAGTTGATTATGGCTTGAGTGATTATGAGGAATAGGAAGTAGTTTTGACCCTAATTGAGATGAAGGAGGTAGCAGAGAAAAAAAAATTCAAGAGCCTCATGACCCTAAAATCGGGATATCAGAGGAAGGTGCTAATGATATTCAGGATGATGAAAGAGTTGTTTTCTCTCTAAGGTTTCTGGAGGATGAAAATTTTATTCATACTAATGAATTTAAAGATTTATGGATCAAGATGAAAATGAAATAGTCTGATGAAAGATTGAAGATCAATCTGATAGAAGCTGATGATTCAAAGTAGGATAAAGCTAAGGCCCAAACATTGGCAGAATTAAATATTGATAATATCAATGCTACCCCCCAAGAAGCAAGAGAATTAATATTGAAAAGTGATATGTTGATCATACCAAGGATGGAGTTATCCAAATTGTTTCTTTTGGATTAGATTATAGCACAAGATGACCCAATTTTAGTTGCATATTTTGACTCAGAGGAAGGTGTTTTAGGAACAAGGTATAGCTCTACCACCCAAACTCTTTCCTTATTGACAAAACAAAAGAGCATAAGGAAACCTCGGCTCCTAGATGTGGTAAAAGAAATGAGGGGGTCAACCATGGTGAGGAAAATGAGAGACACAACTCCTATAGAGGCTGCAACCATAACCAAGAATTCAACAATGTTCACCAAAGATGTGGTGGAGAAATTTAAGGTTGAAACCACAATTACATCAGGCTACAACACTAAGGGGGGATGAGGTAGTTGTTTATCACCCACCTATCCAAGCTGAAGACCCACAAATTCAATAGATGAAAGATGAAATTGGTAGGCTAAAGAAACATAATATGGAAGATGTCAAGCATCATATCCTAGATACCCTGAGAAAAATATAGGAGCACAAAATTGAGATATTGAAGGATAAAATAGGTGGAGTATATGAAAGCTTTGGTAATCTAGTTAAAGCTTTGGAACAGATAAATGTTAATTCCCCTATCCTTGAGGAACTCCAAAAGTGGTGGCATCCTACTTATCGCATTCTAACTAATCTATGCAAGGAAACACAAAGGGATCCAGATGTCCCTCCAAGAGTCAAACCTACTCAAGAAATGGTGAAGGTTGTGATCAAGGAACATAAGTATTTAATAGATATGAAGAAGAAAGTGGAGAAAAGAAGGAATGCATTTGACTCTATAAAATACATCTTTAGCCCTTCGATCATTAGAGATGATAATCAATTAAAAGGCGTGGATGAGTGGAAAGGTAAATTTGATCACATGGTTTGTTAGAGCTTGAAACACATATAGAATGATGGGGATATCAGCCTTGACAGATTTCATACTTTTCTTGATGGAATTATCACATTAGACAATGGATACACAAAATTTTTGGTAGATGTTAGGAACCTGCTTGATAATAGATGGAAGAGTCACCTCACAAATCTCACTATTGCATGAGTTCAAATGGCCAAATGATCTAACAATATGTAAGTGGCTAGAGAATTATTTGGGTTTTGATGAGGATTGATCATCATCATCACAAAGAAAGATTAATCATACAGTAAAAGCTTTGCACAGGTCTTAGATGACCATGGGCTTTTAACTCAAAGACTAATAGATTAGCACACATGTTTTTTGTTAGTTATTTTAGTTATGTTTAATTTCATAATTATGTTTTCTTACCAAAAGACATGTTCCTTTGGTTTGAAGCTTGTTGTTTCTCATATAAATAAGAGAGACCAAGACCAAAATGAGACATTAGATTAGATATAGGAGAAAGTAATAGGAAAATAGGGATACATATAATGTCTACATTTCAAAAGACCATGATGCATGAACAAAATTTTGGAGAAATCAATGAAAGAAATTTTATTTTGTAGCATCATACTAGTATCAATTGTTTGTTGAATTAATTTAAAATATTGTCAGGTTGTCCCCAAGGTTGATATTTCTTTGTTATTTAAATTGATTTATCAAGTATATACTCAATTTATCAATGTGCATTTGTTGCACTTGTGTGGTATGATTAATTGCTTCTTTCAAGTAAAGATTAAATCCTTCTAGTCATTCACAATAATTTGGAAGTGTCATTTGGATCACTAAGAAGAACTTGGTAATTACATTCTTGCATGTTTATACAAGTTATAAACTATTATTGGTGTGATAGAAAATTATAATTCCTTCTAGATACAATCCACCCATCCTAGAAATTCATCTAACTCTGTTTTACCCTACAATGCACTAGTCTCACCCATTTTATTGATTTAGATTTATCTTACCAAATTGAAACTTCACATCTATTAACTAAACATATTGATTTTTACCTTGATATTGCTTATACAATTCATACCAAATTAGGATTTCATCTCTCCACTTCCAACTACCATTGTTGATAGATTTCCTAAATGGGAAACACACAATCTATGTTTGCCTCACTTGCATTATGTATACCTGCCTAGTTCTGGCAGAGCCTGAAGAGAAGAAGGTTCAAATATCCCATTTGGCCTTGTACACTAGCCAAAATTGTATCAAGAGCTTGGAAACCTCTTGTGGTTCCAAACTAGCATTTTTGAGACCTTACAGAAATCAACCCATCAAACAAGCTTGTGATCAACATCAACACTCTTACAAAAGATTCTTGAAAGTTGAATTTAATAGTAGTGCATCCTAAACTGATAGACACTAGTGGTCTTGATTGTTATCCTTTGCAAGAAATGAAACAAACAAAGAAATCCTCACTTCATGTCAACTTCATCTCACAAAGCACTAATGATTTGAATTCATTATATAATTTTACACCCTCCTTTGAAGGAGAATAAAATCTCATAGTCTAAAGAGTATTTTGTAAGTATAATGTCTTGTACTAAGTAAGAGATATCTTTATCACAAAAGAAAGTAATATCTTCTACTATTGATCAAGCGGGTATCTTGTCAAGACTCTTCCAAGATTGTTTGATATCCCTTCCTCCAAGAACATGAAAGAAATTCTATTACAAGACTTCATTTTGTGGATATAATAGAGTTTATGGTCATGTTACTAATAAATATAAGGCTTTAAGTAACAAAATTTAACATCTTAGGGATTACAATTCTCTTCCTTGTCTTGAAGCACCTAGTTCCTCTAATTGAAACAAATTTCCATCCTATTCGACTCGCCCTTGTCATGGAATAGGTGGGGGAAATGGTTTAGGTAGCCTTGTCCTTGTATGTCACTTGTCATTATCTCTTTTGGCTAGTTGATCACCTTTCATGTATATATAAGAGCAAGCTTGGGATGTGGATGACATGCCTTAAGCTGAATCACGTATGACATACGTATTCATGATGTAGTTCAATTTGAAAACGTATGACTTGGAATAGGGATTTTTGAATAAGCTCTCATGTCTTCTTCTACTTCAAATCAATTGCCCACAGTAATGGTGTTAGTAACCGCTTTAAAGTAGGGGCATACATTGACACTCATGTTTCATTGTGCAATTTTCTTTCTTCTTGTGATGCATCCTTTTCTTGGTGGTGTCCTTAGGTTTGATTCCCTCCAAGAGCATGATATTTATTTCACTTGTCTTCTTTTGGAGACATTAGGCACGATTTCCCCTAAGAAGAGACCTTGCAAGAACTAAGAAAAATCCCTTTGAACAAACCTTACACTATTTTTCATTTACAATGTCTATGAGTTTCAAGCATACAAATTTTTTCTTGCCTCATGGAACTCGAAGATCTTTTTTGTGTGGCCCCTTATCAAATTTATTAGGAGGTATAACTTTCATATGGGTTGAGCGGGAAACCCAATCGAGGCATGACTTTCACCATAGACACTTACGTTTGTGTGTAAGTGTATACCAACAAGGAGTGTATGTTTCTCACCTTTTTGGACTTCTCACCCAGGGGACATCCAAGTGTTTTGATGCATAGAGTTGTTGTTCCTATAGCACACATGCCTCGTCTAGACCGAGGACCCCCTTACATTTGCTCTTGTTTCATTTTTTTGGGTTCTTTTTTATCTTGCCTCATTTTGTGTGCCCCCTATTTCTAAGCTTAAATTGGTCATATGCATTAAATTCATCAAATTCCCCTTAACCAAAATCTCCTATCAAAAATTTACTAAGTATTTTTCCTTTGTGGGATTTGCGTTGCGAGTTTCTGCTAGCCTTTTTCCACTGCGTCCATTAGGCATCGTGGACCTACATCTATGGGTCTCCTTATGGAGACCGCCGCTATCACTTCATCGCTAAGTAGTGGCCTTCCTAGTGCATCTTCCCGCATGGAAGGCCCCACAACTACCTCTACCACCTAGGTCTTCACTAAGTGTCTAACTTGGCATGAGTTTCCGCATTTCATCATGTAACGCCCCGCCGTGCGAACCCCAAAGGACATTAACACAATAATTACGGCACAATTTTTTTTTTTTTTTTTTTAATGCACATAACATACATGTAATACCCATTAAGTCATAACATGAATTTCATCTAAGTAAACTCACTAACACAAACATCCTTTGGGGTACACGAAGAGTCATTACGCAACTTAGATCCATACAACATCAATAAAGAATAGAATCCAAAGATATATAGTAAACAATAACTAATATAACACATTCATATTTAAGCATTGATAAGAAGCCATCTGCACATAAATACAACATATGCATGATTACATAACACATTGAATAACAACTACCATGGTCAATATCCACACCAAGTTTAGCATTTCATTACAGTACAATGTTTAAGAAGTACAATGATACAAGAATGTTCCAAATATGAATGGAAACCATACACAAGATACCATGATACAAATAATTAGAGAAATACAAGTATCAAAACTGGCTCCAAGATAGATACAACTCTAGAGTCGCTGCAATAGCACCAATCTGCACCTCTCGATCCTCGACTGGGGACCCAATGGGGTGCTTAGCACGTTCCACCCGACCATGTGAGTCCAAAGACCCACCCCCCATGCTAGGAGCTAACAAGAAAGAGACCTCAACCAAGAACATCCAACAGAGAACCACAAGACTTAGCGTCATACAAAAGTATCACAACACCCAGGAATTACAATTACATAATCAACCACATCCAAGAGTCAACATAACAACTTAAAGTCATAAGTCTCATCACCTAAATCAAAGCAATAGCCAATAAACAAGGAACCAAAGGAAGATCATAAAACACTTCCAAATCAAGATGAAATTAATAAACATATCACAATTCTGAATCGCATTGATGCAATACAATAACATCATATCACAGTACCATAAGAGTACAAGGTCAAAAACATCCACAAGATTTATACAAGACCAAAGAATACTCCAAAGATCAAATAGGGTAAAACCATAAATCAATTCAAAACAACTATGTTTCATCAATTCAAGACAAAGAACCACTTCCAGAGGATTTCCAAAGAAACAACATAAGAAGGAGTGTTAGAGGAGAGTGTCATCGCATGGCTTAACATGGATTATCCAAGCTACCACTAACGCAAGGCGCCGCCTCCGTCTACTGATGAATTATCCAGGCACTCAAGCACTAGGAGCCGCCTCCATCTATGGTTATCTAGGCTTCCTATCTCAAGGTACCGCTCCATAGGGTTGCTCATGCGGAACCGTTAACCTTTCATGAAGACAAGGCAACGATCTTGCCAACCACGGCCTTCTCAATCCCCTTTAGTCTGTGGTAGCACTCAAAGGCGGATGAGGCATCAATTATCTTTTTAATGTGATTCTACCCACCCCCTAATTAATTATTTAAATTATCACTTTTTAATTTCACTCTAACGAGGGCTATCCTGGCGCCCCTTTGTGCGCCGACCACCCACTTAGAGCCACTCTCCACTCTAGACACTCAAAACATAAAAACCAAAATCCAAGGGTTGTACAACATAACAAGTACATTAGATCACAACAGAGAAGCATGCAAGGCATTACCCATCTTGCCATAAATACATAATCAAAATCTCAACGATTCATGTACAACCCTTTTCAAAAACATAAAACCAAAACACTTGCCACAACAAGGGCACATGAAAGGAGGAACATTAACCAATAGTAAAATAAACCTCTGGAAGATTCTCATAAAGTTACACTAGGGTTTTCCCATGAAAATTTGACAACAATAAAAACCTTGAAGAACTATTTTCAATTCAATTATGATGAGAGAATACATCAAAATAAGATCAACAACTCCCTTAAACAACATCAACAACTTCAATACGAACTAAATCGGACATCCAAGGGAAACCTCTATTTTCTCCTCTCGGAATACCCATAACTCAAGAACTTTTCAATTTGAATCATCAAGTAGAACCATCAATCATGACAAAGTTAACATTAACCAATTTTCCACTTAGGTAAAGAGCAAAAGAACACATACTGGTTCCCAACGAATAGCAACATACATTAATTGAGAGAACATTCCCAACACAAAATCAACTCACGAAAAGTCACATCGAAAGAATCCATAAAACCACACAAAGAAGGCTTCGTCAACCCCCACCACAATAAAAATGCAATCCACACATCAACAAAATCACTCAACATCCAAAAGCCACCAACTAGATATTCCACAGGAGACCTCAATTTTCTCCACACAAGAACCCCTTGCAGTGGCACAAAAATTACATTCATATGACTAACAACATGATAATGATAACAACTATCTAATCACATTCTCAATTAAAAGAAACCAACCTACTCAAAACAATTACAATCTCAAGGTTCTAAATAAGTATCCATATAAGACAACATTTATTAGAAACTCGGACCATCATAAAGTAATCCCCTAATCAACAATCCAAGAGAATTTTAATTAGAAAAGAAGTCTCAATTCAAGAACAATTTATTCCAACGTTTATGCAAGTTTATAAAACTACCAGAATGAAGACAAATAAAGTTTACATCAATACTTAACCCTGACTTAAAGGTAACGATTAATTCTAGCATACACAATTCCTCAATGAAAGAGTTATTACAACCACCAATTATAAGACTACCAAATACAACCATAAACCAAACTCCCAAAGAATCAATATACTAATTCCCTTCTACACATTACTCCCTTGCTTAATCAATTCATCGTGACCACAAGATTAAATAACTAACAAAATGCAACTTATGTCCCAACCACAAATATATATATATTCTTTCTTAAAACTACTATTCTAATATGACCACTACCAAGTGTAAACTCCTAGTATACTACAAACATTCATGGATAAATTTAACCACTAATGGTAACAAAAGAAACATTATATTTATCCTATCCAAAATAAGCACATTTAATTGAAAGGAGCCTAAAGCTATCCAAACGTATATTTACCCTTAAAAATTTCTCCTTAAATTACCATTCAAATATCCTTTTTAGGGTACTCTCAAAACAAATCGACTTACATTATATTTATGCACTTATGATGTAGTTATATAAAATATTTTAAACTTTTATTTATATTTCACATCATTATAATTTTTCTATTCTTCTTATTATTACTACTATTTTCTTTTATTCTAATTTAGGATTTATAACCATTCCTATGACTATATACATTTATATAAATATAATGAGCCAATTAATACTCTAATTGTGTTTTAGAAAGATAATCAATCTCATGAACACTACACTACTATTCCAAACATAGATCTTCAACAAATATATTCCAATTTATTACATTCACAATTTATCTTATTCTTGCTTAAAAAGACATATCGTTGCTCTACTTGAAATAACATTGCCTATCATTTCAGTAATTTTTATGTTTTGAACAATAGTAAGAACGCAATAATTAACTATATAAATTGAAGTAATTACTCTAATTGACCAATGAAATATACATTAATTTATTTATTTATTTATTTATTTTTTCAAGCAAAACCTACTTAATGTCTTAGATCTCTACCTATTGAAAGTAACCAACTTTTCCCTTATTTTAGATCCTTAACTCAACATTTATTAATTACATCTTTTATAAGAAGTGGTTTCCATAAATCAAATTTTAAAGCAAAAGACCCTTCTATATTGATCTAATTTCTTTATGTTCTGACTTAACTTTCACACGATTGATCCATACCATCCAATATATTTCCAATTCATTATTACATGAAACAAATTACCCATAAACAACAATCACTCTAACTGAGAAAATAATCAATATTAACATTTGTGTCAAACTCTAAGTGCCCCTAATTTTCTTTCTTAATTCGAATTTAGATATCCAGTGTAAAAAAAATAAAGATAATATAGTTCTATCACAGGTTTAGAGCAAATGGTGTTACACACCCTAAAAGGATGACAACATTTGATTTAAAATAGGATGACACCTTGTGCAGCCCATGAGATATATTAGCAGATAGTCAAAAATTAATTTTCTGAAACCAAAACAAAATAAGATGTGACTTAATTGACAAAATACACAAAGAGAAGTAGTAAAGGTGAAGGCATAAAAATAGGTTTAGATTTAAAGGCACTGAAACCCTATAAATTTAATCCATTATCACATATCATAACTCATAATGAATTTGCAGAGTGCAGAATAAACCCATAGAGACTGAATTTTTTTTTTATCTTAACATATTAACCAAATCCATAAACTGGTTTAAGTAGAAATATGTCACAAGCCGTCATAACACTTACTACCACAGTTCCTTTAATAATAGATTCAAACCAGCAATTTACTACCACGGTTCCTTTAATAACAGATTCAAACCAGCAATTTAGTAAAGAATAACGGAACTTTAAAGCATTACAATCAAAATAAAGTTAGTGCTCCAACTTTAAAACAAAGTTATGGACAAAAGCACAAAACAAGAATGTTTAAGGTCAACCAACTTTTCAAACTGCATAAGGAGAATGTTGATAAAAGAGAAAAAGAAAACAAAATGTAAAATAGGTGATTGGATATCGGCACACTTGACAAAAGAGAGGTTTCTCAAATGAACCTACAACAAACTCAAACAGAAAAAGATTGGTCCCTGTTGAATCTCAAGGCAATTTTCTGAGAATGTATATGATATGGAACTGTTGGAAGGCAATAATATCTCTTCAATCTTAAATGTAGCAATACCAGACTGTGTGAAGGAGCTCATCTAAGCACTGTATCCAATAACATCAATTTCTCTCAACTTTGACTGAATGGAGGTAACTGGCCAGGGCTTGAAACATTGCGCAGACCAAGAGAATTAAAAAAAAATCTGCTCATTGGCCCTCAATTTCCTCACAGGAACAATCTGCTCAATGACGGCATCAGAGAAGACATACAAACCAAGTTTCCTCCCAAGTTTGAGATGGTTACGGTTGCAAAAATGTGAAGCCAAAGTCTTGCGAATAACATTTAGGATTTTGATAATAACATCTGGGAGTTTATATAAATCTATACACCCTACCATTTTCAAGCGTTGCGGCTGTGACAGGTTGCCAAGTATATCAGAAAGTGAATATTGGAATTTGGAACTATCGCCATCTACTCGCATTATCATCAACTCTCAAATGTTATTTGCAAGACTAAAGAGAAAAGAAGGGTGAGGTGCAAGTACGCGGCTTGATAGCAGGATAATTAATATTTTCAAGTGCAGCAATTGCAATAGATTGCCATAGATTGCCAGCAAAAATCAAGCAGATTATCTATATTTACAGTGATCATATCAAGGGCAAGGAGAAACGAGTTTAAAATAAATTAGGAATGCAAGAAGCAACAAGACAATAAATGACTGCAGGCCAAACCAATATCAACACTATAGTTGGGGAAGATTCGGTGGTAGAGAATAACAATAAAATTGAAAAGAAAGTCTTGCAGGATGAAATGAATGAATGACACCGATTTTAGACTAGATTAGTCACTAGAATGTCACAGTTTGTTAATAACAGACAGAATAAAGAGAATGTAGTCTGGATAAATCATTCCTATACATCTCTTAAAAGATAAGTGGAGAAACGATACACAAGGTATTTTATATCCATAGCAGCAAGGAAACAATAGAAATAAAATCACAAAAAGCATCGTATACAATAAGCACAAGGTTGATATCCACTTCCACCTTTCCAATCTACTAGTTAGCATGTGTAAAATCGAACATACCTGATCAGCTTTCCAAGACAATAGCATTCCTAAGAATTTTCCTTCCTGGTGTTATTCGCCTTTGCTATGATAATCATACTCAGGAGGGGATGAAAAGAACGATGGCACAACCACAAGGTCTGCCAAGTGTGAGAGGTCATCTGCAGCGCCTGCATCTGGTATCAGCCATTAGCAATTCTGGTTTGTGACTACACCACCAAATTGAGTAACTGAAAAACCCCTCCAAAACATCTTCCCAGATTTCCTCCCCTTTCCTGTCGAATACTTCTTGTTTAATAATTTTTTTTTTCACGGAGTCTTTTCCACTCTCAATGAGAAAATAGTTCAACTTCTGACAGTTACGATTAAATACCCGCCACAACCCTTATTTATTATTTTATAATTGATTCTTTAATAGATGAAACAAATAGATAAATATTTAATAATTTAATCCTTCATTTAGTTACAATAAAATATATTTATTTTGATAAATATTTTCACCTTAATTATTTAAACTTAAATACAATTTTAATATTTATTCCACTCTAATATTTTCTTACTTTTAGATTTATTAATTACTTTAAATAACAACTCCCAAAGATAACTAAATTCTTTATTTTAATTCCAGATAAGGCAAGTAACCCTATAATTAAATTAACTTTATTAACCAAATCTCAGCATATTATTAATGTTATTTCATAACTTTAAAATTAAATAAAATCACCATATCGGCATGATATTACCAACAACTTACATGACATCAACGATGACCGAAACGGGGTGGGCACTACACATCAAACCACCTACCACTTTACTTAGGAGTTAACGCAAAAATTAATGGAAAATAACCTATAAATAGAAGCTCCTCACTCATAATTTTCACCCCCAATATTCAAATCTGAGAAGAGAAAATGGATCTCCAGTCCATGAATTGGGTATGTGCAGGATCATGATCGGCCAAAAAGTGGCAATATGATGGGTATGTGTTTGACAACTTTTTTTTTACTCAAAATTGATGAAACAAAAAGGATTTTTAAAGCAGATTCTCAGCTTTCCACCAATATAAATTATGCAAAAGTAATTATTATTCATTTTCTATTCAAATTACAACTAAATTCCTAATTGATAGGCTGATTGAAAAAAATCTATAGCTTTCAAACGATATCACATTTTTTGAATCGAGAACATGCATCTCATTCTATGCTTCACAAACTATTGGATTAAAAAAGGAAAAAATGAATTTCATAAGCTTTTGACCAAGTTAAGGTGGTCAGACATACAATTTTTTATATTTTTTAAAAATTATAATTAAAAATTCATAATTAATTATTTACTTGGAAAAAATTACAAAAAATTATGCATCACATCGGGACATGATTCCTCTAATTACATCTAAAATATTATAAAAAAATATTATCATTTTATTGTGGTTAGGGTGGTCAGACAGACACCTACTTCTTATTTTTTCCCTAAAATTTAAGTACTACTACATTGAAATTTCAAATTTTCACCAAATAGATTTTTTTAAAACAAATCTAGTAGTTTAGAAACTACATTCAATTTGCTACAAATTCTATTCTTACATATTTTTGAAATAATATAGATAACTTATTCAAATTTTTACGTCAAGTTGCCTGACACTGATTTTTCTAAATATTTTGCCACTTAAGGGCCTATTTTTTCCATGATGATCATGCACATACCCAAAAGCTTCCATTCAGATTCAAGCTATATTTACTTCATTTAGCCACGCAATTTCCAAGTACACTCATGTTGTTTTCACCAGGTGTTTAAACTTTCAATTTTTTTTTTGTGGTTAGGGTTTCATTGTTGCTTAAAATATTTAAGGATTAAACCTTGATCTGACCCCAACAATCTTGCTAAACCATTTGTAACTTCTGGTGTTGTGCTTGTAATCCACCCAACATTTTGAAAATCCTTGAGAGCATTCAATACCCTACATCTGCAAACACGTAGAACCTTATTCTTGTTGAGAAGTTGTTGAAGATGATTTAGCATTGTTGTCATTTATGTCAAAACCTTGGATCCAAAAGATTGTGCTCTAGATGATGAACAAACTTAATCTATCTTATCATATGCTATGATGTCACGTAGTGCGGATATTATCCTTGATCCAAATATGGTAGTACTTATTTTTAGAATGTTGATAACAATCTATTGAGTTTAGTTAATGCAGTATAATGAAGTCTAATATTTTGATGTTGGTTGTTGTGCTCAAAGCTTACTCTGGGTAACCTTGCTATTAGATCTTCATGTAGCATATTACAAGTTTTGTATTTCAAATTGTGGTTCTCCAGTTGACACTGAAATTGATGATAATCAATATTTGGTATTGGTTGTGGCGTTCTCATCGAATCTGGAATATATTTCATTTAATTCAAATTTTTCTATCTCTTGGAAAATATGCTATCTTATGTTTGACCCATTCTTGGTCCCTTGGTAACATGGTAAGAAGATCTTTTTGTGTGACCTATCTTTTGGGTACGGTGCTAACATGCAAGATCTTATTGAATATCTTAAGGTTTTTCTTCATGCCGACATGCCTTGTCATGATCTAAATTCAAATGGTGTTTGGCTGACTTAGAAGACTAGGAAGATATTGTGTGGCTAACTTATTTATGTTCTATGGGTATACATACATATATATAGAGAACATACTTTTGATCTAAAATATAGACATGTGGAAGAAGTATAATGTGTGTAAGTAGATAAGAGAGTGCAATTGTGTGAATAGATAATAGAGTGTGAAGGAAGGACTAATCTATTCTAGAAAAAGGTTGTGTGAAAGTTATGGAACGAAGATGTACATAAAATTCTTAACCAGATTTGCTAAAGATAGAAATTGTGTTCTTAACCGAAACTAAACTCATGCATATGTAGATGCAACTTCATTGGGTCACTTTTTTCAGTAAGACTATTTTATAATCTATTTTTTTGTATTTGGGCAGTGGTCCCACCAATAGTGAGCCACCCTAAAGTGAGAAACTTGGTAGTGAACCTTTGTAAAAATCACCTTAATCAGTGTTACCTTAACCTGTGCTTTATAATTGAGAATTAACATTCTTCATGGTTTTTCCCTTCTTGGGTTTCCATGTAAATTCTAGTGTTCATTGTGCTTGATGTTTTGTGCATCCATGTTCATATCTATTTGATTAATGTATGATTGGTATAAATCTACTCTAGACTAATTAAATTATAGAAAAATATTGTTGGATAATTGATTCACCCCCTCTCAGTTATCCAGACTATTCAACAATCGGTATTAGAGCTTGGTCCCTTGGAGATAAAGCTTAACCGCTTAAGGGAGATCTTGGTAGCTTGAACAAATGGCAGGAGCCTACCACTTTGAGGAAGAACTGAAGATAATGTTAGATGATATGGAAAGCACAAAATCTAAAAATTAAGAATTGAAGGAGAATATCATAGACACAAATGCTTGTATTGCAAAGATAAGGGAGAAAATCTAGAAGTTCAAAGCAAGACACAAAGAGGTTAGCCAGGAGTTAAAAGAGTCAAAATAAAGTATTGTGAATTTAAAGTAGCAACTAGATGAATGCAAGAAGACTGAATAAAATCTCAAAGATACTATCAAACATAAAATGGAAGAATGGAAGAAGACTAAAGAAAGTCTCAAGGATACTATTAAATAGAAATCAAAAGAAAATGAGAAGTTCAATTAAGAATTAAGAAGGAAGAAAAATGAAGCAAGAGTATTTGAAATTAGCATGATTCTTGATCAACTTTTGTCCCTACCAAAATGTCATAAGGATAAAGGAGGACTTGGATTTAGTGGTGAAAACTCAAATCAGAACACTAAGGGTGAAATCAAAGCAGCTGAAATTGAGGCAAGATCAATTGTAACAAGAAAGTTATGGAACTCTAATGCACCTACAAAAAGACCTTTGGTCAAGCAACCAAATGCTCAAAGGTACTTATCATTCAATGGTCACTGTTTTTTATGTAAAAAATTGGACATAAGGCTATAGAATGTAGAAACAAGATGGAATTGAATACTCAATGCTTTAATTGTCACAAGCTTGGTTGCAAACCAAGTCATTGTAGAAGTAAGTTATCTAATATGTCTAGAAGGAATGGAATGAATAACCTCTTTCATGGTAATTGCTATTTAGTTCATGGTTATGTTCAAAAGGGTAATCAATGTAGATCTAAGGTTCACTCAGTCAAATCAGGACAAAGAGTTACATGTGCAGTCAACCCAGACATTATGCTAAAAAATGCAAATATGTTGCTCTGGAAAAGCCTTAGAAGTTGTTGAAGATGATTTAGCATTGTTGCCATTGATGTAAAAAACTTGGATCCGGAATATTGTGCTCTAGGTGATGAACAAACTTAATCTATCCTATCATATGATATGATGTCATGCAATGTGGATATTATCCTCGATCCAGATATGGCAGTACTTCTTTTTGGGACATCTTTTGAATTTAGTTAATGCAATATAATGAAGTCTAATATTTTGATGTTGGCTATTGTGCTCAAAGCTTGCTTTGGGTAACCTTGCTATTTGGAACTTCATGTAGCATGTTGCAAGTTTTTGTATGTCAAATTGTGGTTCTTCGATTAACACTAAAATTGATGATAATCAAGATTTTGTCTTGGTTTTGGTGTTCTTATCGGCTCCAAAATATATTTCATGTAATTCAAAGTTTGCTATCTCTTGGAAAACATCCTATCTCATGTTTGACCCATTCTTAATCCCTTGGTAAAGTGGTAAGAATATATTTTTGTGCAGCCTATCTTTTGGGTCTGATGCTAACATGCAAGGTCTTATTAAATATCTTATGGTTGTTCTTCATGGCAACATGCCTTGTCGTAATCAAAATTCAAATGGTGTTTGGCCAACTTAGAAGACTATGAATATATTATGTGGCTGACTTATTACTGTTCTATGGGTATACATACATATATATAGAGAAAATATTTTTGATTGAAGATATAGAAGTGTGGAAGAAGTATAATGTGTGCGAGCAAATAAGAGAGTGCAAGTGTGCGAATAGATAAAAGAGTGTGAGGGAAGGATTAATATATTTTGGCAAAAGGTTTGGTAAAGGTTGTGGAAGGAAGATGTTCAGGAGATTCTTAACCAGATTCCCTACAAACAAACAAAAAAATCTTAACTGGAACTGAACTTATGCATATGTAGATGCAACTTCATCAGTTCACTTTTTTCAATGAGACTATTTTGTAATCTGTTGTTTTGTATTTGGGCAGTGAGCCCACCAGCAATGAGCCACCCTGTAGTGACCAACTTCGCAATGAGCCTTTGTAAAAATCACCTTAACCAGTGTCACCTTAACTGGTGCCTTATTATTGGGATTTAACATTCTTCATGGTTTTTCCCTTCTTGGGTTTCCACGTAAAGTCTAGTGTTCATTGTGCTTGATGTTGTGTGCATTCATGCTCATATCTATTTGATTAATTTTTGTTTGGTATAAGTCTACTCTGGATTAATTAAATTAAAGAAAAGTATTATTGGATAACTGATTCACCCCCCTCTCAGTTATCTGGACTGTTCAATAGTTCTTCCCTTATCATTCCTCCAATGACAAATACACCCCTACAGTCCACCTCGTTGGCCCCGCAGTTCCTTTTCTCATCACTCGAAAATGTTAAAAAAGTAAAATGGCTGAGTAACTCCTACTTTGTGGAGGTTCCCATGTGGGACTCCATCTGTGAACCACCCCTGCATCATTGTCATTTCTCAAATTCCAAAACCCTAATGTCATTCCACTATGCAGTTGCCACAGTCGGCATCTCCTTGAGTCAAAATTATGAATACATCATCAAAATATTAAGTCTAAATGTGCACATGAGTCCACCCATGCGAGTGGTCATCAGTGGAGAGTCATCAACCTATCTCTGCTATCTGATGGCCGAGTTCCTGCATCCTTCCACTTTGTGGGTTCTGCAGACCTTATTTCCTTGAGACTAAAACCTAGAATATTGCCAGTAAAACATGGTGTGGAAGACCTTTGTAGGTCCGCTCTTGCGAGCATGCACCTATAGGATGTTGTCACAATGTATCCATTCTTTAATGGATAAATCAACACATTTTCTTGCATTGCAGACTCCATGAGATGCTTTTCCTTCATGCCAAACTCTAAAGTTGGATTGCAAATCTTAGAACAATTGACCATCTATGGGTCCACCTATGTGGACTTTTCTTTATGGGTGGTTTCCATCTCATTGTTGTTCCTAACCTCAAAAGCCTAACATCCATGTGCTACATGACCTCCACATTGCCTAACTCCACAAGCCTTAACTTAGAAAATTTGAAGAACCCGTGAGGGAAATTTGTCATGCAGGTTCAATTATGTGGAACTCATCATGCGGGTCACCATTGACCTAATGCCTCTATTTAATGACAAAGTGTCAATGTCCATCCACCCCACAGTGCTTGCAACCTTCAAACCCAAAAGAAAACCAAAGCTTAATCTCGCAGCCTTAAATGCCTCATAACCAATTTCCACACATGCCTAATCATTCCATGGGAGATTTTCTCATGAATCAAACCATACATGAACTTCCATGCGGATGGTTGTCAATGGGATTTCATGGCCCCAACGTTGTTTTGCTCCAAATTTCTTCTAACTACTCTGAATGACTCCCGCCTAGGGGAAACCCATACCCAAGTATGTGCAAGATCATCATGGAAAACATAGGCCCTTAAGTGGCAAAAAATTCAGAAAAATCAGAGTTAGGAAACTTGACATAAAAATTTGAATAAGTTATCTATATTATTTCAAAAATATGTAAGAATAGAATTTGTAGAAAATTGAATGTAGTTTATAAACTACTAGGTTTTTAAGTTCTATTTGGTGAAAATTTGAAATTTCAATGTAGTAGTACTTAAATTTCAGGGAAAAAATAAGAAGTAGGTGTCTATCTGACCACCCTAACCACAATAAAATGATAATATTTTTTTATAATATTTTAGATATAAGTAGAGGACTCATGTCCGGATGTGACGCATATTTTTTTGTAATTTTTTTCCAAGTAAATAATTAATTATGATTTTTTTATTACAAATTTTTAAAAATATAAAAATTTGTATGTTTGATCACCTTAACTTGATGAAAACTTCATGAAATTTAGTTTTTCTTTTTTTAATCCTATAGTATGGAAAGCATAGAATGTGACACATGTTTCAGATTCAAAAAATGTGATACTATTTCAAATCTATAGATGTTTTTCAATCAGCCTACCGATCAAGACTTTAGTCATAATTCAAATAGAAAATAAATAATAATTATTTATTAAATTTAAAGTAAAGCATAATTTATATTGGTGGAAATCTGAGAATCTCCTTTAAAAACCTTTTTCGTTTGATCAATTTTGGGTAAAACAAAATTCGTCAGCCACATACCCTACACATACCCATAATATCACCACTTTATGGCCCATCATGATCCTGCACATACCAACCCCTAGACCTGCATTTGCACGAATGAACTGGAAAAGCTCTAAAAGGTGAACGATGATGAATCTTATGATCTTTTAAAGGTATATGAATGGATCAAACCATGGATTTGCAGGATTTGACTGACATCTACCCTATTGATATATCAATGCACTTACTACACTTCATGTGTATAGGATTTATGGAACCTGCTAAGGGATCATCAAGGAAGTCCATAGGAAAAGCTCACAAGAAAAGAAGTCTACAAGAGCTCCAAGGGGAAAAGAAGAAAAGGAACAAATGAAGTATTAGTTTCATAGGGTGGAGTGCACCTCCAAGATCGCTTCCACTTGGGACATAGTCTGAGACACAAACCTTGGGCATGTGAAAATTGATGAATTCAAGTAGAGGGTGATTGTCAATCCCACTAAAAAAGATGCACAAAAAATAAAAGGAAGTGGCCTTGCAAAGGTAGCTGGCTTCCCTCCTACTTTGGTTGCTTCGGAGCTAATCATGGCTTGCCAGGAGTGTTACCACACCAATAGGAAAATAATTAATAAGGATGGGAGAGTACTGCCAGAATTGTCTACAAAGTCTATTGGAAGAATATTTGGCATCCAAAAATTTGACAAGATTGAGGACATAGAGAAGGGGTTTGCTCAAAATGTGTGGCAACAGGACCCTCTCGGATGCAAAAGAATGATTAATCAACATTGGTTTAAATTCAAGAAGGTAAATTCCAACAAGGTTCCTCAGAAGTTATTTAGAAGTGATTTATTTGAAGAATATCATGATCTAGTCACTCTCCTGAGCATAGTGATGGGCCTCCCGACTGCTTCATTCTTTGAAGAGTGGATGTTTCACTTCATAGAAGAAATCCTCTGGGGTGAAACCAAATTTCACAGGGCCAAAAATGATAAGTGACAACTTGCATAACCAACTCTTGGTAGTGAAGAAGACCTCCCAGATATATATGACTTCATATGTGGTCTATCTCCTCACAGAGAAATTCCCGTACAAAGGACTCTTCTACGCAGGAACATTAGGCATGAGGACGAGAGAACTCAAAGTATATGAATGCAATCCCCAGTTGCAATACAAAAATTTCAAGAGGGAATACAGATGAGTGAATGATGCCTTCATCGGGCATATAATCATACTCTTGAGAGGATATTTTGAAGGAAGAGTTAACCCACAATGTAAAGGCTTTTATAAAGGAATTTTGATATTTTTTTATTCAGATCCCAAAGTTTACCTACATCAAAGCAGAAGGGTTCTCGAGAAACCCCTACCAGTTACCACGCTACCCTAATGACCAAATCATTTTGTTGGAGGTTTTTTTGATAGTTGTAGACTGCCCATACTTTGTAAGTGACAAGCAATGAGCTAGGGTCCCATATCGCCTAACCTTTGTACAAGGAATGTACTCTTGCCCCGCTGCCTAGTGTGCAAAATACTCATAGAAGGAATTTTTAGAGTATCACTTGGACCTTTACATAGACAAAGGAAGAGTTGACCATCATGGAAAATTGAAGAAGTGCGTTGGGAGGCAATATGCCCACTAACCTCAAATTCAGGACTTTTGGGCCAACTATAATGATGACAAAGAGGTGTGGATGTGGTGCTACATGAGGATGACCACCCAATTTATGAATTCCATCAATCTATTTCCTATACTTGATCAAATTGTTGAGGATGGTAACAATGTGGATGATGTGTACCATACCTTGGCTGAGATGCCCCTAATAGTTATTTATTGGAACAAGGAAGAGGTCACCAACCTTGACATTCTCACCTGGCCCATTCAACACAAAACTAGGCAATGGGTGGATGCACAAATCGCCTAGCTAAAGGAGCAAGGTGCAAAATTGACATATGGGGAGCTCGAGGAAGAGCTTGAAAGTGAAACTGATAGTGATTCCACCACAGGATCCTATAGTGAAGCTCCCAAGTCCCCACCAGTCATGGGGTCCAAGAAAAGGAAGGATGCACCTGAGCACAAGCCCAAACAAAAGGTGTATTCTAGGAAGGCTACAAAAGGCCATCCATCCAAAAGGGAAAAAATAGCAGGGATATTTGTGCTTGAAATGCCCACTATTTAGGAGGAAGAAGATACTAAGCAGCCCCACTCACCAGCTACCACTTCCACTTCCATTGCTACTGTAGCCACTACCACTCCACCTTCCACCTCCAAATCTTTGCTCGTCTCATCTCCACCCATCATGGATAAATCAGTCCACCTCATGTCTGCCTCACCAACTGCTCCAGTAATTGTATTGGACTCTTCCTCTTCAACTACCTCTCCATTGTCATCCTCCTTGATCCCACCCCCATTACCTACCTTTTCCAATCTACCACAATCCATGTCCTCAACCTCTATGACACCACTTGTCTTTCCACAAGCTTTCTCAATGCACATGTAAAATGTTCCTACTGATCTCTTGAGGGTAATCCTTGACCCCAAGGTCCAAGCTTTATTGTCTCACCTTGCTACTACATTTCATATTCCTCCATCACCTACTGAACCATCAAAAATGGAGGCTGCAATGCAGATCTCAGAGGAAATGGAAAGACTTAGCACAAAACAACAAAAAGAGGCCATGAGAGATATAGCTAAGGAGCCTAAGGATTCTGATAAAGATGATTACTTGAACATCTGTAGGGTGTATTAAGTATAAAATTGGACAAGGTGGCCTCAGATGAAGAAGGGCCTCAAAATTATAAAGAAGATGCTGAGGGTCTCGATAAGTTCTATATAGTAGAAACATTGGATTAGGAGCAAAAAAGAAGAGACACACCCAGAGGAGCACCACTCTGAAGAAGAGAAGATAAACATAGATCCAGATGTAGAGATACTTGAAGAGCCTCCATGGACTAGCCAAGATAAGGGCCTAATACAAGAAGAAGTACCTCCAGAAAGGAAGGAAGAGAAAGACAAAGAAGAAGAGAAAGATTCACAAGAAAAGAGCATTGAGCCCGAACAAAATGTTGGGATTGAACATGAAGATGATGAAGAGAGGGTGCCGCAAGAGGAAAACATCATTGAAGAAAATGTGGCTTCCACTGAGCCTAATATGGGATGGACTTCATAAAAAAAGGAGGCAGATGAGGAGGAAAAGAGTAACAAAGAGGATCCTAGTTATGAAGAAGATCAACCATAGAAAGAAATAAAAGAGGAAGGTGATCATGAATCACCAAAGGGTCAAACAGAGGTTCCCACATGGCTAGAACAACAATTGAAGAAGGCTCTAGTGGTCATTGACCCAAAGGCCTAACTAGAATCAATTCTAGAAAAAGTGTAGACAAGGACCCAAAAGAAGAAGAAACCTAAAATTAGGTCACATATCATAGTTAATGACTCTGGATCCAGGATGGTACAAATTTCCACCCTAGTAGTAGGAAAAGATGTTGAAAACATCCAAGGGAAAGACTACCAGATATCCATGATCAATCTAGGCCCAATAACTGATGAGGAGAAAATGGATGATCTTCAGGTGTCAGTGACCACCATTATACAACAGATGAATAAGGATCAATCTACTAAAGAAGAGATGAAAGCATAGGTGGTAGATCTTACTGCCTATATTCAAAAATGGACATTCACAGAAGATGAAGCTCGTATAGAATCATCTATGCCTACTCTTCTGTCCAAAGAAGAACTAAATAAAATAGAGGAGATGAAAAACTAGACCAAGTCCAGTACGAATTGGTTCAATAGGATGATATAGAATGGCGACATGGGGATCTCTCATGCTGCTAGGGTGTTCAATAAGTTATGAAGTTTACAAAAGAAGGTGAAGGACATGATAAATACCTCCAAAGAGTTCTCTGAGTTGTATAGGATCACCTATCCTAAGCTCAAGAGCATCATCAAGCTCTCCCAAGAAGCATGAGCAAAGGAGCTAGAGCTACCAAAAGAAGATCATTCATAGGTGGAGACATGGAAAATGAATCTTGATTATAGAAAGGAGATTCTGGAGAAGTCCTTGCACAAATTGGAGCTAGATGGTGAATGGGTCATGGAGCACTAGAGCAACAGTGAAGATTATCTAAAAATTATGACGAACTTTGAAATTCTTGCTTTGGAGTTACAACTAGAGAAAAACAAGCCATTATTTCACATGAAGATAAAACAAGGGGATGGAGATATGCTGTCACTGAATTTCATGGATTTTGTTGTAAGGGCCTTAACTCAGTCTTAATAGGTTATCAAGGCTACGCCGAAGTTCATTAAACACTAGGATAAAATCACTGACAGATTCAAGAAGATAGCCTTCCAGATCCTCAAGTCTGAACTATCCAAAGAGAAGAAGCTCATAGCCATGATCAACAAGTTCGTTGAGTACACAACAGTGTAGAAAGAGGCTAGGAATCCTATCAGAGATGATGAATACTTGTTGAAGTAGTTATAAAGGATGAAAAGGAAGTTAAAAGACAAAAATAGCTACAAGACAAAATAGACTAGAGGATGAGATAGGGAAAAAACAAAATAGTCTATTTTATATTGTAATATATTGGGGGTAGGTGAAATCCTAAGTGAAAATGAATCTAATCCACTCATTGTAAATGAATCTTGTCCATTCATTTCACTTTTTGAAAATTATAAATAGGGGAATCCTCCCATTTTTAAAGAGAGAGATGAGCTATTGTAAAGACATGTTGCTACAAAAATATATAACAAAAGCATTCTTTTAATGGTTTCTTGTGTATTGCTCTCATGTTTGCATGATTCTATCTCCAAATATTAGAATTTATCTTTCTTGTTTCAAGTTATAAGTTACTTTCAGTTGTTATTTCATGTTGTGCTTTAATGGTGGAGTATGCTATGGTGTTTGATGTCTTCCTAGCTCATACTTATGTTGTTTATTGATAATAAACTACTATGTAAAGTTACTCTGAGAACATTCATATTTTTTGCATCTAAGTTCAAATGTTATTCATGCTTTAACAGTGAATGAATAATCTATAAATCTGCAATGACCCTTTGAAGATTGCACTAGTTTCATGAGACAGCATTGGGCTATCCCTGGTTAAGTGGAACTCAGTTTTAGGAAGTCTATCCACTATAGCATCCTCCATTGTTACTGTACATCATTAGTTGCAGGTCTAGGAAACTTCTAACCCCTTTTCCCTTTTCTTATTTCTTTAAAAATTGAAGTTAAAACAAAGTTTTAGCATTATTATAAATCCAAATTTGATGAGCAAGAAGGATTTTTAGCTTGTTGTTTTGAACTTGCAGTAACTGTGCATCCATTTCAATAATTTATAAAACTCCATTCATAGACCCAATTCCCTCCATGCTTAATAGACCATAAACTCCCTTTTTGGTTACTAGCAAATCACATCAAGAACTAAGTTTTTTTTGCAAGTCATGAATTGACACCCGAGAGACTTTGGGGCGATTTCTAAAACTTAGTTGCAAAAATTACCTTTCAAGAGAGATAGCATACTTGTATACTTTCTGTGTTGAGAAAGTGCAAAAATACCCAACAAAACTAGTGCTAGAAGGAGGGCCAGGCTAAGCTAGATCGAATTGGATCCTTCTCCCCTCAAAGGTTTCATAGAGTGCTCAGGTCCACACTAGGCAATGGATAATTTCAAGAGCTAAAGACCCCTACTAAGGCTTGGAGAGCTAAGAAAGGGGAAGCATTAGCTCCATCCCCACCCACTTGACCTCCATCTCCTTCCATCCATTCACTTTCATCCCCCCTTCACTCCAAACAACTTTTTCCTCCTCCCCTTCACTCCAAACAACATATTCATCTCTCACTTCCCACGTCCAAGGTATTGTCCTCACCCCTGCACCTCACTTTCAAGGTGTTGCCCCAGTTGCTCCCACATTTCAACCCCAAGTTAGTGTAGCACAACAATTGTAGTCCCAACTTCCCACAATGGCTTGGTTTGGAAATAACCCATCCCTATTGTCCTTTAATGATTACCACGATATTCTAAAGAATTTAGAAAGCTTTTGCACCAAGTTTTATCCACATGGCCCATGGAGGATAGTAGAAGAACACATTAAGATCTTCCAAACAACATTGAAGGATATGCAAATCAAACATGAAGATGGAGCTTGTAGGATCATCCCTTACTCATTGGGGGATGAAGTTTTATATTGGTACATCCATCTACCTAAAGGCTCTATTACCTTTTGGGACCTCATGAAGAATACCTTCTTGTAGAAGTTCAAGGTTCCTATCAATCTAACAAAGCTATATAAACAATTCATGTCAGTAAGGAGGGAAGTCAATGGATTTATCAGCTCATTCAATGACGGATTTCAAAGGGATTACATGAAGCTACAACCTTCCTATGTAGTTGAAAACACATCAACTAGGATGGTATACTATGCTTCCTTGGATAATCTCACTTCCGCATAGGTCAAAAGGATGCATCAACTACTTGCAAGATTGGTGGATGCATATGCAGAGGTAGCAAAAGCTAGCATGGATTTAGGATAGCACATTGTGGGTCTACTACCCTTATTGGGATCAACTACCAACCCAACTCAAATCCAAGGGCTTACTCATGCCTTGGCTCATCAGACACCTATGTTGTAGCAAGTTCCATAGCTTTCGGTCGTACCACACTCATGGCATCCATTGAATCAAGTTCCATTAGCACCAAATTACTTGCAGTCTCTGCAACAATAGTCCTATTCCCAACAAGCTTAGGTGCCTACGTACCTACATAATTTAGAATCCCCAACTACCTAGTAGAACCAACCTATGATGCAACTTGTTTTCCTTCAAAATTTAGTACCGCGTTAAAATAACACAAAGAAGGATCAAATCAATGAATTGATTAAGTTAGTCAAGAAGTTGTCACCAGAGATGACCCATCTTAGGAATCAAAACAACCAACTCCAAGCTTCTCAAAGGAACATCCAAGCCAACCTCAATTGAGAAAACCATGATTCTAGTGCATCCTCGGGCTAGAATTACAAAAGAGGGCAGAATTCAGCGAAAAAAATTGAAAGAAGGCCATTTCAAAGGAAAAATAGAATGCAAAACACAAGGCTAAACAAAAAAGGTGTCCCCACACCTCTTGACCAGCCTGGTGGTACAAAAAATCCACAAGTGGAGTTTATTTGGCTGAGGCTTCCTTATCCAATGGTGTCAAATTCACAAGACCAATAGGCATTCTAAATTGGATTTTCCAAAATTCCAAATTGTCACAGAAATATTCAAAGTGGAATTCCAGAACCTTGTTGATGGCTCGAGCTCTAAAGACCTAGTTCCATTGAAGCCCTACAATTCCTTAGTGTTGATGGTCAATCAAGCTCCTTTCCCACAAAGCAAAAGCAACTACCAGAGAATGAGGTCACAACCAAGGAAGGGGAAGAGAAAGAGGCGTGTAATGAGAGCTCTTTATCTCATCTCTTTGATTCAGTATATAATGGTCTTATAGATGAGGAGGAACCATGTAAGGTTGAAGTCTAGATGTTCCACCAAAGATCAAATCTTTACAACTTAAGAACTAGGCAAGATGGTGGTCCTTTCACAACCTCTACCCCTCCTAAAAATTTCAATACTCCACTTGATCCTAATGCCAACAACAATCTAACTTATCCCCATGTGCCTACTCAATATTTCAATAGGAAGAGGTAGCCAAACTAGACTCAAGATCAGCCCGCTAGCTCCTCCAAGTCAAATTGGTTGAAGCAGAGGTCGAACAAATAGGAGAATATGTAATAGATGAATTAAAGAAAGTCAAATTGAGTCTATCAACCTTTGAATTGTTAAGGGTACCCATTGTCAAAAATTCCTTCTTTAGGTCATTGAATGGAACCACTCCATCAAAACTGGCTCAAGAGGTACCTACAAAGAGAGTTTTGTTTGACACCTCCAACACTGAGCCAATGATCAAGGAAATCATAGGAAGGAAGCTTGATCAATCCTTAAACCATCAAGCTAGTAAAAATTATTTGTCAGACAAATCACCGACCAAAGAGTGGGGTCAAGTACAAACAAGAGACAAGAACAATGATAAGGATAAGGCTCAACTAGCCCAAGTTGATGTCTCTGTGGGACTGTTTCAAGAAAGTTTGGAGACTCCTCCCTTCTTGTTAACAATTCATATATTCAAGAAAAACCTCCACAATTGCTTACTAGATTTAGGAGCCTCAGCTAATGTTATTCCACTCACAGTATGTCAGGCACTAGGAATAACTCTGACCCCATCCAAACGAAAGGTGACTTGGCTTGATAAGACTAAGGTGAATATAGTGAGAGAATTATATAAAAATCCCTATGTAGGTCACGGTTGACCCACAAGTGCAACAGGTCATCAACATTCAAGTTACTTATATCCTAGACACTTATGGTATCATACTTGGAAGAGATTTCACCTGAGCTTTGCATGGCTATTTTGCCACTGATTACTCTCACTTATGGCTATCGTGGAAGGTATTTCCTAATCAAATCTACATTTTTTAAGAACCCAAGATGAAGTTCATGATTATTGAGTACAATAACACAAATGAGGTGTTGTTCATAGAAATAGGGTTGGGTAACTACTTCCCCGCTACTTACGAGGGTCAAGAAGAAGAGGGAATGAAAGAGGTCTTTGTGCTATGTAGTACACCTACTAGTTCGACCCATCTTCCTAACAACATGAAAGTGTTGATTGAGTCTGAAGATGAAGAATCCCACAAATACGATAGTCTGGGTTTTCTTGATGGCTTCCAAGAGTTTATGCAAAAATGCATGCAAGATCAACTCAATCAAGGAGCTTGAATGGATTTCAAAGAGTTGTTGCTGCCAAGTTGGTGTAGGGTGCATAATGTGGCTCATTCTAAATTTGAATGTTGCCTATTTCAAATGGTAGTAGAGCATTTCAAAGGGAAGATCGCTCCAGGAGAGAATATGGCAGAATAACAAAATCACAGCCAGCCTGAGTGCAAGCAACCACCTAGAGGTACAGAGGAAAAAGTGTAACCAAGAGAAGATGTCTGCTCCATTGGTTTCAAAGACAAGAGTCCCTCCAAGTTTTGGACATTGTAATTTGATGGGTCCAAGTCCAAACAAGGAGAAGGAGCAAGCTTCGAGCTCATTAGCCCCACGGGTAAGACGTATTTTGCTGCCCATAGATTAAAATTCTATTACACAAATAATGTAGAAAAATATGAAGCATTATTTCATGGACTACTAATGGCATTAACAAAGAAGGTCAAGATGTTGCAAGTCTTTGGGGACTCAAAATTGGTAGTCAAACAAGTCAAGAAATTATACTCTTGTCATGATAGACAATTAGCAAACAATAGGCACAAGGTATGGGATCTCATAGAAGAGATAGATGCATTCAATATTAAGCTTATTACTCACAACAAGAATCAGATCACTAATGCATTAGCCCAAGAAGCTAGTACCCTCCAACCCCTATAATTATCCGGCTTAAATAAATTCATCCTAGAGCTCACCTCTACACCATCATTTCCCAACAATGTCACTCACTTTCAATATTTTAATGACGACAAGCACATCCTTGACTTCATCACCAATTCAGATGTATTCACCTCACAAATCATTGATGAAGTAGAGCTAGAGGAGGTTGAACTTGATATTGAAGGAGTGATCAGTTTAAAGACTAACACAATACCAAGAGGCATGGTTTAGTTAGAATGGATATTTGATTTAGATCAGATTAGGGAACAAGATAAGTAGACCAAGAAAGAATCAATAGATAATAAATGTGACACTCATAAAATGGGTACTGTAGAATAGGTTAGAAACACATTCATTGGAAAAGTGTGCACCATAGAGTGGAGAAAAGGAATTGTGGATTCCTTGTGCACTTAGCATGATTTGATTGCTTGGGGGTATGAGGACCTTATAACCTATGATACGTGTCAATTATTACCCATACCATTCCTCTTAAGATGAATGTGAGACCTTTCTAGAAGCATTAGCACACAATTAATGTACTATTGGAACCTATTATCTTCAAGGAAGTGAAAAAATTGCTTTCAGCCAGAGTTATCTTTCCTATCAGGAATTGCACATGGGTGGAAAATCTAGCTCCAGTAAGGAAGAAGAATGGGGAAATCAGAGTATGCATGAATTTATGGAATCTAAACAAAGATTTTGAAAAGGAAAATCACCCAATACCCTCACTAGATGAGGTATTGAAAATTATAAATGGGTCACAAATGATGCCATGTCTGGATGGCTACTCAGGGTATAATCAAGTGATGGTACAATATGAGGATAGACACAAAATAGTGTTTACCACAAAGTGGAGAACATTTGTCTATAGAAGGATGTCGTTTGACCTGATCAATGCAAGTACCATGTTTCAACATTCCATGGACATAGATTTCAAGGAAATCATTAGAAAATGCATCATCATCTATATGGATGACCTCACTTTTTTTCAAAGAAAAGAGGAGATTGCATCTCTAACTTGTACAAAGTTTTCCAAAAATGTAGAGAGTTCAGCATCTCACTGAACCCAAAGAAGTGCATTTTTGGAGTAACCAAAGGGAAACTTCTAGGACACGTGATTTCAAAAAGGGGATCTCCATAGATATAGAGCGCATACATGCCATATTGAAAATTCAGCCTCTAGGCAACAAAAAGGAAATGAAGTCCTTTTTCAGAAAAATCAACTTTGTCAGAAAGTTCATTATAGGCTTCGCTAAAATAGTTAAGCCATTAAATGTCATGCTCAAGAAAGATGCCAAAGTGGAATGGACACAGGAAGCCAAACATGAAAGCTTTGAAGAAATTAAGAGGGCTATTGCAGATGCTCCAGTATTGATTAGTCTAGACTATTTGAAGCCACTCTACATCTATTATTTTTCTTCAGATCACTCATGCACGAACATCTTAATGCAGAATAATGATGAAGGGAATGAGCACCCCATTGCTTTTATGAGTTTCCCATTAAAAGATGCAAAATTGCGTTATCATAATGTTGACAAGCAAGGGTATTCCTTGGTACATGAAGTTAAAAAGTTTTGAAACTACATCCTGAGGAATAAGGTGGTTTCCATTGTTCCAAACCTTGCTGATGCATAATGAACCAAGAGAAGGAAGAGAAAAATGGGTCATGCTGCTATAGGAATATGAGATGGAAATTCAACCAATGATATCAGTCTCTAGACAAGCCCTCACTCGTACAATGGTAAAAACTGAACCCGAGCTCACAGTGCAGCAATATCATTTGGAGGATATTCCCCTTGATGAATGGTATGATGCCATCATGTACTATCTATTGAATAACAAGTGTTTGTCTTGGCTGCAAGGAGTACAAAAGTGTGTTTTGAGATTGAAAAGAAAGACCTACATGCTATAAAGAGCTATATTCTACAAGTAGAACCATGAGGGAGTTTATCTTAGATGCCTAGGAAAGGCAAAAGCAGTCCAAGTACAGAAAGAATTTCATGATAAGTTTGGAACTAGTCACGAATCTGGCCCTTCAACAATTCATCAAATCCTATAGGTTGGGCATTACTTTCCGACCCTATTCAAAGACACTCTTAACCATGTTAGATCTTGTCACATCTGTCATATTGCTACTAGCAGGGAAAGGTACGCTACTATCCCGTTACAACCAATTGTTGAGCTAATGCCCTTCACTCAATGGGGTCTCAATTTTATTGGTCCTACAAATCAACCATCCTCTATAGAACATAGGTATATTCTAACCTCTTCTAATTATCACAGTAGTAGACTAAAGCAATTTCTTGTAGGCAATGTACAACTGAAGTAGTCACTAATTTTCTCGAAATTTTATCATAAATCATTTTCGTTTTCCATTCGCCCTAGTTTGTGATAATGGTCCTGCTTTCACTTCCCCTAAATTTTCTATTTGGGAATTTGACTATGGGATTGTCCTTAAATTTTCATCCAATTATTATCCCCAAGGGAATGTTCTATCTAGGTCCACAAACAAGAACTTGCTAACTATCATTTGAAAGCTTCCTGATAAGAATTTGAAAGATTGGCATACTCAGTTGTGTCTTGGTCTATGGGAAAATTGTATATGTCATAAAGAAGCCCTAGGGAATGTTGGAATATGTGCCTCAATTCTTACTGACATGTAACTCCTGCAGGGCAAAGTCACTGTGACATTATTCATGTCTGGCCGACAAGTTGTTATGAATTCTCTTGAAATGATCTTGTTGCCAAGACAAAGTTGATGTCTTGCTAACAAGTCTATCATTGTGACCTTTTGTCAAAGGAAACCTCTCACTGACAAAGGTTGCTATCGGGTGTCAAAGCAGATGACGGAGTAGCTCAAGGGTTTCGGGGAGAAGTCCCAGCGATTGGAGAATGTCTCACCGATAGCATATGGCTATCAGGGTAACACAAGGAACTCAGGGAGAAGTCTCAGTGATGAAGGAAAGGTCTCGCCGACAGGAGTATTCACTTGTGGTCTTCACGGTGACTCAAAGACTTCGGTATGAAGTCTTGGCAACCAATGGAGAGTCTCGCTGATAGTAGCATGGCTTCAGAGTAACATAAGAGCGCTCGGTGAAAGGTCTTGGCAAAGGTCAAATGTCTTGCTAACTCGACAAGACATGGGTGCTCAGTATGTGATCTTGGTGAAGACAAAATTCTTGCTGACTCGGTAAGACTTGGTTTCTTGATGTGAGGTCTCAACACTTACTATGAGGTCTTGGCGAAGACAATGTCTTGTCGACTGGTGTTTGGAGTGATTGGTATGACTTAGGACCTTAGTATGAAATCTTGGTGAAAACGATGAGTCTCGCCGACTGGTGGATGCTTTGGAACATTGAGGAGGCTTGGGGAAACCTCTTGGCGAAGCAAATGCCTTGTCGACTATTAGGTGCTTTGGTGAAACTTCAGGAAGACTTGGCAAAACCTCTTGGCAAATGGAAAGTCTTACTGATGGCAAAGTTGAAGTCGTGACTTTGTGAGCAACAATATGATTCTAGCTGATGAGAAATCTCTTGCCGATAGGAATGCAATGGATGTCGATGGATTCGGTATGACTCATGACATTCATTATATCGTCTTACCGATTGTTTGGGACTTACACCGATATCGATATGAATAATTTGTGGCATCAGGGAGACACTGTTAGTATCTCACCAATATGCCAACAAAGTTGATCACCCTTGACCGTTTGACTTTCCTATGTGGTGTCCCATGGACCAATCAAAGGAAGCAAAATTCAAATGGTTGGCAGTTAGATTTTTGCAACTGTTGCGATGCTGGAGCTTAATAGCATGCAAGGAAAAATCAATTGCTTGAAAGGAAATTGTCTATGATGGGAAATGGCAGATAAGGATGAAAAAAAGACAAAAATTAGAATGTGATAAAATAAAAGTAGATCAATTATGAGGATATGGTATGAGATTGAGTCGGATCTTTGAGAGCATTTTCTGTAATAGGAAGAATAGTGAATGAAACTACTATGAACTAATACTAGAGAGTTGTACCTCTGTTTTGTATGTAATTTGTTTGTTACTGTAATACAAAGAGATTCAACTTGGTGTGGTGGGTTTTTTCCTGATAGGGTTTTCCCATGTAAATCTAGTGTTCATTTGTCTTTGTGTATTTTGTTCTATTTCTATAAATCTTTCATGTGTGTCTTATTTGGACTGTAATTAGAAAATTAAAAGTACTGGCTGCATTCTTCCCTATGGTTTTGACATTAGAAAAGTGTTTCTATACCTCTTCTTTCCTTACAAGCAGTATCAAAGCCTAGCCAATTGTGTTGTCCTTGTGAGTGGGTTGGGTTTTTTGTGTCAATCCTTTTCCAGTGGGATTTTGATAGAGGTCTGATAATTACAGATTAATATGGAAAGCACATCCAGAAAGATGGATATAGAGAAATTGAATGGTAGCAATTTTGAGTTGTGGAAACTCAAAATTGAAGATCTATTAGTGGACCAAGATCTTTGGACTGCTGTGACTGAAATGAAACCTCAGGCCATGAAGCAAGAAGATTGGGACCTGGTAGATAGAAAATCAAAAGGGCTGAAAAGGCTCTATTTAGCATACTCTATTCTTTTGAACGTTCATGAAGAAAAGACTACATATTCCTTGTGGAAAAGACTGGCATCTATTTATCAGGGAAAGTCCTTGGTAAACAAATTGTTCTTGAGGAATAGGTTGTACTCTTTGAGAATGTAGGAGGGAGGATCCATTGCTGATAATTTGAACACGTTCAACATGTTGATTGCTCAGTTAGCATCTGTTGGTGTGAAAATTAAAGATGAAGATTTTTGCATGATGTTGTTATGTTCTTTTCCTGTTTCATGGGATCATCTAGTGATGGCTATTGGGAACAACATCCACAATCAAGATGGAAGATGTTGTTGCTTCTTTGTTATGAGAAGAAATGAGAAGGAAATCTTCTAAGATGGAAAAGGAGGCTCTGGCTGTCAGAGGTAGATCGAAGGAGAAAGGCAAGAAGAAGGACAAGAAGTCCAGATCAAAATTAGAAGGGAGATCAAAGTCTCCTGGCAAGAAGTCCAAGGTGAAGTGTTGGAATTGTGGGCAACCTGGTCATGTCCGAAAGGATTACAAGGAGGAGAAAAAGAAAAAGAAGAACTCTTCTGGCAATGATTCTTCTCATAGTGATGCAGACGCCTTCATTGCAGCTTTAGCTATACGGGCATCAGATGATGTTTGGCTGATTGATTCTGGAGCATCTTTCCACATGACATCTCATAGAGATTGGTTCACAAAGTATGAAGAATATAATGGTGGAAAAGTGTACTTGGCAAGTGATTCATATTTTGAAATTTTTGGTCGTGGAAGAGTCAGAATTCAATTCCATGATGGAAGATTGAAGGGAATCAATGATGTGATGCATATTCCAGGTCTGGCTCAAAATCTACTTTCTCTAAGTAAGCTGAATGATATCGGACTGCAGGTCACGTTCTCTGGAAATGCATACAAGATGACTAGAGGCTCTATGGTACTAGCTAGGGGTGCTCGAATTGGTACCCTGTACAAGCTGGATGCACTGGTTATCCAATACAACAGTGTCTCTGTAAAGTCACTTAAGGCTACTCATGGAGAAAAGAAGGAAAACATTCCTGATGGTGTAAAATCCATGGAGGTTAAACTTCCAGCAGAGAAGACTATGCTCTGGCATCATAGGCTAGGCCACATTGGTGAGAAAGGTTTAAAAACCTTGAAAAATAAAAACCTGGTAGAAGGGCTTGAATATTGTAACCTTGAGTTCGAATTTTGTGAACATTGCATTTATGGAAAGCAGCACCGTTTTTCATTTTATTCCAGTTCTCACAAATCTTTTGGTTTGCTTGATTATATTCATTCTGATGTGTTTGGTCCAGTGAATTTTCCTTCTTTGTCTAAATCAAGATACTATGTGTTGTTTATTGATGATTATTCACGAAGAGCATTTGTATATTTTCTGAAAAGTAAATTAGAGGTGTTCAGTCAATTTAAGGAATTTAAAAACCTTGTTGAAAATCAAATTGGTAGAAAAATAAAATGTTTAAGGACTGACAATGGCGGTGAGTTTTGTTTAGATGAAATTGAAAGGTACTATAAGGACCATGGGATTAAAAGACATAAGACTACACCTTACACTCCATAGCAAAATGGACTTGTTGAAAGGTTCAGCAGGACAATAATGGAAAGAGCACGAAGTATGCTGAGCAGTGCTGGCTTGGAGGAGAAGTTCTGGGCTGAACCAGTCTCTACAACATGTTACTTGGTAAACCATTCTCCTAACTCTACTCTTGTTGAGAAGATTCCTTTCGAAGCATGGTCTAGAAAGAATCCCTCTCTAAGACATATTCGTGTCTTTCGCTATGAAGTAGATGCATATGTGCCATTTGAAAAAAGATCCAAGTTGGAAAACAAAGCTATAAAGTGTATTTTTATTAGCTATAGTGTTGGCATAAAAGGATACAAGCTTTGGAACCCTAAGAATGAAAAAGTTTTGTATGGCAGAAGTGTTATCTTTTGTGAGCTGAAGCCTTCTACATTGGATTTGCAGTCAGAGAAGAAATCAGAAAATGAAAAGGATGTAGCAAAAATTCCTCTGACACCAAATAAAGAGGAATTGAAAAATCAAAATGTACCTAATACTAAGGTGAGCTCAAGTAGTTCTAAAAGTTCTTAAGAAGATGAAGAACCACCTCAGCCTCAGCCTGTGAGAAGGTCAACTCATGAAAGAAAGCAACCTGATAGGTATGGGTTTTCTTTGATTGAGTATACTTGTGCCTATGCTTTAATTTCTAGCACTAATGAACCTAGGACTGTGAAAGAGGAATTTAAAATGTCTGATTCAAACTCTTGGTTGGAAGCCATGAATGAAGAAATGGCATCATTAGAAAAGAATAATACCTAGAGTTTGGTGCCATTGCCTAAAGGAAGAAAGGTTGTGGGCTATAAATGGGTGTCTAAAAATAAAATTGGTCTGGATGGCAGTGTAGAAAAATATAAAGCGAGGTTGGTTGCAAAAGGTTATTCCCAAGTAGAGGGAATTGATTATGGATAAATCTTTTCTCCTGTAGCTAAGCTGACATCTATTAGATTTCTTTTGTCACTTGCAGCAGCATATGACTTAGAAATTGAATAGATGGATGTGAAGACAACGTTTCTTCATGGTGATCTTGAAGAAGAAATTTATATGTCCCAGCCGAAGCACTTTGTGGAAAAAGGTAAAGAAAGACTGGTTTGCAAGTTGAAGAAATCTCTGTATGGGTTAAAACAATCTCCTAGAATGTGGTACCAAAAGTTTGACACTTTTTTTTTGTCGTTAGAATTTGTAAGATCAAAATCTGATCATTGTGTGTATTACAAAGCTGAAAGTGATCAATTTATTATTATTGCTCTCTATGTTGATGATATGTTGTTCATAGGAAATAGTAAGCTAGTGATTTTTGATCTTAAGTCTCAGTTGTCTGCAAAGTTCAAAATGAAAGATCTTGGTGCAGCTGGGTATATTTAGGAATGGAAATAACTAGGGATAGGAAGGATAGAAAAATTTGGCTCAGTCAGAGTAAGTATATCATGACTGTTCTAGAGACATTTTGTATGACTAATTGCAAGCAACTAGTTGTTCCAATTATGCAAGGAATGAAGCTATCTATTGAAGACTGTCCAAAATCTCCCACTGAGATGGAGGACATGACTAGTGTGCCATATGCTAGTGTGGTTGGCAACCTTATGTATGCAATGGTCTATACAAGGCCAAACATTGCCCAAGCAGTGGGAGTTCTTAGTCGTTCTATGGCTTGGAAGGACACATTGGGATGCTGTGAAGAGAGTGTTTAGATATCTCAAGGGCACTTCAAACTATGCTTTGTGTTACAATGGTAACTTTGTTGAATCACAGAGGACTCTCAATATTCGAGGTTATGTGGATTTTGATTAGGAAGGGGACATTGATAGCAGGAGATCCACCAATGGATATGTTTTCATGATGAATGGTGGTGTAGTGAGTTGGATGAGCAAGCGGTAGGCTCTAGTCGCTTTGTCTACTATAGAGGTAGAATATATGGCAGCAACACATGCCTATAAAGAAGCAATCTAGTTAAAACATTTGTGTTCTAACATTGGTTTTGATGCAGGAAAAATTACTATTTACAGTGACAATTAGAGTGCTATATGTTTGGCAAAGAATCCTACTTTCCATGCTAGGACAAAACATATAGATGTACAGTATTACTTTGTATGAGATATGGTGGAGGATGGGAAGGTCTCTTTGGAGAAAGTGGATACTCTAGAAAATGTTGCAGATGTAGTGATGAAGCCTATGAGCACAGACAAATATAGGTGGTGTGCCAGTTCGATGGGCCTCTTGGCCCATGAATTTCAATAGTTTTATTATGCTCTAGAGGTGTCAGTAAGATCTTCGTCAAGTGGGAGCTTGTTGGAATATGTGCCTCAATTCTTATTGGAATGTAACTCCTACAAGGAAAAGTCCTGTGACATTATTCATGTCTAGATGACAAGCTGTTATGAATTCTCTTGAAAAGATCATGTCGCCAAGACAGAGTTGATGTCTTGCCGACAAGTCTATCGCTATAACCTTTCTGTGTTCGGTGTGACCTTTTGTTGAAGGAAACCTCTCGCCAACAAAGGTTGCTATCAGGTGTCAAAGCGAATGATGGAGTAGCTCAAGGGTTTTGGGGAGAAGTCCTAGCGACTAGAGAATGTCTCACCGATAGCATATGGCTATCGGGGTAACACAAGGAACTCGGGGAGAAGTCTTAGTGATGAAGGAAAGGTCTTGCCGACAGGAGTATTCAATTGTGGTCTTCACGGTGACTCAAAGACTTTGGTATGAAGTCTTGGTGACCAATGGAGAGTCTCGCTGATAGTAGCATGGCTTCGGAGTAACATAAGAGTGCTTAATGAAAGGTCTTAACAAAGGTCAAATGTCTTGCCGACTCGGCAAGACATGGGTGCTCGGTATGTGGTCTTGGTGAAGACAAAAGTCTTGATGACTCGGTAAGATTTGGTTGCTTGATGTGAGGTCTTGGCACTCACTGTGAGGTCTTGGCAAAGATAATGTCTTGCCGACTGGTGTTTGGAGCGATTGATATGACTTATGACCTCGGTATGAAGTCTTGGTGAAAGTGATGAGTCTCACTGATTGGTGGATGCTTTGGAACAACTTGAGGAGGCTTGGGGAAACCTCTTGGCGAAGCAAATGTCTTGTCGACTATCAGGTGCTTCAATGAAACTTCAGGAAGACTCAACAAAACCTCTTAGCAAATGGAAAGTCTTGCTGATGGAAAAGTTGAAGTTGTTGTGACTTTTTGAACATTGATATGAGTCTAGCCGATGAGAAATCTCTTTCCGATAGGAATCTAATGGATGTCGATGGATTTGGTATGACTCATGGCATTCATTATATTATTTGGCCGACTGTTTGGGACTTACGCTGATATCGATATGAAGACTTTGTGGCATCGGGGAGACACTATTAGTGTCTGACTGATATTCCAACAAAGTTAATCGCCCTTGACCATTTGAATTTCCCATGTGGCATCCCATGGACCAATCAGAGGAAGCAAAATTCAAATGGTTGGCATTTAGATTTTTGCAACTGTTGCGACGCTGGAGCTGAATAACATGCAGGGAAAAATCAATTGCTCGAAAGGAAATTGTCTATGATGGACAATGGTGGATAAGGATGAACATAAGAAAAAAATAAAAATGTGATAAAATAAAAGCAGATCAATTATAAGGATATGGTGTGAGATTGAGTCAAATCTTTGAGAGCATCTTTTGTAATAGGAAGAATAGTGAATGAAACTAATGTGAACTAATACTAGAGAGTTGTACCTCTATTTTGTATGTAATTTTTTTGTTACTGTACTACAAAGAGATTCAGCTTGGTGTGGTGGGTTTTTTCCCGATAGGGTTTTCTCATGTAAATCTAGTGTTCATTTGTCTTTGTGTATGTTGTTATGTTTCTGTAAATATTTCATGTGTGTCTTATTTGGACTGTAATTAGAAAATTAAAAGTATTGTCTTCATTCTTCCCTGTGGTTTTGATGTTAGGAAAGTGTTTCCATACCTCTACTTTCCTTACAGGGAATTCACCATTCCACCTCATTTATGGCCTAGAGATTGTTTTCCCAATCCTCCTCAAGATCCTTAAATGCTTCAATTTGTCAACATTAATATGAGGAGGGAGAACACAATGATGCTCGCTTAGCTGAGATGCTCCATTTGGAGGAAGTACGCATCATCCAAGCAATTTTTTTTTTCAAACACCAAGGTGTAGTGAAGAGATGGTTTGATCATAGAGCCAAAATTAAGGACTTTAGGATTGCATATTTAGTCCTTTGTTGCAACAAGGCCCATAAAAAGAAAGGGGGACATGACAAATTCAACAAGCTCTGGCATGGCCCCTTTCAGATTTATGAGATCTTAGGAGATCATGCCTTTCACCTTAAAATTCTCACTGGAGAGGATGTCTTGTTACATTTCAATAGGTAGTACGCCAAGCATTACTTCCTTGCCTAATTTGTCCAAGCTCACCCTTTGTACATAGTTGTATATAGTAAGAGTAGGTTTTTCTCCTTTCATTTTTCTTTTTCTTCACTTTCCCTCTCTTTCTAGGCTTTCATTTTGCTTGTTGGTTATTTTATAAGAACTAAACTGATCTATAGAAATACCTATGGACTTTACTATTTCCAATAATCAATATTCCAAAGGGATTGGCCAACAAACAAGTGGAACCTAAAAAACTTCTACTCCTACACTTTGGGCTCTATAAAACCTAAGAGGGTTATCCCACAATGTATGCTCAGGAACTTCACACAACTATAATCAAATACATTGTCAATAACAAATACTTCTCATAAAATTACTCAAGGTCTGAATACATTAAATAAGTTGGCATCTTATCTATTGATGTTTCATACTTAAAGCATAAGAAGGTAGGACATCAACACAAAACAACTATAATGGTATCCATATCAAAATTTGTAAATTAAAAGTGATTAGTTGACGAATCAACACATAAATTGAACCATAAGTACTTTGCATGAACTAGTTCCTTTATCCTAAGCATGGAGTCAATATCAACCTATATAACCAAATAAAAATTCAACAATAGCAACTTACAGTCTCAAGAGATACTGCATTACAACATTCCCCTATTACATCCATGACTAATACTACTTATCAATATCCTAGCAGCTAATTTTTATGAGCTAACAATCTCATACAAGAATTTACATTAATTCATTGAATTAATAAGTAGGAATGAAATCCAACATCTATTGATTAACAATAGAGACAAATAAAAGAAATTTTGGATTACTTTCATTCATAGCTCATAAAACGGGCACAAGGAGAGACAATAGCCATGAAATTGGTGTTTCTCTATATATGCTTTCTATACTATTATCTAAATTACATACATAATGATTAACTCTGAAACATAAGACCAAAAACTCTAAAACATGCTTATTATTCTCCTTACAATTCATGGTGTTAATTGCATAAACAACGAATTCCTACTTTTTGGCCCATAATTCCTTCTTATAGAAATGAAGGAGCAAAAAAAGCCTCAGGCTAGAAAGTACACATGTCAAAACCCTATTGGACTACTAGATCAAATATTTTCTCATTCAGTTATAATGGATTCCCAAGAGGTGGGAGACATGTGAGAAAATGAAAGTAGTCTTCATTCCCTATTAGAGATTTGGTCCAAATTTGAAAATGGGTACAACCAAACAGTTACCTCAAAACTTGTTCCCATGCACACAAAGTGAAAGGAATAAAAAGCATGAAGAAAATAGAAAAAGGATAAGACAAACAAAAAACCACGTATACAGCCTTGTCATCAATTCAACCTTGAACAAGATGCATTATATTCTTCCATACTTTATAAAAAGCCTAATCTATACTAAATCTAGGCTATGTAGTGCATTCCCATCTATTCGTTATTTATCATGGTTGCAAACTTCCAAAATTTCAAATCACTAGCCCACCGAATTTTATGCTAGACCCCCACTCCTTCTGGGTATCTGCCTTTCCATGCTAGGAATTCTTCTTCAGTAGGCCAATCAAGGTTGATTACTTCATCAACCCTCTATCTATAAGGTGCATACTTGGTGACAATCTCGTTAGATTCCTTATCAAAATCCAGTAGGATAGTCTCAGCATGAACTAACATATCTATATTTACCCTTAATGTCTCTATATCAAATTTTTGACAAATTTTCATAGCTTGATCTGAAATAACTTTATTTTCTTTAGTTTTTCACTCCTACAGAGTCTTAACACTACCATTATCCCTTAAAATGGATGGAGGAAGGCCATGATGAGATTCATGGAATGATTTTACCAATTCCTTTATCTTGTTCTCCAATGTCTCAATATTTCCTCTATATCCCTCAATCTTATTTACAAGAACCAGAGTAGGCTTAAACTTTTTAGGATGGTTGGCATCCTGCTTAACCCCAATTCCTATGATTATCAATTCCTACTTCCTAGGAATCTAGAGTTCCATGAGTGGAATGGCTCTTTCTTTGTCAATTTCAAACATTCTGATGGCATCAACCATGGATGAATAACTATAGTGAATACTATTCAATTTGTTATTCACTCTTCTATTTAGATGTTCTAGCATTGCTATGACAATCCTCATATTGCTCTTAAAAGCATCTTCATCATGACTATTAAATTTTTCTTTGTATTCATTTAATTTCCTTAGCAATTCTTCCCTATTGGTATCCCCTTCCACCTATGGTCCTTCTAATGTACTAGGTTCTACTATTGAAAGGGGCACATTTCCCATATTATATGAAACAATTTCCCATGAAGAACTTACATCAGTACTAAACTTTGGGGATACATCTTCTTATGCAGGGGTGGGAGAGTCAAAATCATTTTACTTAGGCTTTCTAGCTTGTAACCTTCACCACACATCCTCTAATAATTCTACCTTTGTCTATAATTTCATATTATCCCTCTCAACATCTCCATTCTTAACCAACAAGTTATTTAATTTTTTTCTAAGTTTATCCATTTTAGCAGTCACAAACTCCATAGTGGCCCTTGTGAATTGTGCAACATGAACTGACATATTTGCAGCTTCTAAGGCCGATGTTTCTGACACTCTTTTTATTATCAGACCCCCACTATAGTTGGTTCCAGGCTTAGCAATGTCTGACTTTCTTGTGCTTGGGGATAAAGACCATATAGTGAAGGCTTCCCATTCCTCACTGAAATTAAACCCCTGTAGTGCAAGTGTGGTTTCTTCTTCTATATTATAGAGAGGCCACTAGTTCTCACCAATTCCCAACCCTCCTTTGCAGTCATATTTTGGAATTAGGCTCTCATTTCATTTAAAACATTTTTCTGAATCATAGCATTAGGAAGTTCTGGGTGAAACCTCCTTCTTAGAGCCAGATTATTGACATACTCATCTCTTTTAGCCCTATATGCAAATTTCCTAAAATCTTGAGTCTTTACAAATGAGTCATCATCCAAGAATTTGGCACATGCCTCAACCTACAAATCATCACTTTCATTAAGCCCTCTAAGATCAACATTACTCAATCTTTTTCCCAATTGATTTTTTGCCCTTACTATAGATACAGTGGACCCTCCTTCCTGCATTTCTTGTTCTGATACCCAAATATCATCATCAGAACCTTCATAATCATAGTCCACTAAACTAGTGGCCTCAATCTTTTTTCCTTTCAATTTTGGCTCTCTAAGTGGTATTTGACTTGATGATAGGGAATCAGTATTCACAATTTTAGGCTCTACCGACCTTTGTGGAGATGGGGGGTAGTATTGTGGCATAGGATAAGGAGGCTTGTGCTCCGCTTGCTGATTGGGAATGCAGGCTTCATCAAGTTTCTTTTCCTTATACATTCTCCTTACAAAGAGCTTTATCTTTGGTTCCTGGGGGGCTTGCAATGTAGACTCTTCTCCTATAGCAGGGATTTCTCCTCCACTCTGTTCTTCTAAAATTTGATCCTTCCCTTTATCTTTACTAATTACCCCTTTAGTTTCAAGTTGGTCCACTATTGCATCAAAATTGCTTGTTACATACTCCACCATTTGTATTCTATCCTCAACCTCCAGGAGGATCCAGGTTCCTCCTACATTTTTTTCCTTTGTATCTTATTGATTGCGATCCACCTTGCTAACCTATTTTCCTATTCCAAAGTATCTGATATTATTTCTTATTACATCTTTTGGATACTAGAAAATGTGGAAATATTTGTAACTCTTGTTTCTCTCATTTATCCAAGTCGTAAAACCTTCAAGATCATACTTGACCCTCTCAATTGTCCTCTGCATGCGTTATGCTTTGAGTATTTCAAGGATTCTATTCGAACCTCCTTTGGTCATTACAAAATTAGAAAAACAAGTGTATGATGGAAAGAAAGTTCCTTTTCCCTAGTTCAACACATGCTCATTTCAACATTTCCTAGTTGCTAAATAACCTCAAGGAATTAAATTCTTTCAAGTGCAAACCTCGACAACAAGTGAGGTGCTACTTTGGAACCATATACTCTTAAGATAGTGTAATCAAGGTGTGAGATAACATCTCCCCAATTATGATCAAGTCCTATCTCAGGTCTTCTCTCCTTGGGTGTTAAGAAATCATGTAGAGAAATGGGAATTCTAGGTAACTTCACAATCAAAGCTCTATTTAGTTCAGAAGCAAACAAATTCTAAAATGTGACATAATCATATGTCCTATCATCTTTGTCCAAGACTGTGGTCCAAGATTGCACAGGCATGTCCAAGTCACCCCTTTTTCTTTCTAAGTCAATATTGTGTCTAAATTAAATTGCACCATTGTACAAAAACATATGCATTAGTAGTAAGTACTAGTTGAACCTTACCCCAAATTCACCTTTCTTTAATCTTACCAGTCCATCATGCATTATCTCATAAAGAAATCTTGCATAATCATACACTGCACAATATTTGGGATGTTGGATATGGGAAAACATATACATCCATGCCATTGGCATTCCAGTAACATGATCATAACCAATTATCCATAAAATGGAATAGGTTGTTATGAAATAGGGCACAAAGTAGTTAACAGGGAAAGGCTCCTTATCATGTGGTCCTATTACAATCTTTCTACCTACAATTTCTATTAGAAATATTGGCAAGATGTGGAATTTGAATGAAATATTTGTTTCATCATACTCTTTCCTAAGAGCATCTTCATTTATCTTATGCATTTCATCACTCCATTCAGTGAGCTTGAAAACAAGACCCAATTCCTCTTTAGTGATCTAAACCATTTATTTTCCATCATATGTTCTGATAGTCCTCATGACTGGGTCATAATTAGTAGCTATTTCCCTAAGCAAGTCAACATCCATATAGACATTTGGCACAATTAACTTCCCCAAGTCACAGTTCCAAGGGTTTCCTATTGGAATACCCATATTTTTGTTCCTAAACTAGCTATAAAATAGTTCCCATTGAGTATAAGGAAATTTAGCATCCCTGATAGAACATCTCCTGTTGAATAGGCCTTTTCTATTTGAGGACCTCTGGTAATCAATTGGACTTTAGGTTTGTCACTAGTTGAGGGTGGTAATTGATCCATAATGTCTTTATTTAGAGGCCTTTTGGGAGTGGAAGCTTCCCCTTTAGATGAATACACTTTTACTCTAGGAGCCATAATGCAGGAAATACTACAAGGTAGGGTTTTTTGGTTTTAATGAACAAGGCCTACAACTTTTGTGAGGATTTGGCATGAATTATGCAAATGTAGAATTAAAAATTTCTTCTTTATGAATGTCAAACCTTAAAAATCTGAACCAAGAAAACCCTAACAAAATAAAGGTTGAAAAACCACAACTTATCAATAATGCTAAAAGGAAAGCAGCAATTGACTTACTTGTTTTCTCGCAAGTTGACAACCCTGGTTTTGACGTCAGAAAATGTTGAGAAACCACAACATGAGCTCCTTGAGTGTATTGAGTATACCTTTAATGTTGAATTATGCCTTCAAGATAAACCATAATAATTATGCAATTCCTTACTTCGGTAACTCAATGTCCTTTTAGTTATTAAGGCTCACTTGCATGAACCAAAAAGACTTGCTTTCCTTCAACTCAGTTTTAAATATGAGTCATTGATCTTTTTTGGGGAGTTAATTTATTCATGATCCAAATTTAACTAGCTTGATATGAAAGATCCGACTGTGCACAACCACAACACTCATCAAATGACAGGAGGCCACATGGAAACACTTGCTTGTAGTACGCAGGCTCCACCATCTCCTTTTATTTATACCCATGGTCCACATGTCATCTTTCCCTTGCCCCCATGAGCCATAATTCCTATGAAACTTTCATCAACAGGGAGATGGGGAGAAGTTAAGATTAGATCTCTCGACCTTGTCATACACACTCCTTAGCTAGCAACAACTTTATCCTTCATACAACATTGTATGGCTTAGGTTAAAAGATCTTTTAAGCACATGTAATATATGCATATTAGTAATGAACACTTTACCCCCCATGCCTTGTGTTGAGATTTTAATTAAATATTTTCCCACATATCTATGTATCCACGTTCTCAGGATTATTCCACGTGGCAGACACCTGCTTCCTTGTTCAGAATATGGCAAGAAGGATGGGGCACACATGGGATAGTGGGGAGCAGTTAAGATTAATCCACGTCACCCACTATTGACCATTGATTTAGTTGAAATTTAGAAATGCTAACCCTCAGACCCATCATCAACAAAGATAGGTGGCAATCACCCGCTAGCCCATGTGATTATTTTAATAAGCAAGAATTGCAAACGGGCACGTGGGGAATGGTCCAGATTTGGCCACCTCATTTATCTCCCACTATTGATCTTCTTTGATGACCTGTTGCAAACTTCATCAACAATTTCTAGCCCAACAATCATCTAAGACATGTGGCCTTCGCCCGTGAGCCCAAATGAATAAAAGTATGAGGGACAAAATGGAACAAGAATATGGGCTATGGTCCATATTTTCTGCACTGATTGAATGACACTCAGGGGTTTGTATATCTGCACATGTCAAAAATTGTTAATCCTCGAAGGGACCCAACTAGGTTGATGAAGCCACCCACAACATAAAAGACTTAAGACTTTTTAGTGGGAAATATTTAGCCAGACTTAGGGAAATTACAAAATAATGATCCAATAGGATAAAATGGTAAAATAGGACCAGAGGGCTAGTCACTCAACAAGCTTTGATGTCAAAAGTCACAATTTAAAGGATTTATGACCGACGCAAGGAGTTAACCAAGAATTAAATTCTAAGTGAGGATATAGAATCAAAGGGTTTTTCAAAATGAGACTTAGGTAAACCTAAAACCCCTTATTTAGTAGCAAGAGACAAAACCCATAGTTCATTAAATTCATTAAGCTTTTGGAAATGGAACACAAATTTTTTTTATGGGTTCCATCAGTGGCTCCGACTGGGGATGTATGTCTCTTGTAGGCATGGTGATATCCTAGAATCTATGGTTGAAGGAGACCAATCAAAACACAAGGGACAATAAACCAGGGAACTATGCAAACTAGGTAGTAAGACCAAACTAGATACAACATAAAACAAACACACCTATACACACCTATGTACAAAATCTACAGTGTACATGGAATAGTAACATACTTAGGAAAAGTATGGTTTTAATAATTGTCCATGTACTGGCAGTTTGAAAAGTTCACCTATCAAGCTCTGGAGGAAATAGGAATCCTCACCATGTGCAATAGCTATCAGATAAGGGCCCATCCATAATGCTTCAAATTTCCCACGCTTTCCCTTGTCCTAAGCCCTTGCATTCCAAGCTAACACCATACTATTCACCTCAAACTTTATAGGAGAAGCTCTTTTATCATGTAAATTTTTAACTTGCAACTGCATCTTCATATTCTTGGCATGAGCTTCTCTTTTGGTCTCATCCAACTACACCATATTATTAATTATGTTTTGCATATCATCATATTCTTGCACAAACTTATACATTTTTCGTAGGTTATTTTTTTGTAGTGTAGCATCTAGACCATATACCAAGCCAAATGGTGAATAACCAGTAGCCTTTTTCATAGTCACTCTATCTGCCCAGAGTGCCAATTTTAGCTTTGATTCCCAAGCCCTTTTGTTCTTCTCCATTACCCTTTTGATGATTTTCATCAATATTTTGTTACTAGATTCAGCTTGACCATTTCCTTGAGGATAGTAAGGTGATAAATAAGAAACTTGTCTACCATGTTTATCACAATTTTTTTTGAATTCCTCAGACCTAAAACACATGGCATGATCTGATATGATCTTTTCCAGGACTCCAAACCTAATGAGAATGTTATTTAAGAGGAAATCTATCACCACCTTACTTGTTTCCTTCTTGGTAGGTATTGCTTCTACCCATTTTGTGAAATAATCAATGGAAACAAGGATCCATGAGTGCCCTCCACTAGATTTTTCTAGTATCTCTCCAATGAAATCAATCCCCCATTGTTGGAAAGGGGCTTGAACAGTCATAGGCCTAAGTAGTAGATTTTCTAAAAACTTTAACTTTCCTGAAAATATTTGACAAGAATCAAAAGTCTAAAAAAACTTGTGAGCATTGTTAAAAATAGTAAGCCATGAGAATCTTGCTCTCAAGATCTTGTAGGTAGTGGTATTTACCATGCAATTACCACCACACACCCCATTATACATCTCCTGCAAAAGTTCTAGTGCTTGCTTTCCATCAACACATTTAAGAATTAAACCATCCAGGATTCTCCACCACAACCTGTCATCAGTAATTACATTTTGATGGCATGTAATTTCAATGTCCTCTTGTCATTTTCAGCCATGTCTGTCACCTACACTACAGAGATTGTAAATATTGGACAATTATTCTATTCCATCCACATGTTTTCATATCATATATAGGTGCAATATCAATCACTTCTATTTGATTGATCTAGTTTTCCTACAAAATAGATTATGTCATCAATTTAGTGAGACCCTAAGCTCTTACTAATTTTGTGATTTGAACATCAATATTAAATTTTTGGATCCTATTGATCCATCTACACCTTCTGCCTATAGTCTCCTATTGGGTGAAAATTTCTTTCATAGTAGTACTTGGTACAAACACTATGACAATAGCTCCCTGTAGGTAAGTCTTGAAGTTCTTTACAACCTTAACCAGAGCATACACTTGTTTTTCAGTCATGTCATATTTCAGCTTTGTAGCTTGTAAGGACTTACTAGATAATGCAATAGGTTGTTCAAATCCCTCTTCATTTTTTGTAACAATACAACAGCAATAGTATGAAAGGAAGCAAAAGAGAAAATGTGCATTGGCTTAGAGAAGTCTAGGGACTTCAAAACTGGAGCCTCTTTGATAGCTTTTTTAATCCTTTTGAATGTTTAACTAGGCTCCTCACTCCAAAGCACCTTCACTCCCCTCTTCAGCATCTTGCAAATAGGTCTTGTGATTTCTACAAAATTAGTCACAAACCTTCTTAAAAAAAATATTTTTCCCAAAAAATGACTGAATGGTCTTGACATTTTTTGGTTGAGGGATTCTATCTATGCTTGCTACTCTTTTAGGGTCTATCCTCACTCCATTTTTAGAAATAATATGTCCTATAAAATTTCCCCCAATTACCCCAAAGGAACATTTATTTAGATTCAGAGATATCCCATATTCTAGTGACATGACAAATACCTTTTCCAAATGAATACAATGATCTTCTTCCTTTTTAGAATAGGATGTCAGGTCATCTTGATATACTGCCATAAATAAATCAGTAAAACCATAAAAAGCTACATCCATAGCTCTCTGAAAAGTGGCACCTGCATTTGTTAAGCCGAAAGGAATTCTGACATAGACGTAGGTACCCCATGGAGTAGTGAAGGCAGTCTTGTACTGCTCAGACTCCTTCACTTTCAGTTAGTTATAACTTGCAAAACCATCCATCATTGATAGTAGCTCACAACTAGTTGCCTTTTTTAAGATGACTTCCATATTTGGCAATGGGTAATTGTCCTTTAATGAGGATACATTCAGGTTCTTGAAATCTACACATAATCTTATGTCACCATTTTTTATCTTACTAGTACCAATTTAGATACCCATGAAGAGTGTCTAATGGGATTTATAATACCATCATCTCTCAACTTAACCAACTCCTCTTGCATCTTAGGAGCTATAGTAGGATTAATGGGTCTCTGCTTTTACTTGAAAGGTTTAGCATTCTCCTTCAAAGGAATTTCATGCTAAAACAATTCCTCTCTGTAAGCTTTCAAGTCATCATATGACCAAGAAAAGACATGTTTGTATTTCCTAAATAAGGAAATTAACATTTCCTTCACCTTTGGCCTCATTTTCTTTCCTACATAAACTTTCTTAGGGGTATTTTAAGTCCCCAAATTTACTTCCTCCAAGTCTGCTAGGTGAGCAACAGTTGTTTTGGCCTTACTTTTACCTTAACTTTCAAAGACCCTTTCAAGAGCTACAAGGCCTTTGGGATTATTTTTTTTTAACTGGATGATCCCTTTTCCAAATACCATGTCCTTCCCATCAATACTCTTAATAAACCCACCAAATTCAATCTCCTAACCTTCATATTTATTAGCACAATTCAAGAATCTAAGAATATTTATCTCCTAACATTGTCATGAATGGAAGGCCTTGTTTGTATCTCAACCTTAGAGATTCATATGAAATTTATATCATCAAGTCTTAATGTAATTTTAGCAAGTAATTCAAATAGTCTATTCCATCCTCTTTCCATCTAGTCAATTTCAAAAGCATCAAACTGCTCAATGGAATCCTAGAAAAAAAAATTGTACTACTTTAGTCTGTTATTTTTACCTGGCATACTTGGCTCTTACTTGGGAAATCACCAACTCAAAATCACCAATTACCATTAACTTTTTTATTTTGTGCTTCTCATCCAATCTGAATCCCAGTAATAAAGCTTCATATTCTGCCACATTATTTGTACAGACAAAATATAATGTGAAGGAAAATTTGTAAGTACTTCCACTAGGTGCTACCAATAATATCCTTACACCCAACCCTTCTTTGGAACTTGCACCATAAATTTTCCAAAGTCCATTTTTATTAGATAATCTTGAAATTTCATTTTCCATTGGTATAGGGAACCTATCCACTTCTTTTGGCATTCCTTCTATTGTGAAATCACTGATATCATTGTCTATGAAAAGAATTGTGTCATCTTCAGGGGCATGCTCCAACATATGTGACACCCTTGTTTCTCTTCTCACTTGAACATCCTTACCATCAATGGGAAATGTGGCATAAGACATGTCACATTGCATACTACCTCCCATAGATGCACTCCATTTTTGAGATAGAAACATTCCATAATTAGGTGGGATATCCACCACTACCACACTAATTTTGAATTCTTTGTCAATATAGGTTGCTAATTTGTAGGGAAGTTCATTTATCACACTAATGAAAGGGACTTCTCTTGCATCCATAGAATAGCACTTTCCTTGAGTGCTATAAACTTTCAATCCTAGTGCATCCATGATTTTAGCTGGCATGATATTGTTGGACGCTCCAAAGTCAATAATACATTTTTTTATAGAATTTCCCTTAAACACTAATGTGAGGAAAAAAGGATGTATCTTGTTAGGACAAGTAGTTACAAAATTTCCTAGGAAAATATGGGGAATATCAGTAATAACTCCCTCAACCTCCTTGTCTTTCTTGTCATTTTCACTTATTTTGGGTGGAGTGAGCTCCACTAAATCATTATAGGTTATGGCAGCACCATTGATAAGGTCCACTTCCTTTTGCTTATGTTCGTCTAATCTCATCATTTCTAGGAAAGGCATAGATACTTTTACCTAGATAAGTAATTGAAACATTTCCACAGGAGTATATTTGGGTAATTCAATTCAGAGCATACCTTGTTCATTGTTTCTCTCCTTTTGTTGATTTTTTGTTGCCTTAGTCCTATACTTAGCATCCTTCCTTATGACATTAGGAGTTTTCTTCTATGTCTTTATCTTTGTAGCTGGAGATTTGAATTATTGAGTAGTTTTTGGCTTCTTTGTTCTCTTGGCCCAAATTTTATCTCCCCTACCTTATTTAGCTTTGGTTGCTTCCAATTTTCCATTAGGCTTGTGTTCTTTTCTCTTAACATTCTACTCCTTAATGAAAAGACCAGCAAGATCACCTTGCTCACCACTAACTATTATATTCCTCAAGTGATAGGAACTCCTAGCATGGGTGGCCAAGGCTATAGAATATCTTGCAATCTCCTCCTTTGAGGGCCTTCTTAATGAAACACCATCTAAAATGGCTTCAAAATTGTAAACCTCAACTTCATTGTTAGCATCCTCATCAAAAAAGACTTGTTGATGATATGTACTAGCAATTTTCCTTTGACTGTCCACATCCACTTCACAAGAGTCCTCATCAGAAGAGAATTCACTATTGGCAACATCAGAGTCACCCATAACCATGAGTACATTAACATCCTCCTCATTTTTTTTATCACAATCCTCAGGAACATCTTCCTCTACTTCAACCATCCATGCCACAACACATTGCTGAGAAGAATGTGGCATTCTGCAGGTCAAGCACCAAGGAGTATCTTCAACAAAATTTCTTGACATATACTATAAGGGATCTGGGGGGACCTTATTGTAGGTGTTACTTTGATTATTTAGAACATTATTTCGATTATACCAATTGGTATTATATGGGTGGTCTTTTAACAAGGGAAGTCTTTCATTTCTTTGATAATTTTTTGGTTGGACCTTTTCTTGTTTCACAATCTTATCATTTATGGTTTTCATAAAATTATCAAGCTTGTCTTCAATAGTTCCCCCTTTAGCACCTAGACTCTTATCTTCCTTTATTGAACTCTTGAAGAGTTTTGGATCATCTCTTCTTCCAACTTTACAAGTTGCCCTGCTAATATTTTCAATATTCTCTGCCATCTTAAAAGCTTCCCTCAATGACTAGGGATTCTTATCTAACAAGAGCTAACTCATTTTTGCATCAAAATAATTGTAGTAGTTTACCATACATACATGATCATTCAATTGTAAATGAGGAGGCAATCTTTTCTAATCCTTTTGGAACCTTGTATTAAACTCAACAACAAATTTGTTAGAACCTTTAACAATATTATTAAATTGATTCAACAGAAAGCTTCAATCAGTCTTGTCACCATATTGCTCTCTAAAAACCCTCTTGAATTCCTCCCGAGAGACAATGCTCTTGGTAGGAAAAATTCTATACCACTTTCAAGAATCTTCAATGAGAAACTGCATGAACAACTTCATCATGAAATCTTCTACCTGCACCTCAAAATCATCCACAACATTTGCAAATTCTTTGAGATGGTTTTCACCACTCAAGGAATTATTACTAGATAATTTGACTAGATCAAGTCTAAAATCCTTAGAGAATGGGTTAGGGTAGCTACGTATTCCAATAAAACACAATTGTTCATATCTATCTACTTGGAGTGGCCTCCTAGTATGTTGATCCCTATGAACATCTCTTTTCTCATTGTCTATTTTATTATCAGAGTGGTTGCTATCTTTATCCTTCCCACTTTCACCATCACCACTTCCTTTCTTGCTTCCTTCATCATCTTCAAAGTAAGAAGTACTATTTTTATGATCCTTTCCTCCACCTCCCCACCCTGGTCACAACCACCATCTCCACTAGGAATATGCACATCATACTTCTTTTGTTACTCACTATTGGTATGTCTAGAGCTTTAAGACTCTGGAGTAGGTGTGGAAATTTTAAGAAAAGAAATCTTCCTAGCCATCTTTGCATTAGAAGCTATCATCTCATCTTTTTTTAAATCTTCTCTTAGCTTTTCACTCTCCAACTATAATCTCAATGTCTCAAGTTCTGGAGGTGCAGTAGATGGAGTTGGATTTATTTTTTCCTTATATGTGGGGATTTCAACAGATGAGGTATTGGTACTAGTATTGGAATTGAAGGTAGTTTTCTTAGGTTGATCAATGGGTCTCTTCCCATGATCTACAAATGACGTTTTCTTAGCAGTAACATGAGGATTTGAGGCTTTAATAGTTGAGACAGATGTGGTATAGGTATTAGTAGCAGATATTTCCATTGGGATTGCTACTTTAGGAATGCCATTGATCATTTTAGAGGAAAAATTAAAAAAATTATCCTCAAAGGTTTTATGCCTAGTCACATCTCCTCTCATTTTCTTCGATTTTTACTTTCTAACATCTCTCTCAAGTTGCTTAGCTCCAATCCTATCTTCCATCTCCTTTAACTCCTTCATTCTATTCTCTTCTTCTTCTTGGATCCTTAGTTCTTCCTCTTCTATAGCCTTCATGTCTTTATCAATATCTTCCTCATTTTCTAGGACATCTCCTGGCTCACTTGGGGCATGAGTATAGTAGGGTTGTTCAATAGGATCTTCCTCAATAGAAAGGTGCACATTCACACTGGGAGAGTCACCTCTTGGATTAATTTTTTTTCCATTTAAAAAATAACCAACTCTAGGGGTTATAGGCTCAAAAAAATCCTTATTCTTTCCCCAAAACTCCCACCCATCCCCCTCTCTTTAAATATTTAGTTCACTATAAAACACTTGCTCAACAGGGAAACTTCCTTGGTCCATGTTAGACCCTTCAACTTCATGTTCCTTCTCATGGGTACTGGAACTACTCACTTAAATATTGAATGTAGGGGATTCCTCAGTACGAGAGTCAACAAACTTACTTGATTCAAAACTCTTCTTTACCCAAGTGCATTGTTTCTCTTTATCAGGTTCAGATTATGCCTTCTGCTTAGGATGTTTCTTTGCATAACTTGTAGTCTTCTTCATGATGTAAAATATGTCATAATCCCTTTTCTTACGTTTCTTTTGAGAACTTAACTTTACACTGGTGCTAGAGAAGTAAGAGTCACCACCCAGGATACTGGGAAATATAAAGTGATTGCACTTTGACTTTGTACTTGTAACTTCAGAGAGAATTTTAAACATAACCCAACACAAGGTGATAGAATGAAAAAAGACTTGACGTATAAGACTGAGGGTGATGTGACTAATGCAAAAAAAATAAAACCAATTATTCTTCACACGATGAAGAATATCACAACAAACACTTGACTCTAACTGTACCAGATCTGCACTAGAGACTTTGGACTTAGTTGTCCCCAAAAAAGTCGCCAATCTGTTGGTTATTTATTAAGAACCAAATTGATATCTAGAAATACCTATGGACTTTACCATTTCCAATAATTAGTATTCCAAAGTGATTGGCCAACAAATAAGTGGAAGTTGCAAAACTTCTACTCCTACACTTTGGGCTCTATAAAACTCGGGAGGGTTATCCCACAATGTATGCTCAAGAACTTCACACAACTATAATCAAATACATTGTCAATAATAGATACTTTTCATAAAATTTCTCAAGGTCTTAATACATTAAATAAGTTGGTAGCTTATTTATCAATTTCTTATACTTAAAGCATGAGAAGGTAGGACATCAACACAAAACAACTACAATGGTATCCATATGAGAGTTTCTAAATTAAAAGTGATTAGCTAATGAATCAACACAACAACTGAACCAAAAGTAATTTTCATGAACCAGTTCCTTTATCCTAAGCACGGAGTCAATATCAACCTATATAACAAGATAACAATTCAACAATAAAAACTGACAGTCTCAAAAGATAATGAATTAGAGTTTTCCCCTATTACATCCATGACTAATACTACTTATCAATATCTTAGCACCTAATTTTTATGAGCTAACAATCTCATCCAAGAATTTACATTAATTCATTGAATTAATAAGCAAGAATGAAATCCAACATCCATAGGTAAACAATAGAGACAAATAAAAGGAATCTAGGATTACTTTCATTCATAACTCATAAAATGAGCACAAGGAGAGACAATAGCCATGAAATTGGTATTTCTCTGTATATACTTGCTATTTTATTATCCAAGTTACATACATAATGATGAACTCTAAAACTTAAGACCAAAAACTCTATAACATGCTTATTATTCTCCTTACAATTCACAGTGTTAATTGCATAAACAACGAACAATACTTTCTGGCCCTGAATTCCTTCTTATAGAAATGAAGGAGAAAAACAACTCGGGACAAAAAGTACACATGCCAAAACCCTATTGGACCGCTAGATCAAAGATTCTCTCATTCAGTTACAATGCATTCCCAAGAGGTGGTAGACATGTGAAAAAATTAAAGTACTCTTCTTCATTCACTATTAGAGATCTGATCCAACTTTCAAAATGGGTACAACCAAATAGTTACCTCAAAACTTGTGCCCATGCACACAAAGTGAAAGGAAGAAAAATCATGAAGAATATAGAAAGGGATAAGAAAAAAGAAAAACCATGCCTCCAACCTTCGAATCAATTTAACTTTGAAGAAGATGCACTACATAACTCCATATTTATCAAAAGCCTAAATTGTACTAAATCCAGGCTATGTAGTGCATTCCCATCTATCTGTTATTCATCATAGTTGCAAATTTTCAAAAATTCAAATCACTGGCCCGCCACCTTTTATACTAGACCCCCACTCCTTCCAAGTACCTACCTTTCCATGCTAGGAATTTTTCTTTAGTAGGCTAGTCAAAGTTCATTACTTCATCAACCTTCTATATATAAGGTGCATACTTGGTGACAATCTGGTTAGCTTCCTTTTAAAAATCTAGTCAAATAGTCTCAGCATGAACTACCATATCCATATTTATCCTTAATGTCTCCATATCAATTTTTTGACAAATTTTCATAGCTTGATCTAAAATAACTTTATTTTCTTCATTTTTCCACTCTTGTAGAGTCTTAATGGTACAATTATCCCTTAAAATGAATGGAAGAAGGCCATGATGATCAATATTCATGGAAGGATTTTACCAGTTCCTTTATCTTGTTCTCCAATGTCTCAATATTTCCTTTGTATCCCTCAATCTTATTTACAAGAACCATAGTAGGCTTAAACTTCTTCAGGTAGATTGGGGTCCTTCTTAACCCCAATTCATATCAATATAAATTACTACTTCCTAGGGATCCATAGTTCCATGAATGGAATGGCTCTTTCTTTTTCAATGTCAAACATTCTGATGGCATCAACCATGGATGAATAATTGTAGTGAATACTATTCAATTTGTTATTCACTCTTTTGTTTAGATGTTCTAGCACTATTGTGACAATCCTCATATTTCTCTTAAAAGCATCTTCATCATGACTATTACATTTTTCTTTGTATTCATTTAATTTCCTTAGAAATTCTTCACTATTGGTATCCCCTTCCACATGTGGTACTTCTGATGTACTAGGTTCTACTATTGAAAGGGGCATAGTTCCCATGAAGAACTTACATCACTAGTAAACTCTAGGGATAAATCTTCTTGTGCAAGGGTGGGAGAGTCAACATCATTCTACTTGGGCTTTCTAGGTTGTAACCTTTGCAACACATCCTCCAATAATGCTACCTTTGTTTATAATTTCATAATATCCCTCTCAAGATCTCCATACTAAACCAACAAGTTATTCAATTATGTTTTGATTTTATCCTTTTCAGCAGTCACAGACTCCACAGTGGCCCTTGTGAACTGTGCAACATGAATTGAAATAATTGTAGCTTCTAAGGGAAATGTTTTTGATGCTCTTTTTATTATCAAGCCTCCACTATAGTTGGGTGCAGGCTCAACAATTTCCATCTTTCTTGTACTTGGGGCTAAAGACCATATAACCAAGGCTTCCCATTCCTAACTGAAAGAAGACCCCTGTAATGCAAGTGCAACTTCTTCTATATTATAGAGAGGTCTGACACACTTCCTAATTGTGTTGCAAGCTATGACTAAAGCTAGATCCCATTCTAGTAGCAACAAGATGCCACTAGTTCTCACCAATTCTCAACCCTCCTTTGTAGTCATATATTGGAATTTGGCTCTCATGTCATTTAACACTTTTTCTGAATGATAACATCAGGAAATTCTGGGTGAAGGCTCCTTTCTATAGCTATATTATTGGAATACTCATCTATTTTAGCCTTATATGAAAATTCCATAAAATCTTGTGTCTTTACAAATGAGTCATCATCAAAGAATTTGGGACATGCCCCAACTCATAAATCATCACTTCCATTGAGCCCTCTAAGATCAACATTCCACAATATTTTTCCCAATTGATTTGTTTCCCTTACTACAGATACAGTGGGCACTCCTTCCTTCATTTCCTATTCTGACACCCAAATATCATCATCAAAACCTTCATCATCATAGTCCACTAAACTAGTGGCCTGAATCTTTTCTCTTTTCAATGGTGGCTCTTTGGGTGGTATTTCCCTCAGTGGTGGGGAATCAATATTCACAATTTTAGGATCTAACGACCTTGGTGGAGATAGCGGTAGTATTTGTGGCACAAGAAAAGGAGGATTGTGCATCCCTTGCTGAGTGGGAATGAAGGATTCATCAAGTTTCTTTGCCTCACTCTTTCTCCTTACAAAGAACTTTATCTTTGGTTCTTGGGGGGCTTGTGATGTAGACTCTTCTCCTATAGCAGGGATTTCTCCTCCACTCTATTCTTATACAATTTGAGCCATCCCTTTATCTTTCCTAATTACCCCTTTAGTTTCAAGGTGGCCCCCTATTGAATCAAAATTCATTATTACATATTCCACCTTTTGTATTATATTGTCAGTTTAAGGGAGCATATTGAAATTAGGTTCCTCCTACTTTATTTTTCTTTGTATCTTATTGAATGTGATCCACCTTGCTAACCTCTTTTCCTATTCCAAAGTGTCTAATATATTTCTTATTACATCTTCTAGATACTGGGAAATGTGGTGATATTTGTAACTCTTGTTTCTCTCATTTAACAAAGCCATAAAACCTTCAGGATCATACTTGACCCTCTTAGTTGTCCTCTACATGTGGTACACTTTGAGTATTCCATCCTACTTTGCTCATTACAAAATTAGAAAAAAAAGTGTATGATGGAAAGAAAGTTCCTTTTCCCTAGTTCAAAAAATGCTAATTTTCAACACTTCCTAGTTTCCACATAACCTCAAGGAATCCAATTCTTTTTGGCACAAACCTCGACAAAAAGTGAGGTGCTACTTTGGAACCATATACTCTTAATATAGTGTAATCAGGGTGTTAGATAACATCTCCCCAATTATTATCAACTCCTATCTTAGGCCTTCATTCCTTAGGTCTTAAGAAATCATGTAGAGCAACGAAATTCTAGGTAACTTCACAATCAAAGCATTCTTCAATTCAAAAGAAAACAAATTCTAAAATGTGACATAATCATATGTCCTATCATCTTTGTCCAAGACTGTGGTCCAACATTGCATAGGAAAATCCAAGTGACCCATTTTTCTTTCTAAGTCAATATTGTGTCCAAAGTAAATTGCACCCTTTTACAATAACATATGCATTAGTTGTGAGTACCAGTTGAACCTTACCCAAAATTCACCTTTCTTTAATCTTACCAGTCCATCATGCATTCTCTTAGAAAGAAATTCTACATAATCATACACTACACAATATTGGGGATGTTGGATATGGGTATCCATATACATCCATGCCATTGGAATTCCACTAACAATATCATAACCAATTATATAGAAAATGGGATGGAAGGTCCTTTTGAAATAGGGAACAAAGTAGTTAACATGGAAAGGCTCCTTATAATGTGGTTCTAATACAATATTTCAACTTGCATTTTCTGCTAGAATTCTTTGTTTTATCATACTATTTCCTAAGAGCATCTTCATTTATCTTATCCATTTCATCACTCCATTCGGTGAGCTTGAAAACAAGACCCAATTCCTCTTTAGTGATCTTAACCATTTCTTTCCCATTATATTTTCTGATAGTCTTCATGATTGGGTCATAATTAGTAGCTATTTCCCTAAGAAAGTCAACATCCATATAGACATTTGGCACAATTAACTTCCCCAAGTCACAATTTCAAGGGTTCCTACTGGGATACCAATATTTTTGTTCCTAAACCAGCTATAAAATAGTTCCCATCTAGTATAAGGCAATTTAACATCCCTGATAAAATATCTTCTATTGAATAGACCTTTTGCTATTTGAGGACCATTGGGACTCAATTGGCCTTTAGGTTTGTCACTAGTTGAGGGTGGTAATTGATCCATAAGGTCTTTATTTAGAGGCCTTTTGGGAGTGGAAGCTTCCCCTTTAGACAAAAACACTTTTACTTTAGGAGCCATAATGTAGGAAATACTACAAGGTAGGGTTTTTTGGTTTTAATGAACAAGCCTACAACTTTTATGAGGGTTTGACATGAATTATGCAAATGAATAATTAACAAAGTATTCTTTATGAACATCAAACCTTAAAAAGAAAAAACAAGAAAACCCTAACATACTTAAGCTTGAAAAACCACAAGTTATCAATAATGCTAGAAGGAAAGAAGCAATTGACTTACTAGTTTTCTCATAGGTTAACAACCCTGGTTCTGACGTTAGATAATGGTGAGAAACCACAACATTAGCTCCTTGAGTGTATTGAGTATACCTTTAATGTTGAATTATGCCTTCAAGATAAACATTAATAATTATGCAATTCCTTACTTTGGAAGCTCAATGTACTTTCAGTTATTAAGGCTCACTCACACAAACTAGAATGGCTTGCTTGCCTTCAACTCAATTCTGAATACCAGCCATTGATCTTTTTTGGGGAATTAATTTATTCACAATCTAGATTTGACTAGCTTGATACAAAAGATCTGTCTATGCACAACTATAACACTTATCAAATGATAGAAGGCCACATGGAAACACTTGCTTGTAGTACGCGGGCTCCACCATCTCTATGTCTTTATAGCCATGGTCCATGTGTCATTTTTCCCTTGCCCCCATTAGCCATAATTTGTAAGAAAATTTCATCAACGAGGAGACGGGGAGAAGATAATATTACATCTCTCAGCCTCCTCATACACACTTCTTAGCTAGCAACAACTTTATCCTTCATACAACATCTACAACTTAGGTTAAAAGATCTTTTAAGCACATGCAATATATGCATATGAGTAATGCACACTTTACCTCCCATGCACTGTTTTGAAATTTTAATTAAATATTTTCCCACATATCTATGCTTCCATGATGTCAGGATTATTCCACATGGTAGACACTCGCTACCCCTTTGGGAATCTTGCAAGAAGGATGGGGCCCACACAGGATGGCAAGGAGTGGTTGAGATTAATCGATGTCACCTAATATCGACTATTGATTTAGTTGAGATTCAACAATACTAACCCTCGTCCCATCATTAGCAAACATAGGTGGCAATCGCCTGCTAGCCTATGCGATTATTTTAATAATCAAGAAAAGAAAATGGGCACATAGAGAATGGTCTAGATTCGGCCACCTCACTTATCTCCCACCGTTGATCTTCTTTGACAAATTGTTACACACTTCATCAATGATGTATAGCCCACAAGTCATCTAGAACATGTGGCCTTCGCCCATGATTCGAAATGAATAGGATAAAATGGTGAAACAAGACCAGAGGGTCAGTTACTCAACGGGTTTTGATATCAAAAGTGCCAACTTAAAGAATTGATGACTGACACAAGGAGTCAAGCAAGAATTAAAACCTAGGTGAGGATATAGACTCAAAGGGTTTTTAAAACTAATACTTAGGTAAACCTAAAACCCCTTATATAGTAGCACGAGACAAAACCCATAGTTCATTAAATTCATCAAGCTTTAGGAATTGGAACACACAAAATTTTTAGGGGTTCCATCATTGCTGAGGGTTTTGTCTAATCTTGATGCAGTGGTTGTGCTTGGCCTTGTCAAAGGACCTACTTTGTTGCATGCTCCTTTTGTTCCTTGGATAAGTCTTCATCAGTTACCATGAGTTTCTATCCACCTCAGTGACGTGTGTTTCCTTACTAGAACTCCAACTTGACCTAGGGAATAATCTTTATTTGAATCCCTTCACACCTATCTTAGATTACACATGATATACACTCTAAACACTATTGATGATTTATACAATAGTCATCACGAGGCTTCAAAAAGTGAAAAAATCTAAAGTTTGCTCCAATGAACACTGTGATCTCCAAACCCATTATGAGCTTCAATGCTTATGCAGTTGAGAAAAAGAATATCAAAAAGAAAATATGAAAAGAAAAGAAACAAAAAATAAAATATTGAAAAATAGGAAACTGTTTGGGTGTGCAAGCAACTCTATCAGGGCTATGGATACTTGCCTAGCAATAGAGTAATATTTGTGGGGATCACTGCGATAACTCCATCGAGGCTATGGATGCCTGACTGGCAGTGGAGTAATGTCTAGGTTACTTTCGGGGTTAGATACTCTACGTAGCTTTCCTTGAATGATTGAGTGCTATCCTTTATGGTCTCTGAAGGAGAAAAATGAACTCACTACACACACTTTTCAGATATTTCGTGATTTGATTCAACCAAGGATTTTGTCCTCTCTTAAGTTCTTATTTCATTTGAGGAAATTGGCTCCTATTCTACACAACCAAAGATTATGGGTTACAGATGAATCCTTACCCTTGGAAAGCTAGGAGCATTATCCTAGTGGAGTCACCATTTATTGCGCCTATAGCACACACACACCATTTGGATCGGGGACCCACTTTCTTTTGGTCCCATTTTGTTTTTGCCAGGATGTTTTTTCGCTCGCCTCATTTTGTGTGCCCCTATTTCTGATCTTAAATTGGTCATATGCATTAAATTCATCAAATTCCCCTTGACCAAAATCACCTAGCCAAAAGCTACTAAGTCTTTTTCCTTTGCGGGATTTGAGTTGTGGGTTTGCTCTGGCCTTTCACCACCGCATCCATTGGGCATTGCAAACCCATTTCTATGAGTCTCCTTACGAAAAACACCACTATCACTCCACTGCTAAGTAGTGAGCTTCCTACCGTGTCTTCCTGCATGGCCGGATCCACAACCACCTCTTCCACTTGGGTCTTCACTAAGCATCCAACCTTGCACAAGTTTCCACATTTCACCAGCCCACCTATCGCTATACTAAGGAGTTAATGCATGCATTAATGGTGACTCACCTATAAATAGAATCTCCTCTCCTATCATTTTCACTCACAACATTCAAATTTAAGAGGAGAAAATAGAGCTCTTGCCCACACAAACCTTCCCATCGGATTTGAGCTAGATTTGCTTTGTTTAGTCATGCATTTTCTAGGTAATCTCATGTTGTTTTCATTAGGCATTTAAACTTTGAAAATGTCTTTTTGCAGTTATGGTTTCGTTGTTTCTTAAAATCTTTAAGGATTAAACCTTAATCTACACTAGCAATCCTGCCAAACCCTCTGTAACTTCTAACACTGTGCTTGTAATCCTCCTAACATTTTGAAAATCCCTCAGAGCATGTGAAATCCCTACATCTGTACCCACAAGAAACCTCATTATTCCCTTGTCATTCCTTGAATGGTGGATACACCCCTACAATCCACCTCATTAGCCCCATAGATCCCTTTCTCATCACTCGAAAATGTTAAAAATTTAAAATGACTGAGTAACTCCCACATTGCGAAGGTTCCCATGCAGGACTCTATCTACAAACTACCCCCGCATCCTTGTCATTTCTCAAATAGAAAAACCCTAACATCGTTCCACTATGCGGTTGCCACATTTGGCATCTCCCTGAATCAAAATTGTGAATACATCATTAAACTATTAAGTCAAAAGTTGTGCGTGGATCCACCCATGCAGGTGGTCATCATTGGAGAGCCGTCAACTTATCGCTACTACCTAATGGCCAAGTGCCCATGTCCTTCCACTTTGTGAGTTCCATGGAATTTATTTCCTTGAGACTGAAACTTAGAAGATTGCTAGTAAAATATGGTGTGGAAGACCTTTTTGGGTCCACTCTTGCAAGCATCTTCCCATGGGACACTATCATAATGTATTCATTCTTCAACATCCAAATCAATGCATCATCCCACATTGTAGACTCTATGAGATCCTTTTCCTCCATACTAAACTCTGAAGTTGGCCTGAAAATCTCAAAACAATAGACCATTTATGGGTCCCCCTATGCGGACTTCCATTCGTGGGTGGTCATCATCTCACCATTGTTCCTAACGTCAAAGGCCTAACATCCATCCATTACGCAACCTCCACACTGGCCCATTCTATGATCCTTAACTTAGAAAATTTTAAGAACCCGGGAGGGGAATTTGTATCTGGGTTCTACTATGTGGAAATATACATGCAGGTCATCATTCACTGAATGCCACTATTTAACAACAAAGCATCAACATCCTTCCACCCCCTAGCACCCACATCCTTCAAACCTGCATGAACACCAAAAATTAATCTCACAGCCTTAAATTCCTCATAGCCAATTTTTGCACATGCCAAATCATTCCATTGAAGATTTTCTCATCAATCAAACCATGTGGGAACCTCCATGCGGGTAGTTTTATGTGGGATTATGTGGCCCCACTGCCATTTTTCTCTAACTTTCTTCTAACTGCTCCGAACAGCTCCTGCCTAGAGGAAACCCACACCCCTAGACCTGCATTTGCATGAATGACTTGAACAAGCCCTGAAAGTTGAAATATGATGAATCTTATGATCTTTTAAAGCTATATGAATGGATCTAACCATGTATTTACAAGATCTGACTGACATCTACCCTATTGATATATCAATGCACTTACTACACTTTGTGTGTGCAGGATTCATGGAACCTGGTGAAGGATCATCAAGGAAGCCTATAGGAAAAGCTAGGAAGGCAAAGAATTGTGCAAGAGCTCCATGGGGAAAAGAAGAAAATTAAAAAACAAAGTATCAGTTTCATGGGGTGGAGTGCACCTCAAAGCTCGCTTCCATCTGGGACACAGTCTCAGATACAGACCTTGGGCATGTGAACATTGATGAATTCAAGCATAGGGTGATGGTCAATCCCACTAAAGAAGATGCATAAAAGATCAAAGGAAGTTTCCTTGCAAAGGAAGTTAGCTTCCCTTCTGCTTAGGTTGCTCCAAAGCTAGTCATGGCTTGTCAGGGGTGTTACCACTCGAATAGAAAAATAATTGATAAGGATGGGAGAGTACTAGTGGACCTGTCTGCCAAGTCTATTGAAATAAAATTTGGAATCCCAACATTCGACAAGATGGAGGACACAGAAAATGGGTTTGCTCAAAATGTGTGAGAAGAGGACCCTCTCGGATGCAAAAGAATGATTAATCACCATTGGTTAAAAGACAAGAGGGGAAGCAGCAACAAGGTGCCTTAGAAGTTATTTAGAAGTGATTTCTTTGAAGAATACCACAATCTAGTCACTCTCTTGAGTAGAGTGATGGGCCTATCGACTACTTCATTCTTCAAAGAGTAAATGTTCTACTTCCTAGAAGAAATCCTCTAAGGTGAAACTAAATTTCACTGGGCCAAAATTATAAGTGACAACCTGCATAACCAACTCCTAGCAATGAAGAAGACCTCCCAATTCTAAATGACTTCATATCTGGTCTATCTCCTCATAGAGAAATTTCCTTACAAATGACTCCTCTGCATAGGAACATTGGGGATGAGGAGGGGATAACTCAAAGTATATGACTACTTTCCCTAGTTGCAATACAAAAAAATTAAGAGGAAATATAGAAGAGTGAACGATGCCTTCATAGGGCATATAATGAGACTCTTGGGAGGATATTTCGAAAGAAGAGTGACCCACAATGCAAAGGCCTTTATAAAGGGATTTGGATATCTATTCATTTAGTTCCTTAAGTTTACCTACATCAGAGTAGAAGTGTTCTCTATAAAACCCTATAGGTTACTGCACTACCCTAATAATTGAATCATTTTGTTGAAGGTTTCTTAGTAGTTGTAGACTACCCATACTTTTTAAAGTGACAATCACCGAGTCGGGGTCCCATATCCTCTAAAATTTAGACAATAAATACTCTTGCCCAGCTGCCTAGTGTGTAGAATGCTCAAAGAAGGAATTGGTAGAGTATCACTTGGACCTTCACATAGACAAAGGAACAGTGGACTCTAATGGAAAACTAAAGAACTGGGTTGGGAGGAGATATGTCCACCAAACTCACATTAAGAACTTCTAGGCCAAAAATAATGATGAAAAAGAGGTGTGGATGCGGCACTACATGAGGATGACCACCTAGTTAGTGAAGTCCAAATATATATTTCTTGTACCTGATCAAATTGTTGAGGATGATAACATTGTTGATGATAGATACCATGCCTTGGCTAAGATACCCCTACTAGTTATAGATTGGAATGAGAAGAGGTCACCGACCTCGACATTCTCACCTAACTCATTGAAAAAAAAACCAGGAAATAGGTGGATGCACAAATTTCCCAACTAAAGGAGCAAGGTGTACATATGGGGAGCTCAAGGATGAGCTTGAAAGTCAAACTAATAGTGGTGCCACCGTGGGATCCTTTGGTGAAGCTCCTTAGTCCCCACCAGTCATGAGGTCCAAGAGAACGAAGGATGCACTTGAGCACAAGCCCAAACAAAAGTTGCATTCCGAGAAGGATACAGAAGGACAGTCATCCAAAAGGGTGAAAAGAACAAGGACATTTGTGCTCAAAATTCCCACTATTCAGGAGGAGGACCCTCAACAAGAGGAGGAAGAAACTAAGCATCCCCACTTACCACCTACCACTTTCACTCCTATTTTTGTTGCAACAACTACCACTCCTCCACCTTCCACCTCCAAATATTTTCCCATCTCATCTTCATTCACCATGGACATATCAGTCCACATTGCCTCCACCTCACTAACGATTCTACTAATGGTATTGGACTCTTCCTCTTCAAATACCTCTCCACTTTCATCCTCCTCAGTCCTGCTCCTATTACCTACTTTTTCCACTCTACCACCATCCATGCCCTCAACCTCTATGACACCACCCATCTTGCCACAATCTTTCATAGCGTACATGCAGAATGTGCCTATTGAGCTATCTAGGGTAATCCTTGACCACAAGGTCCAAGCTTTAATGGCTCAACTTATTCTTTATTTTCTTATTCCCTTGTCACCTACCAAACTACCAAAAATTGATGCCACAAAGCATATCTCAGAGGAAATGGAGAGACTTAGCATAACACAACACAAAGAGGTTGTGATAGATATAGTTGAGGAGCCTGAGGATTCTGATAAAGATGATTACTTTGAACATCTAGAGGGTGAAGATTAAGTATGAACTTGGACAATGTGGCATCTAATGAAGAAGGGAAACAAAATTCTCAAGAAGATGTCGAGGGTCTTGATGAGTACTATGTAGTAGAAACATCAGATTAGGAGCTCTAGAAGAAGAGACACACCTAAAGGAGCACCGCTTTGAAGAAGATAAGATAGACATAGATCTAGATGTAGAGATACTTGAATAGCCTCCATGGACTAGCCAAGATAAGGGCCTAATGCAAGAAGAAGAAGTACCTCCAAAAAGGGTGGAAGAGAAAGATAAAGAAGAGAAATATGCACAAGAAAAGAGAATTGAGCCTGAACACAATGCCAAAATTGAACATGAATATGATGAACAGAGGGATATGCAAGTGGAAAACATCATTGAATAAAATGTGGTTTCCTGACCCTAGTATAGGAAGGATTTCACCAAAAAAGGAGGTTCATTAGGAGGAAAAGAGTAAGAAAGAGGCTCATAGTGATGAAGAAGATCAACCAAAGAAAGAAAAATAAGAGGAAGGTGATCATGAATCACCAAAGGGTCAAATAGAGGCTCCTGCATGGATAGAACAATAATTTAAGAAGGCTCCAGTGGTCACTGACCCAAAGGCTTGACTGGAGGCAATTCTAGCTAGAGCACAACCAAGGTCTCAAAAGGAGAAGAAACCTAAAATCAAGTTGCATATCATAGTTGATGACTTTGGATCTAGGACACTACAAATTTCCACCCTAGTAGTAGGAAAAGATTTCAGAATCATCTAGGAGCAAGACTACCAGATATCCATGATCAATCTAGGCCCAGCCATCCATGAGAATAAAATGGATGATCTTGAGGGGTCAGTGACCACCATTATACAACAAATGAATAAGGATCAATCTACTAAAGAAGAGCTTAAAGAACAAGTGGCAGATCTTACTACCTATATTCCATAATGGATGTTCATAGAATAGGAAGTTCCTACAAAATTATCTATACTTGCTCTCTTGTCTAGAGAAGAAACTAAATAAAATGGAGAACATGAAAAAATAGACAAAGTCCACTATAGATTTGTTCATCAAGATGATATATAATGGTGATATGGGAATCCGTCATGCTACTAGGGTGTTCAATAAATTTTAGAGTTTACAAAATTAGGTGGAGGACATGATAAATACCTACAAAGAGTTCTCTGAGCTATATAGGATCACCTATCCTAAGCTCGAGATCATCCTCAAGCTCTCCCAGGAAGTGTGGGAAAAGGAGGTAGAGCTACCAAAAGAAGGTCATTGGTTGGTGGAGACCTGGAAAATGAATCTTGATTACATAAAGGAGATTTTGGAGAAGTCCTTGCATGAATTGGAGTTGGATCGTGAATGGGTCATGGAGTACCAGACCGACATTAAATATTATCTAAAAATGATGATGAACTATGAAATTCCTGCTTTGGAGAACTTTAGATCCATAGGAAATCAAGGCATTATTTCATACAAAGATGGAATAAGGGGATGGATATATGTTGTCACTAGATTTTATAGATTTTATTGCAAGGGCCTTCACTCAATCTGAACAGGTTATCAAGGCTATGACCAAGTGCACTAAATACTGGGAGAAAATCACTAACAGATTCAAGCAGATAGCCTTCCAGATTCTCAAGTCTTAACTATCCAATGAGAAGAATCTCATAGCCATGATTGACAAGTTAGTTGAGACACAACAATGCAAAAAGAGGTTGGGAAGCCTATCATAGATGATGAATATTTTTTGAATTAGTTATAAAGGTTGAAAAGGTAACTAAAAGACAAAAAAACTACAAGACAAAATAGACTAGAAGACGAAATAGGGAAAAGACAAAATAGTCTATTTTATATTATAATATATTGGGAGTAGGTGAAACCCTAAGTGAAAATTAATCTGAGTCACTTATTGTAAATGAATCTTGTCCATTCATTTCACTTTTTGAAAACTACAAATAGGGGCATCCTCTAATTTTCAAAGAGAGATGAGTTGTTGTAAAGATATGCTGCTACAAAAATATATGAGAAAAGCATTGTTTTGATGGTTTCTTGTCTATTTCTCTCATGTGTGCATGATTCTATCTCCAAATATTATATTTTAGCTTTGTTGTTTCATGTTTTAAGTTACTTTCAGCTGTTAGTTCATGTTGTGCTTTAATGGTGAAGTATGATATGGTGTTTGATGTCTTCCTAGCTCATACTTTTGTTGTTTATTGATAATAAACTGCTCTAAAAAGTTAGTTTGAGCACATTTATATTATTGCATCTAAGTTCAATTGTTTTTCATGCTTTAACGGTGAATGAACACTCTAAAAATCTGAAATGACTCTTTGAAGATTGCACTAGTTTCATGAGACTGTGGGCTATCCCTGGTTAAGTGGAAATAATTTTTAGGAAGTTTGTCCATTGTAGCATCCTCCATTGTTATTGTTCATCATTACTTGCAAGTCTAGGAAACTTTTAACCCTTTTCCCTTTTTCTATTTCTTTAAAAATTAAAGAAACAAAGTTCCAGCATCATTGTAAATCCAAATCTGATGAGCAAGAAGGAGTGTTAACTTGATATTTTGAACTTGCAGCAACTGTGCATCCATTTCCATAATTTATAAAACTCCATTCATAGACCCAATTCCCTCCATGCTTAATAGACCATAAATTCCCTTTGTAATTACCAGCAAATCACATCAACAACTAAGTTGTTTTTGCAAGTCATGACCTGACACCCGAGAGACCTTGGGGTGATTTCTAAAACTTAGTTGTAGAAATTACCTTTCAATAGAGATAGCATAGTTGTATGTTGTTTGTGTTGAGAAAGTGAAAAAACACCCATCAACAATAGTGAGCATGCATTTTTTTGTACAAACATTTTAGATCTGATCCACATCATGTTGGAAAAATAGTCGAAGCTTGATCCACCTTTTCATTTTTTCTTATTTTTCTTCTTCTTATAGTTATTGACATTGCATGTTCATGCATCTCATTTTGCTACATATTATACATCTTGTGTGTGTCCTTTTGTGCTTATGTCAGTTTGACTTAGGATCTTGTATCTTGGGGGCTTAATTGCTTCCTTGATCTTTGTTATCCTAGACCATCCGCATTGCTACACTTGGATCCCTCTTGAATGCCTACTTTAGTGTGAGTTTGAAGCAAGTTCCTCCTCTTAGTAAAGTGGGGGAAAAATGTAGTGTAGAAAAATATATCCCCTTGCATTTTCAAATGTGATATGGGAATAGTTAATGATAAAATAGACTTAATGTCACCTTGGTCTATTGTTGTGAGGTGTTTTACACATCCACATTACGTCTTGGGCCCTCCTTAAGCTAAATTATCTTAACTTTTCCTTAATTTAATGTTGAAAAATGTATTTATTTACGTCTTCACGTTAAATTTGGGAGGCTTATAAATAAAGCACACCTAATCTAGTGTTATAATGTGTTCTACACATTCACATTGGATTTAGGGTCCTTCTAAGTTAAATAGACACAATTTTTCCTTAATATAATGTTGTAAAGTGTATTTATTTACACTTTCACATTGGATTTTTGGGTCCTATTATATTTATAACCTTAATATCATCATTGATAGGGCCCTATGACCCCATATTATGCATCCCAAGGCATATTTTGATCAAAAACCTGATAGGATCAACATATAAGCTTAATTTTTTTACTCCCCAACACTTTAGGAATAAAAATAGCCCTTATGGGACCCATTCGCCACCTTGGGTGAATGAGTCTCATCCAGGTGGGACTCATTCACTTAAGATTGCGAATGAGTCCCATTTGGCCTATTTTTAAGGTTCTAAGTGGGAAAAGTGGGTTTTAAATTCAAATTTCTTGTATGTCAGCCTTGGAGATCAAATTAACGGTCATTTGAGTGGATTTCCTATATGAAAAATCTCTCAAATCATTATTTCATCATACATTCAGATCATCAAGTCAAGAATTCAAGAGTAAGCATTCCAATTCTTCACAAGATCATCAGGATAGCTTTCAAGATCATTTCTAAGGCATTCAAGGGAAAGATTCTTCATTAATTGTTGCAACAATTCAAGATTTGTCATCATATCAAGGACTATAAAGCATCAAGCATGTTATTGATCTAATGTTGTGATGTAGCATTGAAGATCCAAGATCAAGCATTGTTTTACTCCTATTGTCAAGATCAAGATCTACATCCTTCATGGTCATTTCATGTTGAGTTGAAGATTTGTAAGACATCATATACAAGGAATCAATCAAGGTATCATTGTCTATGATTCATATTCTTTGTTTCATGTTTCATTCCTTCATTTCATTGTCACATCATTTGGTTTAATTACCTACATGTGATTTGAAAAAGGTGAACCCGTATTCCTTGAAAATCAACACTTTTGCTCTCTTTCTTTTTGTAATTGCAGATCTAGGTGCTTTGAAGAATTGAAGATCATTGAAGATTAGGTTTCAATCTTGTTGGAGTTGTATCCCCATTTTCAAGGTCATAATCTTCTCTAAAATGTCACCTATAGCCCCAAAATCAGAGTTCCAGATCCAAAAACCTAGAGAAGCAGAAAGAGAAGACTGAGAGATGCAGATCATAACTTTGAGTTTCTAGAAAAGGAAAACTAGAATCATTTGCTAGAAGTGGAAAATGATTCCCACTGTAGGTTTTTCAGATATCTTTGTAGATATGGATAACAATTTTCCCAAAACTCGCTCTTGTACAAAAATCTAGAACTGGGACTAATTCATCCAAAATGGAAAATGATCCCTAGTAGGTCAAAAGTTCAAGCTTTTCAGAATTTCAAAGTTGTTTCAGTCATCTTCAAGCTTCCAAGTGTATACATTATGTTCTATAGCTTTCTTTTTTGTTCTTGTTGCATTTCTAGGTCATTTAAATCAAGTTTGCATCATATTAGGGTTTGTCATTTCATCATGTATTTCATTGTCTTTTCCAAGCCCTAGCTTGGTGGTGAACCCCTCATGAGATTGCATTCATCCTTTAGGAAAACCCTCTTTCAAGATCTCTTTCTCTTTTGAGATCTCAAGGGTTTGTCCTTGAGTGAAGTGTGTGAAGATTGCCCCTTTCCTTTTAGGTCCAAAACCCTAAAGGTGAAAGAGAGATGCCAATTTTCTTGATTTCACCTTTTTTCTCTCTATCTCGTTTTATGATTATGTGTACATGAATTCCTTATTCTTATTTGATACATTAATTTTGTCAGTATTCTTGAGTCTCAAAAAATCCAATTGTAAACTCCTAACCTAAAATTCAGATTGATCCATTTGATTTGTTGGTTTATTTTGAATTGTGGGAACAAAAATTGTGTACTCCACAATTTATCTATTTGTGTCAAATGTGGGTAATACCTTGGTTGTTGCAGGATCTTAAATTAGAATAGACACACTCTCCATTAGTTGCTTCTTTTCTTTTTTATACAATTCTGATTTCTTTTTAAACTCTTCAATGTAATCAAAACCTGGGGATGCAAGAACAATTGAATGCTTGAATGGCAAAGGAATAGGAGTATGTGCATTTGCTAATGTTGTTGCAGCCAAACTAACTGGTAGTGGGGGAGTGCTTGGAAATAACTCCTTTGTGGTGGATCCATTAGTAGTGTGACTTAGACCTATCAAAATTCAATGCCTCTTTTGTGTGTCTTGATCACTTGGTGTTTGTGTGGTATCTTGTATTGTTGTCTTCTTGTGTGTAATTTTTTGTTGTAGCACACGTTGACCACTACTAGTACTACTACCCATACCATCACCACCAATGGCAGTTCCAGTTGCACTAGGCTCTCCACCATGGGCATTTCCTAGTTGTGATTATATCTGACCATGAGGATGAGGATTTGAACATCTAACAAATTGAATTGTTTTGGTTGTACTTGTATTCCCTTGGTCTATTTTTTCAGCTCCAAGCCCAAGGCCAAATTTATCAACTGGTTTTCTATGCTCTACATATGTTACCATCCAAGGGCCTTGTCAATGGGACCCCAAAGGACCACCTTCATAACCCATTTTTTTAGCTATGGCTGCTCTTGAATAATATGCTTATTTTGTGGGCTCACTTAAACTACGTTTCACATTGACATGGCTTTCTCTTCACATAGATCATCATTATATTCATCATCAATTTCTTGATCTTCATATTCATCAGATGTTCTATATTCGACTATTTTCTCAAATCATGATCTTCTTCATTATCTCCATACTCTACAAAGAGTTCTTGGATCACCTAGCTCCTTCCTCATAGACCAAAAGGCAAATTTTTTTTATTGTGACTAATTTTAAGCTTTAAATTCCTTATCTAGAGAATCTAGCATTTTTACTCTACTAGATGGTTTACTACTTTTTTCATAAAATATTTTTTACCTCCTGATTGTCTTTCTACCATAATTTCTGCTAACAATTATTCAAAAGAAATACCTTTCTCAATAGCACTTTTCTCCATTTCTATTTTGACCTCATCCCAAGAATCCTTTTTTCTCAAGTTTTCAAGCAAGGGTTTAATTTGATGTTGAATTCTACTTGCAACATTCCTATTGGCCACAATAATTGATTTAATGGTGTCACATGGATCATACTACCAGGGACAGACAACATCAAAATTAATAAATTAATAAACATCATGTGCCACACTAAATGCTTTTTGTAGACAACCAAAATTATACATGTCATAACATTACCTAGTCAATACATGACCTTGTAATACATATTGTAATATTTTACCTTAGGTCATTGCATTATCCCACTTATCCCATTTATTCCACTTAATTTCCTTCCCAATTAATTAAATAAATCTCATTTATTTAATTAATTCCCCTTCACATGTCTCAAAATAATTCAAATTAAATATTTGAATTAATCCCTCACTTATTACCACATTGCAACATATGTCACATGACTGCAACTCTTCACAACCACAAATAATTTAAATAATTTTATTATTTAAATTATGAGATTCTCACTCACATCCTATTTTTAACCCCATTCATTTGTGCGTCATAGGCATATTTTCCTTCAAAATAAATAAAAGAATCCCACTTATTCCCTCACATCCTAATTTTAACCTAATTTCATAACCCACTTAATCTGTGTCATAAGCACTAAAATCAAATTTTCATCCTAGCCATACACATCACATAATTTACTTTTACTCTTGGGCATCGAATCAAATCAGCTCTTTCCTATAAATATAGCCTCACACAAACCATTTGCATTAATCTTCTTCTAGTATCCTCACTCTACCAAAATTTCCTCCAATCTTCTCATCTATCTATCTATTTTTCCTCTATCATCTTCATCTTATTGTTATTCTACAAAAATGAGCAATCAAAATCAATATATAAAATCTATTAATCCTTCAAAATATTGCACTCTCATGCGAGGTTGAGAAGAGCAATGGAGATAAATCAAATCTAGCTTGTTGATCGGTTTGTTTTTCTTTCTTGTTTTCATTTCATGCTAGTTTGTGCTCTATTGTGCTTGTTAGGGTTTTATTATAATTTTTTGATACATTTGCCTTAAATTTTTACCCTAACTACAATTGTGAACCCAACATGAATCCTTTGATCTAGCTTGATGTTGTACAGGTTTCATTAACTTTTTGTTGCAAATTTATGTCATTTTTGGACTAAACCCCAAGTTTTACAAAAAAATTCATATCTTCCAAATGGTTGTGATTTTTCTAAAATGTTTTCACACAAGTTTTTCCATCTTCTAAGGAAGCTACAATAGAAAAATTGAGTGTTTATTGCCATTTTTGTAGCAATTATAATGATTTTATATTTTTTCATAAAATTATCTTTCTGGGCACAAATCGGCGAATTTTTTAGAATTTTTTACATTTTTTGAAAGCTCTTGAACTTATAATTGGGGTATATTTTTTATAGATTCAAATACAATTCAAAAAAAAAAGATCTTTGTCTTCTATAGGATTTTCACAAATCCACATTTCTGGATGCAAAACAGGAAATTTTTCTAACTTCTTTACTTTTTTGGAAATCTATCATAAAATTAGAATCCGCCTCTTCTTTTATTTTTTATTTTTTAGATCAATAATTTCTTCATATAATCAAATCTAATTCGGCTATGTTAAAAACATGTGTCAAAAATTGTAATTTTTTGATGAGATAATTTTTTTATGGCTGTATTATAATATCATTTTCTGATTTTGTAGGTGAATCAAAGGAGCTGGAACAACATTGGCATCAACGTCTATAGTATATTTAAGGAAGAAAATAATCAGGTGCACACATTCCATCTTTCATCTCTAATCATTGCTTGTCAACACACTTCAATTTGGGGCTTAAAAAGAACAACTTGTTTGATCACACACTTGGATTTTGGGCTTAAAAAGAAAATCTTTTTTTTTGTCACATTATTGAAATTAGGTTGAAATAAATAACTATCTTCCTACACATTTGGCTTTGGGATCTGAAACGAACAAGTGCTTGAACTGTTTTACGCACATTTTGATTTTCTAAAGGGAAATTAACAATTGTGAGTGTGAATCAAGTGCATGTGTAATAGAAAACACCTCACTTGGTTCACTTATGTCATATCCTTATTAGGAGGCTTGCTTGGAGACACACCACTCCAAGGGACAACCTCAATCAATAGGTGAATCAAAAGACACCCTACTTTGGGAGTTGAAATCTTGTTACTCTCGACTAAGCCCCAAAGAACTTTATGCCTTTGGGAAGTGAAGGTGAAGGGTGGGTTACCCTTTTCTCTCAGCTATGTGGTAGGATTTTTCTTTCAAATCATCCCTATTCAACCTCGTGCATCCTAGCTTAAGACCTAATTGGCCATACCCACTTGACTAACATTAGGCTTGTTGTTGTCTATTCAAGTGTTTGCTTAATCATAACATTTAATCTTGAAACAAAAATGTAGCATTGTGTCTGGTGTGTTTGTTCATGCATTTGTGATATCTTGTGTTTTATATTTCCCAATTCAAACTTTCAATAAACATTTTTCACATCATCCAATCTTTCCAAGCCAAATTATCCTAGTCATTCAAGCAATCACATACTAATCATTTTAAAACATTGTCATAATTTTAATCAAATATTTTCCAAAAGTTACACCATGCCAACATTAGAAGACATAGCATGAAAGCTTGTTCACATACTTCAAGAAGCTCAAACAATCCAATCACCTTTAAACCAACAAATCATTCAAAGAATCCATTACATGATCCAAAAACTTCAAAAAAACCAATCACCTCAAATGCAACTCATAGCACAAGCCCAATACCTCATGGCCACTTTCCAAATCCAACAAGCACAACATCAAATCCAATCACCACATCAATCTTATACGTTCCATATATCATCATATCAACCTCATCCATCCACATATCATGTTTACACTTCACCAACCTATCACACCTCTTCCAATGTCAACCCTTATCCATATCAATCCACCTCTCAACAACCATTATCCTATGTAACCCCTCCATCATTATCACAACAAAAAATTATAACACAACTCCAAACACCATTCCAACCTCAACACATTCAACCACAATCCTATGTGTCACCTTCATAGTCATGCCAACCTAACCCGTCTACCTATCATGTCAATGTCACATCAACATATCCACCCATATCACAAGAAGAACATAGCAGTCCAAGTCCAGCTTGGAAAAAAAATCAAGACCCTTTCAATTCGCATGCTCCATTTGACAAGGGGAACACCAATATAGTTCATTCACCCTCTAATTTTATCTTACCACCATCCAATCAAATGCCTATCCCTAAGCCACCATGTCCTAGTCCTAATCCACTGGCATCTCCACCTGCTAACCCATCAAAATATTCATTACGCCCACCATCATCTAATCCTCCATCAAATCCATGCCCTAAGTTCAAAAATTTCAAAATTAAACCTATGGAATTACCCAAATCCACCCATCCACCTACAAAGGATGTCACCCAAGGGCTACTAGCAAGGAGTCAACCATGTCAACCATTTCCCATCCTTGAGCTTACAAAAGATTCTTCCAACACCATGCCTAGTCTTCTAAGCCCATCATGTGATCCACAAGCCATTGAGCCTATTCAAGAGCCTCATATCATGAGCCCAAGTCAAATTCCATCATATTCCTTGTTGATGAATATCAAGAACCCATCAAACTTACCCAAGATTATCTTACATCCATTTCCATAAAACCACAATAGTTATGTCAAAAGCATTATCCTAAGCATGAGGAAACATTAACCTCTCATTATAATCAAGATCTAGGCCCTTCTAATGATCTCGCTCGTAACATTCTTGGTCCTATTCATGATCAAGCTCCCCTCTATGATCTAGATCCTACCTATGATCAAGAAGGCCATGATGATTCTCTTAGCCAACTCTATGCATTACATGGTCAAGAGCCTATCACTTCACCTATCCATGAGCAAGAAACCTCCATTGCTCCTATCTACCCCCTGCCTAGTCCTATCCATGATCATGCATTATCCATTTGTCATGCTGAGACACATGCCTCCCAAGCAAGCATGGAAGATCAGACAAATATCTTGGATCTTAGTGAATGCGATGTTAATCAAAATCCCAATGATCCTTCCACATCCACCATCAACTCCATTTCAAATCCATCATATCCACTTGGTCTTTCCACCCTCATTCATGAATGTTCCTCAGAACCACAACCACCATTATCCACTTCGCCTTTTCCATCCAATAACAAACTCATGTCTAGTGTTCCACCTACACCTAGTCCCATTTTCTATCACATACTCCAAAACATGAACTACTAAGGTAAAGGTTTAGGCCTTCATGAACAAGGTATTTTGGAGCCCATCCATGTCAAAGTTCCCCCACTCTCATATGCTCTTAGATACACACCCCAAGGACACCAATCTCAAGATGTTGATACTTCCTCCATGCATCCTAAGTCCACCTCCTTCCATCATAAGCCCTATCATACACCCAAAACATATGTTTCCATTTCACCTCCATCATTTAATAAATTTCAAAAGCATGTGACTGTACATCTTCCACCATCCACTTTGCCACCATTGCTTCCAACTCCTAATATCCCTCCATCTAATCTACCTTCATTACTCCCAACACCTAATATCTACATTATACAATCCCATTATCCATCCATCCATAAATCCTCTAAACATCCTAATCATGACCAATAAATGTGCACATTATCTAAACATAAAGCTTCCACTCATTCCACCAAACCCAATGGATTCCAAAATAAAAAGTTGGTTCCTCTACACATAAAGTCAAAAATCCTAAAGGTCCTAATTCCTTAACATACAACTACAAAATGTTAAAGACAAGTACATCCAAAATGTAATATAAGTTCATACCTTCAAAAGAAAAGTATTAAAAAAAATGGTTTGTGTACCTAATAAAAAAGAAAGCAATTCAAATGAGGCATCTACATCTAAAAAATCCCAACCATCCACTCCCACCTCACATTCCCACTCTATTCAAGAATCTCATATTCCATCCCACAAGAAAAATAAAAGTCATAAAAAATACTAAGTCTATGTGGGTACCTAAAGCACTTCATCACCCATCTCCTAAGAAAACATATTTATTGCTTCATACAACCCCTCCACATCAAAAGCTTCAATTTTTATCATAGTGTGTGAAACCATTGGTCATGGTTCCCTTCCATTTCACAACAATTCCACCTACCTCCATCTCCTCATCCTTCACTCATTATCCTAAATATCCCCCCATCACCTTCCTATGGTCCATGTTTTTTGCTAAGCCCCCCCTTCATCTTCCCTACATAATCCACATAATAATCCACCAATCCCTCCATAATCCATCATCTACCTACTCCATCTCCCTTTCATGTCATCCCTTACCAACATATATGAGCATAATGAGATTTGACATGGTCCATGTGATGACATCCATCTCTAGTGGGACTATCACCTTTCATGGAACTAGAAAATTGAGTCCCTCCTATCCATATTCCCCTTCTATCCAAAAGTTTAAATGTCAAAAAAATTAAAATAAAAACAAAAATAAAATAAAATAAAATAAATAAAAAGTAAAGAGAAATACCTTCGTCCAATGGTGAAAACTTGGTAAATACGCTCTTTGGATAAGTACCATGATGAAAACCTAGCAAACAGGTATCATGTGTAGGTTTATCTTCTATGACACTCACACTTGGGGGCACTTTGTCTCATCCACACTATTTATCCTATCATGTCACTTCTTATCATATCATTTCCATCCTACCTTCCATCTTTAGCCATCATACATACCTATCATATTGAGTCCACTTATCCACCCTTCTCCTTTTGATCTTGATGAAGACATAGGGGGAAAATGTTAAAACATGTTTTTTTTGTATCTCTTGTCATACCTCATTTTTTCCAATGTAATCTTATCACCATTTTATTGTTCTAAGCATTGTCATAAAAATCCTAAGTATTGTACCTAGAATGGGGCATGGTATTCCTATGCAACATGGTCTTTGGAAATCACATCCTTGCTCTCTTATGATGCATACATCCATTCCATTCACTATGACCTATCCTTTTTATCCATCCATCTATCATGAGTCTTTTACCCCTTATCCTATCACCCACCCTTTCATCCATCAATCTCATCTATCTCCTTGCACCTACACTTGGTTTTCCCCTATCATTGGTATCTAGCACAAAGGCTACCAAAATTTTCATCCATTGACATCTCAAAGCATTTCAAGAAGACGTAAAAATTTCAATAAGTTATCTATATTATTTCAAAAATATGTAAGAATAGAATATGTAGAAAATTGAATGTAGTTTCTAAACTACTAGTTTTTTTTTTTTTAAATCTATTTGGTGTAAATTTGAAACTTCAATGCAATAGTACTTAAATTTAGGAAAAAATAAAAAGTGTTCTGCACCACCCTAACCACAATAAAATGATAATATTTTTTATAAAATTTTAGATATAAGTAGAGGACTCATTTACATGTGATGCATATTTTTTGTAATTTTTCTAAGTAAATAATTAATTATGAATTTTTTATTACAACTTTTAAAAATATAAAACTCGTATGTTTGACCACCTTAACTTGGTCAAAACTTCATGAAATTCAATTTTTTAATCCTATAGTATGCAAAGCATAGAATGTGACACATATTTTGGATTCAAAAAATGTGATAATTTGAAATCTATAAATGTTTTTCAATTAGCCTATCAATCAGGACTTTAGTCGTAATTCAAAAAGAAAATGAATAATAATTATAATTTATTAAATTCAAAGTAAATCATAATTTATACTAGTGGAAAGCTGAAAATCTCCTTTGAAAACCCTTTTTGTTTCATCAATTTTTGGTAAAAAAGAAATTGTTAGCCGCACACTCTACACATACCCATCATATCGCCACTTTTTGGCCCATCATGATCCTGCACAAACCCAAAATCATATCAAATCACCTCTTCCAATCAGTTCAACACATCAATTCAACTCTTTCAAATCAATCTTCAAATTATCAATCAATTATTCCTCTAATCAAATCACTCCAATTTAAATCATTCAAAGCAAATCAATTCCTCAATTCAATTAATCAATCATAATCCAAATCTTCAAATCAATCATCTTCAATTATTCCAAACAATAATCTAAATGCAAGTAAATCCTTAATCCATACCAACTAAGCTAATCAACCTTTCCAAATTATCCAATCACATCATTTGATCTTTATCCTGGTCTTGTTGTAAACCCAATCAATTAATCAATCAGTCAATCAATTAATCATCCTTGCGTTGATCTAGAGATATATTGTTTCCCATAATGACAAAACTATCATCATCAACAACCAATCAATTCATCATCGGTTACAACTTGACAAGGGCAATACCTTATTTTTTTTGGTATCATTTGCGCATTCTTGCTTGCTTATCATTTTTATCTTTCATTTGCATCAAATCCAAATCACTCCAAGCTAATATTCCTATCTTGTATCTAAATGAAGTTGTATTACACTGGGGCACAATACACATCGTCACCTTGGTCCTTATACCTTGGTGCATAATGTCTAGTGCTATATCAAACATATGATTTCTCATTTTATTGCAACATAGCATGTCATTATCCTTTTTCATCTACTTCTTATCTTGTATCATTCATCTTATCCCTCTTTTATCATTTCATTCATTCATTTCGAGAGCATACCTATGTTTTTCCAGCCTACCTATCCTCTCGAGGGGGCATCATCATCATTAACATATCATATATCATCATCCAATTTCTTCATATCTTTTACATCATCATATTCTTCTATTATCCCTTTCCTTCATTCATCTTGCTCCTCACTTCCTCAATTGGTTGGGGCATCATCTTTTTTCCTCTATCCATACCTTAACTTCTTTGAAATGATTTACTCAACATAAATCTCATCATCTCAAACATCATCTTAAAGAGGGGAAAAAAGTAGACACCCAAAATTGTCCATGTCATAGCATTACCTAGTCAATACCTGACCTTGTAAGACATCTTGTAATATTTTACCCTAGGTCATTACATTATCCCACTTATCCCATTTATTCCACTTAATCACCTTCCTAATTAATTAAAAAAATCTCATTTATTTAATTAATTCCCCTTCACATGTCTAAAAATATTTCAAATTAAATATTTGAATTAATCCCTCACTTATTACCACATTGCAACATGTGTCACATGACTACAACTCTTCAAATGCACAAATAATTTAAATAATTTTATTATTTAAATTATGAGATTCCCACTTACAACCAATTTTTAGCACCATTCATTTGTGTGTCATTGGCATCTTTTCCTCCAAATAAATAAAAGAATCCCACTTATTCCCTCATGTCCTAATTTTAACCTCATGTCATAACCCACTTAATGTGTGTCTTAAGCACTAGAATCAACTTTTAATGCTAGTCATAAACATCACATAATTGACTTTTAATCTTTTCCATCAAATCAAATCAGCTATTTCCTAAAAATCTAGCCTGACACAAGCCATTTGCATCAATCTTCTTCCAGTATCCTCACTCTACCAAAATTTTCTCTAATCTTCTCATCTATCTATCTATTTTTCCTCTATCATCTACATCTTTTTTTTATGCTGCAAAAATGAGCAATCAACACCAACATATAAAATCATTCAATCCTTCAAAATCTTGTATTCTCATATGAGGTGGAGAAGAGAAATGGAGATAAATCAAATCTAGCTTGGAGATTAGTTTTCTTTTCTTTCTTGTTTTGATTTCACGATAGTTTGTGCTCTATTGTGCTTGTTAGGGTTTTATTATAATTTGTTTATGCATTTTCCCTAGATTTTTACCCTAACCACATTTTTCTCTCAAATGTGAACAATCCTCATGAAAAAGGTAAAGAAGGAAATAAGGTCTTCTTTTGTTGACCAGCAAAGTGTAGTTCATTAGTACTCTACATCTACCTTACATATTCCAATGCAAAAACTCTTTCTATTAGACGTATTGGAAGTTTGTATGGCTCTACTCCTGATCCATAAAATATTAGAATAGTATATTCTTCCATTAAGTACCAATTAGACAATTGTATTTCTTTTCCTATTTGAATGAAATTTCTACATGAAATAAGCAATCTAGGCATTAGAGTATTTGTAATTGCTTGAAGCAATGGAGCCAAAAAGTATTCTACAAAATGATTGTAGTTCCTTCAAAAATCATGCATCCTTATCTCAGTGGTCTAATCATATACTGGAGCCATTTTATTTTCTCGAGCATTACTATAGGATTGAATCTAAAGCTTGTTGGTCTGAAATATTCCACTAAATTTGAATAGAAATAAATCGCACAAGTAGGTTGTGAACCTAAATGTCTTGGTGGAACCTCCTTTAATCATTAAAAATTATTTATGAATGGATTTTACAATGTGCTCAATAAAGTTATATTTGACATGTGGAGCACCATAATGGATATTATATACCATTTCAAGGAGGCTTGCACCCATTTCCCATTTTCTATCTAGTCCGAGGAAAAATGCTAGCATGGAAATAGTATCCTGAACCCATGGTCTAAAAATATCAAAAATGATAAGGAGGCTTATGATTACATTTTAATTTATTTCTAACTTGTATGTTATCTTGAACTATTTTATTTATGAAATAATTTTTCTCCCTTTCATCTTTTCATCCACTACTTCATAATCACTAGAAAGCTTTTGTAGGTCAATGTGGACGTTTCCAAATTCTTCGGTTCTAAACCTCAACACTTTTCCAAGTTCTTCTTCATTAATGGATAACAATTCTTCTTTTATATCTTTATTAACAATTGCTCTTTTGTTATTAGATCATAATTTTGGGCACAGACCATGATAAATTCCGGGCAAGGGAAAAACCTCATGTAACATCATGCGCCCTAATATAGTTACCCACGATGAACTGTAACTATTAACTTGCATTTGCTTTGCAGCATTATTCTTAGATGAAAATCTAAGTTCTAAGGTATGCCTACCATAGATTTCAGGATCATAAATATCATGGTATTTATCAGTGAAACTTGGGGTTTTAAGCAATTTTGCACAATGCATTTTTTAATCTAATTTTGTTGTAGTGGTATTCGTGGAAAACATGCTTATAAAATGTGAAATTGTGAATTCCCTCGTAGTCCTCCTTAATTTTTCTTAATTCTTAAGCCTCCCAACCCTAAACCCAAACTTCAAAGTTTGACAAATGACAAAATAAGATTTTAAGAAATGATGAAAGTTGAAACATAGCTATACGAATTTTGTCTTTCACTTACCCAGATTTTGATTCTTGAAAACATTAATACTAACAGGCGTGGACTGGCTTTGTTGGAAATGGAACCTAAAATCTCCCCAGTGCACTGTAATGAGCAATCTGAAATCTCCCCATGTGTTAATCCTCTCACTTAGAAATAAAATCACTTAGCACTTAGGAGTAGAAAATTTACTTATTAGTTGTTTTTCTTAATATTAAATTAAATGAAATGTCAACATGTTGCCATCAGACTACACAATTAGTACATTACATTTTCGTAAGGACACTTAGAAATAAATTCTTAAACAAATTCTCAATTGTTGATCTTTGTAAATCCAACAGTTGTAGGGTGATTTCAGAGGTTTGAGTTTGCAAGCCTAGTGCTCTATGCATTTCATTCCAGAATGCAACTACAACCATCCATCAAATGTTCATCGAACGGTTGAGTAATTTATGATATAAACAATAAACATGTATTTTAAATCTTTTTTAAACTTTAGTGTGCTAGGATTGACATCAAGGCCAAGGGATTGGTAACTTGACATTGCAAAGGACTTAATAAAATGAATAATGATACCGGGAACTAGGGGAGAAGGTCAACGAAAAATTAGAAATCAAAATTTTAGTAAACCCTAGAAAGAGTGACAACTTTTAGTGTTTATATCATTTTTTGTCAATTTGATGGAAACTTTCTTTTTTCATTTGTATTGTAGCATTGCTTTAATTTTTAAATATGCATGCAAATATTTCATAAATAGATAACACTTAATTTCTTAAAGGAAATTTTTTTTATTTGAATACTGAATAGAGTCATAGACATTGAACTCAGAAAATAATTCTTTACTGTACATGAATAACAAATAATAACACAACCATTTATTTTATTATAACTGAATTATAATGTTACATTATTGATATTCCATATCTTTTTAGAGATGAGTAGTTGTAGAGCATGCAAGCTCTTGTTTTGTATAAATGGCATATGCCACTTTACATAAACACGATTGATTCCAAGTTTCTGGCATGTTGCTCATGACAATGGATTACAAATTGATTCCAAGCTGGTGACAACATAATACAAATGTGTCTCTAAAAATACAAATGCATAGGGCTTGTATGGCCAACAATGCTTGAGAAATGAGAGTTTTGAAGATACAAAAGGTACTTATTCTGATTGAAAACCAGAGTCATGTAGAAGATGAGGGGTAGTAAATCTTCTCCCATATTTTGCATGCAACCTCCATGCACTAGGATGACACTTATCTCCATCATATCTCCTCATCCTGGTTCAAAACTTGCCTTAGAAGTTAGGTGAACCAGATCAAATTATTTCCAATTCCACCTATTTTAAACTTGAAGGAAATTGTTCTTTTACTCTGTAACTACATAATTGGAGGCAGAAGAAATTAGAGTATCCCTAATAATATGACATCTTCTTGAATCCTCATTAACCCTACAAAATGAAAACCCTTATTAAAATTTTGAACATTTCATTCAATAGTAAAACCTTTAGCCTTCAACTAATAATTTTAGTTGTGCTCACTATCCCTATTTATGGGCCACTAGTGTGACTACTAGCATAATCTTTGTTTACTTGTGAGTTTTCTCACATGTGAGGTTGGGTATAAGATAATCGTGATTCACACAAACCAAAAAAATAATTTAATTGATATGTGTAACTTAAGCCTTATAGATCTACAATTAAAATGTTTAATTTGATTGATGTCTGTCTACATGCAATTTGTACCTCAAGCTGACAAGCTGTCAAAATCACCACTCAAACGATATGAAATCATTACAAATATTATTTCACTTGATCATTGGATTAATGACATCATCATCTACAGTACATCATGCATTTTTCAATATAAATCTATCTAAGCAATCACTTCCGATCTACATATGGCATTAATTTGCACTGTTGCCTGGAGCCTTGCAGTACTACAACCACACTTTCTTCAAAAATATTGAGAATATTAATTAAATGAAATGTAGAGTACTTCTAGGCGTTGAAAAGAGAATTAAATATCTTATTTTACCTTAATCATTATCAATGTCCACTAATAAGTCACAATAAATTTTGCTTACTTATGATTAGTACTCTATGTTGATGATTACTATTAGTTTTAAAAGCCACATTTTTATATTGAACAAAGTAAAAAGGATTTACAAGAATGGAGCTAGGAAAAGTATTTTATTTTAAGTAGCTAAAGACTGGAGTAGTTATTACATATTTCATAGCCAACCTAGCCAAAAGGCCACTAACCATGACAAAAAACCAGTCACAAAATACATACTACAAGAATTGTTATGTTGTATAGTAAAATATAGACACGTGATATGTCACCCAATTCATTACTAAATTTTTTTGTAACAATAGTTGAGGCCATCAACCTACAACTGAGTTTTCAGTAGAAGGTGAATCAAATTTAACAAAGTAACAATAGAGAAGAAAAGTGTATCACCCAAAACTATAGACTCTTTAATGATTCATTTTTCATATCACATAGTAGACCACATCTCATATCAACCAAGGAAAGATCCTCTGCTATAGAAGAATGCAATTCCACTTTTTGAAAGATTCCACCAATAGGTGCTAACCTACTTTTAAAATTGTAGTGCTCCAGTGCCAACTCCAACGAAGAAATAGAGTAAGTGAAAGACCGCAAATAATATATTTCCAGCATCTTCACAAAATATTTATCAAGCAAAATGTCCATTCAATTAGACAAGAAATCTGAATCTACCTCAGAATATAGAGTATGAGGGTTGTTCTGAAGCCATTCCCTACCCACAGTTATTCTTATAGCATCCTCAACCTACACGCAAGGAACTATAAAAACCATACCCAACTTTCCTATGTCATATGCATCGTTGCTTCTTTTCTCCAAAAAACATTTGGGTAGCATGACATGCCATCAAGACTCCATAATTACACAGTTAAATTGAGAATAGAGAAGAAAGAAATCAAAGAAAAATATATTATAAATGATATGCAGAACATCAAGTTGGTGAAAAATATATATAGAAGTTAGAATGAGGACAATGACATCAAATACTCATACCTAACATGTAATTCACCACTTGATCATTGATGTGACAATATTATTTCAAAAAAAATGTGATAATATTATTCCAAGTTACCTATGGGCTCCACTATCTTCATGAACGTTGAGAAAATCCACGTGACAGCCTCCCCGCTTTCCCATTGGGTTTAACCCGTGTACAACTTTTAGAAATGGGGAGGCGGGGAGCGGCCCAAATTAAATTTGGTACTTCACATCTGTGTGATCTTTACCTTAAGACCATTTGATTGTGCACAACCCTCAGACCAAATGGATAGCCCAAATTAAGATGTATTGCTTACCTTTAAAATATGTGCTTAAAAGGCTCCTTTACTAGTGTAGGATTTAACACTACTCAACCTTATGTTGAAATATTTTTTAATATTTCACACCACACTACAGTTCCTTTAACGGTTTTGATCGTTCCATGTGGCATTTCCCCGCCTCCCTGTTGAGGGACAAGAGATGTAGGTGGGTCCCTCGTGGGCTAGTGGGGAGTGGCCTAGATTAAATATATTGCTTCACATCTATGTGCTCTTCACCTTCAGACCATTCACCTGTGCATAACCCTCGGACCAAATGGATGACCCAGATTAAGATGTCTTGCTTACCTCTAAAACATGTGATTAAAATACTCCTTTAGTAGTGTAGGATTTAACACTAGTTCCTTAATATTTCCTTAATATTTTGCACCTTGCTATAGTTCCTTCGATGGTTCTGATTGTTAATTTCTCAAACCCATCGTTCACCTAGGTCAAGGGGCTAGTCACCATGATGACTCCAAAGGATTAAGTCACAACTTAAGCGACCTTCAACTACGGATAGCCAGTCAGTGATAAAATATTATTCTGGTTGTCATGAATTTAAGTGATTTTTAATAAGTAATAAAATGTCAACCATCGATTTTTCAAAATCTAGCAATTCTAGTGTTATTCCAGAAGTTTCAATTCACAAGTCTAGTACTTCAGAGATTTGCTTTCGAAATGCAACTACAACCGTCCATCGAAAATTCATCGAACAGTCGTGGGTTATATTAATTTGTACTGACATCTAGCTTCAAACATAAAACATGTGTTGACACTTGTCCCCATTCTGGACACTTTATGAAAGAATTTGAATGTGAGGAAATTTTTTCCCAGAATAGAACAATATGTAATTGTAGCATTTTATATTTTTTCCAAGCACGCTATGAATTTTTATTGGCATACCAATTTATTTTGCTACTAAATTTTTTTATTAGTTTGAGATTATGTTTAATATGCCAAAAAAAAATTATTCATTTGAAAATAGATTTAATTTTCCAAAGAAAATAATTTTTTTGGTTTGTAAAAAAGTTTTAATCACCAACAAAAATATTTTTTTGTTTTGAAAACAAATTTAATTTGCCAATGGAAATATTTTATTGGTTTGAAAAAATGTTTTAATCGCCAATGAAAATATTTTATTTGTTTAAAATAAATTCTAATTCACAATAATTTTCACATATTTCTAGCGATTACAAAAGATTCAACAATTGAGATTAATTTTTTTTCCTAAAAAAAGAAAAAATTCTCCAATAAAATAAATTTTTATCAGTAAGTATACAAGATTTGACAGGATTTTACACCTTCATCGAGGGGGTTCTCAAAATCATCTTTGTTGTCAACTCATTGTTAAGCTTCATGAGAAGGATCCAACCTTTTAAATATTCAGATCTATATGTATTGATATTTATAGATTACCACTTGAAGTTGTTTATTCTGTATAAATTCATAATACAATTCACCCTTAGTCAAGGCATCAACAAATGCACAGATAAAATGATGTTCTAGCATGCAGTCCACCTAATGAGACCATATTTTTAGTAAAACCTCCATAAAACTTAAAATTTTGACAGCTTATTTCATTGCCTAGGTTAATCCAACAATGTTGTACGCATCCTTCAATTTGTCATTGATTTCAAGAGAAAAAATCACATGTCTATATGAATGGGCTCTATGATAAGAATCAATTGTTTTTTATAGAAAACAAGATTAAATTTTATATGAATTTCTATAGGCGTTGAGTTTTAAGCAAACCTTTTGCAGTTGAATTAGAATATGGCACTCTTCAACTTCTCTTTATTGCTGCCAAGTTTCTCTTTATTTATTAATTAGACAATTGATGTAATAATAAGCTATGCTAACATGATTGTGAAACACTCAAGAAATCAAATATCACAAGGATTATAACTATGTCGCTTGCTCTGAATGGGATTGTTTGATTTGAGACCCAACAATGGAACTAGTTTACTTTAGTACAAAGTCATAGATAAAACGGTACAAAGTAAAAATGGAACTATCTTTTTCAAAAAAAGAAAAAAAACCTCATGTAAAAGGACACAAATGTATTGCAGAGATTATTAATTTGAAAGAAAGTTTAAAAACGTTCACAAATATTAATAATATAATTAACAACACTAATTTCTAAATTAATATAGAACATAAATAAAGTACAACATTAAGAATAATATAGTGTTATATTTGATTGATAGTTAATATATAAGCATAATCTTGTTGCATTTTACATAATATCTAATGAAGAGATTTTTGACACTGTTTATTAATTAGTGTTATTGTGTGTGCTTTTATTAATAAGAAGAGCAACAACAAGTTCTATTTCTCTGGAGAGATATTCCTCAAATAGAAGAGAATCTCTTTTAGTGATTATAGAGAAGAACTCATCTATCAATCTGTCATATCCCAAATGAGTTTTTGAAATATTCTCATACCCTACTCTATATAGGTTTGTGACAAATCTTCCAATCATATTCTCTTTCCCTCTATCGGAATGTGCCATAGGATATAGAGGAAATTCTCCCACAATTTCAAGGCTCTCTATTGTAAATGATCCCTCTTTCTTCACAATGCTCTCCATCTTTTCTAAACTTGGACCAAAAAAAGACATATTAAATGATTCCCATTTCTATTTTTCAATAATATGCTGCAATGCAAAATTTCCGTGATATCATAAGAACTACTACATAATATAATTTAAAATGCTATTTACTTGAATATTAACTTTTTTAGCTAATAGACTATATGTATTGTGAATGTAGTTTGAACTAAAACATGTCTATTCCATGCTTTCCCTTTTTGTGCGCAAGAAGTTTAATGGGTTTTGTGGAGGGAGTTTAAGTAACTTTTTTTTAATAATTCTTTTTAAGTCAAAGAGTTTTATGATTTTTAAAATTCTAAAAAGCTTTCAAATAAATATAAAAGTTTCAGGTCATATAAATTTTATTAAAAAAAGTATATTAAAATAAAAAAATTCTATTAAAGTTGTAGTTGAAAGTTTCTTTTCCATAATAAAAAATATTAAATATAAATGATCAAGTGATTTTTCAATAAAGTGGTTTTTTAGATTATTTAGTTGATTTATGAATATTAATAGTATCTCTTAAATGTTGACGAGCAATAATTTCTTCATAAAATGTATTTTTAGTTTGATTAGTTCATTTTGAGTTCAGTATCAAAAAGAAATAAAATTATTAACCATTTTTACAATAAAACAAAATAATTTTAGATTAAATAAAATACTTATATAGTAACTTAAAATGGTGAGTAATTGTCTTTGCAATATTGCAATAATTAGCCATAGGCTACATACCTTGCTAACCACTATTGAGTTTGTCATAAAACAATTTTCAATTGTCATTTAATTGAAAACTGGTTGTTTAATGGTAAAAGCCTCCAAATTTTCACTAATCGCATAGAAGCTAGATAAATATTGATTTGAAATTGGATCGGAACATCTTATTTTCATTTGCAATAGTTTTGTCAATTTGGTGACAACTCTCTTTTTTCATATGCATTGCTTTATGTTTTAAATATGTATGCAAATATTCCATAATCAAGAATACTTAATGTCTTTAAGGAAAAAATCTAGATTTGTCTAAATTGATTTCATTTCATTATTTAGCACTTAATATTAATTGTTTAATCCAAGCACACACGACTACGATTTGCAGCACATTTATACACAAACACATACTCTCTAACATATTAACATACATATAATTTTCTATCAACATAATACTTGAACCTTCTTTAGGTGCAAGTCCTCATGTTTATAGTCAAAAGGTAGTGTAATTGCATACACTCTTATTACCCTTTAACTACAAACATCGATAACCATTAGAATTTCACCTCTAAAGAAGAAATCGTGCTGGAAAAAGCAAGAATTATATGTTATTTGTGAAAACAAGTGAACAACCTAAGAAAAAGGGAAAAATGAGGGAGTATGCATTATTTCAACCTCATTGACTAGCTCCTCAAATGCATGTTCTAGGTCGCATGCAATATAACCTAATGCTCCTTGCTCCTCCATTATTTGGGTTCCTGCCTTACGACCCAACAGAGATATAAACACACATCCCCCATCAACTACCTCCTCTACCCAGGTGATTAAAAACTTTGTGAACTCTTTGTTAAACTGGTGTAGATACGCAGCACCCACTGCCTCCTCACAATCGCTTGCAACGTAAACACGAGGTGAGCTTCTCTGTTGAACACTCTTTGGCACCTGCACTTACATTTTATCATCTCACTCCCGTGCAAAAGCTTATCATATTTATCTATGGAGAAGTTAATCATTTTTGTTACTCACCCATGACATCAACAAGAGATTGTCTGAAGAATGACAGAAGTGCAAGCTTTTTTTTGGAAGGAGACGTCTAAAATGTGATCCACACACAGCCATTGCAAAGTAAGATCTTGCAACCAGTGGATAGTGATCACCATCATCCTTACCATCTGCATTGGCAGAGCCTTGTCAAAGCGGAGGCAACATTCAAAACAAAAAATTGAAATCATTTGACTATAGGTCAGTGAAATAAACCTCAAATTCTAGCATATGCCCTTCCTCAAATGAGCATTGCAGAGCTCTGACAATGGTGTCTGCTACCACAAGCGTATTTCATCCCGTTCCACACTCGAAATATGCTATCCTAAATATGCCTCCCACATTAAACATCAATCTCATATTCTCATTAATGCTTTGTTCTAGGATTGGTTTCATGTTGATTTTTGTAGCTCAAAAGGTGGGATGTGGAGTTGTTTTAAAGCAACTCGAGTTGGATATGCCTTAAATCACTTTAAAGCAACTCGAGTTAGATATGCTTTAAAGAAATTTGAGTTGGATTTTCAGCAATAGTAGCTTTTTATTCTTTGATAGAATGTTTCCGAGTTTGTGAGGATAAGATAAATCCAAGAGTGATTTTATGTGTAATTAAAGTCAAAGAAAGCAAGAAAGATTCTTTTCTTGCACGTTAAGTAAAGCAGCTAGGATCTATAAGTGTAAGATTGTTGTAGAAAACTCATATTGTATTTTTGAAAGAAAATTTTGTTGTTAAAGGCTGAATAGAAGATCCAACATTTGCAGGTTTTTCCCCGCATTGGGGTTTCTTGGGTAATTTTGTGTTATTGTCTTTTTGTGATTGGCTTTTTGTTACTTTTGCTTCCACTGTTATTAGTTGTTAATTAACCTAGTTGTGTTAATTTTTATAAATCAGATTTCTTTCTATGAATTTATTGTGCACCTAATCTATTGTTGGCTTATAGAAATTAACATGGTATTAGAGCACTAAACTCTGAATATGAAGCCAAGATTTGTGATGCAGATTTTAAGAAAAAAATCATATTTTTCATCTCTAGTTCCTTTTTTTGTGGCTATAGCAACTAGTGTTCGATACGATGATAGGCTCGAGGGTGTGTCTAACTTCTTGCAGTGGAAGGTTTGGATTACATCTATTCTCAAGGAGAATAGGCTGTGGATCTATGCTAGCACAGAAGTGACTCCACTAACAAATGATCCTGTTGCCTTAGATTCGCATGAAGTAAAAGAGGCCAAGGCTCAGAGGATTATCCTGGATGGAGTAAGAGATCATTTAATTTCTCATTTATTAGGGAAAGACACCGCCAAGGAGATGTGGGATACACTCACAAAACTTTATCAAAGCAACTATCAGAGTTGTAAGATGATGCTCAAGGACAAATTGTGTAATACCAAGATCTCCAAAGGCAAGAGTGTGACCTCTTACTTGTCTAAGCTAACACAGGTCAAGAATGATCTTGTTGCTATTGGAGAGACGATTGATGAAGATGAGTTGGTGCGTATAGCCTTGAATGGTTTTTCAAAGCACTGGGAAGTGTTTGTCAAGTGTGTTGTCGGTAGAGTTTGGCTACCTAATTGGGCAAGACTTTGGGATGATTTTTTTTAGGAGGAGATCCATGAAGGTGTTCATCGAGGAGATCAAATGAAGAAGTGTCAAGATGAAGAAAATATTGCTCTTGCAACCAAGGGTAAGAATAAATCCAATAAAGAGCAAACAAAAGGTTCTTCTTCCAAGAGTGGGAAGAAGAAAGATCTGAGCAAGATAAAATGTTTTTACTGCCATCAAATGGGTCACTATGCTAGTTAATGTCCAAATAAGAAAAATAAGGACAAGCAGAAGAAGCAAGTTGCTACTACAGTAGATGTGGACGATTTTGCATCATGATTTGAGAATGATTTTTCACTCATTTCCTGTCTCTCAAGTTCAATTTCCAATAGGGTATGGTATATTAATAGTGGGGCTTCTCGCCACATGACAAGAGTAAGAGAATGTTTCACCAAGTTGGAGGAGAAGAAGCTGGATTTCTATATTGAGCTCAGAGATAATGCCAAGTACCATGTAACTAGTATTGGCACCATCAAGTTTTAGAGGAGTCTAGAAAACCTTTGTTGGTGGAGGATGTATTGTATGTCCTTAGCATGACAAAGAATTTAATCTTAGTTTCTGCTTTGGAAGACAAGGGTTACATCGTGACCTTTGAGAGGGGAAAAGTCTATATTCATCCCAAAGATTCCAAGGTTACAAAAGTGATTGGTTTCAAGCATGGCAACTTGTTTTGGTTACAGTTTGAGCTAGCACTATTGTGCCCTCAGCACACACGCCCTGTTCAGAATGGGGCCCTCTTTTCTTTTCACCTTGCCAAGTCGTTTTCCCGCCATCTCATTTTGTGTGCCCCCATTTTTGGTGTCTTAAGTGGTCAACACATCTCCAAAGTATCATCTTGAGTTGACCATGTTTTGTCCCATCCAATTCGGCTAAGTCCTAGTGCCTTGTGGAGTCTCCTTAGCAGTTTTCTCCTGACCAACGACCTTGGGGCCAGTCGGGTCCGCCTCGCCAGGTTTCCCTGGCTGAGTTTCCTCCTTGTGTTCATTGTTCCCAATGGAAAAAGGCTTCCACCTTCCCAGACTTTGAACCCCAGCACCCTCTTCGTCCCCAGTCTAAATAACAAAAAATTTGAACCGCCCTTCCTCCTGCCGAATCCAACTCTTTGGACTTCAGTGTGCAGAACTCCTTGATGATTTCACCATTTGAAATGGCGAACCAATGCCAGCTCCCCACCATTTGGGCCTTGAGTTATCCTTTATCGTCGGTTGTTTTTGAACAAAATTTTAAAGTGGTCGCTGCCTTGTGTCTTTCCGGCCCCTGGACCCTAAACCTCCCACTGCCGTCCAAGAATTTAAATCCACCAACCAACCTATTGGTCATACCTACATTAAATGAGGGCGTTAATTACTATTGAGGATACAAATAAAGGGGTCGACCTATCATTTTCATTTGTCAGGTTTTCTAGAAGAGATCAGAGTGCTTGCCAAAGGAGATCGGTGCACCCGTCGCCCACTGCCCTCACGTCCGAGATCATCATTCAGCCACCATTAGTAGATTTCATGTCTTCTCTCCGGACTCCTGTGGTAGGTTTTTTGTTCGATCTCTTGAGAGGTTTTTTTATAATTTTCACACCTAAAATGATGAATAACATGGGTTAAAAATGCTTTAATTAGCTAAAACATGATAAAATGCACAAAACCCATATCTTGGAATTTGCAAAAAACCTCCAAAACACCCTCTTAGTTCAATCCAGAACTTAGCCTTATCACAGTCGTTCATCGCCCAAGGGAATTTATGTCTCTTGGGCCCGAGTCTTTCCTTCGCCGCTAGTGAAACCTTAAAAAAAACAACTTTTTTGCAAATGGACGCATCCTCTTTCAGGCCCAAATCCCCAGACTTCTATGTTTGGAACTCTGCTGAGCTCCCACCGTTCCCAGATAGTGGAATGAACCCATCTTCCCGAGATCTGGGTCCTGCCATGCCTCTCACCATCTGGCGTTAAACTCTCAAATGAACTTATATGTCATCACATTGAGTCCCATTCTGTGGACTTTCGTCTGTGGACTTCCATCACCACTTCATCATTTCAAATGAAAATTCATTGGTGACCTTCCACCTCTTAGGCCTCGGGCCCTCATTTGCTAGGAGAAACAAACCTCAATGAAATCTGACATCCATACCCTCGCTAGGCTCTGCCATCTAGGATTTCATCCCACCTTCGTTAGTTCAAAAGGGAGAAACAGGCCCACCATTCTGGCCACTGGGCTCTGCCCTCCTATTCACCAAACAAGAAACTTAACCAAGCAAATCTGACATCCAAGCTTGATGTTGGGTCCGGTTCTTCAGGCTGCTCCCTCCGAGCTTCCATCTGTTGCCCACTGTTCTAAACGGTGAGGTGTCGATGACTTTTTGCCCCTTCGGGCTCAAACCAGCTACCATCCTTTAGCCTTTTGGGTCCCAGACCTCATAGTTCTGACCCCAGAACTTCGTCTCCCCCAGGCCATTGGAGACAGCAAACTACAAACAACTTTCCTGGCCTGAACCTCCAAGAGCCCCAAAAGTGACCTAAATGACCTCAAATTTGAAAACTAACCTTAATCCATGTGCTCAAATTTAGCCCTCTGACATAAGCCTTTCAAACCATTAAAGTGTGAGGATGGAAGAAACCACTTGGATCACCCCAACCTATTCGCCCTTTCAAAACAACATTCCTGCCAGGGAATTCCACCCCCATGAGCCTAGATTGTCTGAAATCCCTTGAAAGGCAATTAATGACATCTAAAAGGAAAATATTTAACTTTATTAGTCATATGATGTCTACTTTGATTTAGTTCATGGGATTTTGGCTAACGATAATATTTTCAAAAGGTTGTCCTCATTGTGTCCATGCTTGCAGGATATATGGAATCAAGTGCAGGACCCTCAGGGGGAACTGTAGAGAAGGACAAAGGAAAGAAATCAGGCAAGACTCCTTGTGGGAAGGAGGATAAAGACCAGATGAAGTTCCAGTTCCAAGGTGAACCTCTATGATTGAAAATCACCATAGACTGAAAAGAAATCACAGACACCAATATCGGCCATATCGATATTGATGAATTTAAACGAAGGGTCACAATCCACCCAAAGATTGATAGTGCTAGATTAATCAGGAAAAGTGGAATCGCAAAAGCTGCAGGCTTCCCCCATCTCTCATTTCCCCTGAACTAGTCATGGCCTATCGGCAAGGCTACCAACCTGAGACAAGGACCATCATTGAAAAAGATGGGAATATTCTCGCTTACATTTCAGCCGAGGGAATCATGAAAACTTTCCACATTCCTACCTTTGAGGAAATGGAATTTCCCATGATGGAAGAGGGAAAGGAAACCTAGGATGAGGACCCGATGGGTTGCAAAAGGTTGATAAACCAATTTTGGCTCAAGGAGAAAAGAGGCAATGCTACAAAGGTCCCTCAAGAACTCTTTAGCAGTGATTTCCATGAAGACTACCACGACTTAGTTACCATGTTGAGCCAGGAAATAGGCCTCCCTTCTGCTGCATTTTTTTAGGAATGGATGGTGTACTTCGTTGAACAAATCCTCTATGGGGATGCGGATGTCACACCAAAAGCCTCATTCTACTGGGGAGGCATCATTGACAACTACTTCCATGAGCAGTATGAACGTAAAAAAGAGCTCCAAATTCTACATGACCTCCTATCTAGTCTACTCAATGGCGGAGCAAAGGCAGTATAGTAGACTATTTATAGCATTTGAAGAGGAGCCATGTCGGAAGCTAAAAGCATATGACTGATATCCCCAGCTCCAATTCAAAAAATTTAAGAGGGAATACTACAGGGTCAATGATGCCTTCATTGGTCACATCATCCGATTACTTGGAGGGGATTTTGAGAGGAGAGTCTCTCACAATGCACGTGCATTCCTAAAACAGTATGCCTTCTTGTTCATTCAATTCCCAAAGTTCACCTACATTTGCACCCAAGGTTTCACTGAGAGGCCGAACAAGTTTCCCTGGTACCCCAATGACCGGATTATACTACTAGAACTCTCCTGGTAGCTACAACATGTGCACACTATCCTCAGCAACAAGCATTTGGTAGGGATTGGTCAAGGAATGTATAAGTTGCAAACTTCCCAATGTGCCAAAAATTTAGAAAAGGAGTTGGCAGAATACCACTTCTGACTACACACTGCTCGTCCATGAATGGACCCATACGAGCACGTGAGGAAAGCACTAGGGTCAGAATATTGCCATATGCATCATGTTGAGGATTTTTGGGTGAACTGCTAGGACGAAAAAGAGGTGCATGTCAGGCACTACATGAGGATGACTGCATACTTCATAAGAAGGGTACAACTATTCCCTATACTGGATCAAGTCGAGGAAGATGAAAGCACAGTTATGGATCCCAGGTATAATGTAGTCTCTAACTTACCACTACCTACAATTGACTGGGATGAATAGGAGGTTGATGACCTTGACATTGTTACTAAACCAATTGTGGCCCAAACTGAAGAATGGGTTAAAAGACAAGTGATCTAGCTAAAGCAAAAAGGAGTGGTCCTAATGTATGAAGGACTCAAAAGTGAGCACAGTGCCACCAAAGATGTTGCCACTACAATTTCAATAGGTGAGACATCCAAATCTCCTCTGATCACCAGATCGAAGAAGAGGAAAGGAATGGAAATGAAGTAGTCTCCAGATCCCAAGGTATACACAAGGAAAGATTCAAGAGGCTCACCTTCCAAGAAGCCAAAGTGAATAGAGGGCATCATGGAGCAGCCTATAATCCAAGAAGGTGAGGAAGAAAGGACAAATCAGCTAGAACCCCTTATGGCTCCCCCTATCTCAACTGCCCCATCGTTTGCCTCCCTGGCCATGGTTGCCACATCCTCGCCAACAGTAGATATCTCAATCCATCTTTCCCCTTCACCTTTGGTCGGGCTTGTATTAGTGATTGACTCCTCCTCCACCACAACTACTCCTCTTTCCTCTGCCACCATGTCACCCACCATATCACTCCCATTAGCCACAGTAATAGTGCCAATGCCTACTCCTGCATCGCTTGAAGCTTTCTCAAAACACAAGAAAAATATCCCTTCTAAGCTCTCCCAAATCTTTATGGACCCCACCCTTCAGACTGCCTTAGCGCAAGTCCTCGCTATTGCTAAGCCTTCACAACCTCCAATAGGACCACTAGCAATGGAGGCTACGGTGTTGATCTCAAAAGAATTGGAGAGACAGGAGGAAGAAGCCTTGAAGGAAAGTAAAGAGGAGGTCAATGAGTACCATGAACACCCAGAGTATGAATATCAAAAAATTGACAGGGTGGCCTATGAAGAGGAAGGAATGGGCTCTTCTGAGAGTGGAGATGAGGAGGAGGACGCAGGTGGTAGAGTCATCGTACAAACCTTCAATGATGATCTTGAAGAAGAGATGGTCTGGCAGTTGAAACATGATGAAGAAGAGACAAAAGGGTCACCTCCTAGGGAAGAACAAGAGGGTGACAGGGCAGCAAAGGACATAGAAATCTCTATAGGGGAAAGACAATTGCAAATTGTGCCACTTCCTAGGAAGGAAGAAGATGTTGAGGAAGACCAGCTCGAGAAGTACGTACACAAGGACAAATAGATTGAAGAAGTAAAGGAAAAGGAAATTGAGGTAGAAGGAAGTCCCGGAGGGTAATTGATTACTAAACCTCTCGTCAAACGCCTCACATTCATCTAATATTTTGATGAGGAAGAGGGAGACAACACCAAAATGAAAGGTGCACAAACGGAAGTCCAAATGGGGCAAGGTGAAGGTGATCAAGAGTCACCTAAAGGAGAGTTTGTCGTGCCCAAGTGGTTGGAGAGGCAGCTTAGGAAGAAGACTCCTACTCCAAAGGATCCAAGAGCGAGGCTAGAAGCCATCCTAGCTCGAGTGCAACTCTCAACTAGGAAGGAGAATAAGCCTAAGGTCATATCCAAGATGACCATGGATGCCTTTGGGTCCTTGACTGTCCAGGTAGCAACACCAGTGGTTGGCCAGATAGGAGTAAGCTATAACATTTCCACCATCAACTTGGGGACTACTAACAGGGAGCAAAAGGTAGAGCATCTTGAGGAGTCGGTGGCTATGATGGTACACTTGACACAACAAGACAAGGTCTCGAAAGATGAGCTCAAAGCACAGGTCACCGCCTTGATGGATTATATCCAACAATGGTCTTTATTCGAGGACATACCCACCAGTTCCATGGTGGCGCCCCAACTGCTTTCCAAAGAACAGATTGACAAACTAGAGAAGAGAAGGAACTTGGACAAGACTATGAAGAGTTGGTTCCGGTAGGTCCTTTATGTCGAAAACATGGGTATCGGTCAGGTTGTTCAGATAGCCAACAAATTCTTGGATCTGCAACAATCTCTGGAAGGCATGAAGAAGCTCTGTGTCAACTTCCCTGCAACATACAACTCCACCTACCCAAAGATCAAGGCCGTCCTCTGGCTACCGAAATCCACATGGGAGAGCAAGCTTGAACTCAAGGGGGATGATCAATGGTTAGTGGACGTGTGGAGGTGAAAATTTGATAACATAAGGGAAAGGTTAGAGCAGATAGTTGACAAAGTGGATCCAAACCTTGAATGGGTCAAGGAAATTAGGACAGATTGCACCCAATTTATGAAGCTGATGATGGAGTATGGCATGCCCGCAGTACAAATGGATCCAGAGAAGATAAAGCCTTATTTTGAGAAGAAGATGGAGGATGGGATGTCCAATGAGATAACAATGGAATTCATGAGTTTTTTCACCCGTGCCTTTGCCCAGTCAAAGTTGTTCAAGGATCAAGGCGTAAAGTATGATGAAGACTAGAAGAAGCTTGAGGATAATGCAAAAGATTGGAGTTACTAGGTGTTGCGGTCTGAGATTATTGAGGTGGACAAGCTCCAGCCAGTCATTCTAAAATTTATGGAATATGCAGCTTTGAAGAAGCAGGAGGGCAATCCTATTATCAGTGAAGATCTCCTGAAGGAATAGCTACAACAAAGAGCAGTCAGCAAAAGAAAAAATGCTACAGTGTTGTCACTAAAGAACAAAATAGGGAAAAGACAAGAATGTAATTTTAAATTTTAATATATTTGGGGGTAGGTGAAACCCTATTTTGTAGTGAATCTTAGCCATTCGTTCTACCTTTTGGGCACTATAAAAGGGGGTCTCCTCTCATTTTCAAGGAGGGTTGAGTTGTTGCAAAGATATGCTGCTGAAATTTATAATGAAAATATATTAACTTGGTGTATTTTCTAATTTCTCCACATGTTTCATGATTCAATCTCCATTGTTAAATGTTTTGTTTAGATTTACATAGCTATTTTTTTAGTTAGATTTAAAGTGCTTAGATAGACTTTAGTCATGTTGTTTGGTAATTGTAGAAATTTCTGCTATGTTGATGCCTTCCAGCCCATTCTTTTTGTTGTTTGTTGTTGGTTAATGGGCTTGCAAAGCTAGCCTGGGCTGAAATTTGAAGCTACTCTTTAAATCTTTATCTTTATTCATGCAAGTAAATGGTGGATGAATGGTAAAATATCTACAGACCTTTTAAGATAGCATAGATTTCACAATACTGTAGATTTCTTGGTTAAGTGGAATTTTGTTTGAAGGGAGTCGTCCATAGCAGAACCTCCATGATCAATGTTCATAGTTAGTTGCAAATCTAGGAACCTTCTCTCTTCCTTGCTTTTTTTACCTTTTCTTTAAGGAACAGTCTGTGCCAAGGTTCATTGCATATTGTAAAGCCAAACTTAAAGAAAACATTGAAGTTTCAGATTATTGTTTGAACCTACAGCAAATGGCATCATAACTCCCACTTCATAAACTTTAAAATTTAAGATCCATTATGCATCTAGCTGCGTAAGTCTACCCTATGATTACCAGCAAAATCATATCAACATCAACTGAGGAGTTCCATGCAATTTATGAACTAACACCTGAGAGACCTTGGGGATATTTTCAGCAACTTATCGTTGGAAGATTTCCTTTCAAGAGAGGTAGTGCACATACGCATCACCTATGTTGAGAAAGTGTGTAAAAACACCCATCAACAAGCACATGCATTGGTTAGTAGCTATAAAGGGATAGGAGAATTGTGGCACAGGAGGATGGCTCACCTTCACCATGGAGCACTTAATATTCTTAAGGAAATAGTGATGGGGCTGCCTAAGATGAAAACAAAAAAGCATGAGGTGATTAGTTTTCCAAACAACGACACTAGATCTTAAGGAATTTTGGATCTTGTACACTCAAATTTGTGTGGGCCCATGTCAACAACATCCTTGAATGGGGTATTTTGTTACTTTCATTGATGATTTCTCTAGGAATACATTGATATAATTTCTAAAGAATAAAGATGAGGTCTTCAATAGGTTCAAAGAGTTTAAGGCTCTCGTGGAGAATCAAACAGGGAGGAAGATCAAGATATTGAGGTCTGATAATGGAGGCGAGTATACCTCGAATGCCTTCAAATATTTTTGTGCTCAGGAAGGTATAAGAAAGATTTGATAGTTCCATACAACCTGTAATAGAATGGGGTTGTTGAATGGAAGAATAGGGCTATAGTTGGAGCAGCCAAGGCCATGCTTCATGATCAGAATCTGCCTTGGTTCTTATGGGAAGAAGCTTGCAATACAACTGTGTATTTGCAGAATAGGAGCCCTCACAAAGTGTTGGGCAAGTTGACTCCAGAAGAGGCATTCACTGGTAAGAAACTAGATTTGGGGTACATTCGCATCTTTGGATGCCTTGTGTATTGTCACATTCTTGTTGAGAAGAGAACCAAGTTGGAACCTACTGCAGAGAAGGGTATCCTTGTTGGTTATAGTGAAACTTCTAAGGCTTATCAGGTTTACATTCCTTCTCTTAGCAAAATAGTGGTTCACAGAGATGTGAGTTTGAGGAAGAGAGGGCTCTTTAAAAGTCAAGCAACTTGATGAATGAGAAGGAACAATCATCCACGGTTGAGGTAGCACAAATTCCTCAAACTTTAGTCATGCAAGCTAGAGAGCAGAGCAAGCAGGCCAAGCAGGGTGATCAAATAGAGGAAGAAATAATTCCTCAACCTCAGATTCCTATTACTGAGAAGAGGAGAAACATGGCAACTAAGTAGACATTGAAAGAGGCTCAAGAATATGTAGGTGATCCAAAATATTCAGTCAGACAAAGAAGGGCTCCCAGATGTTATTATGAGTATGTGGCACTTATGAGTCAATTAATTGAAGTAGAGCCTTCCAACTTTCAAAAGGCGTCCAAACACCAAGTATGGAGGGATGCCATGGTGGAAGAGTATTCTTCCATCATGAAGAATAGTGTGTGGAAGGTAGTACCATGACCAAAAGATAAGTCTATGGTGGGCTCAAGATGGTTGTATAAGATAAGCATGTTGCAGATGGTAGTGTGGAAAAGTTCAAAGCTCGGTTTGTGGCTAAGGGGTTTTCTTAGAAGGAAGGAGTCGACTATGATGAGACTTTTGCTCTAGTAGCTAGGCACTCATCCATAAGAGCTATCATTTCTATAGCAGCATAGATGGGTTGGAGGATTCATCATATGGATGTAAAAATGGCCTTCCTTAATGGGGTGATTGAGGAATAGATTTACATAGAGCAACTAGAAGAATTTGAAGCACATGAGAGGGATTCTCATGTATGCAGGTTGAAAAGAGCACTGTATGGACTCAAGCAGGCTCCCAGGGTGTGGTATTCACATATTGACAGTTACTTGCAGAGTGTTGGCTTCATCAAGAGTGAGGTGGATCCAAACCTATACTATGTTCAGGTGAAGGGAGAACTTTTCATATTGTTGTTATATGTTGATGACCTATTTCTCACAGGGTCAAAGGAGCTCATAGCACACTACAAGCGGGATCTTGTAGGAGAGTTTAAGATGAAGGACTTTGGGTTGATGCATTACTTTCTGGGATTGGAGTTGTGGCAGAAAGAGGGAGAGATCTTCCTTGGACAAAGGAAGTACTTAATTGATATCTTGAAGCGATTCAGGATGGAAAACTGTAAGCCTATGTCAACACCACTTGTGACCAATTGGAAGAAGATTGATGCTTCTAGATCAAAGGCAGTGGACCTAACTTTATACAGACAATTGATAGGCTCTCTTATGTATCTAGTCAACACTAGGCCAGACATTTGTTTTGTAGTGAACTCACTCAGTCAATTTATGGTGGAACCTAAACATGTGCACTAGATAGCTGCGAAGCATGTTTTGAGATATCTCTGAAGCACAGTTGATTATGGGCTGAAGTATGTTCAATAAGATGGAGTGAAGCTTGAGGGGTTTACCGATGCAGATTGGGCAGGTAGTATAGCTGATCGGAAGAGCACTTCAAGGTGAAATTTTAGTTTGGGATTAGGAGCAATCTCTTGGTACAGTAGGAAATAGAAGTCGGTTGAGCTAAGTTCTATAGAGGCTGAGTATATGGCAGCCAGTATGGCTACATGTGAGGCTATCTGGCTTCAAAAACTTCTAGTTGGGCTCTTTGATAAGGAGCTAGATCCTACAGTCATTTACTGTGATAATCATAGTTGTATCAAACTCTCTGAGAATCCAGTGCGTCATGACAAGTCAAAGCACATTGAGATCAAGTACCACTTTATCAGAGATTCTATGGAGAAGGGGATAGTGAATCTCATTTACCTTCCTATAGATGAATAGATAGCAGGTATCTTGATGAAGGCCTTGATGAAGAGCAAGTTTGAATTCTTTAGGGACAAGTTGGGTGTGGTGCAGAACACCTTCCTCGCTAAGAGGGAGTGTTGATTTTTGTAGCTTGAAAGGTGGGATGTGGAGTTTTTTTAAAGAAACTCAAGTTGGATATGCTTTAAATCATTTTAAAGCAACTCGAGTTGGATATGCTTTAAATCACTTTAAAGCAACTCGAGTTAGATATGATTTAAAATAATTTGAGTTGGATTTTCAGCAACAGTAGGTTTTTATTCTTTAATAGAATGTTGCCAAGTTTGTGAGGATAAGATAAATCCAAGAGTGATTTTATGTGTAATTAAAGCCAAAGAAAGCAAGGAAAGATTATTTTCTTGCATGCTAAGTAGCTAGGCTCTATAAGTGTAAGATTGTTGTAGCAAACTCATATTGTATTTTCGAAAGAAAATTTTGTTGTTAGGCTGAATAGAAGATCCAACATTTGCAGGTTTTTCCCCACATTGGGGTTTCCTGGGTAATTCTATGTTATTGTCTTTTTGTGATTGGATTTTTGTTATTTTTGCTTTCGCTGTTATTAGTTGTTAATTAACCAAGTTGTGTTAATTGTTATAAATCGGATTTCTTTTTGTGAATTTATTATGCAATTAATCTATTGATGGGTTATAGAAATTAACATTTCACAATTTCAATCATCTTTAATTGTGCCAACAAATTTTCCAAATCTAGATTTAGTATAATAACAAAGAGCTCAGAGTAATAGATGGATAAATTGGTAATTAATCCATCTTGAAATGAGCAACTAATAGATTTAAACCCCTAACATTTAAATAATTTAGGAAATAAAATTTGATCTTTAAGAAGAAGAAGAAATTGACAAGAACGAAAAATTTTCAACTTGCAGAACAAAGGTGGAAATTCGCTTCATATTAAAAGTACAAAAATTGAATAGGTCTTGTGTACCTGAAGTGAAGAACTGTTAGGATAACTAGAATCTTCATTTCCACCCTTCATGGCTAATATATTCTCAAGGGCTAGTTCAGATTTGGATTGAGATTGAGATATGAGCACTTCCATTAGGATGGCTTGCTTGACTTCTCAGCTTTGCTCTGCACCAGCTCACTCTAACATAGAGTGTTCTATGCCACATAAATTTCAAAAAAATATAATCATTATTTGGTGACCTAACCTAAGATTTTTTTCACCATTTAGCTATTTATTAATTAAATTCCAAATCATATTATATTTAAATTTTTAATTATATTACTAAATATAGTGCTTGATAGCAAATATGCTTTTGTCCTGTAGCCACTCGTTCCCATAAAAAGATCAGAAGAAGGAAAATTTAGAATCTTGAATAGAAAAAGTTAGTAGATGTCAATTCAACGGGTAACTTTCTATATGTTTAACTGCTATTTGATAAATGAAAAAGGTCTTCTAGGATTTTTTAATCTACTAGTCTTCCACAAGTCCTTATGGTATGCATTTGAGAGTATGGTTTCAATTATCAGGTTAGCTATTTTTTAAAGTAGTTACATTATTAATTGTACTCTTTCAATTATTTGAGTTAGCTTTTTCAATGTAGCTACATTGTTAAGTGTAAATTTCAAAGTTGCATGCCTATGTTATATTGTAATAAGTTTATAGGTAATACATTCATTATTTTATTTATTTGATTTTATTGATATCTTTCAAGATTGGTTATTGTTTTTAATTCTTTTGTCTCTCACCTTGGAGAATATGTGGATGTAATTTTGATCTTATTTATATCTATATTTCTCAATATGAATTGTAAACTTTTGAAATTCTCAATTCAAATAACATGTTATTGATCTTTTCATTAACTATTATAAGTTGACTTAGTGCATGTTTTTGTTGCTTTGTGTACTATATAGCTGAATTTAAAATATTTGTATTCATTCATTATAAAATTGCATGAAAAATAAGGGACATCTTAGGAGTCTATCAATAAATTAATAATAAAAAACATTTAGAGCACCATGATCACATTATTGAAACATTACATCAACATATATCATCATCTATCATGACATAGATAATTGTCCTTGATCATTGTTACATGGTCCTTAAAATGGTTATCCTAAGGGTTTGACTAATGAGAACATGAGCCTATGGATCAAACATTTTCCCTAGATGTGTTTTCTAACATGAATACTCACTAAGATTCAAAAGTTTAAAAAATGAGGTCAATAGATATCAATAATCAAGTTTTAGTTGCTTTATTCATGGAAGTATAAGTTCAAGTGAGCAAGTGCATGGAAATGGGAGATAAATTAGTGGTCAATATTGATATTTTAGAAAAATGAGTTTGTGTTATGAAAAATATAATGCAAATGTGCTTTAAAACACATGCACTTATATTTTTTTAAATCTATTTTTCTTATGATTCCTCTCATTCAAGCTTGAATTTCTAATCCTAAGATTTAGACATTGAACTTGACGCTCATATATTCATGTTTTAAGATAGAAAAACTCAAATTAAAACTTAAACCTCATTAATTTTACAAGTTTTGTAATATTCTTTTTGCAAAACCACAACAAAAATGATGAGTTACTTTTTATCTTTCTAGCCATAAACCATTTTTTAATATTTTGAATAATTAAGGTATTTTTAAATAATAAAATAAGGAGTTTCTTCATATTCCTTAAGTACATATATATTGACCAATTTTTATAAATTTTGACCTCCTTATCCAAATTTTTAAAAATAGAGAATTGCTTTATGCTTCATTGTACACAAATTAAAAAAATAATAATAATAATTTTTTTTGTGCAAATTATATGGTGCACACACTTAGTGATGCAATTTTTAAGATGAATATACTTTGAACATTTATAAAAATCACATTTAATAAAAGTAAATTAATAAATGTATAACTTGCAGTTCTCACTCTCGGCTAAATTTTAATCAAATAAAAGTTAAAAATACCTAATAAATCATAAAAATAAGGAGGGCACACTAGAGAATTTGTTATATTTTAGTGAAAAAGGAGTAAACATTTTTTTGTGTTGAATATTTCACCCCATTTACTCTATCTAATTTTAAAAATATTTAAAAGTTTGCAAATAAAATTTATGATACTATAATTCTTGTTCTTATCATATATTTAAATTTTGACTTTATACATCTCAAATTACTCATCTAAATTTACCTTTAATTTATTAAAAGAAAATGTGGCACATTTTACTCCCTTTTGTTTCCCATTTCCATGAACTTACCTTAATATACATGCTATTTTGACTTCTATAAGTAGAAAGAGTTGCTTAGTAGGTGCAAACTTGAATATGAGTGGAACAAAATAATTTTATAGATTTTAACATTTTCATTAGATCATGTGCCCTTAGATTATAGAACTTTAGAAAATTAATTTATAACATATTTTGTAATATATTTTCATATTATTTCTAGATAAATATTGTTAGTTCACCAACCCATATTGAATAGTTTCTAAAGAGTTTCAAGATCTAATGCTCGAAACTGTTGAGAACTTGGAAAATGAATGAGAGGGATACTAAGATCAATTTATCCTATATTTTTTGGCTCTTCAAGACTAAGGTGGGTGACCAATTACAACAATGATTGGAGATACATAATGTAATTCTATCAAAATGTGAAATAGATAAGAATTTTCATACATTGTCAATAGGATTTATAAAATTACAAACACAGATGATCTATTCCTTGTATCTTTGATATTTTTATCATCATAAATTCTCGCCCTTGATATTTTCACATAATTTTTATCTTTCTTCTATGTGCTTGGACCCAATTATGCTTTTAATTTTTCCATTTTATAATATTATTCAAAAAATATGAATTTGAAATATAAATAAACATATAATAATAATTATTTCATTAATTGAGGTTTTGACAGGATAGGTTTGGAATAGGGCACCTATCGCCCATGTCTAGCCTATTTTAGCCACAATTTGAATATGTTGGTGTGGATATTTTAATATTTAAAAATATAATTTTGTTTGTTAGCTATTGATAATTGATTATATAAAATTATAATAATTTCATATAAATAAATTTATTTTCACGATTTGAAGTCATAGAAAATCTATTGAGCAATATAAAGATCCTAAAATCATTCAAGGAAATTTGAGGGAAAATTCAGCAACATTATTACAATACTTTCATCAATCAAGGTTATGCTTGCAAGACATCAATAAAATGAAGCAATTGTAGTGTAAGAATAAGTATCCCTTTGTCACACTTAATTTGGAAATAATTAATAAATAAATGATCTTAATTATGCCTTAATTTAGTGTTGTAAGATTCTTTTCATATTCACATTAAGTTTAGGGCCCTTTTAATTGAAATGGACTTAATTGTGCCTTCTTTTTTTTGTGTTGTAAGGTGTACCTTTACACTTTCACACTAATCTAGGACTTTATTAATTAATTGAGCTTAATTTACCTTAATTTTCCCCTTTAGTTCAAATCAAATCCTAATCAAATGCAAATTCTGAGGGATAAAACCCAACATTCATAAATGTTAATACACAACACTTAACTTTGGAAGATGTGTTTCCTAGGTAAGAGACCTACAAGCCATTCACCATAGGGTGAATGAGTCCTCACTTAGACCTATGACCCTATTTTTACATAATTTTTCACAATGTCTGATGTGTGTCCTAGGTAACTGGCCTAGGACCCATTTTCCCTATGGCGAATGGGTCCTCACTTACACCTAGGACCCCTCTTTCAAATATGTTTTTGGTAGTATTTTAATGACTTCAAATCTACAATTCAATTTTGGCTTGTGATATTTGAATTTTGGGAATTAATGTTAAGATATGTATACATACAAGGTTATTTCACTAAGTTCATCCTAGAAAGTTATCCTAAGATTCTAGCAATTTAAAGTCTTCAAGTATTCTAACAACTTTATAAGAAATTCCTAATAGCAATTTTATGAAATCAAGAGCAATCAAGAGCATCTTCAAGGCATTCAAGGGAAGATTTATAGAATATTATTGCAGCAATCAAGATTCATTCATCATGTCAAAGATGTCTTACATCATGCATGTTGTTTGAGCTAATAATGTGATGTAGTGTTCAAGATATAATCAAGCATACCAAAGGCATTGTTTCACATCAAGTTTTATGATCAAGATCTACATTCATTGAGGCCACATCATGCTAGTTTGAAAATTTGTTATCCAAGGCTTAAATAAGGTTTGGTGAGTTGTTACATCTTGTTTTTCATTCATAATTCCTTCAAAAAAAATCATTTCACTTCAAGGTTTAATTACCAAAATGAGGTTTGACTAAAGAAAAACCTCATTGCCTAACAAACAACATTTTTCTCTCTTTGATGTGTGATTGTAGATTTTAGGTTGAATATCAATTGAAGAGAAAAATTGAAGAAAGTTTCAAAGTTGTCAAAGTTGCAAGAAAAGTTTTCAAATCACAAAAATTTCTCTACAAAATTTATTTCCAGTTGTCTGAAAATGAACACCTCCAATTTGGAGGTGCAGATAGAGGGAAACATAACCTAGAAAGCATTTTCCAAGAACCCTAGCTAGGACCCATTCACCACAGGGTGAATGAGTCCTTAGTGAGGTTAGAAAAATCATCTTTGGTGATAGGTACACATCATTCTCACCTTTCCATATCTGCATTTTGATAGTTAGTTATGTTAGTTTTTAAATCCATTTTCTATAGCTTACACTTTGAATGAAATTAGAAAAATAGGTTCATCATACCCCCTTTGTTATCAATCCATTTTTCTCAACCTATTTTTCTATGTTTCATCATGTTGAACTAGACCTTTCAAACCTAAGTTTGATCCTTTCATTTTCTAATTTTGGATTCCTCTTTCATCCTAGATTTAGATCTTGCATTCATTTGCATCTCTTTGCATTGAATTAGGTCTCTTTTAGGGAGTCTAGTTTGAATTCAACTTTCCATTACATTTAAGGGTTTTAGGATTGCATATTTTACATTCTTTAAATCTGAAAAATAATAAAAAATTTAGTCATATTGCATATCATTTACATAGTATCCATTTGCATTTGAAAATTGAAACAAAACTGCATATATCAAACTAGCTTTTCTAGGTTGTCATTTTATCACATTTTGCACTTGCATTCCACATTGAATTCATAGAAAAAACAAACTGAAACTTGTTGTAAGAAAACAAAATCTTTAAACCACTATAAATCACTAAAAAATCTGTAAAAAAATTATAAATCAAAACCCTCACCTAGGACCCATTCACCCTAGCGCAAATGAGTCTCTGGTCAAGGTCACATTCTAACTTTTTGGGCATTAAAACATTCATTTTTGCATTCCTTTTCACTATGTTCAGATTTATGTTACTATTTGTAGATTTTTTGTTTCATTAATTTGATCTGATATAGCTTAATTTGATAAAGTTCATGTATTGTGTGATTTCAAAATTGCATTTACAAGACTTCATTTTTAGATTTTTGCATAGTGTGATCAACAAATTACCTTGTTTAGAATCTAAAAATTTCATTTTAGGTCATTGCATTGCATTTTACCCTCGTTCCATTTTAGGTTGGCATTGAGTTTGTAAAACCTGTACGAGATTTACAACTTGGTGTCCTATTAGCAATACTACTGTAAGACATAGTTTAAGACTCATGTCATCCAGCAATACACTATTCGTTATGGATCTTGGGTTTACTAAATCTCTTTCTAATATTGTTGATAATCAACCCCCTATGGATCATAGTATGCATACCTCATTTCCCATCACTTCCTTACCTACAACTAATGTTCACGATGTTGACAATACCATCCCTACCATGACTAGTTGTACTCAATCTTTAGGGTATACTCAAAGCCAAGGTGGAACTTCAATTCCTCCTTCTATAATACCCATCTCTATTCCAACATACACTAGTACTCATGTCACCACAAACATTTAGCCTACTAGCAATATCAACACTTCCTTAGGTATTTCCATTGGGAATCCTTCTAGCTTTTTGTATTCACATATCATATATCCTCAACCATCCTCCCTCACAAATTGACAATTTACTCACCCTCTGCATACATACACCACTCCACCTTATTCACCTACAACTTACAATACCAACAATTACCCCATCATTAACACACTTTTGCAAAAAATGTCAGTCCTTCAATAATAAATCGCCATCCTAAATCAAAACATCAATGGTCAACCTTCACAATACATCAAAATCAACTCGTTATCCCTGGAGATGTTGAGAACAAAAAATGCCACAAGGTATAGAAGTTCCTAGATTCAAGAAATGTGTTGGGAAAGAAGGTCATGTTAGCCATGTTTCTACTTTCACAACCCTATGTAGTGATTTCATCCTTGAAGATAAACTCTTGGCTAAACTATGAACCGTAGATCCAGGTTTAAGGATACTACTTTAGAGTGGTAATTCTCCTTATAAAATAATTCAATTGGTTCATTCAATGAGCTTATTGATACCTTTTATAACTACTTCCACATTCACATGGGTCCCAAGATGACCCTAGCTGATTTAATGACATGTAAAAAGAAGGATGAGTAAAAGGTTACTTATTTCATAGCACGATATCAAATGCTTTATTCATAAATAAACATTAAGATTCTTGATTTCAACCTTCAAAAAAAGTTTATTTCCAATTTACAAAATAAAATCCAAACCAAACATGAGATGTTAAAATTCCCATCCTTCACTGTTATGCACAACCCTTCATAACTATTAGAATTCATTTTATGGTTGTGATGTGAAAATTCCCCCTAGGCATCCTAAAAGTATGAATCTACACCTCAACATAGTTACCAACCTTACAACAAACAAAATAAGGGATTTTTAAAGTTTATTTCCCTTCAACCAAATCAACAAGCTAATAACTAAGTGGCTACTATAAAGAAAACAAATCATTTTTCCTTTGGGGATAGGAATAGAAAATTTACCCCTCTACCCGATACCTTTCATAATATCATGCTATACCTCATGGAAAAGAATATGATTTCCCTACCTCCTATCAGAGCTCCTAATCCTAATAATCCATTACCCTCAAACTACAAATCAAACGCTTATTGCCATTACCATTGACAAAATGGACATGATACATAATATTGTAAGCATCTTAAACATCTTGTGCAAAACCTCATTGATTCTAATTATCTTCAAATTGGAGGTTTGAATGATCAAGATAATAAGTTTGTAGCTCCTCCTAACCAAAACTTGCAAATATTTACAAATCCCATGCTGAAACACACTGTTTCATTTTTCAAAGCTAGTGATACAAAAGAATGATGTGATGAATGTTGACACGGATGATGAAAACACAAAAGATAACTATGAGGAATAAATGATTAGAATGGTATTGTTTATTGAAGCTAAACCTCATAAGGTCCAAACAAAAATTTCCCTTGAAATTTCTTTCTCACAAAATGACATAATCAAGCATGCGCCTGATGGTCCTCTTTACATAGCTCGAAGAATCAATGAAAAGCCTACAAATTGGTTATTAATTGATCTCGTTTGTGTTGAGAAAGTGATCACTGAATAAAAAAAAATTGTGCATGAAATCTACCAAGATACATATGAAAGACTGAAAGCATGGAAAAAAATGTACAATGGTTTTTCTTGCCCTATGATTGGCTCAATAAATCTTCCTCTAAAATTCAAGCCAAAAACATTAAATGTCGCATTCACCATCATCCCATCATCTGACCAATTTCGTGTGAAGTTCGGCTATCCATGGATTCACTCCTTGAATGTCATCCCGTCGATTGTTCATAAATGTCTAAAGTTTCCCTTTGGCAATTAGATCTTTACTATGCATCATAGTGGCTTTAATCATGTGTCTTACCATGGGAACTTTTCATTGGATTCCTTTTGGACCGAGCCTATTGAACCTATTAGACCTCGCCAGGACTAATTTTTGAAATCAAATTAAAAGTTAAAGGAAAAGCACATAGAAAAATTATCTCTTAGAAATATGCCTCAACCCATGATTGAGCCACCCATCCTTGACGAAACCATGATTGAACAAAAAGCCCTTCCAAATATCCAAGAGCAACCTACGAAAAATCCTTCTACCATTTCCTATTTAAGAGACCACAAGACAATCAAATGAATCTCGTTGCACCTCCTAAAGTCAAACAAGTTTACAAATCCAAAGAGAAAGTGGTTGAACAACCTCCCATGGTTCCTTTTGTTCCTCCCTTAAGGGAAGAAAAGAAACCTGTGGATGACAAACCCACTCATACATAATCACAAATTGACAATATATTGAGAATAAACTAAAATGCTAGAGAGAGTAGGCATAGATGTCGTGCTATTGCTCATATGTTACAAACTAAAGAAGAAAAGAGGAACATAAAAAATAAAAATACAAACTTACTTGAAGAAATGCATGATGAATCTATACCTTCATCACAACATAAACAAGAAGCTTCCAGAGACATTATCATTCAACTTCCTATTGTGATTAATTTAGATGATGATATTGATATTGCAAGGATTGATGAACAAGTTCATAATGAGTTGAATTCATTGTTATCCTCTTCTATAAGCATAAATTATGATAAGAGTGTTGAACTTGGTGCTTGTCCTAGTTCAGCACTTTCTATTGTCCCTTTGGCTATTTTTCTTCCTTCTATATATACTGATCAAGATTGCAACACAGATGGACTTCTATAGGTTGAATTGCATGTTCCTTACTATTCTTTTGCATTCTTTTCTTTTTCATGTTTCTTTATGTGATTACATGTGTGTAATGTGATCCCCTGTACTGATTTGTTTGATGTATCTATTTCTCTCTTTGTGCATTCCTTAATTTTTACCGACATTCTTCTCTATGTTGTAAAAATTTTATCTTTTTCACTTGTCTTGTGTTTTCCCTTTGGGGATAATGGAAAGAATTGAGAAAATTAGGTTTATTCCATGTTGACCTGAAAGCATTTTTCTTTTCTTTTTCTCTCTATATGTCATTCTTCCAAATCTATGAGTATTTGGAAAATGATGACATTTATGAGCTCTATAAAAACATTGTATAAAAGATATACTGGTTGTGAATCCATAGATCATTTATGTATTTTTGGGGGCAACCCCTCCTATTTTCATGACATAACTTCATTTTAGAAACATATGACTTGGTATAGGGCTTTTGAAGGAATCTCTCATGTCTTAGGATTGTATATTGGCTAATTTTTAAAGAAATTTTTCAAAGGAATGGTGTTAGAAACTACTTTAAAGTGGGGGCATACATTGATAATATATTTTGAAATTTCTCATGTTTCATGATGTGAATTTCATTTTTCTTATGATGCATCCATTTCTTGGTGGTTTCATTGGGTCTGATGTCCTCCAAGAGTGTGATATTTCTTAGTGTATGCCTTTCTCTCTTAGTGGTGATGCAACACACTATATTCCCTAAGTTGCGAATCTTTTACTCTTCACTTGTCCTCTCTTGGAGACATGAGGCACGATGTTCCCTAAGAAGAAGACCTTACAAAAACTAAGCAAACTCACTTTGAATTAAAAAATTACTAGAATTATTGTTCATAGGTGTTTAGCATAACACAACTTGTTAGCCTTATGAAGCTCAAAACCCTAAATTCAAGGCCACTAAGAATAACACACCTTTCTTACTTGTGGAGCCTTGCTTTTTTCATAGGTGTTTAGCATAACATAGATTGTTAAGCCCTATGAATTTTAGACCTCTAAATTCAAGGCCACCTAGCATAACACACCTTGCTTGCCTATGGAGCCTTGCCTAACATTGTGACACCTTGTTGAAGTTGTCAGGAGGATAGCTTTGATATGGTATGGGAGCCTAATATGATTTTCTCATTTTCCACCCTTTTGGGATACTCACCTAGTGGACAACCTAAGGTTCCACTACTCTAGAGTGAGCGTGCGACAAAACAAAATTGATGGATTAGATGTTTTTCACGCCGATTAGATCGTCTAGGCTTGATCTTCTTGATATTTGATGATGTATGATTATGCATCTTTTTCATTATTGCATACATAAGTGTCTTGAATGTTTACTTTAGCACAAGTTTGACATGGGGTCATCCTCTCACTAAAGTGGGGGAAAAATATAGTATAGGAAAAAGTATCCCTTTTTCACACTTAATTTGGAAATAATTAATAAATTAATGATCTTAATTATGCCTTAATTTAGTGTTGTAATATGTATTTTGTATTCAAATTAAGTTTAGGGCCCTTTAATTGAAATGGACTTAATTGTGCCTTTTTCTTGCTGTTGTAAGGTGTACCTTTACACTTTCACACTAATCTAGGGCTTTATTAATTAATTGAGGTTAATTTTCCTTAATTGTCCCCTTTAATTAAAATCCAAACCTAATGAAATGAAAATTTTGAGGGATTAAACCTAGCATTCATAAATTCCATTACACAACACTTAACTTTGGAAGATGTGTGTCCTAGGTAAGTGACCTAGGACCCATTCATAAATTCCATTACACAACACTTAACTTTGGAAGATGTGTGTCCTAGGTAAGTGACCTAGGACCCATTCACCCTTAGACCTATGACCCTATTTTTAAGTAATGTTTAACACTGTCTGATGTGCGTCCTAGGTAAGTGGCCAAGGACTCATTCTTCCTATGGTGAATGGGTCCTCACTTAGACCTAGGACCTCTCTTTGAAATATGATTTTGGTGGTATTTTTTAATGATTTCAAATCTACAATTCAATGTCAACTTGTGATATTTGAATTTTGGGAATTAATGTTAAAATGTGTATAAATACAAGATTATTTCACTAAGTTCATCCTAGAAATTTATCCTAAGATCCTATCAATTTCAAGTTGATTCAAGCATTCAAGCAACTTTATGCGCAAGTCCTAATAGTAAGTGTACATGAGATCAAGAGAATTCAAGAGCAATTTCAAGGCATTCAAGGGAATATTTATAGAAGATTATTACAGCAATCAAAATTCATTCATCATGTCAAAGATGTATTGCATCATGCATGTTGTTTGAGCTAATATGGTGATGTAGTGCTCACAATCTAATCAAGCATATCAAAGGCATTGTTTCACATAAAGTTTCATGATCAAGATCTACATTTGTTGAGGCCACTTCATGCTAGTTTGCATATTTGTTATCCAAGATTCAAATAAGGTTTGGTGAGTTGTTACATCTTGTTGTTCATTCACCATACCTTCATGCTTTTTAATTTTATTTTAAGGTTTAATTACCAAAATGGGGTTTGACCATGGAAAACACCCATTCCCTAACAAAAAACATTTTTCTCTCTTTGATGTGTGATTGTAGATTTTAGGTCAAAGATCAATTGAAGAGAAAAAATGAAGAAAGTTGCAAAGTTGTCAAAGACGCAAGAAAATTTTTCAAATCATGGAAATTCCTCTACAAAATTTATATATGGTTTTTTGATAATGAACACCTAAAAGATCTGGAAGTGCAAACTGAGCAGAACATAACCCAAAAAGTGTTTTCCAGAAACCTTGGCCAGGACCCATTTACCAAGGGAAAATAAGTCCATAGTGAGGTTTGAAAAAGCATATTTGGTGACAAATACACATCATTCTCACCTTTCTAGATCTGCATTTTGATATTTAGATCTATTATTTTTTTAGATGTATTCTTTATATCTTGCATTTTGAATGAAATTAGAGAAATAGGTCCATCATACCCCCTTTGCTATCATTTCTTTTTGGTGAAGATATTTTTCTATGTTTAAAAAATTATCTGCAAGAATCCATTATGATTAATCATGTCAAATTATGAACATGTATTGAGTTATCCTCTACATGCTAGCTATGTCAATCTATTATGTTTTGGGAGCTAACCTTTTGCAAGTCTATCGAACAATCAATGCATCGATCAATCCATATTTATGGCAACTTGTGGTGTGGAATCACTTCATCAAGGATTTCACATCATGGAAAAATGATCATTTATCATTTATCATTTCAGTCAATTATTGCTTAGGCCTCTACCTATAGTAATGGAAAAGTAGCCTTTTTCTTGGTTGATATGATAATTGACATTAAAACTGAATTAATGATGTCTTGGAGTGGTGTTGCAATATGTTGTAAACATTCACACTATTCTAGGACCTTTATTTGAGTAAAACATGCCTTAATTGGTCCTTTGCAAAGGTGTTGTAAAGTGTTGTAATATACTTTCACACTTTTCTAGGACTTATTTGCTTAATTAAGCCTAATGGGCCCCTTTCTAAAAAAAATATGCATAATGCATACCTTTTTTAAGTGTTGTAAAGTGTTTTAAGGAACCTTCACATTTATCTAGGTGGTCCTAATTCATTGCGGTCAAGTGGAGTTATTAAAGCCCTTTCGGGCCATAATTTTGACACCTCCCAAAAATCTTTCCTAACAAGCATAAATTAAATACCAAATTATTTCATTGAGAAAAATTTGGTCTTGGTAAGTTGAGCCAAGACCCATTGGCCCTTGATGGTAAATGGCTCCTCCCTTAATAGGACCCCCTTTCTCAGTTGATTTGGAATGGGTATTTTTCCTTCTTTCAGCTCCTTGAAGCTTGGTCCTGGAAACTTAGCCAAGACCCATTTGCCTTTGGTGGCGAATGGGTCCTCACTTAATGAGACCACTATTTTTGAATTTCATTCTTACAGGAAATTAATTATCTTTCTTTCCATAACTGGTGTTGGCCTTAATTACTTGAATTTCAGGGTTAATCTCTAGATTTAGTATAAATAAGGGGTTAATTGACATAGTTTCATAATAAGACTTTCAAGCATTCAAGCATTTAGGCGATCAAGCATTCTAGAGCATTTCAAGAGCATTCATAAGGCATTTCAAGGGAGATTTCAAGTGTTTATTGCGGTAATTCAAAGTCATATCATCATGTCAAGGGTGTAATGCATTCACGTGTGTTGAGCTAAGAAGTTAATGTTGCATTAAGGATCCATTTACAAAGCATCATCCTACATCCAAGATCTAGATTTTTCATGGCCACTCCAAGATTGTTTGCAGATTTGATTCACAAGACATAATCAAGGTGGCATCATTTACATTATTTCATGTTCATGCTTCCTTTCATAATTTGGTTTAATTACCTAGATAGCGGGTTTGACTAAGGAAAACTCCCATTCACTAAAAAATCAAGAAGTTTTCTTTCCCTTGAGTGTGTGATTGTAGATTTACAGGTTGAAGATCAAGTTGAGCAAGATTTGGCGCAAAATTTTCAAAGTTGCAAAGTTTCTAAAGTTGTCATTCGAAGTTCTAGATCATGGAAAGAGCTCTATAGAATTAACCACAGGCTTCCAAAACATGATAAACAGGATTTCAAAATTGCTGAAATTAAGGTATAAGATCCTAAAATCAGTAATTTGAAACCCTAAAGGACCCATTCGCCCCCAAAGGTGAATGAGTCCTCCATAGGTCAAACAATTTGCTGGCTAGGTACACATGTTTTTAAGCTCTAAAAACATCTCCCATAGTTGCTATAATAGTTAGGTTGCATTTCTGGTTGTTATTAGCATCTTATTTTGCATAATTTAAGTGATTAAGGGATTTGAAAAGTAAGTGATCCATCTCTTTTTCCCACACATTAGGGTGGATCCTATTTTCACCCTAATCATTTTTGGTGAACCTGACTCATTCAACATTGCAATTTTCTAAATTTTAGAGTCTTTCATTGCATTTTAAGTTAAAATATTGCATTCATTACATATAGATTTTTATTGAATTAGGGTTTCTTCTTTTGCATTGAAATATTGCATATCATATAGGATTTAGATTTGAATTGTTTTGCATCTTTCTAAATCTGAAAAATTACAAAAACAAATAAGTCATTTTGCATGTGAAGAGAATGCATGGAACCAATCCATTTTTCATGATGATCATCCATTTTTGAAATATCATCTCAAATAGGAGGCCATATCATAGGCCTGAGAGTATGCAAACAACAAAATAGTCCAAGAACCCTCAAGCTTTGCTTTACAAAACATTGTGAAAACTCATCATGGGAAGCTAAAAACCGATGTGCATGTTCACATATGTCTTGTGAGTATGTCTACCAAGGGGTTTGGCATGAAAATCAACTAACTCCAAATTATGACCCTCCAAAGTAGGCCACTTGGGCAGATTTTTCAAGTGCACTTCTAAGTGTGCAAAGACAAATTTTTCAATATGGGCACTTCAAATTTGAAAATTTTGAAGGTGCCATCATGACCAAAATTTATAGATGGATATTAATAAGAGTAACAATGATAAGTCTATAGTGGATAGGTTTGGTGATAGAAGCATTATTAAGGGGTGGGAAATGCATGCAAATATTTTCAGCCTTATCCTAATACAAATAGTGGAAAATAATGTTTTTGAATGAGGAAAGTATCAACCCAAATTTTAGTGGCCTGAGGCCACCAAGTAAAGTTGAGGCCTAGTTAAATTGCAAGGTGCATATTGATAACTTGTACCTTAGGGGAAGGCTACAGACTAGCAGAGATGGGATCTCCTGGTTTAGTTCCTTGTGACCTATGTAAAACTATATATATGTTGGTTGTCTTGGTTTTTTCCTGTGTTTGATCTACTTCACCCATGATTCTGGGATCTCACCATCCATGCAAGAGGCATGTGTCCCCAACAAGAGCCACTGATGGAACCCCTCAAAAAAATCTCTTAGTTCCAATTTAAAATTTTGTAATACTTTGCTAGGACCCTCATTTTTGGCTTAGGGTTATGTTCTTCATCACTATTTTAGGGTTTGAGTTGCCTAAACCCCTCATAGTTAACCTATGAGTCCAAAAACCCTTGGCCATTTTAATTTTGCATTGACATGATGTTCCTGATATCCAGTCATTTGAGTTGTCTCTTATGCCATTAAAATCATTGTGTTCATCGACCCCTGGGTTAGGTTTGTCAGTCATCTTAATGCATTTTTAGTGTTCAATTTTTCTTATGGTCAGGCTTGATTTTTGTACTCATTGACTTAAGTCTTAAGCCTTCGTTCTTAAGGTTCAAGTTCTCATCAGCCTAGAAGTGGCCCCCTTTTTAAATTACCTTATGTGGCATGTGCAAAGTTAGGCTTTCACACTAGCTATTTGATCATCAAGGGTTGATCAACGTTGTTCCTCGTGTGCCCATATTGTTTTGTTCCTTATTATTCACACAAGTTGTCAGGCTTTAGCCACATGTCTAGTGCACTAGTGGGCCCAATATCCTTAGTAAAGATAGTTGGCCCCATTAGAAGAAGATCAATGGCTGACATTAACATGGCCACATCTAGGGCACTCCCCATGTGCCTGTGTTGGTTTATTTCATACTATTTTAAAATATACAAGATAGCGGGTGATGGCCATATGTCATGTCTAGTGGTGGGACTAGTGTTTTCAAAAGCCAGCAAACATAGCTTTGAGAAAGATCAACGATGGAAACTGCAACACGTGTTCTTATTGGGACCATTCCCTATGTGTCCACCTATCTTATGCATGAAGGAGAGATAATCATACAGGCTAACAGGTAGGGTGACATATGTCAATTTTTATGGGACCCGTCAGGCTTTGAAGATGACATGTATTTCTAGAGAATAGAGACCGATGGTTGAATGGCAGGTGACATTCATTGATCCTGACCACTCTAAACCATCCCACTTGTGTCCCATGTTTTCTGTGAGCAAGCGGGCAAGTGCCACCTAGAATATTTCAAAGGATCAGATGAATTTATATGGAGATAAGGTGCTGCTAAAATATTGGCCAAGACTATTCAAAGGTAAAAATGGCACTAAATTAGAACTGATTCTTGGGAATGCATAAGAATTTTGGGAAATATTTTTATGGCCATCAAATTTTTTAGGTGTTGGTACACGTGGGAAGGTGAAATTGAATAAGGTAGGGTATGGGCTGATATTATAATCATGATCACTCCTCGTCGACTTATTATGATGAATTGTAAGTAAATTAATCCTTGTAGGAAAGCAGGTAATTGTGACATGACAGGTTTGGTTAAACACTAAGTGTGTGGTTAATATGAAAACTAAGTGGATGTTTATCTCAATTGAGTTTTCTTGTTATGTAGAAGTATCAACTGCATGCATTTAATTATGTCATCCTGATTGATTATTAGTTGATTCACTTCAAGGTATGATCAACGATTGAGGTTCAAAATCAAGGTAATTGATTGCCTGCATTCTCATGCAAGTTTTCATGGAAAATTAATACAGATGCTCTCCTATTGCTCTATTTAATGAAGATCACCCGCTTGTTATTCTCACTATTTGATTGTTTGAGAGAATGAAGAGTTTGAAAGTAAGTGTGTGAAGTTTTCTGAAGTAGTTGCAAAATTTGAGCTTGTTATTGCTAAGTTGGGTGGTGTCTTTTTCCTAGGGGAAATTTGATAAGTTGTTAAGGTAGGAAATGGGTAAGGTAAGTGTGTTTGTCAACCTAGTTTGAAGGTCTAGGAAACTCAACCCTCTTGAGTCTTAGGGTGATTCTCCCTAGAGTGATCAAGATATGTCTGAAATCCCTATGACTCCAAAGAAGAAAGCAACATCTATCAAGAAGTCTACACAGGGTATTCTCAAGAGTGCTTATCATCTGAGAAGCTGAATTATCTTGGAGGAATTGGTCAAGGGTAAGGAGAAGAAAATTGATAGGCCTGAAAGGGAAGCTGCAAGAAAGAATAAATATCACTGGGCTTATATGGGACATCATCATTCTTGAAGTATAGGATGATTCTTCTGAAAGAGGAGATCAAAATAATTCAAGTTACTGCTAGTATCTCATAGCCATGACTAATTTGATTCATTCTAAGGATGAGGTGATGATGGCTACTCTACTTTCAATAAGGGCATCGAGCGGGTGTACTTACTTTGCTACTGACAAGGCAAAGTAACATCCCATTCCCTTTCTGAGATGGTGCTCAGTTTTTGGTCCTTTTTGGTACCTTGTTGCAATGTGGGTCTTTGTTTATTTATTCCTTCAGTGTGGATGGTGACATCTCCTAGTTCAATGTAAACTTGTATGTTTTGTATGGTGTGATGGCAACACTTTTTAAGACTAGTGGTCTTCTCTAACTAACTATTTTTTGGGGTTTTGTTTTTTTCACCTAACTTTGTCCTACAAATGATTACTTGTAACTAATTGGGAAATATTTTCACATTCTAGTGAAATTCATTTTGAAATTAAAGTGAAATGTAGGTGTAATTTAGCCCGATGCTTGTTTCTACCTTGTCTTATAAAAGGGATTTCAAGGATGATTACAAGGGAGGTCAGTAGGTAGTTTCCATTGAAGGGGTTATACACAAAGACAAAAATGGATACTGAACTTTCTAGTAGTGTTTTTTTAGGGATATAGTTAGTCAATATGTATATGGTTTTATGATAATGAGAATGATAGTATGTATACTAGAATAGTATAAAGTTTCTACATATTACTCTCCTATGTATAGGTTATATAGACTATGCATAATATAATCAATGATTATCTTATGTCTCTGTTGGTCTCCAATGGATGTGTTGGTCTATTCTTTCTTATCACTTCAATGAATGTATGTAAATTCTTGAATAGAACAATGGGTTTGAAATAAATCATGTATGAGGATGCTAGTAAGAAGTGAATTGTGGAAATGATAAGTGGGGATATTGTAATGTAATATTTTCTAGGCTTTGGGTATTGTCAAATATAAAATTGTTATCTAGTCATGTGGGTATTAGGTTTGACTCCATTCCAAGAATATGGCAATAGTATAGCAAAGTAATTATATACTCCAGTTGTGGTAACCAATTCAGCAACTGATCACAAAAACTATAATCAACTTGTAATTTTCTTTCTAGTTGTGTGTGAATCTTAAAGAATTACATTTTCTCTTGTTTAAGTTTAATCATTGCCATGAAGGTTAGCAAAATATTTAGGGTATTGTGTCTATCAAATGTTTAAGGAGAATCATCTATTTATTTTGTGTTTGATACCTACACACACCAGTAATTGTAAACACAATATTTAGGATTACCCCTCTAGGTTTCACAGAGCCCGAAGTGAAGAAATGAAGGCCTAAAAACCCTAATTTAAGTGTTGGCCAATCCTTACCCTTACCAATAATTGAATATTGGCAAGTACATAGGTATGTCGTACGAATAATTTTGGTTCTAGAAAAATAACCAATAGATTCTAAAGCCCAAGCAAACACAAAAAGAAAAGGTAGCAAAAAGAATTTACACACAAAACACACAGCCTCACCTCTTTATTTTCTGATAAAAATAAATCCTTTACATATGACTTCTCTTTATAGAGGATTTTCATTACAATTCTAAATATAGGTCATGCATGCAGCTCATGCAAACATTGCATGTTCCTCATGCAAACATTAAACTATAATAGTTTGTCTAAAAATAAGACTACAGATAGTAACATGCAGACAAATAAATTTGTGTGGAATTTCCAACACACCCAGGTAGAGAAGTGATACATAGGCTCTGATACCAAGGTGAAAGATAAATACTTAAACTTTTATTTGATGAACGAGAGATGCATTTATACAAGGAGGTATCCAGTTGAGGAGTAACTGAAACTATGTAACGAAATACAATAGAAGGAAGAATACATGTCATATCTGATTGATAGTTAATATATATGCATAATATTGCTACATTTTACATAATATCTAATCAAGATATTGTTTACATTGTTTATTAATTGATGTTATTATGTGTGTTTTTTCTAGTGAGGAGAGCAACAACAAGTTCATTTTCT
>VDFB02271358.1:743369791-743389732 GCA_007258455.2 Sequoia sempervirens | reverse complement strand
ACCATACATCTAAATGTTCATTAAATGATTGAGGTAGGTTATGAATTTGGTTATAGTCATATAAACGGTTTTGTGTTGTTTTAAAACTTTAATGTATTTAGGATTTAGTATCATGTCAAGTAATAGTAACTTAATATTGTAGGTAAGACTTAATAAAATGAATAATGATACCGAGAACTAGGGGAGAAGGTCAATGAAAAATTAGAAATCAATAAAAAATTTGTAAACCCTAACAAGAGTGACAACTTTTAGTTTGTATAATGTTTTTTGTCAATTTTATGGAAACTTTCTTTTTTCATTTGTATTGCTTTGTGTTTTACTTTTAAATCTATTGTACAATTATTTCATAAATAGATAATATTTAATTTCTCAAAGGAAAAAAAACTGATTTGAATACATTCATAAACATTGAACTCGGAAAATAACTCTTTATTGTAAATTTATAACAAAGATTAACAAAACACAACCATTTATTTTATTATAGCTGAATTGCAATATCACATTATAACATATCATTTTAAAGATGAGTAGTTGTAGAGCAGGAAAGCTTCTATTTTGTATAAATAACATAAGTCACTTTACATAGACACAATTTATTCCAAGATATTGCTCATGACAATGGATTAAAAATTGTTTCCAATTTCCAAGCTTTATGTCAGTGACAACATAATACAAATGTGACACTAAAAATAAATGCATGATTCCAAAGTTTATGATGGTGAGAACGCAGTACAAATGTGGAACTAAAAATAAATGCAAGGAACTCGCTTGGAAAACCATGTTGGGGAAATGGGAGTTGTGAAGATACAAAATGTGCTTATCCCCTTTGAGAACCAGAGTCATGCAAAAGATGAGGGGTATTAAAATTTCTCCCATCTTCTACCTGTAGCCTCCATGCATTGGGATAGCACTTATATCCATCAAAGCTCCTCATCTTGGTTCAAAACTTGTCTGAGAAGTCAGGTGAACCAAATCAACTTCTTTCCAATTTCACCCATCATGAACTTGAAGGAAACTGGTCTTTTACTCTGCAACTACATAACTAGATGCAAGATAATTCAGATTATTCCCAATAATACCACAACATCTTCTTCATGAATCCTTATTAACCCAAAAAAATGAAAACCCACAATAATATTCATGATCACTAACCCTATTTAATAATTTATGGGCCACTAGTGCCAATACCAACCTAATTTACGCAAACCAAAAACCAACTTAGTCAATTCGTGTATCTAAAGCCTTACATGTATAATTAATTTTTTTAATTTGTTTGACATCTAGCTACATGTAAATTGTACCTCAATCTGAAAAGTTGTCAAAATCACCAAACTCTAGACAACACTACCAATTCCACTCAAATGATATGAAATCATTACAAATCTTGTTTCATTAAGGCTATGAGTTGTCCAATCAATCGCTTCAAATGTTCAAAAGATTGAGAATTTCAATTAAATGAAATGTAATACATTGAGGCATTGAAAAGAGAGAAATGAGCCTTGATCTCGCCATGTGTCCACATCTAACCATTCTAGTGTTATTCTGGAGGTTTCAATTCACAAGTCTACTGCTTCAGAGATTTACTTCCAGAATGCAACTATAGTCGTCCATCAAAAATTCATCGAATGGTCATGGTTATATTGATTTTTCTTTCCATCCTTTTTGTAAAATGTTCTTAATTTTGTAAGCCTTGTTCCTACATTCTTCATAGGCGGTCCCTCTTTTAAAACAAACTTTCTACATGTGCATATTTTTTCCACTTAAGTTCTTCTATCACTCATCACCAAAATCCAACCCATCGGGTTCATTACCACAATGATGAGCCTTGATCTCCCCATGCTTCCACATCTAACCGTTCTAGTATAATTCTAGAGGTTTCAATTTGCAAATCTACTGCTTGAGAGATATACTTCTAGAATGCAACTATAGTCGTCCATTGAAAATTCATCGAATGGTCACGGTCCATAATGTCACATGGTCGCTAAAACTTGGAACCTTAGAACCAAAGTATAAAGTTTCAAAGTTTTCAAAACCTCTAACCCACCAACTACAAAGATGACCAAGAAAGACTTGCAACTAAGGTTAGGAAAAGCACCAAAACCTTGACTTTGGTGAATTAAGATAGGAAGGGTGGAAGGATGGTGCATTTATGAAATGAAAATCGTTGGAAAATTTTAGAAAATGGACATGACTAGAGGATCGATGGGAAATTAAGATTGGTACATGTGGAGTTTGGAAAATTATTACCTCTTGACCCTTGATCAACGAAGTTAGATTGACAATTCATCAAACGGTTGTGGTTAGATTGATTTGCATTGACACTTTGCCACTGCATTTTTTTTATTAGTTTGATATTATATTTAATTCGCTGATTTTTTTTAATAATTAGAAAATAGGTTTAATTCGCCAATGAATTTTATTTTTTAGTTTGAAAAAAAAAATTAATCACCAACAAAATTATTTTTTCTAGTTTGAAAATAGGTTTAATTTGCCAATCAAAATATTTTATTGGTTTGAAAATAGATTTTAATCGCCAATGGAATAATTTTAGTCATTTAAAAAAAAATTGCATTGTGCCAAGATTTTCCATAGACTTCTAGTGACTACAAAAGATTCACCAATGGACATTATTTTTTTGTCACGAAAAATGAAAAAAATTGCCACTAAAATTAATATTTTTATCGAGAAGTATACAAGATTTACCAAGATTTTACACATTCGCCAAGGGGGGTTTCTTAAAGCTTTCATTGGTGGTGACTTGGTCCACTTTTATATTTCTAGAAATTCGAAAGGGGAAACAAAAGCCTTTAGTCTGCACTTTGGTTCTTGACAAGTGTTGACTTCTGAAACTCTGATTTTTGGGCCTGAAAGTGACTTTTAATGGATATCTTGGCTTTGCAAGCAAGGAGAGGTCTTCAACAAGTATTCAACCTAATCTTCAATGATCTTAAAACCATCAAGGTGCCTAAATCTTTCCATGATGATAGATCTTGTATTTTTGCAACAAAAGGTGACAAATCTTCCCTTGAATGTCCTTGGAAGCTATCTTGATGACTTAAAATGCTAAAAACCCTAGATTGCTTGACTTAAGAACATGATGAATGATGAATGAATGATGATAAGTTAAGAAGATAATTAATTAGGGTTTATAAGCTTGTATTTATAGGAAATTCATCTATTTTTCCAGTTAATTTGATCCCCAAGGCCGACATAAAGGAGAAATAAACATAAAATGCAAATTTTCCCACTCAAACATCAAAAATAGGCCAAATTGGACTGAGTCACTATGTTGGGTGCCTTAGTCCCACCTGGCAGGGACTCATTCACCTCAATGGGTGACTTAGTCCCAATGGGGCCCTTTTGCTAGTTGGAATGTTAGGGAATGAAGAATTTCAGTTCTTAAATGTTAATTTCATCAAGTATTTGATCAAATTATTCCTCAAGATGCACAATATGGGGCAATAGGGGCCTTTTAATGATGATATAAAGAGTAATTACAGCTATGGACACAAATTTCAATGCGAAAGTGTCATTAAATACACTTTATATCATTAAAATGAGGTCCACATAGCCTAGAAAGGAAGAACATCCAATGTGAACAAGTAAAAGACATTACAACACTAGATTAGAGTCAAGTTTTATTTACAAGCCTTATATATTAATGTGATAAGGCAATTAAATATATTTTATAACAATGAATTAAGGGGGAAATGGGTTTATTAAGTCTAGAGAAGTGTGAAAGTCTTATACAACACTTTACAACACCTTCACAAGACATCATTAAATGCATTTTATTCAGTTTGCAAGGGTACAAGACCTAGTATGGATGTGTAAAACACCTCACAACACTAAATCAAGGCCTCATTAAGTCCAATTTGTCATCAATTATTCTCATATCAAGAAAAGTATACACTTTTGGTGACAGTTCTTATTGGCTCAAGGATAATAAGATAACAAATCTGTAGCCACACTCCTCTATTCTTCTTTATGTTGTAAATTTATTTATTTTTGGGAACAATGGAATGTGTTGAAACATTTAGGTCTCTTTCATATTGAACCAAAGTCTTTTATGATGTCTTCATGTTGTATTTCTCCCTTGTGCTCATAGTTCCACAAATATTTAGGGAATGATGCCAATTCTAAGCATGATCATATTATACATTATCTTTTGCCTGTACTAACCCCATATTTATGGATACCTCATGTGCTATCTCAGTTTTGTTATAGAAAAATTTTCAGAGTAACACCTTGTCATGACATTTCTTTGTTAGGAACATATCACTTAGCATAGGGTTTTCCAACAAGCTCTCATGGCCTATCATTTTACAAATATTATTTATATTATTCCTTTAAGGAAATTACTCCTAGTTGGTGCTAGAAATTAATTTAAGGTGGGGGCATACATTCCATTATTTTCATCACTTTGCTCACACACTATAAAATTCTTGATGTTTTAATGGCATATTGATCTTATTTATAGCACCTTACCATATTTATTTTTCAAACAATGATATTTTATTATAATTATTTCTATGGTTCACATTGGAATTCATCTTATGAATATATGAATTCATAGCCCTTGTGTGTGTCTCATTTGATACCTTTGCAAAAACTCACCTAGTGAATATTGGACTTCACTAGCCTATATTGTTTTTTATCAAGATTAGCTAGTGAATATCAAAATTCATTATCTTGTAATAGATTTCATGGGTCACATAGAAAATATCAGACTCTGCTACCATATGATTTATGGATATCTTGGCTATGCATCATAGTAGGAGTTTATAGATCGTGCTAGTTTTGTGATGTCATAGCCCCCTTTTTGTGTTTGAATTGTGTTTACATCATGCTTGCAAGGTTGTTTCATATAAGTTTTAAACATTAAGCTTGATTTATATCTTCAATATGTATGATCTATGTATTCATAATGTATTCTTTATTTTTCATATTTCATTGCATTGCACCTTATGTGTGTGTCTTCCTTTGAATTTATATTTTTGTTTCATAATATTTTGACTCTAGGAGCTAGTGTATCCCCTAGATTTGATGTTATCCTACCTCTCTAATATTTTCATAAAATAACCCTTTTTGACTTATCCTTACTTTAGTGTGAGCATGAATGCAAGGTCAAATTCTAATTAAAGTGAGGGATAAAAATAGCATCTTAAATTGTTGACCTTGTCAATTTCACACTAACTCTTGCTTCACCTATCTTGTTGGACCTAATATTTTCCCATTTTATTATATTTTTTGCAACATTAGGATATAATTTAGAATTAATATTAATTATTTATTTAACGATAATAAAATTACACAAAGAGATATGTTCTAGGGTTCCATTAGCCTTTACTAAACTATTTTGGCCTAATCTTCAATATGTTATTGTTGGCCTTTTTTATTTTTGCAAACTCAAAATTATTTGTCAGCTTTTCAAAATTAATTTTGTAAGAAATCCAGAGACGCATATAAATACAAGTTTGTTTTATCATTTGAAACTAGAATAAATTAAGAATACAATTTTAATGTCATTTGAGCATCCTAAAACTCATTCAAGTGCAGAATAAGAAGCAATTATAAAAACACTTTTTTATCAACCAAGATTCATGTCAGCAATGCAACAAGTTCATAAGTAATAGTTTTGATGTTTTTTGTTGATTTATTTTGTGAGTACTAATACTTGTAAAATGTATGCAAGTATCAATAAGAAAATATTCACTACATGAGATTTTTACCATGAATTTACTCTATCTAGGTCATCAAATTTGAGTGGTAATTTTCAAAACTTGTCGTTTATCACTTATTTTTATCCATTTTCATTTTCCTGGTTGAGGGTTAGCATTCTTTACATCATCATCACCATTGTGGTTGTTGAAAGGCCAAAATGGGGTTTGACATAATTTGGAAACCCCTATATGGCACAATCATTTCTCCCTTCTCTTGTTTGTAAGTGTGAGGTCTAAAGTGGATTTGGGAGAAGATTAAAGATATAATAGCAATATCAAGCATTCAAGCCTCTAATTTCATCAAATTAGGGAAAGAAGGGTTATTCATCAACAGACAGAGTTCAAAATTTGTGTCTTGGAGGAAAGGGGCTACTGACTGTGACCTACCTGTACTTGTTCATCGATACTAGAAAGACACATCTTCTAGTTTAGGGTGCTACCACTACTGAACAAGAAATTTCAACCCTAATTTCCATACCAGGTTTTTTTATCTCTACAAGATTATATTCTATTGTTATTTTCTATGTTTTATTCTTGCATTTTTCTATATTCACATCATTTTTTTTGTAGATTCATAGTTAACCTAGTTCACCTTCACATCACACACATCATATCCAATATCAAAGCAATCAACCCACACAAAAACATGGACCAAAACCTTGATCAACCATTATAGTTCTTCAACATGTTATGTAAGGATTTGATAAAAGTATTTTATGACTAAGTGTAGCACTAACGGTACGAAAAAAATATTATATTAATACAATAATATATCAATGAATACAAAAATACATATGATAAATTGTAAAATGTATTTCTAAATACATGGAATGAATTTATAAATATTAAAAAACACCTTTTTTGTAATTGATATAAGAACTTAGATGAGCCAAAAGGATCCTATATTAAGCACCAAAAGAATGATTTTTAAACCAATTATTTTTTTACTGATACTTCAACCTCAACCTACCCCCTCTTTGATTGTTGGTACTTTAAAACATTTTTTGTGTCTTTTCCTCACATAATTTTTTTGCATATACAAAAACAAAAATATATATTTTTAGATTTCTCTAAAAAGTCTAGTTTGAAAATAGAAGTTATTTTACACACAAAAATGTTACATCAATGATCAACAACAATGACAAGAAAATTAGATTTGTTTTGATGTATTTTATTGGTAGCAAGTGACAAAAAATATAAAGGAGATGATCCAATAGTTGAGCATGTTCTAATTGTTGTGATAGTATTTTTTGACTTAATGCTTGATATTTTTATTGCTATAGTACTAGTAGTCATGACTCTAAAAATTATAGTGTTGATCATAAGTGCTCATAATTTAATGAAATTTACTTTTTAGATTAAAAATAAAAAATCATATGATTCCATAACAATGTACAAACAAAACATGACTTAATACACAACTATTATAACTTAATGGAAAGCTACCAATCTAATCTTTTTTGAGTCTTTTAAAAAGCCTCATAAAAAACATACTAATATGAATATAAAACATAAATTATACAAAGAAACATTGTCAACTATTATAGGAATTCAAAGGAGGTAATGAATGCTGGTTAACCAGTGTTCACATGGCATACTGCCCTGGTCTGCCTCAAAATAATTGAGAAGCCTGTGGTGCATATGAAATTGGAAGATGTCGCACTAGATGTATTCTTCTCCTTAAATATATTAATTTTTAATGACGCTAGAGTTTAAGAATAGAAGACTTTTGTGACAGGATTCTTGAAATTCAAAGGCGTGCTAAGACCAACTTTATTATAATAAATGGAAGAGGAAGACCAACTTTCTTATTGTAAAGAATAGACAAGATTTATCACCAATATCAAATTTCAACGACTTGACTTAAATTTACATAATTACAAATAATAATAACTTGCATGACTTGACTTGCATTCAGTGCGTAACAATTATATACTCTACTAAGATGATTATTGCTAAAGGAACTGCCATTTTTAATTAAATATTTGTTTGCCATCTTCTCGTATACATATAGACGTTTTCTTTCAAACTATTCTCATATTGTTCTGGTCATTATTCTCTTCTTCCATGTAATATAAAAAAAAATCATTTTAAATTCTATAACAGAAGTCTTGTACTCTCATGTCACTCTCTGTGTAGTTGTCTAGTGTGATTTTTCTTCTCAAAGCAGCTTCCAAGTTCCTTCTTAACTAATTCGAGGTAGAGTAGGGATATAATCCCTGGTTAACCTTTTCAGATCTAGCTCAACGTACCTCAAAACATAGAATATTACTCTCATCTCTTGAAGTGAAATTTATAAAGTAATAAAGGTCTTTGTTAAATAAATTAATTTCTTAAAAATTATCCTCCTTTCTATTGAGTTAAAATAAATTTTTATAATGTAAAGAAAACAATTTGAATGGAGAAATTAGGTCTATATCTTTAACTCTATTTTATTGTACTTTAGTATTTAATGTATATAATACCTTACATTTTGACAAAATATTATTTTAATATATATAGTCAAAATATAAGAAGTTAACAATGAAAATATATTTACTATTTTTATTATAATTATGAAAAAAAATTAACATTTATGTTTTAGACTATCTTTATATGGTTTATCATTAATGATTTTGTTATATATATATATATATATATATATATATATATATATATATATATATATATATATATATATATATATATATATATATATAAACATAAAGGAAAATAATGTTTTGTTATATGCTATTCAAAATAAATTAATAAGGTGTATACAAATAATCATAGATTAAACTAGATCTAAGTGAGGAAATGTTGGATTGTGTATTTTTTTAATGAACTACCTATTCCCTATCTAAATATTTTACACCTTTATGTCAATTAAGACAAAAAAATTAAATTTATTTTAATATATCACATTGATATTGATTTATCACTTACTATATAAATTGAGAACCCAAATATTATTTTTTCCAAAAAAGAAAACATCAATTATTGATATTATTTGATAAATAAATTTATGTTGTACAAGCATTTTTCTAACATCAAGATTAAAACTTCAAAGTATAGTGACATTTCATTACATTAATTGATCATAATCCTCTTTATCAAATATAACACTTTACAAATCTTATTTAGTAGTTTACTTCACAATATAATTTCATAATGTTGATGTGAAATACATACAATCAATAATACTTCAACATCAATAAAATGATCATATTTTTGAAATAATATATTGTCTCTAATATACCAAGTCTTTGACATCTTGGTTGCTAGAGGGAGAGCATCACTTGAGTGATTTTCCTCTAACCACAAACTGGTCATTCCCTATACCCCTTCATGAAGGTAGTAAATCAAAAGTATCTCCATGATCACCATGCCATATAAGAACAAGTGTTGTGCTCTGATTACAAACAATCTACCATATAAATCTAGATAACCTCTGGCTAAGTCTAAAATATTTCATTGATTTGTACCAAATAAACACTATGAGCCAATAATTCAAGCAATGATTTTGCATTAATTTGGCTAAATATATTAATACTAAATAAACATGTTTTAAAATGATAGTTTGTGGTAGATGTTCACATACCTCTTTCTCAATCTGAGTATCAAAAATCAAATTTCAAATTCAAATATCTTAATTATATGGATAACACATAACCACATCATTGAAAAACTCTTAGGTCAAATTTTATACTTCAATGAAAAAAAAATTCTATTGTTTACATTTTATAAACCATCCTTTTAGAGGATTACAACTTGTATATTTTAATGAGTCTACACACATATATACATTTTATATTCATGTGTGTGTGTGTGTGTGTTTATGTAGTACCCCTCCATTTATGCTTATGTTTTCTGCTGATATGTTTTTACACTGTTAGACTATGGTACTTTGTTTGGATATTTTGATTGCTGGTTTTGAGAAATAGTGGATTCACTTAGTGACATGATGATACATTGTATGGTGATATTTGATTTCTGATATGCTTTGAGATAGCGTAGATGTTTTCTTTCAGATGATTATTGTTATGTACATGTTAATGATGGACTAACTATTATTTAATTCGTCAGTCTGATGTGATGTGTATTGGTTAAGAGAACGGAATTGCATCACTCACTTGCGAGTGCCCTGTGATGTCCATGATTTTCTCCGCACGGTGTCCCTGTACAATGGTTTATATATATATGCATGTTATTGCTTGGTTGTAGGATTGCATGTACATGACACCGACACCACCTGGTTACTCAGGTCTGAGCATGTCAAGACTCAACGAAAATGTTGATTGGGAGGTAGTAGCATGGTTCATCCTAGTCTAGTCTTTAACCCGATCACAGTACATTGTCAGTTAGTTTGAGTCTTGGTTGTCTTGTTTGTCTCTATTTGGATTTAATTGTTTGAAAGGAAAAATTTGTCAATTTTAATGTTAGTTTATTATGCTTTAATTTATTATTATTTAAATTAATTTTTAATTGTTAAAAAGGTTTTACATGTTATTTAATAAATTAATTAGTTTGTTTGGTTAAATAATTTGATCTTAGAGATTAAATTTATTTAATTAAATAAATAAATTAATTAAATTAAAATTGTTTGAAATTATGTGTGAATAGATTTTATTTAAAATTAAATGTTATTTGGAAATGGCATTTTAATTATTAAATAAATTTTGTATTTTGAAAATTTTAAATTTTAAATTTTAAATAAATAAAATGCATGCAATCTTGAAAGGCAAGATTGCCGAGAAGTTGTTAAAAGATATTTTGTACTTCTCGACATGTGTATGAGTTGAATTTATTGTCTATGGTTGAGGTTGTTCACGGATATTATATGGGATCTGGGAAACATAGAGGGGTTATCAATTTTTCTTCACGGGAATTGAAAGAATAATTTTGCTATGTAAAAATTAATTTTAAAGAAGTTGTTACTTCCTCTATTTTGGTTGTATATTTGTGGAAGATCCCTTTGGTGGGAAGTTCTTTGTGTTTGGTTATAGCTTTCCTATGGATTTGGGGTTTTTCTGGAGAAGATTTGGAGGATTGTACGCTATAGGCAATTTTCAAGTTACATGTATTTTTCTTTGTTTTAATTTGTTTCCTTTTGAAAAAGAATGATTGAGAAAATATTAGTTTTGTGTTTCCTGTGTTCTTCTCGGGAATTTTGTAAAAATATTGTTTGAACAGTAGAAGATTCTCAAAGAAGTAGGAAAGATCTTTGAAGAATTTTAAAAGAAGTTTCTTGTCAAATTTTGTTATATGTTTCCTGTAGGATATATTTTGAAAAAAAAATAGTTGTGAAAGAGAAAAATTCTCTTATGTTGAATTTTAAATCTCTGGAAAATTTGTGTAGAATGTTAGTTTTCTCAATTACCAGTTGAAAACTTTGTTAAAAATATTTGCACAGTTACTGTAACTTTAATGTTATTTATCAGTTATATATATGTATATTTATATATATATATATGTATTGGAATTATATATATACATATACATATACAAATGTATATATATCAATGTTTGTGAATATTGAAATTCGCAATATTTAGTGAACTCAAAAATCGCTGTACGTGATTTTAAATAGCCGCCAATTTCTATTTTATGAAAATTTGTATATGTTTTAAAAAATATATAGTAAATTCTCTGTGAGCCGGTGCCCATGGCAGGGCTACCCGCAACCGTCCCTGCAGGGGCATGGCGGCGACGGCCGAGCCCAACGCCGCCCTTGCAGGTAGTGCTCAGCTCAGCCGCTGCAGTCGAGCTTGTGGGGCGGGCTGCGAAGGAAAACCTACCCATAGTGCGAGGGTTAGGGCAAGGCCATAACTTCGAACCTCAGTTTTTAGAAATTATGCGAATTTTAATTCGACTTTTCTTTTATTAATAATTTTGGCAATAAGAATTATATATATATATTATATTTATTATGTATATACATATATGATATATGTAATTTATATTATAATACAATATATATTATATATAATATATATATATATATAATATTTATAATTATATATTTATTTATTACTAAAAGATTTGGAAATGTTATCATGTTTCAATGAGATATCTAAAAGAGTTAATTTATTAGATATAAATATTTTAATAATTATCATGATTAAGATATTTGTGCTTTGAATAGGTTGTTATTCTGGAGTTTATATTGTTGTTATTATATTATTTGGTTATGAAAATTAGGTAAATTGTAGATCTGATTTTCATTTTGCATGGAAGATGAATTAGATCTTAGATGTATAAATTTGGTGCTCCAAATTATTGTTTGAATTGGATTTAGTATATCCTAATGTAGACTCTTTAATTTTTTTTCAATTTGCTTTAAATCTTGTTTTATTGTTGAGCAAATTGGGAAAGTCTTAAATGAACAAGTCTTCCAGACTAATTGACTAATGTGGCGATTGTGATCGTTAAGTTGAATTCATGTGTTGGCTAAGGTTGTGTACATGGTGTCAGCATGGTGTTTAGATACCTGATTTTTGTGAACATAGACATTGATATTCATTATGCATAGTGTTGAAATTGTATGTTGTATGTTTGTACACTTTGTAAACCTTAGTAAAGAAACCTAGTATACCTTTGTTATGTTTAGGGGAGTGGCTCTGTGTGAGGGCCGACGCACAAAGTGGTGTCATGGTAACTTATAAAGAGTTAGTAAGTCAATGATAACTAAATAACATAGTAGTTAGATTAAAATCTTTAACAAGATGTTTATGCCTCACTTAAGGACTCTTGAGCTAGTATAGTCATGAGTATAAAATGAGAAGGCCTGGAATGGAAAATCGATATCTTGTTACCTTAAAAGATATTTGATTCCACAATAGTTAGCAAATGGGGCTGGGTTTCGTAAGAGGTTGCCAGGGTAACCCAAGTTGGGGGTGGAAACCTAGGAAGAAACACCAAGGTAACCTTTGCAATATTGTGATGACACTCCACCTAAAATAATAGTTAACCTTGTGTACTTAGTACATTCAATTGTCTTAAATCTGGAAGCAATGTAACCATCAGTTAGTTATGTACTTGTGTCTAGGGTTAGTAGATTATGTCTGGGTAACCATATTACTATCTCCTAGCATGGGGGGTGGACCTACAGGTACCACATGGTTAGGTGGAACGTGCACCTTACTCTATTGGGTCCCTAGTTTATGATCATGGCAACGACATCTTCATGGATGGAGAGCTCACACTTGGATATAGATGTACTTTCTTTATTGCATTATTGTAAAATTTGTACTTGATAACATCCCTCAATTGTTTATGAGGTGAAATTTTGTAAATGTAAATTGTAACTATTATTTGATCTACCTCATCAGATGAATGAGTATTGTAATATCTTATCAAATGCAATGTAAGAAACAAGTTTGTACTTTATACTATCTTGAATGGAGTTTTCAAATGTTATGCAATGTCTATTTTTAATGTTTATGTTAATTAATTATAAGCAATGTGAAATACTAAAGTCATCTATGGAAGCTCAAGTAGTTTAACGTCGCATAACTTAGTGAATGTATGCAACTAATTAACTTAATATTATTACTTTAAAAAAAAAATTATTTCACTTTTATACACAATTGCAACATTCCTTAGGTTATTTTGATGGGGCATTATAGATTGGTATCAGAGCCAAGGTTACAAACACTAGACGCTCTAGGTAATTGCGAGCCCATTAGGTTGACCTAGTATGTAGTGTTGCTATCTGTTAGCCTTGGTTGATTAGTATCTAAGACTCGTTATTGTTATGTGTAGGAACATGCCTAGGTGAGGTGGAAGAGGTCATGGTAGAGGTCAAGGTGGAGGCTGAGGGCCAATCCCTTAGGTTACTCCCCCTCTAAGCCCTCATCAAAGTGATTAGGCATCTAACAGTTGGATCAGAGGAATGAGGGACAGAATCCTGAATAGTCAGGAGTAGAGGGTTCACGGATACATCCTTTATTAGAGGAGGTCCTAGCTCAACTTGGACCTAGACAGGAAGTTGAGCAGGAGGTTATTAGAGAGAGATATAGATCTCCTAGGAGAGTAGATGATAGAGTTCATCAGGATGCTATTACTGCAGGACACATGAGGGATTTATTGACGGCACGCCCTCCTACTTTTGATGGTACAGGAGGTGGCTTAGAGGCAGAGACTTGGCTACTGGATTTGGGTAGATGCTTCACCATGCACCCTTACGGTAGCAATACCCCTATGAGATGCACTATCATGCATCTGAGAGGGTTCGCCTCTACTTGGTGGCCCCTGGAGGAGAAGAAGCTCCACTTAGATATTGGGTTAGTATCTTGGGAGATGTTCCTTGAGAGGTTTAGAGTACGGTTCCTATCGGAACAATGGAGGCAGTGACAGGCTAACAAGTTCCATGATTTACATCAGTTGGCTCTATCTGTTGAGCAATATGAACTTAGATTCTATGAACTCAAGTAGTATGCTGGTATTGGCGATGATGAGCCTATGCTAGTACAACACTTCGTCAAGGGTTTAAATGCCCACATTAGTGGTGGTGTTAGAGTCTTTGAGCCAAAGACTATGGAAGTTGCAGTGGAGAAGGCTCGTATAGTGGAGGAGAACCTTGTTATGGTGTTAGGTGGTCACACAAGAGTGTAGATTAGCAGTGCTCCTGCAGCAAGTTTTAGTCCATGGAGTGGACAGGCATAGACAAGAGGTTCCTCTAGGAACCAACAGACACCCTCTAAGGGTGGGCAGCAATAGCAACAACAAACACCTCAAAAGAATAATAATCCACAACCACAATAGGGTAATAGTCCACAAATAGGAAAGGGTCGCAACTGGTGGCGTAACAAGCGCAATAAGCAAGATCAGCTTGCACAGAGTGCTCAGTCTACTATCAGTAGAGGTAGTTTCCAGCAATCCAATGCACCTTTAGGTGGCAGAGGATTCGGTAGAGGCACAGGTTGTTACTCATGTGGAAAGTAGGGACACATTGCTAGGTAGTGTCCAATGAGAGGTTCTACTAGTTTTGGGCCTCGACCTACAGCTTCAAAGCCTACAGTGGGTGATGCAGGACGATCACATATAGTATATACTGCAGTTAATGACCACCAAGCCGATCACCAGAAAATAGTGGTCGAGACTTCAGGTAAGTTACATGGTGTTAGTGTTTCCATTCTTTTTGATTCCGGAGCTACCAACTCCTTTATTTCACCGACCATCGTTGACCAATGTGGTCTTGTGGCGGTAAAGCAAGGTGGTAAGTGGCAGGTTGAATTCTCCTCTAGGGTGAAAGTAGAGGTAGAGAACTTAGTAGATAATTGCGAACTTAAAATTGGTATGTTAACTACCTTAGCAGATTTACATGTTACACCTTTAGGATCGTATGACATAGTTTTAGGTATGGATTGGTTAGCATCTCATCATGCTATGATTGACTGTCGACTTAAGATAGTTAGTTGCATTAATGATTTAGGTGTGAAAGTAGAAATCATAGGTGTTCAAAGACCTATCTCTTTGTGGATGATATCTGCTATGCAATTAAAGAGATGTCTTTGTCAGGGATGTCAACTGTTTGCAACAACAGTTATGGATTTGGAAGAAGGTGAGAGTCGAGAGATATCTCTTGATGATCATCCTATTCTTGGGGAATTTTCTGACGTGTTTCCCGATGGCATACCTAGAATGCCATTGAAGAGGGATATTGATTTTAGAGTTGACCTAGTACCTGGAGCTGAGCCTATATCTAGAGCTCCATATAGAATGATGACTCAGGAGTTAGAGGAACTTCGTATCCAGTAAGAGGAACTATTAGAAAGGGGTTTTATTCATCTTAGTGTATCCCCTTGGGGAGCACCTGTCATTTTCATAAAGAATAATGACGGGTCACTTAGACTGTGCATTGACTATCGTCAATTGAACAAGGTTACGATTAAGAATCGTTATCCTTTGCCTAGAATCGATGATCTTTTTTATCAAATCAAGGGAGCCAATGTGTTCTCTAAAATTGATTTGAAGTCTGGTTACATCAATTGTGAATTGTTGAAGCAGACATTCATAAAAATGCATTTCGTACTTGTTATGGGCATTATGAATTCACAGTAGTACCGTTTGGGTTAACGAACACACCATCGGTATTTATGAGTTTAATGAATGGTGTTTTTCGTACATACCTTGATCGCTTTGTCCTTGTATTTCTCGATGATATTTTGATCTATTCGAGAAACATGAAGGAACATGAAGAACACTTGAGACAGGTATTGCAATGTTTAAGGGAAAATCAATTGTATGCGAACCTGAAGAAGTGTGACTTCTTTCAAACTGAAGTAAAATACCTTGGACATGTGATTTCTAGAAAAGGTATTGCTGTGGATCCTTCAAAGATTCAAGCTATTGTGGATTGGCCCACACCTACTAATGTAGGTGAAGTTCATAGTTTTATGGGTCTAGCTAGTTATTATAGGTGGTTTGTTGAGGGATTTTCTAGAATCGGTCATCCTATTACTTCTCTTCAGAGAAAAGGGCAGAAGTTTGTTTGGACAGAGCAGTGTCAGTTGGCTTTTAGGACACTTAAAGAAAAGTTGACTAATGCACCTATACTGATTGTTCCTGATCCTACAAAGGATTTTGTAGTTTGCACGGATGCATCCTTAGAGGGTTTGGGAGCAGTTTTGATGCAAGATGGGCGTGTGATTGCTTATGAGTCACAAACTCAAAGATCACAAATTAAACTATCCCACTCATGATTTAGAACTAGCTGCAGTAGTGCATGCATTAGTTTGGTGGAGGCATTTTTTATTGGGTCACCTTTTCAAACTTCATACTGATCATCGTAGTTTACAATACATTTTTACGCAACCTAATTTAAATGCTAGGCAAAGACGGTGGATGGAGTTCTTGTGTGAGTACGATTTTGAAGTGAAATATGTTCAAGGAAAAGAGAATGTAGTGGCTGATGCTCTTAGTCATCGTCGACATGAGATCTCTGCTACTACTCTTGAAGTAGATTTGAGAGGTCAAATACTAGCAACACTTCCTAATGATAGGTTGTATCAGGAAGTGAGGTCAGAGATTGAATCTGGTAGACCTTTAGAAGGTCGATTTGTAGGGTATGTCCTTGAACTAGATGGTATATTATGGCATTTAGGTCATATCTATGTACCACATTTTGAGGGTCTTCGTACATTAATTATGACTGAAGCTTATCGAGCTCCATACTCAGCTCATCTAAGTGTTAAGAAAATGCATGCTGATCTTCAGCAACTGTATTTCTAGCCTGGTATGAAATGTGATATTGCTGATTATGTATCGAGATGTCTTGAATGCCAGCGAGTCAAAGCTGAGCATCAACATTCCTCTGGATTATTGCAGCCACATCTCATTCCTGAATGGAAATGGGATATTATATCCATTGACTTTATTGTAGGGTTACCTACGTCATCACATCGACATGATGCCATTATGGTAACTGTTGACCAATTGACTAAGGTAGCTCATTTTTCACCTATACGATCATCTTACAATGCTTCATCTGTAGCTAGGATATTCATGGAGGACATCGTTAGATTACATGGAATTCCTCGTAGGATTATTTCTGATAGAGATCTTGTATTCACTTCAGCCCTATGGACTTCATTACAACATGCTCTAGGTACACAGTTGAACTTTAGTTCAGTGTATCATCCTCAAACTGATGGAAAAACGAAGAGAGTTAACCAAATTTTAGAGGATATGCTTAGAATGTATGTAATGGACCAACAATCACGTTGGGAAGATTATCTGTACTTAGTAGAATTTGCTTACAATAACGGATATTAGAGTTCCATAGGTATGCCACCATTTTAGGCATTATACAGTCGTCCTTGTTGAACTCCTTTGAGTTGGGATTGAATTGAGGATAGAGTATTACTTGGACCTGAGATGCTTCGAGACATGGAGCAACAGGTTGACCGTATTAGAGAACATTTGATAGCAGCATAGGATAGGCAAAAGAAGTATGTTGATGTGCATAGAATAGACCTACAGTTTCCTATTGGTGATAGAGTGTTTCTTTGAGTGCGACCGTGAAAGATTCCAATCCATTATGGAAAAGGCTCTAAGCTTGCACCTCATTTCGTTGGGCCATTTGAGATCTTAGAGAGAATTGGTCCTATGGTGTATCAACTCACCTTACCACCTTGTTTGTCATGTATTCATGATGTTTTTCATGTATTAGTTCTTAGACCATATCATCCCGACATTTCTCATGTACTTGATTGGAATGCGTTACAGGTAGAGGACGGGCAGCTAGCTTTGGAGCCCATCGCCATTCTACAGCGTCGGACGCTCGGTCTCAGGGGTCAAGACATTGATCAGGTGAGGGTCGAATGGGATCCTACCCATGAAGCTTCTGCTACTTGGGAGGATGCAACACACATGAGCGAACTTTATCCCTATCTGTTCGCAGGCTTTCAGGAGCAAGCCTGATCCTAGGGGGGGAGGATGTAGTACCCCTCCATTTATGCTTATGTTTTCTATTGATATGTTTTTACACTATAAGACTATGGTACTTTGTTTGGATATTTTGATTGCTGGTTTTGAGCGACAGTGGATTCACTTAGTGACATGATGATACATTGTATGGTGATATTTGATTTCTGATATGCTTTGAGATAGCGTAGATGTTTTCTTTCAGATGATTATTGCTATGTACATGTTTATGATGGACTAATTGTTATTTAATTCGTCAGTCTGATGTGACATGTATTGGTGTGGAGAACATAATTGCATCACTCGCATGCAAGTGCCCTGTGATGTCCGTGATTTTTTCTGCACAGTGTGCCTGTACAATGGTTTATATATATATGCATGTTATTGCTTGGTTGCAGGATTGTAGGTACATGACACCGACTCCACCTAGTTACTCAGGTCTAAGCGTGTCAAGACTCAACGGAAATTTTGATTGGGAGGTAGTAGCATGGTTCATCCTAGTCTAGTCTTTAACCCGGTCACAATACATTGTCAGTTAGTTTGAGTCTTGGTTGTCTTGTTTGTCTCTATTTGGATTTAATTGTCTGAAAGGAAAAATTTGTCAATTTTAATGTTAGTTTATTATGCTTTAATTTATTATTATTTAAATTAATTTTTAATTGTTAAAAAGGTTTTACATGTTATTTAATAAATTAATTAGTTTGTTTGGTTAAATAATTTGATCTTAGAGATTAAATTTATTTAATTAAATAGATTAATTAATTAAATTAAAATTGTTTGAAATTATGTGTGAGTAGATTTTATTTAAAATTAAATGTTATTTGGAAATGGCATTTTAATTATTAAATAAATTTTGTATTTTGAAAATTTTAAATAAATAAAATGCATGCAATCTTGAAAGGAAAGATTGCCGAGAAGTTGTTAAAAGATATTTTGTACTTCTCGACATGTGTATGAGTTGAATTTATTGTTTATGGTTGAGGTTGTTCATGGATATTATCTGGGATTTGGGAAATACAGAGGGGTTATCAATTTTTCTTCATGGGAATTGAAAGAATAATTTTGCTGTGTAAAAATCAATTTTAAAGAAGTTGTTACTTCCTCTATTTTGATTGTATATTTGTGGAAGATCCCTTTGGTGGGAAGTTCTTTGTGTTTGGTTATAGCTTTCCTGTGGATTTGGGGTTTTTCTGGAGAAGATTTAGAGGATTGTATGCTATAGGAAACAAAGGCTCTCTTTACTACAGGCAATTTTCAAGTTATAGGTATTTTTCTTTGTTTTAATTTGTTTCCTTTTGAAAAAGAATGATTGAGAAAATATTAGTTTTGTGTTTCTTGTGTTCTTCTCAGGAATTTTGTAAAAATATTGTTTAAACAGTAGAAGATTCTCAAAGAAGTAGGAAAGATCTTTGAAGAATTTTAAAAGAAGTTTCCTATCAAATTTTGTTATATGTTTCCTGTAGGATATATTTTGAAAAAAATTAGTTGTGAAAGACAAGAAATTCTCTATTGTTGAATTTTAAATCTCTAGAAAATTTGTGCAGAATGTTAGTTTTCTTAATTACTAGTTGAAAACTTTGTTAAAAATATTTGCACGGTTACTGTAACTTTAATGTTATTTATCAGTTATATACATATATATATATGTATTGGAATTATATATATACATATACATATACAAATGTATATATATAAATGTTTGTGAATATTGAAATTCGCAGTATTTAGCGAACTCGGAAATCACCATACGTGATTTTAAATAGCCGTCAATTTTTATTTTATGAAATTGTATATGTTTTTAAAAAATATA
>VDFB02271358.1:743233897-743369771 GCA_007258455.2 Sequoia sempervirens | reverse complement strand
AAATGCATGCAATCTTGAAAGGAAAGATTGCCGAGAAGTTGTTAAAAGATATTTTGTACTTCTCGACATGTGTATGAGTTGAATTTATTGTTTATGGTTGAGGTTGTTCATGGATATTATCTGGGATTTGGGAAATACAGAGGGGTTATCAATTTTTCTTCACGGGAATTGAAAGAATAATTTTGCTGTGTAAAAATCAATTTTAAAGAAGTTGTTACTTCCTCTGTTTTGGTTGTATATTTGTGGAAGATCCCTTTGGTGGGAAGTTCTTTGTGTTTGGTTATAGCTTTCCTATGGATTTGGGGTTTTTCTAGAGAAGATTTAGAGGATTGTACGCTACAGGAAACAAAGGCTCTCTTTACTACAGGCAATTTTCAAGTTACAGGTATTTTTCTTTGTTTTAATTTGTTTCCTTTTGAAAAAGAATGATTGAGAAAATATTAGTTTTGTGTTTCTTGTGTTCTTCTCAGGAATTTTGTAAAAATCTTGTTTAAACAGTAGAAGATTCTCAAAGAAGTAGGAAAGATCTTTGAAGAATTTTAAAAGAAGTTTCCTGTCAAATTTTGTTATATGTTTCCTGTAGGATATATTTTTAAAAAAATTAGTTGTGAAAGAGAAGAAATTCTCTATTGTTGAATTTTAAATCTCTAGAAAATTTGTGCAGAATGTTAGTTTTCTTAATTACTAGTTGAAAACTTTGTTAAAAATATTTGCACAGTTACTGTAACTTTAATGTTATTTATCAGTTAGGCCCTAACTTCGAACCTTAGTTTTTTCAAAATTATGCGAATTTAAATTCAACTTTTCTTTTATTAATAATTTTGGCAATAAGAATTATATATATATAATATTTATTATGTATATACATATATGATATATGTAATGTATATTATTAATACAATATATATTATATATAAATATATATATAATATTTATAATTATATATTTATTTATTGCTAAAAGATTTGGAAATGTTATCATGTTTAAATGAGATATCTAAAAGAGTTAATTTATTAGATATATATATTTTAATAATTATCATGATTAAGATATTTGTGCTTTGAATAGGTTGTTATTCTAGAATTTATATTGTTGTTATTATATTATTTGGTTATGAAAATTAGGTAAATTGTAGATCTGATTTTCGTTTTGCATGGAAGATGAATTAGATCTTAGATGTATAAATTTGGTGCTCCAAATTATTGTTTGAATTGGATTTAGTATATCCTAATGTAGACTCTTTAATTTTTTTTCAATTTGCTTTAAATCTTGTTTTATTGTTGGGAAAATTGGGAAAGTCTTAAATGAACAAGTCTTCCGGACCAATTGAATAATGTGGGAATTGTGATCGTTAAGTTGAATTCATGTGTTGGCTAAGGTTGTGTACATGGTGTCAGCATGGTGTTTAGATACCTAATTTTTGTGAACATAGACATTGATATTCATTATGAATAGTGTTGAAATTGTATGTTGTATGTTTTTACACTTTGTAAACCTTAGTCAAGAAAACTAGTATACCTTTGTTATGTTTAGGGGAGTGGCTCTATGTGAAGGTTGACACACAAAGTGGTGTCAGGGTAACTTATAAAGAGTTAGTAAGTCAGTGATAACTAAATAACACAATAGTTAGATTAAAATCTTTAACAAAATGTTTATGCCTCACTTATGGACTCTTGAGCTAGTATAGTCATGAGTATAAGATGAGAAGGCCTGGAATGGAAAATTGATGTCTTGTTACCTTAAAAGATATTCGATTCCGCAATAGTTAGCAAATGGGGCCGGGTTTCGTAAGAGGTTGCTAGGGTAACCCAAGTTGGGGGCTGGAACCTAGGAAGAAACACCAGGGTAACCTTTGCAATATTGTGATGACACTCCACCTAAAATAATAGTTAACCTTGTGTACTTAGTACATTTGATTGTCTTAAATCTGGAAGCAATGTAACCATCAGTTAGTTATGTACTTGTGTCTAGGGTTAGTAGATTATGTCTAGGTAACCATATTACTATCTCCTAGCATGGGGGGTGGATCTACGGGTACCACATGGTTGGGTGGAAAGTGCACCTTACTCCATTGGGTCCCTAGTTTATGATCATGGCAATGAGAGCTTCATGGATGGAGAGCTCACACTTGGATATAGATTTACTTTCTTTATTGCATTATTATAAAATTTGTACTTGATAACATCCCTCAATTGTTTATGAGGTGAACATTTGTAAATGTAAATTGTAACTATTATTTGATCTACCTCATCAGATGAATGGGTATTGTAATATCTTATCAAATGCTATGTAAGAAACAAGTTTGTACTTTATACTATCTTGAATGGAGTTTTCAAATGTTATGCAATGTATATTTTTAATGTTTATGTTAATTAATTATAAGCAATGCGAAATACTAAAGTCGTCTATGGAAACTCAAGTAGTGTAATGTCGCGTAACTTAGTGAATGTATGCAACTAATTAACTTAATATTATTACTTAAAAAAAAATTATTTCACTTTTATACACAATTGCAACATTCCTTAGGTTATTTTGACGAGGCATTAGAGTTTACATAGATGTATAATTATATTTATATTCATACAAAGTTATATTGTCATGCCTTATACAGGCTCGTCATATATGCAATTATATATATATAACATATTTTATCTCTTAATACAATACTATTAATAGATTCAATTTGAAGGAAACTAATTATGTCTCATTTTATCATCCTTAACCATAAGTGTATATAACCCTAAGATTAAATTTTCCAACTTCAATTAAAATTATTCCATTATCACTAAAAATACATTTTTAATACAATGCATCTAAAAATTCACTAGAATATCACTTCATAGACACAATTTATCAAGGAAAAAAATCTCATATTTATACAATTATGTTGTTTTTAGACATAGTTTTATCATTATTAAGCACATAAGAATATGACATAATTATTATCAGGGAGAAATGACTATGGCTAAATAGTAAAAATAATAGTCTTAAGCACATACTTAACATTGTTGAGCCTGTAAGAGTAAGGCTCAATCACTAGCATTGCTTAATCTTCTATATAGAGTAAATGTTGAGACATGTTTTTTTACTAATTGCTCACAATTGACTTATTCCACAAAAACTACCATAAAATACATCCTATTAGTTTAACATAATAGTTGTCTACTATCAAGAAAAGAAAAAAGTAGGGTTATGGGTTTAGCAACATTACATAACACTTTCTAAGATGACTAGTCTTACTTGTGATGGAGTGAAGGTGAAGAGAATTGGAAAATAAAGTTACCAAAGTTAAATTGACACCTTCTTAGAGAAAATAGAAAAGATATGGAGGCTAGAAAATGGTTATAGAAGAGAGGAATTTCTTGTTCTTTGGCCAATGGTGAGTCTTCAAATAATGAAGTATTTTAGATTAGAAGGAAGGTTAAAAATAGTGCATAATTATCACTTTCCCCTTCTCAAGCATTTGAGACATGGAAATATAATAAGTCTTCTTGTTTATTTATTGTCTTCATTAGAAAAATGTATTAATGATGTAGCTTATCCTCCCCTATATCAAAGTTTGAGAAATGTGTTGTATTAGTGTTCCTCGAGTCCCACCCTTGCTTAAAAACCTTCAATTAAAAACTCAAATGTGTAGATTAAGTTGATTAAGGGTGTTCCTTCAACTAGTAACCCTAAGGTATCTATTATGGATTTTAAAGGTAAAACTAGTAACCTGTATACTCCAAATTAGGTGTTGAAGGTCAACAAACCTACACACTCCTAAAATTTGTGAAGCCCTCCTCTTAATATCCCTATTTTTATTGATTAAAGTGAAAATAAAGTATTTTATTTATTGCCAACTGAGTTAAGAGAATATTATGTTTTCATCCCCCACTTCTAAAAGAAAATAATTTATTTTCATTCAAGATGAGTCTAGACCAGATTGTAAAGGGAAATAATGTTCACAGAGAACAAATTTCCACAATCCATGAAAATTGTTGCTAGAAGTCTTTGGATTGAATTGTGCCAATATTTTTGCATCAACATTTTAGATCACACTTTGAGATCCATCATGAGGATGAAGAAGAGAGCATAAGAAGTAAAATAAATAGTTGTAGATCTAGTAATGCATAAAAGGGTGGGGAGAGAAAAGGGCACAAGAATGAAGAAAATAAGATAAGCAATGAAGAAGGATCCAAAAAAAGTTAAATTAAAATGTTAAAAACTAATAAAGAGAGAAGAGGCAAGTGAAATTGAAAGCAAGAGATAGAAATATATACTAAGTATTACTAAAAATAAAAATATGAAAGGTTAAGCATAAGTATAAGATAAGCAAATACTAAGATAAAAATAAGCAAGCTAAGTGCCAAAAAAAAACCCCACTAAGCTAAACACATGAATATATAGCCATACACTCATAAAATAAATAAATAAGACAAAAAAATGAAAGATAAATGAAAGATAAATAAATAAAACATATATTTTAAGATAAATATAAGATACAAATATAAAATAAATAAAAGAAATGCAATAAATGGAAAAATACATATAGAAGGACTAAACTAGTAAGAAGCAAAAAGAATATAAAAAGAGCAGAGGAGTTAAAACATAGACCTAAGGAAAAGGAAATAAAATAAGAAATAAAGAGGGGATCAAAAATAAATTCATAGGAAATAACAAATAATTTAAATAAAAAAAAATAGAAAGAAAAATAATAAATTAAAGGGGAAGATATAAAATCATAAGAGAATAATAACACAAGAAGGAGAAGGGAAATAAACCAACAAGGGTGAAAAAATATACCCACCAAATCCAAAAAGTAAAAAACATAGTAGGAATAAAAATTAAAGAGAAGCTAGATACATAATTTGAATACAAATAAATCTAAAATAAAAAGAAGTCGATTAGAACAAAAAACATAAAAACTCAAAAGAAAAGATAAAACCAAAACACGAGAAAACAATGAAACAATATAATCAAGGACCCAAAAAACAAGAAAGCAATTTATAATATAGAAAAATAAAAAATAAAATAAACTCAAATAATAATAATAAAATAAATAAACTACTCAAAAAGGAAAAGAAGAGGAGAAAAATGAAATAATTAAGTAAAGCAAAATCACACCGAACAAAAATGCAATAACTTGTAATTAGAATATAAAGACTAAACTAAAATGAAAAACAACTAAACTAAGAGCAAAAATAATGTAAAAAACTAATAAAATGAAAAAAAAAACAATTATTTAAATTCAAGAAAACAAAGAACAAAGCATAATAAAATACAAGGAAAAAATATAAGAAGCGAAGCAAGAAAAGAACCAAAATTAAGATATAATAAAAAAAGAAAAGAAAAAATTAGAATACGATAAAAGGAAAGACTCAAAAGAAAAGAAGCAAAAGGAGTAAGAAAGAACCAACATAAAATTGAGAAGAAAAAAGATAAGGAAAGACACAAAAGAAAAGATGGGAAAATACAAAGAATCAAGAGAAAAGTTTAAAATATAATAGGAAAACAAGAATTGCTACATACATACATACATACATACATACATACATACATACATATAAGAAAATAAAAGACAAAAGGATAAACAACAATGAAAAAGGACAAAGACTAAAAGGATAGACATAAAGGAAAGGATAGAAAAGAAGAAAATAAGCATAAGAAAAATAATAAATAAAAGAAAGGAAGCAAATAAAAAGCAAGAAAGACTCAAAAATATAAATAAAGCTCAAAAAAAACTTTAGGAGAAAAGCTAAAAATATAATACTAAAACAAGAATGGCTCAAAAGATGCAAAAATAAACTAAACACAACACAAGAGTATAAAGGAATGAACTCACAAATATATATATAATAAAATTAAAAAAACTTAAAAAGATAAAGAGCAAAGAAACAAGACAAAAATTAAAAGGAAAGAAAAAAAGAAAAGGAAAGATAGACAAGAAGAAAATAAGCACAAGAAAAGTAAGAAATAAAAAAAAGGCGAAAAGGAAAGATAAGAAAATAAATATGACCCAAAAAAAATGTAGAGAATGCACTGGAATAAATGGGGAAGTACAAAGGAGAAGAGGAGAGAGACAAAAAAGGGGGAGGAGGCCGGAAGCAAGTGGGAGGGGGCGATGGGTGAGGTGGGCTAGGAGTGGGGGAAAGGGAGGAGGGGGGGAATGGTTTACAAGAATCGAGGATTAGAAAGATGATGATGAGGTCCTAGGTAGGAAAGAAATGTGCGTCATGAAGAGCTTAAACTCCATCCCTCATCGAAATTAAGGTTCTGAGGATGATTAAGGTTCTCTTTGAAAGATATATTGCTTGAACCTCTAGATGAAGAGGAAATTGAAGTCACATGTGAGGAAAATCATACCATTTTAGCATATAGTAGAAATCAATATGTAGAAATAGATGAGTATTCTGATGTGCAACAACACAAGGATATTGGTGATCTAACCACTGGACCTAATCAAGTGTTCACAATGAGATGCAAGGAGAATAAGTCCAGATTAAACAGATCTTGGAGGCTGCTACTACAAGTGATATATCACACCAATCACAGGTTGCCATAGAAATTAAAGGGGACACCGTGATAAATTTTGAGGACAGTGATCCAAAATGCACATGGAATGCTAATAATCAGCATATGGATTTCTTTAGGGGAAGCCAATTTAGGCTATAGATTATGAAGATACTCTAGGGGAAATACCTGTAGACTCATCTTCTCAAGCTTGTACACACTATGAATCAGGAAAAACATTCCATGAATTTGAAAATTCTAATCTTTCACATGGTATAATACCTAATGATGTTGGTCATAACTTTTAGATCCATAATGCAATGGGTATGTTACACCACAAGATACACCCTCTTGAAGTTGATGATACAAGTTCAAATGCTACCATACATGTTCTAAACAATCAAGTATTGTTTCCCACATAGGAAGACATCCAAGTTGTATCATTCCCTTTCCTTGTGAACACTCACACTTATCATTTCGATTGTGGGGATGCAAGAGGAAAAAATTGTTTAGGGATTAACCACAAGCCTAACAAAGCACATCAGTTGTTGGTTTTTCTTGATTATCTCATTGAGTTTGAATGTTGCAATACTAAGATTTATCTTGTTGAATATTAAGATAAATCTGCATGTCTTAGAACTATAACCATTTCCCTGTTGCTTGTGCATGCGGTGAGGAGCCAAATAGTAGTAGGTTCCAGTTTTCCTTGTCTGATCTTGGTTCATTTTGAGTCTCTTTTGTACATAGTTGATTTGAATAAATGCAATTTTTTTTTTTGCTTTGCTTTCCTACTTTGGTTAGTGTAGCTTTGGTTTTCTCTTCACTTCTCTGATTTGAGGTCCCTTTGTTTTCTTTTCAGAATTTTTACAAGCATGACCACAATTCAATTATTCGGCTATGTTCCAAGTATTTCCTCAAGAAACTCTAGTTATGTTTTTGGAATGGACGTCAAATGATCTGGATGCTTGATTTATGGGGGATAAGTCATTGGTCTGATATGATTCTGAAGTATTATGAAATCTTATACCTTTCACACTTTTTTAAAATATTGAGGTTGTTTTAGGCTCCTTTATGAAGTCATGTTAAGTGAAAAATGTTAGATTTCTAATTCAGCTCCACTGTGATTTTTAGCCCTAAATGTGAGCTTCACTACTTGCAAGTTGAAATGAAAAGAATAGAAAATCAAAAAAATGAAAAGAAAAGAAAAAAGAAAAACAATAAAAATCAAAAGAGATTTAAATTTCAGGAGGATCTAAACAAATCTACAAGGCCATGGATGCCTAGCTAGAAGTAGAGCTATGTTTAGGAGGATCATAGTGACAACCTTGTCAAGGCTATAGATGTACATGATCAATAGTGAGGCAATGTCTAGGTTGCTTTTGAAATAGAATCATTCACGTAGCTTAACATGATGTAGCATAGGTTCCTATAGCTACTTAAGGAGGGAAATTAATACATTCACACACACTTGGATTCTCAACATATAGAATATTATATTGATAAAAGTGGTTTTAATCCTTTGGTCAATTGTTTTAGTTTGTTTGACCTAATATGAAGGTTGGAACTAGATATTTTGGGTTCATGATTCTTGTTTGTCATCAAAATTCTCTAGAGAATTTTCCCAGTAGAGTCACCATTTTTTGTGCATTTTTTTGCAACAATGCCCCACCAAAGGCAGGGATCCCCTCTTTTTCTCTGCTTTTTGTTGGCTTGGTCTAAGCTTGTTCTTCCCTTCATTTTTTTCCTTTGGTTCAATTTTTCATATGAAATCTTGATGTCTCCTTAGAGCCTTAGAATTCCCCCAAAGTTTCATTCGCTCAAGCCAAATTGAAATTTTTTTTATGCAGGTAGCCACCATTCGAGTGTCGAGTTCTCTTGGGGTGTTTGCAAAAATCCATTTGACTAGTGCTGGACTCCCTAGCTTTTTGCATTTCTCAAAATTAGTCAAATTATCAAGAAATAGGTCTAGGCACCCTTCATATCCATTTCCCCATGTCCTAAAATAGATAAATCCAAAAATTACTAAGGTTTAAGGCTTTGTAAAAATTCTTATATGAGCGACTGCCATGTGAGTGTCAAGGTCTTTGGCGTCATTTGTGAAAATCCATCTCATTGGAAATGGACCCCCCGACTTCCATAACCCAAATTTCTGCATTTCTCAAAAAATTTGTATAGGAACTCTTCCTACCAATTTTCCCATGTGCTTAAATTGAAAAAAATAAAATTTAGTAAGTGTTAAGGCTTTGCAAAAAAAATTATGTAGGTGGTCGCCATGTGGATGTCGGGTTCTCTTGTGCTAGCACTAGAGCCCCCAACTTCTGCGATCCAATTTTCCACATTTTTCAAAATGGGTCAAATCATCAAGAAAAAGGTTGACGCACTCTCCCTATGCATTTTCCCATGTGCCAAAATGGATAAACTCAAAATTTGTCAAGTATTTGTGCTTTGAGGGAATTTTATGCAAGTATGCCATCAAGCGGCGTCAAACCCTCTAGCTTTAGTAGTCAAGTTTTCCATAACTCAAGAAATGGGTGAAAATTTTATGTATTGAACATTTAATGCCTTTAATATCCATGTCTCCACTTGTCTAAATAAGTTGAACTCAGAAAGATTAAGCTTTGAAGCATTGCAGAATTTTTTATGCGGACAACTGCCATGCGAATGTCAGGGTCTCTCACGATATTTTACCAATACCTAACCCTCTAGCTTCCACATTGCTTCGACCCACAAAATTCAAATTCCCTCAAAAGTAGAAAATTTGTTCATTGATGCTAAACCCTCTAGCTTTCGCATTGCTTTGGCCTACAAAATTCAAATTCCCTCAAAAGTGGGAAATTCATTCACTAGAACTAAACCATCTTGTTTATGCATTGCTCTAGCCTGCAAAAGTTAAATTCCCTCAAAAGTGAAAAATACGTTCACTAGTACTGAACCCTCTAGCTTCGACATTGCTTTGAAAAGTCAAATTCCCTCAAAAGTGGAAAATTCATTCACCAGGGACAAACCCTCCAGCTTTTGTATTGCTCTAGCCCTCAAAGTAAAATCCCCTCAAAATTCAATTTCCCAAAAAAGGTGATTTTCCATAAATGGAAACTTTCTTGAAAAGGATTTTTTCTTGAAATGGAAAATCTTCAAAAAATGGAAATTTTCCCAAAATAGAAATTTTCCTAAAATGGATACTTTTCTTGAAATGCAAATTTCCCCAAAATTGATTTTTCCACAAAATAGGAAAAATTTGAAATAGAAAAATTCCAAAAATGGAAAAAATTATAAAATGCAAAATTTCCAAAAGTGATTTTTTTTTTTCAAAAAATGAAAATTTCTTGGTGGACTATAAATTGATAAATTTGAATATTTCTAGAAGTTTAAATCATGGTATTTTATGACAGGTGTTTTTCAAAATGCTTAGAGGGATCAATTCATTGAAGGACCAGCATATGAAACTATGCCATATATTGGAGGAAGTAAATGAATTAAAAGGATAAGATGAAAATGAATATGGATTTGTGAGGGGCCTTACTCACTATGGAAAATATCAATATTTAATGAAAAGCTACATGAGAATCTGTGTCTACTAGCTGGAACAGTGATTTTAAAGAGGACTATAAAGGCTACTATTTTGAATTCTCCAACAAGGAGTTGATCACTGAAATCAAGGAAGGGGATATTTGTTATCTATGGGCTAAATTTGTAAAAAAAATATGTAATTGGATGTAAAGAGGCATGTATTTCCAAAACTCGGTGTACATCAAATATTAAATATTGATGTAATTTGGGCCCTTGAATCAAGTTCAATCTTGGCCCTTGATTTGAAATGTAATATCTATACAAGGTTGGTGCCTACTTACTTGTAAGGGGAATTTTTTAGGAGTTGTATAAGTAGTTAGTAAGTCAGTAAGTGCACAAGTTAGCTATAGGAAAGGAAAAACTAGAAATTTTTGAACAAATAATGGAGAAATTAATATAGATAGGTAATTGATTTGGTGAATTTATGTCTTAAATTTGAAAATCTCATGGTTTCTTATCTCTGATTCTCAAATTTTACCTCAATTCATTCATTCTAATAGTGAAATTTTGAAGAAATTTATTGATTTATGGTTCATACTATTAGTGGCTTGCTAACTATAAGTTGTTGTGTATAGTTAAATTGAACCTTTATACTTCATTAGTCAATTGTGAATGTTTCTACATATTGTGCTAGTAATTGGATATATGGGTATGGATGTTTACAATTGCAAAATACTTGAGTATACATTAGAAGATTGCACCATTTTTGTGATATTGTAGATTTAATCCTGGTTAAGCAAGAGCTATTTTATTGGGGAATATGTTTGTTTGAAGCATTAACCATTATTGTGGGCGTCTTTAGGTATTAGTTTAGAAACACTCTCTCAACCCTTTAATGTTTTGCTATTTCTTTAATCTCTATTAATTTATCATCAAACCAACATCATCACATCATCACAATTGATGATAATTTTAATGCTTCCAGCCTTATTGAATTGTAAGACCGCTTTTGATTACTAGCAATCACATCATCATTGAGTTTTTTTCAACATTTTCAAGACCTAACCGTAGATACCTTGGGGTTATTTTCTTAAGTTCATCTATAGAAATTTACCTTTCAAGAGAGTGATAGAACACATGTTTTATCTCTTTTATGCAGTGCAAAAACAATCATCAAAACTTGTAGAATGGAAAAGGGGGAATTACAACATAGATGCCAGATTCTTGGGTTCAGGAAGGGATACTCAATTTTGGCTATGGTTTGTTCAACACATGTGGAAGTAGGACGAATAACCATCATAGCTATAGGACACTAAGGATCCTCAAGGGTAACAGTTGGAGTAATAGATGAGATATTGGTAGAGAATAATTAGGAAATATGAATATCTTTTAATTTTGATATGATGAAAAATGAAAATCCTCTTGAGTTCGAGTGAGTTAGGATATCTACAGCTAGATGTAGTCAAGACAAAATTTTCTACTCGATACAAGTTCTTAAATCCATTGGGATAAATAGTACACATATTTTTCCTTCAAATGAGAATTTAATGAATTTATGGATGACTAAGGGAACCCCATTCATGAAATAAATACTTGAATGAGCTAGCTTTACATGAAATTGATTTGAGGTAGGGATTATGGTAAAAATTCTATCAAACTTCTTAGGTCCAACTTGGATAGTTAGGATTAAGGAACCAATTGTACGATAGGTATAACCATCATGTTATCTCATCAAGAATTTTTATTTTTAATAGTTATGTTATTATAATTCAATGCACATATAGATTTTTTTCCATGATCACATTCACTAAGCATACCAGATCAATGAGTATTACCTGTGTAGGTTTGTCATCAAATCCACCAATAGTGTAGAGAGGACTATGAAGTGAATGTATATAAGAATCAAGATGAGTGAAGGTGATATTAGGTAGGATAATAGGTTGGCCTTGGTGACAATTGAAATCTATCATAACAACTATATTAGGTTCTACTATACTCTCATAATTAGACACAACATCATTTTTTTCTACAATGTTAGCAAAGTGGCTAGGTAATGGGTTGATAAAGTTTTGCATGTTTTGGTTAGGAGATGCAACTAACATATTTTATTTATAAGAATACCAATCATCTATATGAAATTAGTTTCAATGAGGTCTTGTACTTAGTGCTTAAGATGAATACATCACTTAGTATCATGCCTAGGTGTGCAATGATGGAGACAAAAAAAGTGTCCCTTCTACATTTCCTGGCTTGTTTGGGCCCTCGTTGTGAGTTAGGATTAATGTTTCCTTGATTTAGTGTTGTAATGTGTTTGACACATTCACATTAGGTCTTGGACCCTTGTGAACTAATGGATTTATAAAGTGTTGTAGCAAACTTTCACACTTTTCTAAGGTTTCTTTAACTAACTAAACCTAATAAACCTCTTTTTGAAATTAAAATAAACATTAATATTGCCTTATTTGAAGTATTGCAAACTATTGTAACACACTTTCACACTTGTTTGTGCTTGTTATTGATAATTAGGCTTTCTTATGCTTTAATTGGCCCCATTTTACATCCACACACCTAATTTATTACATCTTTTTGAGGATAATCCTGACACCAATCATTAGGAAATCATTATTTAGGTGTTTTTGTCTTGTGTGGCCCATATTTAGTGATCTAGGACTCATTCACCACTTTGGGCGAATGAGTCCCACCTAGATTTTATGGTCTTGAACTTGTTTTTACACCTTTCTAAGAACTTTTGATTTTTGGTCCCATACATTATACTAGATGGGACTCATTTGCCATCTTGGGTGAATGAGTCCTATGTGGCCCAAAATTAAAATTAATTCAATTTTTTAGCAAGATTTTATTCTCCTACATTTGATGTCGAGTTGTAGTATTGTAATTTTAGGAATTTTTGCATAATTGAGTATAAATACAAGGTTCTTTCACTCATATTTTCACCTAGCAATCTAACAAGAAATCAAGTGTTTGCAAGAGTATTCAAGAGAATTTCAGTGACTTCTAGAGTATATTTTCAAGCATTTTAGAGAAACATTGAAGCATCAGTTATCATGTCAAATATTTCATGAATCATGTTGTTTTAGAGCTAACAATTGTGTTATAGGATTTTATGATTCAAGGAAAGTGTTTCATTACAGATCAACATCATTCAAGAAAGAATCAAAGTACACATCCATTGGAGCCATTGCATACATATTTACAACACCATATTTGCTAGGGTTTGGTGAGTTGCAACATTGTCATTTCTTCATTCATCATTCTACACTCTTATTTGATTCCATTTCATGGATTTTTTTCCAAAACAAGGTTTGACCAAGGAAAACTCCTATCAACTAACCCCACAACATTTTCCCCTCTCCTTTGTCTGTGACTTGCAGGTCTAGGTTGCAAATTTCCTAAGGAGCGAGATTGGAGAAAAGTTGCAAATCATTCAAAGTTGTCATCAAGCCTTGGAGAACATTGAAGAAGAACTAAAGGTTGCAAATCAGATATTCATATCCAGATATCACTCAAGAAGAACAAAGTAGACACATAAGAGAAAGATCAAATTTTTGAAGTTCCAGAAAATCCCAACTGGTTTGATTCACAACTTCTAGTGAATGAGTCCCAGTTCCAGTTAGATTTCAGGTTTTTATAGATTTAGATACCCTTTTCACAGAGTCTTGTTCCTACACAATTTTCTAGAAACAAGACTGATTCACCCAGCTTGGCGAATGAGTTCTAGTCAACAATAGAGTCTAAATTTCTAGTGATTCAAACTTTCATTCAACCACTTCCTAATTTCCACATGTACACATTTTGTTTTGTAGCTTTATGTACTATTTCATTCACTTTTCTAGGTCATTTAGTGTTAGTTTGCATTCAATTAGGGTTTGGAATTTCATCTAGCATTTCAGTATCTTTTCCAAGTCTAAACTTGGTGGTGAACCCCTTATTAGATCATATTCAGCCCCTAGGACATCCCTATTACAAGATCTCTTTCTCTTTTACATTGAGATCTCTAGGGTTATCATTGAGTGGAAGCTTTGAATGTGGGTGTGATAGTACGTAATTCATCATCATTGAATTACCCCATTTTAAGAGGTTCCATTTTGGTGAACTTGCATTTAGAACATCATAATTGTGATTAGGAGTGCATTATCATCCTAGACTTAGCTTGCATTAACATTGCATTAGGGGTTTCAAATTTTTCATTAGTGAAAAATCATATAGCTTGCATTTTTGCATCTAATTTCACTGAAAATGATTCATAATCTACATTTGCATCTCAAATACATATCATAAACCATAAAAAGTGTAAAATTCAATTACAAAAACTCTAATTTTTTTGAAAAAACATCATTAGGACTCATTTGCCACCTTGGGTGAATCAGTCCCTTTGTATATTCTACATGGCATTTTTTGGAATTCAAAATTCAATTCCTAAGTTTCAATTTTGTCTTATTTCCTTTTTGTTTCAATTTTTGAAATTTATATTTTAAGTATTTGATAGTTCTTAAATTACATTACATTTTCATTCACCTCACATTTAGTATCCCTTGTATGGGTATTTAGTTTCCTACTACTAATATTGTAGTGAGATGAAGTTTGAGACACATGTCATCTCGTGATAGCACAATCATCATGGATGTTTGGTTTTCTAGCTCTTTCACTCCTAGTATTGACATTAGTACACTAGGTATGGACAACACCTTTAGCAACTCTTTTCCTTTAAGTAGCATGCAAGTTGAAACAAGGAATGATAGTATCGTACATGAAAACATAATTCAAATTCACGAGGACCTAGCTAATTTACAACGTCCAGTGAAAAATGACAATATTTGAACTATTGCTATCCCTACTATAGATAACATTCATTGCATGCTTGAAAGTGAAGATGGACTTGACCTTGTGAAAAACATAGTTTAAATCTTTAGAAAGAATCTCACCCTGATGACTAGTTTTCCTTTACCTACAAGCAATGTCATAAGCCATGGAGGAACTAAAATTCCTCCTCCCACAAAAATTTTCTCAATACCTACTTATACCAATCCTCAAGTCACAACAACAATGCAAAAAGTTAGTAATGTGATCCCTTCCTTGGGTATTTCTAGGAGCATCCCTAGTTCCCATGTGGAATCGTATGTTATATCTCCTACTACCTTACCACCCATAAATGCTCCATTCACTTGTCCTTCAAACACATACTCCCCTTCATCACTCTCAGTTCCATATCATAACACAAACAATGAACCTCTCATACCTCAGCTCTTCCAAATCATTTCATCCCTTCAAAAAAAAATCTCCACCATAAACTAAAATCAAAATGGCCCACTACATATTATGTCAAAAGTAGCCCATTGTCCTTGGAGATTTTTCAAACACCAATGACACAAGGTGTAGAGATTCCTAGATTTGATAAATATTGAGGAAAGGGAGATACTTCTAACCATGTTAATGCTTATACTACCTTATGTAGTGAAATTATCCTTGATGATAAACTTTTGGCTAAGCTTTTTCCTAGGTCCTTGAAGGATACTACCTCAAAATGGTTTTCCTCTTTATTGAACAACTCAATCCATTCATTCAATGAACTTGTTAAGGAATTTGTAAGCCACTTCCAAGCACATATGACTCCTAAGATGACTTTGGGAAATTTTATGAGATGTAAGCAAAAAAAAGAAGAAAAAATAACTAAGTTTATCTCACGTTATCAATCACTTTATTCCCAAATCAATGTCAAGGTCCCTGACTCTCACCTTCAAAATGTATTCATAGAAACTTTGCAAAGAAACATTCAAGACAAGCTCACCATGATGGTATCCCCATCCTTTATGCACTTGTGTACTGCTCTCTATGATTATCAAAATTCAGTTAATAGTCGAGATACAAAGTCCACCTCTAGCTAAACTCAAAAATTTGAGCCCATAAACCAAAACAATTCCCAACCTTTTAGAAAACAAAACAAAGGGTTCCTTCAATTTAATCTCCCTCAACAAACAACTTAGAATGTCAATAATTAAGCAGTTGTTAAGGCCATGATACCCTTTAGCTATGGGGACCCGAAAAATACAATTCACTCCCTTACCCAATACCATTCATAACACAATGCCCCAACTTTTAGAAAAACAAATGACTACCTTGGCTCTCATCAAAACACCCAATCCCAATAAGTCTTTACTCCTGAGCTTTAGATCAAATGCTTATCACCACTATCACTGAAAAAATGGACATGACACAAAACATTGAAAGTTTCTTAAAAAACTTGTGCAAAATATCATTGATTTTGATGATCTTCTCATTGGAGCTGTTAGTGATCAAGGTGTGACAGATTTTGGTACCCGAAATGCTTAACTCTCTTCCTAGGGTTTTCCACCTTGAAAGAGAGATACTAGGGTTCCCAAAATGCTTATGCACATTCAAACTAGGATTGGTATGATGTTGTATGAGATAAATGGGGTGATCTGAGTGCTGCTAAACTATGAAATTGATCAAACATGCATGCAAAATCTAAAAATTGTGATATGTTCAAAAATGCATTGTGTAATGAAAAAAGACCTAAAGAATGATCTAAAAATGTAAATAAAGCCAAAAAAATGGAAAGTATATAAATTATATGCACCTGGAAATGTATTTAAGACTAGAAATATCTCTGAAATTCTAAAATTGTTGATTTTTAGGCCGAGCGGGACCCATTCACCAAAATGGGACTCATTTGCCAAGCATGGCGAATCATTCCTGCTTTTGCTAAAATCTTTTGGAAACTTGTTTCTGACTGTTGGTAGTTGAAATCTTAGAAAATCAATTTTTAGGCCTAGAGGTGGGACACATTTTCCAAGGGTGGTGAATCAGTCCACCTACAGAAATCTAGAAAATTAGAGGAAACTTATGTGGAGTTTGATTTGTACTTCTGCCTCCTACAGGTCTCCTCTTCTGAAATTATCAGATCCGGGTCTAAAAGTGACTTTTCCTTGATTATTTAACTTGAATGATGGGAGCATGGCTTGAATAACCTTAGAATGAAATCTCCAATGATCTTCAATCTTCCAAAGGACCCAAATATTCATACAAACAACACACAAGAAGAGAGATTGTTGATTGTTAGGGAATGGGGATTTGCCTTGGTCAAACCCCATTTAGGTAATTAAACAAAATTGATGAAATGAAGGAATGAAGCATGTAATAATGGAATGAATTACCTTACAATGATGATTGATCTTGGATGTCTATTGCAACACATGTAAAATTTGTCCTTGAATTCTTTAGAATGCTCACTTGAAGACTTCTAATAGAGAAACCTCAACTTGCTTGACTTGTGATAAAAGAAAGATGATGAATTGATAATGAGAGGAGTAATAATAATATAAGATGTGTAAAATGAGGTTAAAAATGCTTATTTATAGTCAATTGTGTCTTAGTATCCAATAATACATTACAGGCTCACATGGAGTGAAAATAAACTTTAAATTTCATTTTTTCTCACTCAAGGGTAAAAAAGGGGGCTAGATATGATTCATTCGACAAGCATGGTGAATGAGCCCCACCTGGACGAGACTCATTTTCTAAGCATGGTGAATGGGTCCCACAGGGGCCATTCTAACAGCTATGAACCTTAGGAGATAGGAAAAAAGGTTTAGATTGCTATCTTGTCGGGTGTTTGATTAATTAAAGCCTTGGTATGCACAAGATGGATAAAATAGGACTTATTAGTGATGATATAAATTTTGAATAGGGCTTTGGACACATAAATTAATGTGAAAGTGTGATTGAATACACTTTACAACACTAAGATTAGGTCCACATAACCTAGAAGAGCACAAAAACCAATGTGAATGTAGAAATCACATTACAACACTAGATTATCATTAAGAATATTCTATACTAATGTAATAATGTAATTAAACACATTTTATAATGTTGGATTAGGGAGAAGTAAGTTAATTAAGTCTAGAAAAGTGTGAAAGTCCTTTACAAGACTTTACAAGACATTTTTAAAAGCATATTATTTGATTTGCAAGGGTCCAAGACCTAGTGTGGACACATAAAATGCCTCAAAACACTAGATTAGGGCCTCATTAAGTCCATTTAATCTTATGTCAAGCAACATGCCCAATTTTTGACAACACACAAGGAAATAAGTCAGTTTTTCCCCCTTAAACAAAACATGCAAATCTTTACCAACCCCATGCTAAAACATAGTATTTCATTTTTCAAAGCTAGTGAAACTTCAAAGAATGATGTGATGAATGTTGATACAAATCATGATAACAACAAAGCTATTCAACATGATGTTATCAATAATGATCCAATAGATGAAATGGTAGGAGTGATAGATGCCATTCCTCGTAAGGGCCGAACTAAGAATCTCCTTGAATTTTCTTTCTCTTATGAGGGTTGCTACTAATGGTTCCCTCTACATAGCCAATCATATCTATGACAAGCCCACTAAAGGGATACTAATAGATCCCACTTGTGGAGAGAATGTGATCACTAAGGAATTCTTACTTTTGCATGGGCTCTATTAACATATATATAATAAACTGAAAGCATGGATCGAGAAACACAATGGTTTTGATTTCCCTACGATGGGACCAATCACCTTACCATTGCAAATAGGAATGAAAACATTATATGTCTCATTCTCCATCATCTCGCCATTAGACCGATTTCGTATAAAGCTAGGCTATCCATGACTTCACTCCATGAATGTTGTCTCTTCGATTGTGTCTAAATGTTTAAATTTTCCCTTTGAAAATGATTTTTTCACCATCCATCATAGTGGCTTTAACCTATTGTCCTCTAAGGGTAACTTTTCCTTAGATTTATTTTCACCTGATCCCATGGAACCTATAAAACTATGAGAAGAATTGTTTTTCTTGTCTTACCAAAAGTTCAAGGCATAGAAGATCACAAAGCTATCTCTTTGAAACATATCCCCCTTCTACCACCAATCCTACCATCCTATATGAAACCATGCTTGAGTCTAAATCAATTCCGAACAACCAAAACTAACCTAAGATAGAAACTTCATCTACCTCCTACAAAAGACTAAGAGAAAATTAAAGCAACCTTGTCACACCTCCTAGAATAAAATAGATTTACAAAGTCAAAGAGAAAGTGGTTGAACAACCTTTTGTGGTACTTTCTATTCCTCCCCTTAGGGAAGAAAAGAAACCTTTGGTTGATCAACTCACTTCCACACAAATGCAACTTTAAAACAAAACTAAAATAAATAGAATTTCTAGAGAATGTCGGTGTAGATGTCATGCCTTTGCTCGTAGGTTACATGAAGAATTAAATAAATAAAATCAAAATCCAAAATTGACTGAAGCAATCTATGATAACCCTACTCCTACCATGAAATAAAACAATCCAATACAACAACCACAACAAGAGTTGAACTCTTTTGTAGATATTACCATTCAACTTGCTATTGTGATTAACCTGGATGATGGCGATGAGGTTGCTAAAATTGATGAACAAGTGCATAATGAATTGAATAAATTTTTTTCCTCTTCAATGATCTTAAATGACAATTCTCCTAAGAAGAGTGTTGAATGTGGTGCTTTTCCTAGTTCAACACTTTATCTTGTCCCTTTGGCTAGTTTCCCTCCTTTAGTATACATTGAACATGATTGGGAGGTGGATCACCTGCTCATAGGTTGACTTGTATGTTCCTTACTAGTCTTTTGAGTTATCTTTTTTTCTTTTTCATTTTTATGATTACAGGTGCATGATGTGATCCCTCGTGATGTTCTATTTGATGTATATCTCTCTCTTTGTCACATTCTTATATTTTTACCTTCATTCTTCTCTATTTCATAAATATTTTACTTTTTACTTTTTACTTTTTCTCTTTTCTATTTTTTTTGTGTTTTACTTTTAGATATGATGCAAGGTGTCAAGACATTCATGTCTCTTCCATGTTGACCAAAAGGCTTTGTCCTTTTCTTTTTCTCTTTTCATTTTTGTTGTGTTTTCCTTTTAGTGATGATGCAAGGTGTCGAGACATTCATGTCTCTTCCATGTTGACCCAACAGGCTTTAGCCTTTTCTTTTTCTCCTTTCATTTGTCTTGTGTTTTCCTTTTAGGGATGATGCAAGGTATCAAGATATTCAAGTTTCATCCATTTTGACCTGAAAGGATTTTTCTTTGTTTTCAATCTTTCTGTCATTCTTCTAGTTGTATGTGTATTTGGGGAATAATGACAATTCTGAGATTTCTAAAAAAATTGCAGTAAGAAACATATAGACCCTAAATCCATAGATCCCTTATGTGCTTGGATTTTCATTTTGGGGGAAACCCCTCTCATTTTATTTTTCTTTTGCATGACATAGGTTTACTTTGAAACATATGACTTGGAAAAGAGATTTCCAAGTTAGCTCTCATTTCTCCTTTATTGTTTGCATTTATTATTTTCTACGTTACTTTAATTTCTCACAGTATGGTGTTTAGTAATTTCTTTAAAGTGTGGGCATACATTGGAATGATTCTTTTGCATTTTTCCTTTTCATGGTTCATGGTGCAATTTTCTTACTTTACATGATGCATTTTCCATTTTTGTATGACATTGAGTGTGATTTACTTCAAGAGTGTGATCTCTCTCAAAATATTATATTCCTCTTAGTGGCTTGATGTGATAGACTACATCCCGTAAGTTGTAAATCTTTTAATCTTTGATTGGTCCTCTCTTGGAGACATTAGGCCACCTTCCATAATACAACTTGCATTCCTATGGATCCATCCTATTTTTCCATGAGATCCAAGTATTGGAATATTTTCTTGTCTTATGAAGCTTGAAAATAATTTCTTGTGTGGCACCTTCTTAAAGTTACCAGGAGGTATAACTTTGGTATGGTTTGAGCGGAAATCTTGACCAAGGCATGACTTTCCCCATAGGGGTGATCCCACAATACTGGTTTAAATTTTTTGGCCAAATTGGAAACTAAACTACTTTATTCTAACTAAATCTTCACTTTTGGGCACCTATAGAGGCTAAACCATGAGGAATTTGAAGATGATGCAAACTAGTGATTTGTGACATTTTGTATGTAGATTCTAAATATATTTCTTTCAAAAAATTTGGAATCATATTGCACTTATTTTTCCATCTCCTTTGAAAACTAGTATTTTTAGTAAACACCATTTTTAAGGAGTGATGCTCATTGTATGGGTATGTGTAGGATCATGATGGGCCAAAAAGTGGCAATATGATGGGTATTTGTAGGGTATGTGGCTGGTGACTTTTTTTAAACCCAAAATTGATGAAACAAAAAGGGTTTTTAAAGGAGATTCTTAGGTTTCCACCCATATAAATTATTCTTTACTTTGAATTTAATAAATTATTATTATTCATTTTCTATTTGAATTACAACTAAAGCCCTAATTGATAGGATGATTGAAAAACATGTATAGCTTTCAAAGGGTATCACATTTTTTGAATCCAAAACATGTGTCACATTCAATGCTTCACATACTATAGAATTTTAAAAAAAATTGAATTTCATGAAGTTTTGACCAAGTTCAAGTGGTCAAACATACAAGTTTTTATATTTTTTAAAAGTTGTAATTAAAAATTCATAATTAATTATTTCCTTGGAAAAAAATATAAAAAAATATGCATCACATCTGGACATGAGTCCTCTACTTAGATCTAAAATATTATCAAAAAATACTATCATTTTATTGTGGTTAGGGTGGTCAGACAGACACCTACTTCTTATTTTTCCCTGAAATTTAAGTACTACTGCATTGAAATTTCAAATTTTAACCAAATAGATTATTTTCTTTTTAAAATAAACCTAGTAGTTTAGAAACTACATTCAATTTGCTACAGATTCTATTGTTACATGTTTTTGAAATAATATAGATAACTAATTCAAATTTTTACGTGAAGTTTCCTAACTCTGATTATTCTAAATTTTTTGCCATTTAAGTACCCTCTTCAATTGGAATCCTTTAAATGAAACTTTTCAAGGCTTAAATCATTATATTTTATAAAAAATATATGATTTCATCAAAAAATAGGATCTCCTAGAAATTGTAAACCAATATTGTGGGATCACCCATAGCCACTCGGGCATGTCTGTGTGAGTGCATACCAGCCATGAGTGTATGTTTCTTACCGTTTTGAACTTCTCACCCAGCGGACAACTAGTAGTTCCATCGCATCATAGTGAGTATGCATTTTTCAAACAAATAGCCTAGATTTTATCCACATCATGATGGACAATCAATCGAAGCTTGATCTGACTCTTTTATCTTTTTACCTTTTCTCTTTTTTCATCTTTTACAGTGCATGTTTGTGCTTTGATGTTTCTTTTTATATCATTCTTAGTTGTGTTCTTTTGTTCCTATGTTGGTTTTTCATGGAATCTTGATCCTAGGGGCTTGATCACCCCTATTGATTATTGTTGACTCATCTTGCTGGCATTGGTACTTAGACCCCTCTTCTTGTATGTTTGCCTACTTTAGTGTGAATTTGAAGCAATTTCATCCTCTCACATAGTGGGGGCTAAATGGAGTAAAAAAAAGTATCCCTTCTACTTTTCCTAGCTTGTTTGGGCCCTCCTTGTGAGTTAGGCTTAATGTTGCCTTGATTTAGTGTTGTAATATGTTTGACACATTCACATTAGGTTTTGGGGCCTTATGAACTAATGGATTTTAAGTGTACCTTGCTAAATTTTTGTCAAGTGTTGTAACACACTTTCACACTTTTCTAAGGATTTATTAATTAATTAAACCTAATAAACCTCTTTTCAATTAAAATAAACATTAATATTTCCTTATTTCAAGTGTTGCAAACTGTTGTAACATAGTTTCACACTTTTCTAGGATTTTCATTAATAATTAGGCTTTCTTATGCTTTAATTGGCCCCATTTTTCATCCACAAGCCTTATTTATTGCATCTTTCGAGGATAATCCTAAAACCAATCATTAGCCAATCATAATTCATGTGTTTATAGCTTATGTGGCCTAGATTTAGTGATATGGGACTCATTTTCCTCTTTGGGTGAATGAGTCCCACCTAGATTTTTGGGTCTTGAACCTGTTTTTACACCTTTCTAATAACTTTTGATTTTTGGTCCCATACATTATGCCATATGAGACTCATTCGCCATCTTGGGTGAATAAGTCCCATGTGGCCCAAAATTAAATTTAATTAAAATTTCTGGTGGGATTTTATTCTCCTAGATCTGATGTTAGCTTGTAGAGTTGTAAATTTGGGAATTATTTCATAATTGAGTATAAATACAAGATTCTTTCACTCATATTTTCACCTAGCAATCTAACAAGCAATCAACTATTCACAAGAGTTTTCAAGAGCATAATTTCAAGCATTTTAGAGAAACATTCAAGCATCAATCATCATGTCAAATATTTCATGCATCATGTTATTTTAGAGCTAAAAATTATGGTGTAGGATTTTGTGATTCAAGAAAAGTGTTTCATTCAAGATCAACATCATTCAAGCAAGAATAAAATTCTACATTCATTGGATCCATTGCATACATACTTGTAGCAACTTATTTGCTAGGGTTTGGTGAGTTGCAACATTGTCATTTGTTCATTCATCATTATCAATACAAGAGGTTTGACCAAGGGAAACCCCCATCAACTTACTCCACAACATTTTCCCCTCTCCTTTGTGTGTGATTTGTAGGTCTAGGTTGCAGATTTCCTAAGGAGAAAGATTGGAGAAAAGTTTTAAAATCATTCAAATTTCTCAAAGTTGTCGTCAAGCCTTGGAGAACATTGGAGAAGACCTACATTTTGCAAGTCAAAGATTTGGATCTAGAAATCACTTAGGAAGGAAAAAGTAGATAGAGAAGAGCAAGATAAGGTTTTGAAGTTTCAAAAAAGCCCAACTAGACTGATTCACCACTTATAGTAAATGAGTCCCAATTCCAGTCAAATTTTTGGTTTTTGCAGATTTAGACACCCTTTCAAAAGATTCTTGTTCCTACAAAATTTTCCATAAACAAGAATGATTCACCCAACTTGGCTAATGAGTCCTAGTAAAAATTAAAGTTATACTTTTCAGTGATTTAGACCTCCATTCAAACACTTCTACATTTCTAGTTGCACACATTATATTTTGTAGCTTTTTTGTACTACTTCATTCATTTTTCTAGGTCATTTAGTGTTAGTTTTCATTCAATTATAGTTTTCCATTTCATCTAGTATTTAATTATCTTCTCCAAGTCTAAAATTTGTGGTGAAACCATTATTAGATCATATTCAGCCTCTAGGACAATGTTATTGCAAGATCTCTTTCTCTTTTGCATTGAGATCTCTAGGGTTATCCTTTAGTGGAAGCTTTGAAAGTGGGTGTGATAGTACTTAATCCATCATCATTGAATCACCCCATTTTAAGAGGTTCCATGTGATATATTTTAAGATAAAGTTTTGATGGGGTTTGCAAGGGGAATAGGAAGAAAAGAAGGAATTTTAGTCAAATTATTATTAAGTAATTACAACATGATGGAATGAAGAGAGACAAGTAATTATGATTTTTTTTTATCTCTTGGTTTGAAAAGGTTTCACCACTACAACCTGTGTTGGATATTATTGGAAGAAGGAGAATAATTTATCTTGATGAATTTTTTATGTTTGAATGTTTATTAATTAAAAGTGGGAATGGTTTACGACTAATAATTTGGAGTTGATGAGGATGAACCATTATATTCATTAACCAATATTTGATAATCACAAAGATTCATTCATTGATGTGTAAATGAAGGGCATCTCATTAATAGAATCATATCTTGAATTTTTTATTGTAAATTTATAATAAACACCTATTGTACATCAACATCTAAGAGGGAATATGAAATTTGAGAGTATATAGTTTGGTATAGCCCTACGAAATTGGTTACTTTTTCTCTAGCTCCTTGTTTACAATGAACCAAGTTAGTTAATGTGACTTTGTGTCCAATGTTTGCTTAGAAGTGTTGGAGAAGAGGTGATTGAATTATTATGTAGTGAGAAAAATAATCCAAGGGTAATATCTTTCAATGATTAGGGGAAGATCATGGGTAAAGATCATATTCAAAGAGCAAATTTCTATAAAAAGTAGTAAATATGAATATATTATTATGTATATTCCCTTCCCACTATATTTCTTAAATCATAGTATTAGAATCTTTTTTGGGATTGGTGTTTATAAAATAGAAAATGGTAATGGTCTATGGGTAAGGTATATTAGAGTTGTATTGTATTTGTTTCATGTTACATATTTCTTGTTGTAATGAAGACATGTTTTGTAATAGTTAGTTTATGATTGGATTAGTAGGTAACATGTATTGAGAGTTTCTAGAATGTGTAGGACTATTGTTAATCATAGGTGGATTGTTATATTGGTAAGTGAAGAGGAGATTTACATTTAAATAAGTAAATGGAATCATGGAAGATAGTAGAAAATTTTTTATAATTGTTTATAGGATTTACACATGAAATCCCCAAGCTAGTGTTGAGACCATTACCAAATTGTGTAGTATATGTTATGATTGGATGAGTGAGAGGAGGAATAGAAGATGTGATCATGAGAGTAGACACTTATGTTGTAATTTTATTTTGAGCATTATTGAGAATTTGAGCATAGCTATATGTCATCACAATATAAGAATCTACTATGTGAGCTAAAATCTGTAAAAAAATTATTCCTTGAGAATCATTTACCAATGTTCTAAGGTTATCCAAAAAATGGATAATTTCTCCACCCAAAGATTTAGTACTCAACTATTACTAGACTTCTAAAAAAAATGTTATCAAATATTTAGATTTTTTTCTTTAGGAACATGTGTGAAACTTTTTTCTAACCTAAATTCTTCATGAATGGATTTGAACCATAGATTTTTGGCACCCTCATCCTTTCTAGCACTTCTAGGGTTTTTCAACTAAAAGGAGAAAGTATAGCCAAAAGTCTAGGTTAGGTTCACTCAAATTATGAAATGTATGATGTTCTTTGAATGAAATGAAATGAACTAAGCATAGTTAAATTGACTAATTGACTGATTATGTATGGAAAACCTATGATTTACGCAATGTTGGAAAACACAGTGATGTTTGCAACCAATGAACTATGAATGAACAAATGCAAAAAAAATAGAAAAGGCTTGAATCAGAGTGCACCTAGGAAGAGATTGGAGAATCTAGAATCTTTTGAATATAGTTTGAAATCATAGAAAATCACCAGTGGGACTCATTCACCACTGATGGCAAATCAGTCCTGCTTCTGATGAAAATTGTTGGGAAGTCATTTTTGAGTGTCAGGATCCAAAATCTGAAGAAATATAGATTTCCAGCCTTAAGGTGGGACTCATTCACCACTATTGGTGAACTAGTCCTCTACAAAAATTCTGAGGAATCAGTGGAAAAATTTCTACTAGCAGATCTGAGGTTGTTTGCTTGTCGGTTTGCCAAAGTCAAATTTGCAAAAAATGGACATAATGACTTCTCCAATCTTGAAATAGGATGTATTTTACTTGAAAAACTTTGTTGACTTCTTGTCAAATATGCACACACAAGTTTGTAAACCCACATGAAAAAGGGGAAAAATGGTTAAGGGTTAGGTTATATGGATTTTTGTTGGAAAAATCCCACTTTGGTAATCGAACCCTTAATGAAATGATGAGATGAAGGAGCATGATAATTAAATAACATATAAATGATATCAACTTACCAAACTCTTGTTGAAGGAAATCTGAAGATATGTCAACAATTTCTCTTGAATGCTTGATAGATGCTTGATTATAGGATGCAAAGTGCTCAAATGCTAATTGAATGCTTGAATGAGTGAGGAGATTGTAGGGGATGTAAAATGAGGAGAAAAAAACTTATTTATACATTCTTGTGCCTTAGTAACCCATTGATACCTCATCAAAGGATGACATCAAGTAATTTTGAATAAAAACCCAAAAGGAAATTTGAAATATTTTGAATTAAGATCCAAGAGGGACTCATTTGCCATGCATGGAAAATGGGTCCCACCTTAGACTTGAAAGTGGGTGTCAAGAATGAAGTCACCTTTAATATTATTTTTCTGGTTTATATTAAAAAGTATACTTAATTAAGCCTTATAGGGGCATAAAGGGGTCAAATAAAGCATAAGAAAGGTGTAAATAGTGAAATTAAACCTAGAAAAGCATGAAATCTTGTTAGAAGACTTTACAACACTTGAAAATAGGACTTGATAAGGGATGAAAAGGTGATTTTTAGGTGAATTGTAATGAATAAATTCTAGAAAAGTGTAAAAATATTTTACAACACTTCGTGACACCTTCACAAGACATCATAATTTCAATTTTAAGGACTTAATGTGAATGTTCAAACCACATTGCAGCATTAAATCAAAGCAAAATGGATCGAGCATCGTGAAGAAAGGTCTAAAAGACCATGAAAATGATAAGGGGCCATTTTTCTATGACACCTTTAGCCCCCACTTTAGTGAGAGGATGAGCTTGCTTCAAACTCACACTAAAGTAACCATGCATATCAAGGGAGAGGTTCCAAAATCACTTATGTTAGCAAGATGGAATAACAATGATCAAGAGGGATGATCAAGCCCCCAAGATGAAGATACCATGACAAACTAAGCATAAGAAAAAAGGAACACACATGTTGAACTGAAGAGATAGGATGAAGCTTCGATTGTCTATCCAACTAGTTGTGGATTAGATCTAGGCTATTTTTTTTAAAAAAGAGAGTGCATACTCACTCTGGGGTGACAAAACTCATGGTGGTCTATCAGGTGAGAAGACCTAAAAGGTGAAGTACATATGCTAATTGGTATGCACTGAAAACAAAAAGGTGGCTATGGGGAAAGTCATGCTACTGAATGGGCTTCTCGCTCAACCATATCAAAGTTATACCTCTTTATAACTTTAACAAGGTGCCACAAAGGAAAATGTTGGTTCGTGCTTCATGATACAAGAAAAGCTTCGTATGCTTAGAACCCATGAACAAACATAAAGGTACCACAAGCATGCAAGCTGCATTATGCAAGGTGGTTAAAATGTAAAGTGTAAAATGTAAAATGTAAAAGATGTTCGAAGGAGTCTTGTTAAGTTCATGCAAGGTCTACCACTTAGAGAACATTGTGTCTAATGTCTCCAAGAGATGACTGATCAAAGAATAAAATATTCAAAACTTAGGGGATTGATTGCATTACATCATGCCACAAAGAGGAATGCAATATGCTAAGATATATCACACTTATGAAGGACATAATACCCAATGTTTTCCACAAAGTGACAAATGCATCGTATGAAATGACAAGGCTACACTAAGAACTAAGAATGCAAAAATGAAATATGGTAATGTATGCACCCACTTTAAAGAAATTGCTACACACCATTTTGTGAGAAATTACTTTAAAGTAGCAAAGAAAAGAAAATGCAAAAAGTAAAAAAAAGACATGAGAGCCAACTTAGAAATCCCTATGCCAACTCATATGTTTCAAGTTAGGCTGCTTTATATAAATGAAAATAAAAATAAAACATAATGGAGTTTCCCCCCAAAACAGAACATACCAAACACATAAGGGATCTATGGATTTGGGGTCGTATGTTGATTGCTGCAATGTTTTTTATTAAGGAGCTCAAAACTATAACCATTCCCCAAATCACATAGAACTTGAAGAATGATAGAAAGATAGTCTATTTTGGGTCAACATGGAAGAGACATTGAAGTCTCAACACTTTGCATCGTCCCAAAAGGAAAACACAAGAAAAAAGAAAACAAAAGGGAAAAAGAAAAGGAAAAGATTTTGGGTCAACATGAAGGAGACATTTCAGTCTCAATGCCTTGTGTCATCCCCAAAAGGAAAAACACAAGAAAAAGACAAAGTAAAAAGGAAAAGGGATCGATTGGGTCAACAAGGAAGAGACATAGGGCATCTCAATGCTTTGCGTCATCCCCAAAAGGAAAACACAAGAGCAAAAATGAAAAAGGAAATGCATGACATATAGAAGAAGAGAGGTACAAATAGAAGAAGTATACAATGAGAGGGGAAAACATCAAACACACAATACAGGGGAACACAATACACACATAAAAGAAAAATGGAAAGGGGCTAGTATTGCAAATGTAATTAAACCATTAACTAAGTTATTAGTTTCTCAATTTTAAGTAGTTAAGTAGAAAAGGAATAACATAGTTAAGAGACAAAAAAAATTTCATTACAAGGATAAGGCTAACAACTTCTTTCCCCCCACAAAGTGTAAAGTCAAGAATGAGCCAAGGTGGGTGATGTGAAAGGATCATGGAATAGTGAGAATAGGGAATTCTACAACTATGACATGATAAAGGGATTGAGTATTATTTATGGGATAATAGGAAGGCAATTTGTATTGGTAAAATGATACTTATCTAGTATGTCCTTCAATGTTTTATATTCTTTGGTTAGATTTCGAAGAATATGATGATATTTCCAAATTGGTATGTTAGAGTCTTTAAGATGAATGAACAACCTATTCATTGGTGGTAAAAGTATAAGACCTTTGTTTAAAATTAGTTGAAGTCTCCTTTCACATTCAGGTGGAGGTTGGTTTTCTTTATTTGCTTCCATTTGAGACTGATGAGCAAGGAGATGATGATGACACCTACATTCCTTAGCATCGCGGTTTCATTTAATTTTGTTTTGAATTTGTTGTGGTGTAAGATTGGGCTGATCCATTATAGGTTCCTTTTATTCCAAAGGGGAAAGAATGGAAGAAACTGAAGAAGATAGGTCAATCAATTTCTCTTTGTCTTTGTACATTTGTTTAATGCAAGTGGGTATGACAGGATTAGTTTCATTTTCCCTTTGTTATTTAAACGATATTGGGGAAGTGTCTAAGGGTGGTTGTTCATGAGGTTGTATGCCTTGTTATATGTCAGACTAAGGTTGAAGCATGGTTTCATCTAGGATAGGAGGAGTCGAAGTGGATAGGGACATGTTATGAAGAGAAAACTCAGCTATTTGTTTGGCTTTGAACTTTTGATAACTTATGAAAAAGACATTGTTACGAGGGGTGATCAGTTCCATAGGTGCAGGACAAAAGGATTCTAAGGAAAAATTACCTTTAGATGATAGTGGATTAAATCCACTATGGTGTATGGTAAATATTTCATTGCCATGTGCAAACTTCAAACACTTGTGAACAACTAAGGGGACTGCTTTCATTGAGCGAAGCCAAGGGTGGCCTAGCCATAAACAAAATTGATCTAATTGTGGAATGATAGAAAATGTCACCTCCAAAGTTTTGGGTCTGATTTGTAAGGGGAGTATGATAGATCCAATCCTACAACACACAAAACCAGTGTGTTTTAATACATACAGTTGGTGTATTATAGTAATCTTGATATAGCTCATGTAATGTTAAAATCTCTTCCATGATCACATTCTCACCACAAGTAGGATCTATTAATATCCCATTTGTGGGATTATCATAGATTTTGTAGACTATGTAAAGAGGACCATCAAGAATCTTTTGAAGTATATTTTTAGAAGAGAAAGTGATATCAAGAGTTTTGTTGGTTGGGCCCTTATGATGGATAACGTCTATCACACCCACAAGTTCATCCGGAGGATTAACTTTGGTAACATTTGGAGTTATATCATATTGTTCATTATTTGTAAATTCTAGTTAGGGGTTGCAATAAACTTATTGCCTTCATCATTGACATCTACAATGGACAAATGACCCAAATCAATGAGGTCTTGAAAAAAGTGTTTGAGATGCTTACATTGTTCGGTGTTATGGCAATTTTGGCGATGAAAATGGAAATAATAATTTGGTTTAATGGTGGGTGGTAAAGGTTTGGTGGTATCAAGTGTTTTGATGGTAGGAAAGGTGATCATTTGTTGTTGGATTAATTGGTTCATTGTATTATGGAGGGTATCAGGTAAGGGAGTAAAATTTCTCTTCGGATCTGCATAGGTATAGGGCACTATTACTTTAACAACTTCCAGTTAACTTGGAATAGGTTGGGTTGGTTGTAGAGGTGGATTGAACTATAAAAAGCTTCTATTTGGTTTGTGAAAGTCTTGTGTGTTGTTTTGATTTTTTTCCTTAGACATCTCAACTTGATTAGAAGTGGACTTTGAATCGCAACTTGAAAGCAATTAGTAGTTGATGTCTCCCTTCACATTCAAGTGGAGGTTGGTTTTCTTTATTTGCTTCCATTTGAGATTGACGAGCAAGGAGATGATGACGAAACCTACGTTCCCTAGCACTGCAGTTTCATTTTATTTTATTTTGAAGTTGTTGTGGTTTAAGAGTGGGTTGATCCATTATAGGTTCCTTTTCTTCAAAGGGGAAAGAATGGAAGAAACTGAAGAAGATAGTTCAATAACTTTCTCTTTGGCTTTGTACACTTGTTTAATGCAAGTGGGTATGCCAGGATTGGTTTCATTTTCCATTGGTCATTTAAATGATGTTGGGGAAGTGTCTAAGGCTGGTTGTTCATGAGGTTATATGCTTTGTTAGATGTCGGACTCAGGCTGAAGCATGGTTTCATCTAGGATAGGAGGAGTGGAAGCAGATGGGGACATGTTATGAAGAGACAACTTGGCTATTCGTTTGGCTTTGAACTTTTGATAAGTTATGAAAAAGAAATTGTTACGAGGGGTGATGGGTTCCATATGTGCATGTCAAAAGGATTCTAAAGAAAAATTACCTTTAGATGATAGTGGATTAAAGTCACTACGGTGTATGTTAAATACTTTATTGCCATGTGGAAGCTTCAAACACTTGTGAACAACTGAGGGGACTGCTTTCATTGGGAGAAGCCAAGGGTGGCCTAGCCAGAAACAAAATTGATCTAATTGTGAAATGATACAAAATGTTACCTCCAAAGTTTTGGGTCCTATTTGTAAGGGGAGTATGATAGATCCAATCTTAGGGCACAAAAAACTAGTATGTGTTTTAATACATACGGTTGGTGTATTATAATCATCTTGATATAGCTCATGTAATGCTAAAAAATATTCTGTGATCACATTCTCACCATAGGTAGGATCTATTAATATCCCATTGATGAGCTTATCATATATTTTGTTGACTATGTAAATAGGACCATCAAGAAGCTTTTGAAGTATATCTTTAGAAGAGAAAGTGATATCAAGAGTTTTGTTGGTTGGGACCTTACGAGGGATAACGTATATCACACCCACAAGTTCATCCATAGGATTAACTTGGGTAACATTTGGAGTTATATCATATTGTTCAGTATTTGTAAATTCTAGTTAGGGGGTACAACAAACTTATTGCCTTGATCATTGACACCTATAATGGACAAATGACCCAAATCAATGAGGTCTTGAACTAAGTGTTTGAGATGATTACATTGTTCGGTACTATGGCCATTTTGGTTATAAAAATGGCAATAAGCATTTGGTTTAATGGTGGGTGGTGAGGTTTTGGTTGTATCAAGTGGTTTGATGGTAGGCAAGGTGATCATTTTTTGTTGGATTAATTGGTTCATTGTATTATGGAGGGTATCAGGTAAGGGAGTAAAATTTCTCTTTGGATCCACATAGGTATAGGGTACTGTTACTTTAACAACTTCCAGTTGACATGGAATAGGTTGGGTTGGTTGTAGAGGTGGACTGAACAATAAAAAAATTATATTCGGTTTGTGAAAGTCTTGTGTGTTTTTTTGATTATTTTTCTTAGACATCTCAGCTTGATTAGAAGTGGACTTTGAATCATGACTTGAAAGCAATTAGTAGTTGATGTCTCCTTTCACATTCACGTGGAGTTTTGTTTTCTTTATTTGCTTCCATTTGAGACTGATGAGCAAGGAGATGATGATGACACGGACATTCCCTAGCATCACAGTTTCATTTTATTTTATTTTGAAGTTCTTGTGGATTAAGAGTGGGTTGATCCATTATAGGTTCCTTTTCTTCCAAAGGGTCAAGAACGGAAGAAACTGAAGAATACAATTCAATCACTTTCTCTTTGGATTTGTACAATTGTTTAATGTGAGTGGGTATGACAGGATTGGTTTCATTTTCCCTTGTTCATTTAAATGATGTTGGGGAAGTCTCTAAGGGTGGTTTTTCATGACGTTGTATGCTTTGTTAGATGTCAGACTCAGGCTGAAGCATGGTTTCATCTAGGACAGGAGGAGTGGAAGTGGACGGGGACATGTTATGACGAGACAACTCGGCTATTCATTTGGCTTTGAAATTTTGATAAGTTATGAAAAAGAAATTGTTACGAGGGGTGATGGGTTCCATAGGTGCAGGCCAAAAGGATTCTAAGGAAAAATTACCTTTAGATGATAGTGGATTAAAGCCACTATGTTGTATGGTAAATATTTCATTGCCATGTGGAAACTTCAAACACTTGTGAACAACTAAGGGGACTACTTTCATTGAGTGAAGCCAAGGGTGGCCTAGCCATAAACAAAATTGATCTAATTGTGGAATGATACAAAATTTTAGCTCCAAATTTTTGGGTCCTATTTGTAAGGGGAGCATGATAGAACGAATCATAGGGAATATAAAAAGAGTATGTGTTTTAATACATACAGTTGGTGTATTATAGTCATCTTGATATAGCTCATGTAATGCTAAAAAATCTTCCGTGAACACATTCTCACCACAGGTATGATCTATTAATATCCCATTGATGGGCTTATCATATATTTTGTTGACTATGTAAAGAGGACCATTAGGAAGCTTTTGAAGTATATCTTTAGAAGAGAAAGTGATATCAAGAATTTTGTTGGTTGGGCCCTTAGGAGGGATAACGTCTATCGCACCTACAAGTTCATCCATAGGATTAACTTGGTCAACATTTGGAGTTGTATCATATTGTTCATTATTTGTAAATTCTAGTTAGGGGGTGCAACAAACTTATTGCCTTGATCATTGACACCTACAATGGACAAATGACCCGAATAAATGAAGTCTTGAACTAAGTGTTTGAGATGCTTACATTGTTTGGTGTTATGGCCATTTTGGTGATGAAAATGGCAATAAGCATTTGGTTTAATGGTGGGTGGTAAAGGTTTTGTGGTATCAAGTGGTTGGATGGTAGGCAAGGTGATCATTTGTTGTTGGAGTAATTGGTTCATTGTATTATGGAGGTATCAAGTAAGGGAGTAAAATTTCTCTTCGAATCCATATAGGTATAGGGTATTGTTACTTTAACAACTACCAAGCTTGAATTGGAATAGGTTGGGTTGGTTGCAGAGGTGGATTGAACTATAAAAAGCTTCTATTTGGTTTGTGAAATTCTTGTGTGTTGTTTTGATTTTTTTTCTTAGAAATATCAACTTGATTAGAAGTGGACTTTAAATCGTGACTTGAAAGTGATTAGTAGTTGAAGTCTCCTTTCACATTTAGGTTGAGCTTGGTTTTCTTCATTTGCTTCCATTTGAGACTGATGAGCAAGGAGATGATGATGACACCTAAGTTCCCTAGCATCGCAGTAGATCATTTTATTTTATTTTGAAGTTGTTTTGGTTTAAGAGTGGGTTGATCCATTATAGGTTCATTTTCTTCCAAAGGGCACGAATAGAAGAAACTAAAGAAGAAAGTTCAATCACATTCTCTTTGGCTTTGTACACTTGTTTAATGCGAGCGGGTATGATGGATTGGTTTCATTTTCCCTTGGTCATTTAAATGATGTTGGGGAAGTGTTTAAGGGTGGTTGTTCATGAGGATGTATGCTTTGTTAGATGTCAGAGTCAGGCTAAAGGATGGTTTCATCTAGGACAGGAGGAATGGAAGTGGACGAGGACATGTTATGAAGAGACAACTTGGTTATTCGTTTGGCTTTGAACTTTTGATAAGTTATGAAAAAGAAATTTTTACGAGGGGTGATGGGTTCCATAGGTGCAGGCCAAAAGGATTCTAAGGAAAAATTATCTTTAGATGATAGTGGATTAAAGCCACTATGGTGTATGGTAAATATTTCATTTCCATGTGGAAACTTCAAACAATTGTGAACAATTGAGGGGACTTCTTTCATTGAGTGAAGCCAAGGGTGGCCTAGCCATAAACAAAATTGATCTAATTGTGGAATGATAGAAAATGTTACCTCCAAAGTTTTGGGTCCTATTTGCAAGGGGAGTATGATAGGTCCAATTGTAGGGCACAAAAAACCAGTATGTGTTTTAATACATACAATTTTTGTATTATAGTCTTATTGATATAGCTCATGTAATGCTAAAAACTCTTTCGTGATCACATTCTCACCATAGGTAGGATCTATTAATATCTCGTTGATGGGCTTATCGTAGATTTTGTTGACTATGTAAAGAGGACCATCAGGAAGCTTTTGAAGTATATCTTTAGAAGAGAAAGTGATATCAAGAGTTTTGTTGGTTGCGCCCTTACAAGGGATAACGTCTATCACACCCACAAGTTCAGCCATAGGATTAACTTAGGTAACATTTGGAGTTATATCATATTGTTCATTATTTGTAAATATTAGTTAGGGGGTGCAACAAACTTATTTTCTTGATCATTGACACCTATAATGGACAAATGACCCGAATCAACGAGGTCTTGAACTAAGTGTTTGAGATGCTTACATTGTTTGGTGTTATGGCCATTTTGTTAATGAAAATGGCAATAAGCATTTAGTTTAATGGTGGGTGGTAAAGGTTTGGTGGTATCAACTGGTTTGATGGTAGGCAAGGTGATCATTTGTTGTTGGAGTAATTGGTTCGTTGTATTATGGAGGGTATTAGGTAAGGGAGTAAAATTTCTCTTTGGATCCACATAGGTATAGGGCACTATTACTTTAACAACTGCCACTTGACTTGGAATAGGTTGGTTGGTTGCAGAGGTGGATTGAACTATAAAAAATTTCTATTTAGTTTTTGAAAGTCTTGTGTGTCATTTTTATTGTTTTTCTTAGACATCTCAACTCTATTAGAAGTGGACTTTGAATTGCAACTTGAAACGGAGTTATGATTTTCACATAGGGTTGTGCATAAGTGCATGAATGAAGAGAATTTCATCATAGTTAACTTATCCTGGATGTTTGTGTGCACTTTTTGAATAAAAATCTTCTATAGTTGTGAATCAAGAATTTTGACATCAACTTAAGCATACAATGATTGATAACGTGAAATGAAGTCAGTTACTTTTTTGTCAGAATGTTGTCTACAATGCATTAGATCAACCATTGTCTGTTTAGTGGTTGTATGAACTTGGAAGTGACTTATGAAGGAATCCACAAGCTCATTAAATGATCAGATGGAATGATTTGGTAGGTTTGAAAACCATTCTAATACAGTATCTTTCAGGGTCCTAGGAAATTTTTTGGCTAAGAGTTTATCATCAAGGACAAAATCACTGCATAAAGTTGTATAAGCATTGACATGGTTAATAGGGTCTCCTTCACCTTTGTATTTCTCAAACTTGGGGATTTCAATTCCTTGTGGCATCTAGGTGTGTAATATTTCTAAAGATAAGGGACTACTATGAACATGATATGTGGGTGGAGTAGTTTGACCTTGGCTAATGGTGGAAATTTTTTGTTGCATGGATGAAATGGTATTAAGGAGCTGTGTAATGATGGGTTCATCATCACTTTCAATCAAATGATGAAGGTTTTCTATGGTTGGTATGGTAGTGGTGGAATTTTTTTCAAGCAATAAGTCTTTTTGTAGGTGTGGAAAATCCTCATGAATATTAATGACCTTTTCTTGTGGGATGGGATTGTTTTGTGTGTCAAAATTCATTGGATGGAAAGATGAGGGCATAGAAGTGGTATTTTCCATACCTAATGCACCATTGTCCATAGTAGGATTAGGAGCTCTTGAGATCCCAAGGTCCACAATGAAAGTGCTATCATGGGAAGCCATGAGTCTATAGCTTCATCTCACTAAAGTATTATCAATGGGGCACCAAACACTCATACAAGTACCACAAAAGGCATGGTGAATGCAAATGTAATGCAATATAGGACTACAAAATGTAAATAATAGGAATTCTACAAGCCGAGAAAGAGAACCAACAACATATAACAAAAATGCAGGAAATGCCTATAAAATTCCTAAAAATGCAATCTGAAATGTGTAGGTGGACTAACCGGCCTAGGGTGGTGAATGAGTCCCAGTATGAGATTTTTTTTTGTTTTTTAGAAAATTTAATGTGATTCTAATGCTTTTCATATGCTAATTAAGGATGAAGATGCAAATGTTCAAAATTTTCAATAATATGTAATGCAAGTTAATAAACCTTAGGATGCAGAAACAAAACAATATCCTAATTGAATGTTGATGTAAATGAAGTTGAGGATGCAAGATGCAATTGAAATTAGTAGTGTAAAGTGTTCAATATGTAGGTTCACTAGAATGAACTATAGATTATTAACACCCTAATCCTTTCTAGCACTTCTATGGCTTTTCACCTAAAAGGAGAAAGTAGAGCCAAATGTTTAGGTTAGGTTCACTCAAATTATGCAATGCATGATGCTTTTTGAACTAAATGAAATGAACTAACTAGAGTTAAATGGACTAATTGATCGATTATGTATGCAAAACCTATGAGTTATGAAATGTTGGAAAACATAGTGATGTTTCCAAACAATGAACTATGAATTAATAAATGCAAAACAAAATAGAAAAGGGCTCAATCATAGTACACCTGGGCAGATATTGGAGAATCTAGAATCTTTTGACTATTGTATGAAATTGTAGAAAATCACCAATGGGACTCATTTTCCACTGATGGTGAATCAGTCTTGCTTCTGATGAAAAATTTTGTGAACTGGTTTCTAAGTGTCAGGATATGGAATCTAACAAAATCTAGATTTCCAGCCTTCAGGTGGGGCTCATTTGCCACTGATGGAAAAGTAGTCCTCTTCCAAAATTTTGATAAATTAGGGAACAATTCTGTAGCACCAGATCTGAGGTTGTCTACTTTTCAAGTTGTCGAAGTCAAATCTGTAGAAAATGGACAAGACGTATTCTCCAAGCTTGAAATAGGATGTAGTTGACTTGAAACACTTTGTTGAATTCTTGTCCACTTTTCAACACCTAAATTATTTTCAAATCTACATACACAAGTCTACAAACACAGATGCAAAAGGTGGAAAATTTTTAAGGGTTAGGTTATAGGGATTTACCTTGGTCAAATCCCACTTTGGTAATCAAACCCTTAATGAAATGATGAGATGAAGGAGAATAATAAAAAAATAACATATAAATGCTATCAAATTACCAAACCCTTGTTGAAGAAAATTTGAAGATATGCCAATGGTTCCTCTTTAATGCTTGATAGATTCTTGATTATAAGATGCAAAGTGCTCAAATGCTAATTTCTCAATTGAACTTCTCTCCACAAAGACTTTTTGTATTACACTTCTCCCCCTTTGACATCAATGGAAAAGGTAACAATGACCTTTCCATGCACACACCCTGAACCACATATCTGCACATCTGACTACTCCCCCTAAGTAGCAGCCATAAAAACATCAATTCAGATCAAAATATAGCAATGAAGTTCATGGATTGATGAAAGAAAATGCATCATTTAGTTCTTATCAGGAGGGGTAATAACCCCTAGCATTCCTCTGAGATACTCAAAAGTATTCTTTAGAAAAGGATTAGTAAATATATCTACAATCTGTTCTTTGGTAGGCACATACTCCAAGTTAATTTCTTTCTCATTCACTTTCTCCCTCAATAAATGAAACTTGATTGATATATATTTAGTCTTAGAGTGTAGTACCAAATTCCTTGAGATATTTATTGCACTTGAGTTTTCGTCTTATATGGCAATAGGCTCTTCATATATCACCCCGATATCTCTCAGCATCTGTTTCATCCATATCACTTGAGTACAATTATTGGTATTAGCAATGTATTCTACTTTAGTAGTAGATAGAGAAATTGAGTTTTTCTTTTTACTCAACCAAGATATTAGCTTCTTCCCTAGGAAGAAGGCACCACCACTAGTAATTTTCTTGTCATTTACATCACCAACCCAATCCGCATCAGTTTATGCACACAAAGTGAGATCATCATCGTTTGGATACTAAAATCCAAAGTGAACTGTACCTTTTAAATATCGGAAAATTATTTTGATAGCAGTCATATGCGATTCCTTTGGATCAGCCTAAAATCTAGCAACCATACATACAACATTCATAATGTCTGGTCTAGTCTATGTCAAGTAGAGAAATCCACCGATCATTGACCTATACCTAGTTTGATTTTCCTTTGGAGAATCATTATTTTGTGTCAACTTACATCTAGTCACCATGGGAGTGCCAACAGGTTTGGAGTCATCCATTCCAAACTTCTTTAGTAGTTCTTTCACATATTTTGAATGAGATATGAAAATCCCTTAGTCCAATTGTGTAATTTGCAATCCCAGAAAGAACTTCAACTCACCAATCATGCTCATCTAAAATTCACTCTTCATCTCATCAGAAAACTTCATACATAGATTGTCATCACCTCCAAAAAAGATGTCATCAAAAAAAATTCTGTAATCAGCTCCTTATCATGATATAACTTGAAGTATAAGTTGCTATCAATAGTACCTTTAGTGAATCCAATCTTTAGTATATATTTATCCAATTTGGCGTACCAGGCTCTGGGGGCTTTCTTAAGTCCATATAGAGCTTTCTTCAATCTGAAAAACCATATCTCCCTTATCTATTAGTTGAAATCCATATGGTTGTCCAATGTACACTTCTTCTAGTTCTCCATTCAAAAATGAAAACTTCACATCCATTTGATAGAATTTATAATTCTTGTGTGCAACATAAGAAATAAATAATCTCATAGCTTCAATTCTAGTTGCAGGGGCAAACGTTTCTTCAAAATAAATACCTTCCATTTGAGAATAACCTTTACATACTAGTCTTGCTTTATTTCAGACCACATCACCTTCTTTAATTAGCTTGTTTCTAAATACCCACTTAGTACCAATCACATTTTTGTCTTTAGGCCTAGGAACTAGTAGCCATGTGTTATTCTTGTCAATATGTCTCAACTCTTCCTTCATAGCTTCCAACCAGTGTTTAGGGTATGAGCACGATCATGATTGGCCAAAAAGTGGTGATATGATTGGTATGTGTAGGGTATGTGGCTTACGACTTTTTTTTACCCAAAATTGATGAAACAAAAAGGGCTTTTAAAGGAGATTCTCAGATTTCCACCAATATAAATTATGCTTTACTTTGAATTTAATTAATAATTATTATTCATTTTCTATTTGAATTACAACTAAAGTCCTAATTGATAGGCTGATTGAAAAACATCTATAGCTTTCAAACAGATCACATTTTTTGAATCAAAACATGTGCCACATTCTATGCTTTGCATACTATAGGATTAAAAGAAAAAAAATTCATGAAGTTTTGACCAAGTTAAGGTGGTCAAACATACAAGTTTTTATATTTTTAAAAAGTTGTACTAAAAAATTCATAATTAATTATTTACTTGGAAAAAAATTACAAAAAAAATGCATCACATCTAGACATGAGTCCTCTACTTATATCTAAAATCTTATAAAAAATATTATCATTTTATTGTGGTTAGGGTGGTCGACAAACACCTACTTCTTATTTTTTGAAATTTAAGTACTACTGCATTGAAATTTCAAATTTTCACCAAATAGATTTAAAAAAAAAACTAGTAGTTTAGAAACTACACTCAATTTTCTACAGATTCTATTCTTACATATTTTTGAAATAATATAGATAACTTATTTATTTTTTTATGACAAGTTGCCTAACTTTGATTTTTTCAAATTTTTTGCCACTTAAGAGCCTATTTTTTCATGATGATCATGCACATACCCTTCATCTTGATAGGCTTCAGTGACATTCTTAGGTTCATCTTGGAAGTCAAACAATATTCTTCTACAATTTTTCTTCTAGTTTGCACTCCTTTACTCTTGTCTCCTATGATTTGACTTTCAGTTTGATTCAACTTTACATATCTTGGAGTTTTGGGACTTACTTGGACTTCTGACTCTTCTGATCTTTCTTCTACACTTGCACTTGTCTAAGCTTCCTAACTGACTTGATTTACTGAAACAAATTGAGGTTGCTTTAGTAGAACATATGGAATAATCTGAAGTAGATTCGGTGTTAGAGTGTTCTTCCCTTGGCTTGTGTTTTCTTCATCTAAATCATAGCTGCATCATCTGGATGATTTTTCAGAGTCCTCATCAACTTTGAAATTTGCACTCTCAACCATATTTCTCAATCTTTTGTTATAGGACTTGTAGGCCTTGCTCTTAGTGGAGTAACCTAAGAAGATCTCTTCATCGCTTCTAGCATCAAATTTTCCTATATCATCATCTCTCTTGATATAACATTTGCTTCCAAAGATCTTAAAATACTTGACAATAGGTTTGTGACCAAACCATAACTCATAAGGGGTCTTACCAGAATTTCCATTCACATTTACTCAGTTCAAGGTATACATAGTAGTGCTTACCGCTTCACTCTAGTACATCTGCGACACATTTCCTTCCATCATCATGGTTCTGGCAGTGTCTAGAATTGTTCTATTCTTTCTCTCTGCAACTCCATTCTATTGAGGGTTTCAAAGAGCAGATAACTATCTTTTAATTCCATGCTCTTCACAATAAGATTTGAAATACTTAGAAATGAACTCACCACCTTTGTCAGATCTTAGGCACTTTATTTTCAGACCTTTCTCATTTTTTGCCATAGCCTTGAAACTTTTGAATTTCTTCAATGCTTCACATTTTTCTCTCAAAAAGGAAACCCAAATCATTCTAGAGTAATCATCAATAACCAACATAAAATACCTTTCTCCATGAATACTTCTAACTTTGGAGGGACCACAAAGGTCAGTATGCAGCAGCTCTAAAAAATTATTTTAATGAAACTGTTTGCTCTGGAATGAGACTCTAGTTTGTTTACCCATCTCACATTCCTTGCAGATTACATTAGTAGGCTTCACTAATCTAGGCAGACCTCTTACTACTTGAGTAGAACTTATCTTGATAATGTTGTCAAATTTTACATGAAACAATCTCCTAGTCCACAACCAAATTTCATCTACTTGAGCAATTAAACAACTTCAACTAGCAGTATTCAGGTGAAAAATATTACCTTTTGTTTGCTTGCTAGTTGCAATCATGTTCCTGGAACTTCCATGTATCTTGTATCTTCCATCTTTGAACTGAAGATCATATCCTATGTGAACCATCTGTCCAACACTCAACAAGTTGTGCTTTAGGCCTTCAACATAGAGGACATCATCAGTTTTGTCCTTACCACCAAGGAAAATAGATCCTTTTCCATGGATCACACTAGCATTGTTATCTCCAAATCTTACAACCCCACCATCATACTTCTCTAGACTCACAAATTTTCTTTTATCACCAATCATGTGATGTGAGCATTCACTATCAATGACCCATTCATCTTTTTCCTCAACTTGAGCTGCAAGAGCTTTTTCATCTTTAGTAGATTCAGTAGCCATATGATTATTTTCAATGGTAGCAATGAAAGCCCAATCATCTTCTTTACCATTATGTTTATCAGACTCATCATTAGTAAAGTAGCATCTCTTTGGGAATCTATACTTCTTAGGCTCATATCTAGGAACTCTTTCAGGACATCTTGATGAAAAATGACCTATTTTACTACATGAAAAATATTTAATACATAATACATCTTCATACTTACATTTTCCTCTCCCTTCTTGCTTTGCAATCACTGCTTCCAATTCTTCTACCTCTCTTTATCTTCAATTTGTTTCAGTTCTTTATCACACTTGGATATCTTTTTGGAAATCTCTCACAAAAAATGTCTTTTCCTATTACTTTTGGATACAGTAGCCTTGAATGTAGATTCAATCTTCGGTGTAGATTCGCCAAATTCACTTATCTCAAAAGCAGCAAGCTTCTCGATCAACATATCTCTTGTCATCTTGTTTACTGATTTGAACTCTTCAATAGTATGAACCTTCATTTTGTAGGAGGGAGGAAAAGATCTAAGTACCTTAGCTACAATTTCATCCTCATCCACAGAACCACTGACACATTTAATACCAATCACTCTCATTTACTCTTTGCATAAAAGAAGTGATATTTTCATCTTCACCCATCTTTAGATTCTCATACTTTCCTTTCAAGCTTTGTAGCTTAGCCATCTTAACCTATGCATCTCCTTCATACAAAGTTTCTAGTTTCATCCAAATCTCATGAGTTTTCTATAGACCTACCACATTAGCCATCTCTGAATCTATTAGGGAACTCACCAAAGCTTCAATAACCCTAATATTACTTTCAACATCTTTGATCTCATCAACAGTACAGGGGCCATTCTGAGGAATAGTATATGGATCTCTTATGATCTTCTAGAATGCTTCACCAATACACCTAAAGTGACATTGTATCCTAATCTTCCACAGTGAATAGTTAGTGCCATCAAATCTAGGACTTTCCTTCTTAAATGTTCCCAGCCCAGATCACCTCAAGCTATTAGACTTCTTCAGAGGAATAGGTTCTGATACCAATTGTTGGAAAAAAAAGGACAAACAACTGAGAGGTGGGGTGAATAATTTGTCATAGAAATTTAAAATTTTCTAAATTAACTTAACCTTAATATTAGATCTGATGAATAAGCAATTAACACATTAGAGAGACAAAGAACACCAAGATTTTTTTTGTGGAAACCCTGTTGGGGGAAAAGCCATGGTGGATGTTAGTCCACAAGATTATACTCTGCTAAAAGTATAGTGAGAAAAAATAAGGGGAATGCACATGCATTCAAGCACACTACCTAGAGCTCACTGCTCAATTACGAAAGGGGCTCACTACCCAACGAAGCTGGATTAAAAATCTAGAGGGTTTGAACTAAGAAAATAGCTTCTGCACAAGCCTGATTATCGTTCCAATTAAGCTCAACACTTCTTCACACTTCACACAATCTTCTTCACACTCTACTCTACAATTGAATGATATTCACACATACACACATAGGAGCACATGAAGCATCCTCTTCATCAATGAACTAATCGCCTTTATAAATCCACTACATGAGATTCCATCACCACTTCGTTGGCTAGGAAAATAAAATATATTTGTACTGTCAGCCTAGATTTACAAATAAAATTTTGATGTGGATCCACCAAGGTTGGCCACAACATAGTGGAGACCCAAATTAACATTTCCAATGTGAGAAGACTTTAATTAATTTCACCTTGAAGATCCATAACATGCTACCACCATCATGTCAGCCAAGAACATGAAAAATTGAACATGTGCAAGAAAAGATCTTCAACCATGAGCTCACCGAATTTAATGTGGACGTACCACAAAGATAGAGAATGATATAGAGACTTCTAAGAGCACCAAGAAATAATAGAGAAACATCCATACCAGCCGAGATAACTAGAATCACACAATCTTCATTTAGGAATACTGACAGAGACTAGCAAAACAATTCTAGACTACAACATACTCAGAATTTCACACGAGCCTCTGAAACTTCCGGTAGATGATCTACATCAACTCAAAAATAAACCCATTAATCCACATTAGCTAATATTCAACATATAGAATAGGACACCATCATGGCCTGCATAGTTCCACTGGGAACACAAAACACTTTCACTTACAATTTTCTTAATATCCTCGACATATACAACAATTGATAGACCAAATGTGAATAGTGTTGAAATCAATGACAACCACATATCAGCAACACATCCACAACATCCAATGAACTAGAGTCTCTTTTTGGAACAAAAAAAATCATTCAAATGGATTACTAGAGCTAGTTCACACTGATCTATGTGGTCCTTCCAGTTTTAGAAGTATCTATGGTGAAAGGTACTTTATGCTTCTTATTGATGATTATTCTGGAATGATATGGGTTGCCTTCTTAAGAGAAAAATCTGAAGTGTTAGAAAAGTTCAAAATTTTGAAAGTTGTGGTAGAAAATGAGAAAGGTATAAGAATAAAAAGCCTAAGGTTAGACAGAGGTGGTGAATTCACCTCTAGGGAGTTTAATTCCTTTTGTGAAGAGCGTGAAATTAGAAGACAATTATCGACTCCCCAAACCTCTCAATAGAATGGAGTTGCAGAGAGGAAGAACAAAACAATTATGGATGCTGTTAGAACTGTGATGATTGAAGGAAATGTGACTCGCATCTACTGGAGTGAAGTTGTAAGCACTTTTGTGTACACTTTGAACTGGGTACATGTAAATGGTAATTCTTGTAAGACTCCTTTAGAACTATGGTTTGGTTATAAGCCTACTATTAAATACTTCAAGATCATTGGAAGCAAGTGTTACATCAAGAGAGATGATGATATAGGAAAGTTTGATGCAAGAAGCAATGAAAGAATCTTTCTAGGATACTCTACTAGAAGCAAGGCCTACTCGTGCTATAACAAAAGATTGAGAAAAATGGTGGAGAATGCAAATGTCATAGTTGATAAGGATACTGCTAGATTATATAGATATTGTGGATATGATTCAAATGAAGATAATGCAAACAAAGGGAAGAATGTTCAAACACAAAATCAACTTCAAATTGTGCCATATGTTCTGGTAAGACAACTTCAATTTGTTCCAGTAAATCAAAATAGTCAGAAAGTAGAGACAAGTGCAAGTGTAGAAGAAAGAATAGAAGAATTAGAAGTTCGAGAGAATCTTAAAAATATGAGGTATGTTGAGCTAAATAATTCTGAAAATCAAATTATAGGAGACAAGAATAAAGGAGTGCAAACTAGAAGAAAGATTGCCAAAGAGTATTGCCTGATTTCCAAGATTGAGCCTAAAGATGTCAATGAACCTTGCAATGATGAACACTAGATGGAAGCTCTGAAGGAAGAATTGATGTATATTGAAAAGAATGATACATGGATATTTGTTCCCAGACCTAAAGATAAGAATGTGATTGGTACTAAATGGGTCTTTTGAAATAAGTTGAATGAACAAGGTGAAGTGGTCTAGAATAAAGAAAGAATGGTATGTAAAGAGTATTCACAAATGGAAGGTATTGATTTTGAAGAAATCACTGCCCCTATTGCAAGAATTGAAGTTGTAAGATTATTTATTACTTATGCTGCATATAAAAATGATAATGCCTATCAAATGGATGTGAAGTCAAATTTTCTGAATGGTGAGTTAGAAGCAGAAATATACATTGAACAACCAAATGGATTTCAACTGATTGATAAGGAAAACATGGTTTTTCGATTAAAGAAATCTCTATATGGACTCAAGCAAGCCCCCAAAACCTAGTATGCTAGACTTGACAAATATTTACTCAATCTTGGATTCAATAAAGATACTGCTGATAGTAGCTTATATTTAAAATTGGATCATGACAAGGAGTTAATTAGTGAGGTCTTTTTTGATGAAATTATTTTTGGAGGAGATGACAATCTATGTACGAAGTTTGTTGATGAAATGAAGAATGAATTTGAGATGAGTATGATTGGAGAGATGAAGTTATTTCTAGGATTCCAAGTTACTTAGTTAGACAAGGGGATCTTCATATCTCAGTCCAAATATGTGAGAGAACTGCTAAAGAATTTTGGCATGGATGACTCAAAACCTGTTGGTACTCCCATGGTAACCCGATGTAAGTTGACACAGAATGATGATTCTCCTAAGGAAAATAAAATTTGATATAGGTCAATAATTGGTGGATTTCTCTATTTAACTCAGACTAGACCAAACATTATTAATGTTGTATGTATGGTTGCTAGATTTCAAGCTGAGCCAAAAGAGTCTGATGTGATTGTTGTCAAGAGAATATTCAAGTATCTAAAACGAACAGTTGATTTTAGGCTTTGGTATCCTAAGGCTGATGATCTTACTTTGAATGTATATATTGTTGTGGATTAGGTAGGAGATGTAGATGACAAGAAGAGTACTAGTGGTGGTGCTTTCTTCCTAGAAAAGAAATTTCTTTCTTGGTTGAGCAAAAAGAAAAATTCCATTTCTCTATCTACTGTTGAGGTAGAGTATATTGCTGCTGCAAATAACTATACTCAAGTGATGTGGATGAAACATATGCTAAAAGATATTAGTGTAGTATATGATGAACCTATTGCCATATACTATGAAATCAAGTGCAATTAACATATCAAAGAATCTGGTGCTACACTCTAAGACCAAGCATATATCAATCAAGTTTCACTTCTTATGAGAAAAAGTGAGTGAGAAAGAAGTTAGACTGAAGAATGTTCCTACCAAAGAATAGATTGCAAAGATTTTAACTAAGTCATTGCCAAAGGATACTTTTGATTATCTTAGCGGGATGCTAGGGGTGATTACCCCTCTTGATATGAACTAAAGATGCATTTACTTACATCAATCCATGTGGGTCACAAATATTTCTTGATCTGGATTGATGTTTCTATGGCTACTACTCAGCGGGAGTAGTCAAATGTGCAGATATGTGGTTCAGAGCTTGTATGTGGGAAGATAATGCTTATCTTTTCCATTGATGTCAAAGCGGGAGAAGATTCATGTGAAAAATTGTTGCTTATCTAGAGAAAAGAGTCTTGTGGGGAGAAGACCATGCAGAAGAATTCAAGGAAGAAGAGTCAGAATCTAAGGAGGAGTAAGTGTTGATTGAGAGTTGGGTTGATGGTGTTTTTCACATCATGTGTTGCCATCAATTCCAAAGGGGGAGATTGTTGGATGTTGTGGTTCTGTTGCTAATATTTGGTTGTCATTGATGTCAACACTATTAGCATTATTGTATTGAAGGATGTATATGTTGAGGATATTGAGAAAATTGTTAAAGAGTTATGGTTCCCAGTGGAACTATGAAGGTCATGAAGGTGTCTTGTTTTGCATGTTGAAGATCAGTTGTTGTGGACTAAAGGGTTTATTGTTGAGTATATCTAGTCCATCCACCAAAATTTTTAGAGGTCCACATGAAGATTTGTTCGAGTTATAAAGATTTGTGTTCTGACAGTGTTTATGTGGTCTTTTTTAGTGTTCTTGATTAAAGTTGTTGTGATTATGGTAATTCTATTTGTTGTGGATGTTTCTCTATTCTTTCTTGGTGCCCGTGGATGTTTCTAGATCATGCTCTATCTTTGTTGCACATCCACATTGATCGGTGTGCTCATGCTTGAAGATTTTTCTCATTATATTCAGGTTTTCATGTTCTTGGCCAACATGGTGGTTGTGGCACATTGTGGATCCTTGTAGATTTAATTTTAAATTTTTGGTGTGCTCAAGGATATTGCTTTGGGTTACATCATGATATTAGCTAATGGTGTTTGATCCACATTGAAAATATGTCATATATTTTGGCCGACAAGGCTGTTGATATAATTCCATGCTGTGGATATATAAGAGTGATTGTTTGAACGAAGTTAGTGTGTGCATAAGACTGAATGTATGCCAGAGAAAGTGCAGATTTGTGAATAGTTTCCAAATCATTCAATTGTAGAGTAGAGTGAGAAAATTTTTGAGTGAAGTTTGATGAAGGTTTTCTATGCTTACTTGGAACTGTAATTAGGCTTGTGAAGAAGCTATTTCCTTAGTTCATACCCTACGGATCTAATCTGTATTACTGTGTATTGTTGGACATTGAGCCCTCTTATATTTGACCAGTGAGCTCTAAGTATTGTGTCTGAATGCATGTGCATTCCCATTATTTTTCTTATACTTTTAATAGGGTATAATATTGTGGACTAGCATCCACAATGGGTTTTCCCCTAACAAGGTTTCCACATAAAAAATCTTGGTGTTCTCTATGCTTCTGATGTGTTGTTTGTTCATGGTTTACTGTTCATTCATTAGCTATGAGATTAAGTTAAGTAAAGTTTGAAAAAGTTTAAATATTTTGTGATAACTAATCCACCCCCCTCTCAATTATCTAACCTTATTTTTCAAACAATTGGTATCAGAGTGGGTTCCTCTGAAGAAGTTTAAAAGCTTGAGGTGATCGAAGATGGAATCATACTAGAAGGATTGTCCTAGATTCGATGGAACAAACTACTCATTATGAAAAACTAGGGTGGAGTGTCATTTGAGGTTTATTGGTGAACCCTTCTGGAAGGTTACAAAGAATATATATGCTATTCCTCAAAATGGTCCTTCCACTACTGATGATATTTTAGAAGTTGAGATTAATGTCAGGGCTATGTAAGCTTTGTTGAGTGCTCTAATAGATTCGGAAATGACAAATGTGATAGGTCTAAAGACATCTCATGAGATATGGACAAATCTAGAAACTTTATATGAAGGAGATGTACATGTGAAGATGGCTAAGCTACAGAGTTTGAAAGGAAAGTATCAAAATTTGAAGATGGGTGAAGATGAAAATATTTCTTCTTTTATGCAAAAAGTAAATGAAATAGTGATGGGTATTAGATGTGCTATTGGTACCCTAGAAGAGGAAGAAATCATGTCTAAAGTGCTTAGATCATTGCCTCCCTCATACAAAGCGAAGGCTCATGCTATTGAAGAAACTAGATCATTGATGAATGTGACAAGAGATACACTAATTGGTAAACTTTCTTCCTTTGAGTTGAGTGAATTTGGTGAATCTTCTCCTAAGACTGAAACTACATTCAAGGTTACTATATCTGCAAGAAACAAGCAAATATATGTTCTGAGAGAGATTTCTACAAAGACATTCAAGTATGAGGAAGAAATGAGACAACTTGAAGATGAAGAAAGAGAAGTAGAAGAGCTGGAAGCACTGATTGTGAAGAAAGAAGGTAGAGGACAAGGTAAGTATAAAGGAAAGCTCCCTATCAAATGTTTTTACTACAGTAAAATAGGTCATTTTACATCAAGGTGTCTTGAAAGAGTTCCTAGATCAAATCCTTACAAATCTAGATTCCAATAGAAATGCTACTTTACTGAAGAAGGTGTGACTGATGAAGAGTCTAATAAAGAAAATGGAAATGAAGATGATTGGGTTTTCATTGCTATCAAGGAAAATAGTCTCGTGGCTACCGAATCTGCTAAAGTTGAGAAAGCTCTTTCAACTCGAATTGAAGAAAAGGATGAGCGGGTCATTGATAATGGATTCTCACATTATATGACTGGTGACAAAAGAAAATTTGTAAGTCTAGAGAAATATGACAGTGGGATTGTAAGATTTGTAGATAATAATGCTTGTGTGCTTCATGACAAATGATCTATTTGTCTTGGTGGTAAGCATAACACTAACGATGTTCTTTATGTTGAAGGCTTGAAGCACAACTTGTTGAGTGTTGGATAGATGGTGGAAAAGGGTTATGATCTTCAGTTCAAAGATGGAAGATGCAACATATATGGAAGTTCTGGAAATATAATTTCCTTAGGTAAACAGACAAAAGGTAATGTTTTTCACCTGAATGCTGCTAGTGAAAGTTGATTAATTTCTCAAGTAGATGAAAGATGGTTATGGCATGGAAGGCTCAGTGATGTGAATTTTTATAACATGGTCAAAGTAAGTTCCACTCAAGCAATAAGAGGTCTACCTAAGCTATTAAATCCTACTAACACAATTTGCAAGGAGTTCCAGATGGGAAAACATAATAGAGTCTCTTTTCGAAGAAAACATCATTCAAATGGATTACTGGAGCTGGTGCATATTGATCTACATGATCCTTCTTGAGTTAGAAGTCTCCATTGTGAAAGGTACTTTATGTTGCTTATTGATGATTATTCTAGAATGATATGGGTTCCCTTCTTAAAAGAAAAATGTGAAGCATTAGAAAAGTGCAAAAGTTTCAAAGCTATGGCAAAAAATGAGAAAGGTCCGAAAATCAAATGCCTAAGGTCAGAAAGACATGGTGAATTCACCTCAAGGGAGTTTAATTCCTTTTGTGAAGAGCATGGAATCATAAGACATTTATCTGCTCCCCAAACCCCTCAACAGAATGAAGTTGTAGAGAGGAAGAACAAAACAATTCTAGATGTTGCTAGAACAATGATGATTGAAGGAAATGTGCCTCACATCTATTGGAGTGAATCTATAAGGACTACTATGTACACTTTGAACTGGGTAAATGTCAATGGTAATTCAAGTTAGACTCCTTTTGAACTATGGTTTGGTTATAAGCCTACTACTAAATACTTCAAGATCATTGGAAGGAAGTGTTACATCAAAAGAGATGACGATATAGGAAAGTTTGATGTAAGAAGTGATGAAGGAATCTTTCTAGGCTACTCTACTAGAAGCAAGGCCTACTAGTGCTATAACAAAAGACTGAGAAAAATGGTTGAGAGTGCAAATTTCAGATTTGATGAGGATTCTGCTAAATCATCTAGATATTGTGGATATGATTCAGATGAAGACAATACAAAAAAAGGGAAGAATGTTCAAACACAAAATCAACTTCAAATTTTTCCATTTGTTCGGGTAAGACAACTTCAATTTGTTTTGGTAAATCAAAATAGCCTTGAAGTAGAGACAAGTTAAAGTGGAAATGAAAGAACAAAAGAATTAGAAGTTCGAGATAATCTTAAAACTTTGAGGTATGGTAAGCTAAATCATTTTGAAAATAAAATTATAGGAGATAAGAATAAAGGAGTGCAAACTAGAAGAAAGATTGCATAAGTGTATTGCCTAATTTCCAAGATGGACCCTAAATATTTCAATGAAGCTTGCAATGATGAACATTGGATGGAAGATATGAAGGAAGAACTGATGCAGATTGAAAAAAATGATATGTGGATACTTGTTCCCAGACCTAAGGATAATAATGTGATTGGTACTAGATGGGTCTTTCAAAATAAGTTGAATGAACAAGGTGAAGTGGTCCAGAATAAAGCAAGATTGGAATACAAAGGGTATTCAGAAATGGAAGGTATTAATTTTGAAGAAACCTTTGCCCTTGTTTCCATAATTGAAGTTATAAGATTATTTCTTATTTATGCTACATATAAAAATTATAAAGTCTATCAAATGGATGTGAAGTCAACTTTTCTAAATGGTGAGTTAGAAGAAGAAATATACATTGAACAGTTGGATGGATTTCAACTGACTGATAAGGAAAACATGGGTTTTTGTTTGAAGAAAGCTCTATATGGACTAAAGCAAGCCCCCAGAGCTTGGTACGCTAGACTAGACAAATATTTACTAAAACTTGGATTCAATAAAGGTACTGTTGATAGCAACTTATATTTCAAATTGGATCATGACAAAGAGTTAATTAGTGAGGTCTTTGTTGATGACATTATTTTTAGAGGATATAACATTCTATGTATGAAGTTTGCTGATGAAATGAAGAGTGAATTTGAGATGAGTATGATTAGAGAGATGAAGTTCTTTCTAGGATTGCAAGTTACTCAGTTAGATAAGGGGATCTTCATAGCTTAGTCCAAATATGTGAGAGAACTACTAAAGAAGTTTGGCATGGATGACTCAAAACCTGTTGGTACTCCCATGGTAACTAGATGTAATTTGAAATAGAATGATGATTATCCTAAGGAAAATAAAACAAGATATAGGTCAATGATTGGTGGATTTCTCTATTTAACTTAGACCAGACTAGACATTATGAATGTTGTATGTATGGTTGCTAGATTTCAAGCTGATCCAAAAGAGTCTCATGTGACTGTTATTAATAGAATCTTTAGGTATTTGAAAGGAACAGTTGATTTTGGGCTTTGGTATCCTAAGGATGATGATCTTACTTTGAATGCATATACTTGTAGGCATCCTTTTAAAATCTTCAAACAACTAAACTTCAAACAAAGGGTTAGTGCCTTGCAAACTCTATCAAAATACCTCTATGAAATCCATTACAAATGCTTTCAAAATGCCACAAATGATGATAAAAAGACTAAAGCATTATGAAAACAAAAGCAAGCTACCTATTCCATAGTTGGATTGGTGTCACATGTGCTAGTGACCCTTTCCCAATCCTTGATCAAAGCTCAAATGATAAAATGCAAATGGAGATGGTGGAGTGATGATGAACAAGATCAAATCTCAAATGAAGAGAGTAACCTTGCCTAAAATTTTGGATCATTGAATGAGAATGAAGCCCCTATCTTATAGATTTTCAAAATGCTAAGTGTTGAAGAGGGACCAATGTGGGATCAAAAACAAGACAATGAGTTGAGGACACTTGTCATCATGTGAGTGGTCAATGGTTGTGCAAGATTTGGGAAGAGTGCCCAAGAGGGGGAAATTTTGAATTCAAATTTGCAATAAATTTTGAGAGGGGGACAATAAAAAAGAGCAATAAATGCCATGTTTGACTTGTCATGTTGAGGGAAAATGAGTGTTTTAATAAATCAATAAAATTGATTTATTGTGTAAGTGGATAGATCTAGATAATGCAAGTGGGATGGGATTATCATTAGGTAAGGATTAGATTAAGTTAATGATGATTAGGCTGATTTAATGTTGATTAGATGATTTTGACTTTTAAGACTTAAATACCTATTTTATTTAAATCAGAAAAGGATGGAAGATGCATGTTTGGGATTTTAATTAAATAAAGCCTGATTTATTTAATTAAACTATGATTGAGCTTTTGGTGATAAGAACCTGATTTACTAGGTGAATGGATGTGATGCATTTGATTTATTTATTGAGTGGATGAATATGACCTAGTTGAATGCATTATGTCAATTTGATGTGTCTACATTTTGCCCCTCTTTGAAGCAATGTACTTGTTGCGTTGGTTCAAAGAATAAACTTGTCGCGATCAAAATCAAAAAATCTGATTTTTCAGATGCCCCAGCGGAAAGAAGTATACTGGTACATTGCCCCCTCGAGAGATCGAGCGAAAAGATTCAATTTGAGGGTCGATCTCGCGATAAAGAGGTTCAAAATGGATGGTTATGGATGACGATGCAAATGAGATGATTTTAAGATGCTTAGAATAACAAATCTATATTATCCTAAACAACTTAAATGATGATATGATATGAGATGGATGAGATTGATGATGCGATATGCTATGGATGATTTATGATATGCTTAGACTAACAGATCTATATTATGATGATGATATGCATGTGAGATGATATGCAAAATACCGATGATTTATGGATGCAAGATGGATGCATGATGGATGCATGATGGATGTATGATGGATGTATGAGATGATGACAAGAGGGTCCCACAAGTCCATGATTGGTCGAGACTTTATTAGAGATGATGATAATGATAGATGATGATGATGATAAATGATGATGATTTGCTTATCAAGGATTGGGATTTTCAAAGGGTCACTTACTTTATGTTTGATAACACACATAGGTACGATGCATCAAGGTATGAAGGACCAAGATGGTGTTGTACTTAGTGTGATGGACTTTGACTTGACAAATAGATAGGAGTATTCTTGTTCACACCTGACATACGAAAACCTTGCTAGGATGTACTTTAGAAGTCTCAAACATCTCAGACCAAAACACGGAAAGGTATAACCAATCAATGCAATAGTCAACAAGCTATCTAAAACATCCTCCATACATATCTAACAAAGCAAGTATTCACCAAGTTATTTTACAAGAACGTCCAACAAGCATAGCAGACAAAAGATAATGATCGTTGCCCCATTCCTATCTCTCTAAATCCTTCGTTCAGATATCATCGAGAGGTCCTTGGAATGAACGCAATAAGATAAGTCAAAAGAAAAAGACCAAGTACACGAACAAGTTGATGCTCTTCAATACCGCTAACCAAAAGGGAATGTGCTTTTAAGGATAAGAACCGAAACTTATTGCCAAAAGGTAATGCCCATTGTAGGAAGGATACATCCTAGGACATGTTAGTGGATGGCGGCACGTCATTTCGTTTATCCAAAGTGTTCTTTCTGATAAAAAATGCCCCTTGTAGGAAGGATTCATCCTACAACATGATGTTATCAGATGATTGATATGGGACTGTTTGGATGATGGACTATCGACACAAAGACTTGACCAACTTGTTTACGTACTGACTGAGACTTGAGACTTGACGCTTTTGAGTTTTTACGTTTAACCTGCTAGACTTGTTTCTAACTGTTTCACCAAAGGTTGACGATGATGATCACTTTATTATAAATGGTGTTTATTGCATGTGCAAGTGAGATGAGGCGGATGGATTTTTTCAAATATTTGGATGTTTTTGGAGTTTTGCAATGTTTTGAGGCTATTTTTGGTATTTTTGAGGTTTTGCAAATGTTTTGATTTTCAATTTTTCAATGTTTTTGGATTTTTTGAGATTTTGACCGAGAGACTAACCTAAAGACCTATCCTAGGGGTCTCGAGGGCTGATCGATAGATTAGCCTTGCCTATGTTATACACGCGACCCACGTAGCCGACTGACCCGATTTGACCGACATGATGACTATACATGATGAAGTGTCGGTTTATTATAACGGACTCCTATAGGACTGACCTAAATGTCTCGGGGGATGATCAAAGATCAACTCTTGCCTAAGTCAAGCTCGAGATTCGAGTTCACAAGATGACCTTTGTTTTCGATTTTGAAATGTTTTGAATGTTTTCGGATTTCTAATTTTTTGATGTTTTTGATTTTGATTTTCTTGATGTTTTGGATTTTCTGCACGTTTTGATGATCTTTAAAGACCATACACCTAATCCGATCCGATGAGAACGCGGCTCCCCAGCTGGTGATGCAATAGACTACTCCCGATAGTGACAACCACCTTTAAGAAACAGTAGTACTAGGAGGGATCATGATTTGCTAATGTGACCAAACTATGCGGTGCATGTGGAGTGGATGAGTGACAAATGGATAATATGAGATGGAGATGGAAGTGGAAATGGAGGGATAATGATGAATCAAGCCAGAAGGTCCCCGGTGGATGGAAAGTGCTTATTTACATACAATGCTTTTCACCAAGGTACCATTTCAAAGTGCCACAATCGGCGGGCTTTCACTAGAGGACGATTTTGATCCTTTTCTAATTTTTGGATTTTTTGCTTTTCTAATTTTTTTATTGTTACCAAGACACCTGTTTGCCAAGTTTTTGCCAAAGTAACCATTTTTTCAAGATATTTTCTAATTTTTTCAATTTTTTGGTTTTATACCTTGAAAGATTTAGGAATAAAACTTTTGAGATGGGAGCTATTCATGGGCTCCTATAGAGGTTCCCCTTCGGGTGTTGATAGCTGATATGCCCCTGATTTGTAGCTTGCTGTGACGATGAAAGGCCCTAACCAATTGGGTTTGAACTTTCCTTTGCTGCTGGGATTTGGGACATTCTTCTGATTTTCTTTTAAGACTAGTTCTCCAACTTGGAAAGTCCTGCTTTTGATCCTCTTGTTGTAGCTTCGCTTTTGAGTCTATTTTGATAGATTTTGGTAAAATGATTCAAAAGCTTCAATCCTTTCTCTCATCCGAACTCTAGCCTGCTTAATCTTGAGACCAGATATTTTCATCATCGCTGATGAGATTTTACAAAGGATATTATGAGGGATGGGTTTTGATTTCCTCACGGGGAGCACGGCTTCCTCGACCGAAACCAAGGAAAAGGGGTGGCGCGGGTGCGCGAATGCTAACGGAGCAAAGCCTGCAGGGCGGATTACAGTGCCATGAATCACAAATATCTGCTTCTTAAGGACTGTTTTCTTAAGGATTTTGAGGATGGTTTTATTTGTAGCTTCTGCTTGGCCATTGCCTTGGGGATAGTATGGGGTGGAAAAGCGATGTTGGATTTTGAACTTATCACATAGGTCACGGACTTCCTAATTTTTGAATGGTGTCCCATTATCTGAGATAATGGCTTATGGGACACCATAGCGGCATATGAGATAGTTCAGGATGAATTTTGAGATCTACTTTCCTGTTATGTAGGTTATAGGTATGGCTTCAACCCACTTGGTGAAGTACTCAGTTGCAGTTATAATGAATTTGTGGCCATTGGATGAGGTGGGTGTGATTTTCCCAATGAGATCGAGTCCCCACTGCGAAAAGGGCCATGGTGTAATGATTGGGTGAAGCTCTTGAGCTGGAGCATGGATGAGGTCCCCATGCTGCTGACATTGTAAACACCTTTTAGCATGATCATGTGCTTCTCGCTCCATCGTGGGCTAGTAATACCCCAGCCTCAGTAGTTTTTTGGCAATGGTTATCCCACTCGAGTGTGAGCCATAGATACCGTTATGAACCTCAGTTAGAGCGGTTAATGCCTCCTCAACATTTAGACAGTGAAGTAAAGTACCCTCTATGCTTCTACGGTATAAGGTATCACCTAGGATGACAAATCTAGATTCTTTTTTAATGAAGGTTCATTTTAGGCTCGATGGTAGGTCAGCGGGTATGACTCCTATTCGAAGATAAGTGTAGATGTCATGATATCAAGGATCGCCAGGACCAACGATTTCACACACATATTCCGATTCTAGTACCTCGAATGTGGGAACGAGAAGCTGCTCAATCAAAAATTCATATTTTGGCACATTGTGAGGGATGTCTAATAGAGACCCAATTGTAGCCATGGCGTCAGCTGCTCTGTTGTTGGCTCTTGGAATCTACTCAAATGTTATGTTGATGAAGGATTCTTTTAAAGTCTCCACCAATTTTTTGTATGGGGTTAGCTTGTCATCCTTTGTCTGATATTCATTATTGACCTAATTTATAATCAACTGAGAGTCTCCATATACCTTGAGAGCTATGATATTCCACTGCACTGCTATCCTGAGACCTATAGTCAAAGCCTCATATTCCGCTATGTTGTTAGTGCAAGGAAATGCTAGTTTGTACTATCTTGGTATGCAGTCCCCCTGTGGGGTGATGAAGAAAACACTGGCTCCTGATCCATGTTGTGTATATGACCCATCGAAGTATAGTTTCCAGTGACCAACAATGTTGAGGTTAAAAATAGACTCATCTGGAAACTCTAAGACAAGGGGATTCTCAGAATACATAGGTGCTTCTGCTAATTGGTCTGCAATAACTTGACCCTTGATGGATTTTCTCTCAACATACTCGATGTCATATTCTGATAATATCATGACCCATTTTGCCATTCTGCCAGTTAACATTGCCTTTGATAAGAGATATTTAAGGGGATCAATTTTCGCAATGAGCTTGATCTTGTGTGCCAACATGTAATGTCTAAATTTTGGGATGCAAACACTACTGCAAGGCAAGCTTTCGATGAATGAGTAATTTAGCTCTCGTGGACTGACTCATTATCCTCATTGATATAGTAGATGGCCCTTCGCCTGCTTTCATCATGTCGGAAAGCAAGAAGAGCTCCTAGGGTCAGCTGGCCACGACACATATAAGATCAATGGCTTCTCTCTGATAGGTGGCATTAACACCGGAGGTGTCAAGATATTCCTTTATTTTGTTGAATGCCTTCGCACTTGGTATCATCCCATTTGTATACTACCCCTTGTGGAGTAGGTGTGAATAATGGATTCTGGCTTGTCCGCCAATTGTGCTATGAACCTTCTAGTGGATTGAAGCCTAAGCATCTTTGGAGGCCTCACCGTTTTAAGTTCCTTGGTGCTCCATCCTGCTGATTGCTTTGACTTTGCTAGATCCACCCTTTAATACCCTCATATGGAGACTATGTATCCTAGCGCTTTACTCCGGATTGTAATGGGCGACACACTTCTTGGGATTTAGTCCGACCTTTGTATTCCTCTATAATCTCATCAATATAGCACTTAGGGTTGCTATATGATCTTGTCTTTTTCTTGACTTTGCTAGGATGTCATCGACATAGTCTTCGACTGTTTTGTGAATCATATCATGAAATATCAATGTCATGGCTCATTGATATGTTGCTCCTGCATTTTTGAGGCCGAATGGCATCATGTTCCTGCAGTAGGTCCCCCATGGACAAGTAAAAGTTGTCTTGTGTTGATCTTCTTTTGCTATCATAATCTGGTTGTATCCTAAAAATCTGTCCATTAGTGATAGCATCTCATGCCCTGCTGTCATGTCCACTATCATATCAATATTGGGAAGTGGAAAGTCATCCTTGGGACATGCTTTGTTCAAATCTCTGAAATTCATGCAGATTCTGATAGCTCCATCAGGTTTTGAAACAGGTACCAAGTTCAATACCCATTCTGGATAATCAATTGATCGGATGAATCCAGCATCTAGTAGCTTTTTGAGCTCCATTTTGACTAACAAAGCTATTTGAGGATGCATTTTGCGAAGCTTCTGTCTGACAGGTTTTGCATCTGGATACACTGCTAGGTGGTGGACCGCATATTTGGATCAAGTCCTGGCATATCAGCATAACTCCATGCAAAGTTTATTTGCTTTCCCTTAGGAATGTTGCTAGGAGTTCTTGTTCTTCCGATAATAGTGATTCCGCATAGAATGTGATATGTGGGGTCTCCTCTGTTCCTAGGTTGACTGGTTGCATTTTTCAGCCAAGACTGCTAACTTCTCTGATGAATAGCTCTTAGGGAAGATTTCAACTTTCATCCTCGGGTGCCTCGAGAGGTTTTCACCATTGGATACATCCTTTATTTTTACTATTTTCTTGTCGAGGAGAGTGCCACGATGTGGTTTTCACTCAAGGACTTGGATATGATTCTTAGTTTCTCACTTTTGCGACTGAAGGATTCAATCGTTTCCCCATAGTAGGCATGTGTGTCTAACTCCATTATGAATCCTGCCTTGTGATCTCCATCTGGAATGTTATCCCTCAACCCCATGAATTCTGAGAGCGCTTCATAGTCGATCAATTGGGGATAGACTAAATGGATCTCATGATTTTGATGATTGGATTCAAAAGATAAGGTACTAATCATGCAAAGGGTGGAATCTTTGAATAACCTAGGTAGGTTGGAAAAGGTATCTTCGTCATTGCTACTAATATAGGGCTCAGTGATAAAGTTATGCATGTTTGTCCCTATGGGTATTGGGGAGCGCACTTGTACTAGGACTGGCTGAGGAGAAACATTAGTGGCTCTAACCGGAGGACTTCGGCCACGTATGGTTATTCTCAGAGGGGTACAGCCAAGACCAAGATTTGTTATAGGTCGCGTCTCAAGCATGATTGGTATTAAGAGCTCATTGTCATTTTGTCCCAGTCTTCGATTTCGGTCATAGCCCATCGCAAGCATCATGTGTAGGCCTCTGCTTCTTTCATCCATTGGTAATTCAGGTGTTGATCTTTCATCTCGATACAACATGTTTGATGGATTTGCTTCAATTACCTCATGGCCAAGGTCTCCCCACCTTGTGAATTCAGGATAATTTTGAGGATAGGTTTGAGATGTGGGAGCTTGATTTTCTTGTGGGCGTCCTTGTGATCTTGGAGATTGTGGTAACTCTCCTATCACAAAAGCATTGTTAGGGAGCTTATAACTTCCACAACCGTCCTCTTGGATGATGAGCTTGATATTGGATATGGTGGGAATGGCAGGTGTCTCTGTCACAGAAGTGGACGTGAGAGTGGCGGGATCGATGTATGATGTGGATGGGCCCTCATCATTTTTTGGCACTTGGGGGATTTTGTAATATTTGGCTTCAAGGTTCTTGCAGTATGAAAATGGCTCAAGATCTCCATGGACGGTAACCTCTTGTCCATTATGTGTGAATTTCACACATTGGTGGAAGGTTGATGCTACAACTTTCATTGCATGAATCCATGGGCATCCCAGGAGAATGTTGTATGGTAAGTCGAGGTCCAGGACCTGACAGGTGGTTTCCATAAGTGTTGGCCCTACTTGGATAGGGAGCTTAATTGTGCCCTGTGACAATCTTTCTTGATCATCATATGCTCTTATTGTTATGCCCTTTCCTTTGTCAATGGAATCTTCTGATATCTTTAACTACTTGATGAGGCTAAAAGAACAAATGTTCAAACCTGCACCTCCATCCACTAGGACCCTTTTTATTTTTCTTTTGTTCACAATGACCTCTAAGTGAAGTGCACGATTGTGAGATGGTTGGGCGGGAAAATATTGGTTAGAAAACATAAGGAGATTAGGTGTTATGATGTTTCCGACCATAGCTTGGAATTGTTCCGCATCAAGGTCTGCGGGGACAGTAGATGAGGCTAATGCTTCCTCAAGGATCTTTTTATGCACTGATGAGATTTTTAACAACTCCATGATGGAGATGTGTGCGGGCGTTCTTTTGAGCTGGTCTACAACATTGTAGTTATACGGAATGGCTCTTGATGTAGGGACTCTATTGGGTTGGGATGATCCTATGATGGTGACCTTTCCGCCTCTTGTGGTGACTCCACAGTCTTCGGCATGGGTGCCTTTGATCGTGATGACCATGTAGTTTTCATTGAGGTTGGCAACAACTATTTTGTATACATGATTGACACTACCTTTTCCTTTATCCTTGCTATTCCCTTTGTTGCCATGATTTGGCATCGGATTCGTGTAGATTTTAAGGTCCTGATTCCCAGTAGGTGCTTCCACATTTATGATTTTTTTGTCGATGAGATCTTGTATGATGTTCTTGAGTCTCATGCAATTATTTGTTGTGTGGCCTTTGATTTTGTGGAACTCACATAGCTGATTCTCACTGTACCAAGGAGATTTGACATCAGGTTCTTGATAATTTTCAAATGTAGGATATTGAATGAGTTTTTCGTCGATTAGCTTTTTCATGATGTCTTCAAGTGGTTCCCCCAAAGTAGTGTATTTTCGTTTGGGGTATTTTTTGCGTTGAGGCGGTCCTCTTTGGTCATTGACGTTATTAATGGTGGGATTATTGTTGGGTTGATATGTTGTGTGATGAGTGTTTTGGCGTTGTGGTTGGATTTGTGGTGCAGGTGTATTTTGGCGTGGACCACTAATGACCACCTTGGCATCAACGACGCCATCATTACTGATGTTCTTGTTTCTCGCCCATGTATGAGGTTTATCATTGTAATTTGATGGTGGGCGATTGTTTTGTGATTCGTGATATGATGTTGATTCGATGGGTTGGGTTGCAAGGGCTCTTTCGATGCTAATCGCCTTGGAGATTAGTTGATCATAGGTGGTGATTCCCTGAACCTTGAGGTGGAATGAAAAGCGGCTTTCAAGGTTGGTAATGATTGTGCAAACTTGTTGCTCTTCTGGCATGGTCCATTTGCTCTGATTGGTCTTGGATCACCATCGTTGAAGAAATGAAGCGAAAGATTCATTCTTTCCTTGTTTCAGAGCATAGAGTTCTTCGAGACTAACATCCATTGTAATGTTACATGTGTAGTTTCTAATGAATGCGTCTCTAACTTCTTTGAATGTCCTAATGCCTGAAGGTAAGCGAGAGAACCATTCTATAGCATCTCCTGCTAAGCTCCTAGGGAATAGCCACATCATATAAGTATCATCATATGCAACCTCCATACAATGAACCTGGAATTCCCTAATGTGATCTTCAGGGTTTCCCGTCCCTCGATATTTGTCAAATTTAGGGATCTCAAATCCCTTAGGGAATGGTTTCATGTCTAGGCTCCTATCAAATGGATAGGGACACAAGTTGCTTTGCGTTTTGGTTGTTTGCCCTGATTGAAGATCAAGTACTTGTTGTGAGAGCAACTTGAATTGTGTCATCATATCATTCTGAGGATCAGGGGGTGGGATGAATGTGTTTTGGGGTGTTGCAATCATGGTTTGAATGGGTGGGTTGGTTGGTGCATTGTTCAATGGTATCGGTATGTTGTGGCGAGCGAAGTAGGCTTCTACTTGCTTTTGGATGAACAATCCTTGTTGTTGCTCTTGTTGTTGTTGCGCTAGGATTTTTGCTTGTTGTTGCACTTGTTGCTGTTCTAACAATGCTTGTTGTTCTGCTAGCTGTTGCGCTTGTTGTTGTTCTAACAACGCTTTTTGTTCTGCTTGTTCTTGTTCCCACAATGCTTGTTGTTGGGCTGCCAATTCTGCTGCTTCTTGCTACTCTTGGTATTGCTTTAGTGCTTGCTGATATGCTTGTATTTGCACTGCTTGTGCAAGAAGTTGTGCTTGTGCTTGTGCTTGTTGTGCTTGATATTGAGATTGCGCTTGAGCTTGGGCTTGTGCTTGTGCTGCTTGCACTTGTGCGGCTTGTTGTTGTTGTTGTTGCTGCAATAAAGCTTTGGCTTGTTGTGCTTGTTGCGCTTGTAATGCAGCTTGTGCGGTTTTGGTGGCTTGCGCAGCTTGAGCGGCTTATTGCATGGATTTTTTTTTTTGCACTTGTTGGTGTCCTCTTTGAAAAGTGGCTTGTAATGTTGCGTTGAACTGGTTTGATGTTGTGAATGTTGGTGGTGGTGGAGGTGGTGGTGGATTTGGAATGGTGGTAGATGATGATGTTGTGTTGATTATTTGGTTGGTGGATGGTGTTTTCATGTTGATTGCGTGATTGGTGGATGGTGTTGTTGATGTGGTAAGTGGCATCGTTAATGTGATTGGCCCTTGAGAGACCATTCTTTGCAATGTTGTGGGGGTGTTTGATGATTTTTCCATTGCTTGTGTGTTTGTCGTTTATTGTTGTGATGTCAACAATAAGTTTTGAGCGTTTGGAAAAATGTTTTGATTCATGGTTGGGATAGCAGTTTGATTGATGCTTGGTAGGGGAGGTAACCACAAGCCAAGGAGTGATGTGGATGATAATGGTAGTGGTGGAAGAGGTGGAAATGTAAGGGGGGTGAATCCCTGCAAGAGTGTTCTGGTGTTGAAAATGCCCCCTGCTCCGAATATGTCCCCCTCCTCTTGTGAATTCGTGAGAAGAGGTGTTTGTGGTGCTCCGTGAAAAGATGTTGATGATAGGTCATAATGTAAAGTGAGAGGAACATTTTGGTGTAATGGATTATGGGGGATGTTATGTTCCAAGGTGGTGTTTGCATCCAAGTTTTGGTTATTTACAAGGGGATGTGATTGAATTTTATTGAGGAATGTGTTTCCCTTGTTGACATTTGGTTGAGTTGGAGCAATCGATGACGTGATTTTTGGAATGTTTTGCATGATGTTTTGGGATGGGGGTGTGGATGAAATGGGGATGGTGGATGAGATTGGTGGAAAAGTTGTCTCTACTATAGTGCTCACATCAAAATCCGAAGGCAACTTGGCCCCTTGTTTTGCTAGTTCAAGCATGTACAATGAAGGGTTAAGTCTCATCATGATGTTGATGATTCTATGGTTGTCCCGATTTTGGAGCATTTCAGCTATTTCTTCGTGAGATATTCCAAAGGTGGGGTCCTCCCCTTGATTTTCTTCTTGTGGGTTTTGTGATGATGATGGGATCAATGGATTGCTTGATTCTGCAAGATTCATTTCTACGTTTGTTTGGCTAAGGTCACTTGAAGCGGGATTTTCTTTGTGGGTTTCCATACTCTTCTTGTATTGAGATCTCGTTAGAACCATAAAACAAAGATCAATCTTCAAGAATATGGGAGATGAATCTCTTGATTCCTTGGATTAATCTCTATTTTATGTCCCAAAGTGAAAGTTTTAGGATGCTTTTAGGATCAAATGTGATGATGATATGATGGTGATGTTTATGGATGTTTTTGGCTTTTGATAAATCTTGAATGAAATACTAGGATTTGGATTTTGAGATTTTGTCCTTGATCTTGATTTGGATTTTGATTTGGACTTTGAACAAAAAGACCCTAAGATGTTTGATAATGATCTAAAGGATAGTTGTGTTCAAAGGATGATGATTTGGATATGTGTGAGGAGAAGGATGCATCTACCCACACCTACCCAAACAAGATGATTGTTTCACTAAGTATATGGAGAAGGATTCATCTACATACACTAAGCTAGACAAGATGATTTGGATGACTTTGACTAAGGATATGCAAAAGGATGCATTTACACATTCATAACCAAAGGTGTTTTGATAAATGTTTTCAAGGACTTGGTCTCAATGATTTTGGATGATTGCTTGATTTTGTCATAAAGCCTAGTACTTCAAGGATGATTTCAAGGTTTTTCAAAAGATGAGTTGTGAGATGGATTTGATGTTTTGAAAGATGGATGAAAGAGGTTTGATTTGTTTTGATCCTTAGATGAACCTAAAAAGACCACTTTGTATTTTCCTAGACCTAGGTATTGAAGAGCATGCATATGCTTCCTAAAGACCTTTGTAACCAAGAAATGATTTGAACATTTTGGATTTCCAATCAATGATTTGTGCTTTTGGGATTTGGAGTCTTCAACACACATGAAAGTTCATTTTGCTTAGCTTTGCTTAATGGATTTATTTTACCAAAAACACTCTCTTTGATTAAAGTTTCAAACTAATATGTCCAATGTCTTAATTTCTTTAAACCCCACAAGATATTTTATGTGGAAATTCAATGAACTTAAGGCAAGGGTTTTCCTATTGTTTACTCAAGAAGACAAATTGAGGTATAATCCAATGCTTAGGAACCTCTACGAATGTGAATCCGCAGGGAAAGCAGTAACATATGGATTGATTCAATGATATTTGTCTTTCAAGAGGGTTTGAAATTTTGAGAATCATGTTGAATGTTTGTTTGCAAAATGTTTTCGAATACACACTGTGTTTTCAAACAAAGAATAATTACAAGCCCTATGGATGTGTAAGACAATATTTGTTGGATTCCCACTTGGACAAGTCTAGCTACACTTATCTCTAGCGGATGGTTAGATGCTTGACCCCGGCTCCCCTCCACGGCTCATTAACGTCAATCGGGGCAGCCAAGCATCAACACCCATGAAACTCCCATGGCGTGCTTTCCATCTCTACTAGAAGACCGTAAGAGTGTGGGGTGGCTTGAATGACCGTTCTTGCACCAACAAATAGATTAAGGATTTTGCAAATTCTAGCACATGGGTTCTAGTAAGGACTTTCCGTTCATGGAGATTGACCCATTGGCAAGAGTCCCCTTTCGGATCCATCCTGTCGGAGCCAACCGCGTGATTATGGCATTTAACCAAAACCCTCATTTATATCCCGGCTGGAAATACTCTTGGCTTTAGAGTGTTACCGGTTGAGTCGTCCCTTGGGTGAGTACTTTTTCCCCAAGGCAGGCCCTCTAAGATAAAAAAAAGTGAGCAAAGACACAATCCGTAACTCGATCAATCTTTGATGGCACAAAGAAAGAGAATGTACGCAAAAATGCCCCTACTCACACTCACACAAGATGTTCAATTTTTAAGCCCAAATTGAAGTGTTTTAAAGCAATAAAATGTATTTTGAATGTTTCTCTTGCACCCTAGATCACACGAAGCACAACGGGAGAGGATACGCACTCAAAAGACAACAATCACACAATTCAAACACTTTTTCATTTTATAACCTTCAAAGCAATTGTGAGTTCGTTTTAAGCACCAAATGAAATATGAAGATTGCTTGTCCAATTTTTATCCCAAAACAAAATCTAGTAAGTTTGTCCTAAGATTCCTTTTAAGCCCTTAGCAATGAAAATAAAATTTTTCGTTTTAGACCCAAATGAAAATTAGTGTTCTAAATCGAAAGGATAAACAACTTCGTGAAGTAGTGTTGATCAACACTTAAAGTGTTAAAAAACACATTGTGTTTTCAAAAAAAATCATCCGCCTTTCGTCTTTGTTTGCTAGCCTCCTCGTTGATTTTTCGCTTTCGCTTTTCCTTCTTGCCTTCGTTGTTCGTTTGTACCTATAAAAAGATCACAAAATATGAGTTAGGAATCTATGGTAAAGTGATAAAAGTATACACAAGAAATGTCAAAATTGACAATAACTTTTATACTTATTTCCCTAAAAGAACAATTGATTTTAAAATCTCCCAATGTGACATATAAAAGATCAATTGATTTCAAGGTTTCCACTTTTGATATAAAGGCCATTAGTTGATTTCAAAATTTCTAAAAAAGAAAAAAAAGCCACAAAAGATTAATTGATTTCAAACTCTCCATTTTCGATATACCAAGGCCATGAAAGATTTTAATTGATCTCAAAATCTTTATTTGATAAAAGATTAATTGATTTCAAATTTTTCTATGAACATACCAAAACTTTAATTATGATTTCCTTTTACCTTGTTTGTCATGGTTAAAAAAAAAGATGCGTAAAATAAAAAAGAAAAGGAAAGAAACATAATAATAAATAGAGAAACATTATATAGACATCAATAAGATTTTCAATAAAATAGGTACATTGACCATATCTGCTGTCATAAAATGTTTTCTCATGTATTGGTGCAACAAGAATATCACAATAACATGCCCTACATTGACACCTTAATGACTCAAGTTGATAACACAACAAACATTCAACTTCAACAGATAACACATTGCTTTATTGATAACATGTTTCTAAATCATGAGTTTCGCCTACCATCACGCCAAATCTTGGGAGAACGACCCTGCAAATTTAACACCCAACATTAAAATGCCCAGACTTGCTTTCATTACAACATGAAGTATGAATTACATTAACTGCCAACTAATCAAGTTATGATTACAACCGACCAACTTCTGTTGTAGTGAACAGATACAGCAGCCCAAATGAGTACCTGCAAATCATACAAGCAGATGCAGCGATCAAACTAAATGTAAGTGAATCACAGGAATGTCAATCACATTTATGGCCAACCATGCAAGTCTTGATCAGGCAGATTCATCAAAGTTCTGCGTTAGCCTCGGTGACACATCAGTAGCTTTTGTTGTAGCAAACATAATTGTGTCTTATCCAAAATCTTTGTGTAGCCATAGGTTGGCTGGTTGAATATTTATGTCTACGCATCATTCAAAGAACTAAATGGACTTCTCAGCGCAACATATCCCAATATCCTGACTAATGAATGGTGGACCTTCGTTGGAGTGTGGGGACGAGCTAATGAATGGCTAGAGTGTGAAGAGCTCGTGAAATGAATGATCAACGCTGAAAGGGGGACAGGGAATGGCTCTTCTAGATGCCCATAAAGGCTACACAGTGCGCTTTAAATTTCTTCTAAATATAGAAAACAACCCAACTATGGTGAGATAACCATGTGAGTTTAAAGTACTCAGATTTTTGATTAACTGAAATCTGCCAACCATAATCCCTACAGCCATCTGTAAACACATATCCCCTGGTGACGATCAAATTTTTATGTAGAAATTAAGTTGGAACTGTAAGCCGCAGGTGAACAACATTATCGGCGAAGGAAATGACAGACAGCAGAAGACAAAGCAAAACAAAATATTTCACAAATAAGCTAGAATAAGAATTTGAGAAACGGTACCCAAAAGTTTAAATGTTGTGGCAAAAGAGTCCTATACTTGTCTCAAGATGAGATACTTTCTAAACGTCAAATCTACGAAAGGAAAACAGACAGATGTTGATATAGTTTTCACAATGATTACAGTGTTAATTCATGATCATAACTACTTTCATGACTTATCTACTCTTCCTCCCATGCTCGTGCAGGGGAATGAAGACAAATGCAGTAATCAAAACAGAGCATGGAAATTATTGTGATCAAAACAAAGCACAGAAATAGAAAGTGGTTTATCCAACATATCAGAAAGGAGACCGAATCTCTCTACCAAAAGGAAAGACTCCTATGGAAAAGATTTCAAAATCCAGAAATATATAATAAAATCTGAACTTATTTTGGAAATGGAGTTACACTTTTCCCTCCTTCTAGCGCCAAATGTAGGCATCCTTTTAAAATCTGCAAACAACTAAACTTCAAACAAAGGGTTAGTGCCTTGCAAACTCTATCAAAATACCTCTATGAAATCCATTACAAATGCTTTCAAAATGCCACAAATGGTGATAAAAAGACTAAAGCATTATGAAAACAAAAGCAAGCTACCTATTCCATAGTTGGATTGGTGTCACATGTGCTAGTGACCCTTTCCCAATCCTTGATCAAAGCTCAAATGATAAAATGAAAATGGAGATGGTGGAGTGATGATGAACAAGATCAAATCTCAAATGAAGAGAGTAACCTTGCCTAAAATTCTAGATCCTTGAATGAGAATGAAGCCCCTATCTTATAGATTTTCAAAATGCTAAGTGTTGAAGAGGGACCAATGTGGGATCAAAAACAAGCCAATGAGTTGAGGACACTTGTCATCATGTGAGTGGTCAATGGTTGTGCAATATTTGGGAAGAGTGCCCAAGAGGGGGAAATTTTGAATTCAAATTTGCAATAAATTTTGAGAGGGGGACAAGAAAAAAGAGCAATAAATGCCATGTTTGACTTGTCATGTTGAGGGAAAATGAGTGTTTTAATAAATCAATAAAATTGATTTATTGTGCAAGTGGATAGATCTAGATAATGCAAGTGGGATGGGATTATCATTAGGTTAGGATTAGATTAAGTTAATGATGATTAGGCTGATTTAATGCTGATTAGATGATTTTGACTTTTAAGACTTAAATACCTGTTTTATTTAAATCAGAAAAGGATGGAAGATGCATGTTTGGGATTTTAATTAAATAAAGCCTGATTTATTTAATTAAACTATGATTGAGCTTTTGGTGATAAGAACCTGATTTACTAGGTGAATGGATGCGATGCATTTGATTTATTTATTGAGTGGATGAATATGACCTAGTTGAATGCATTATGTCAATTTGACGTGTCTACAATACTATTATGGATTGTGTAGGAGATGTAGATGAGAAGAAGAGTACTAGTAGTGGTGCCTTCTTCCTAGGAAAGAAGCTGGTGTCTTGGTTGACAAAAAAGAAGAATTCCATTTCTCTATCTATTGTTGAGGTGGAGTATATTTCTGTTGCAAATAACTATACTGAAGTTATTTGGATGAAATAGATGTTGAAAGATATCAAAGTAGTATATGATGAACCTATTTCCATATACTATGAAAACTCAAGTGCAATTAACATATCAAAGAATCCAGGGCTACACTCTAAGACCAAGCATATATCAATCAAGTTTCACTTCTTAAGAGAAAAAGTGAGTGAGAAAGAAGTCAGACTGGAGTATGTGCCTACCAAAGAATAAATTGCAGAAATTTTCACTACATCATTGCCAAAGGATACTTTTGATTATCTCAAAGGGGAGCTAGGGGTGATTACCCCTTCTGATATGAACTAAAGATGCATTTGCTTGCATCAATCTGCGTGCTTTATAGAAATTTCCTAATCTAGATTGATGTTTTTGTGGCTACTACCTAGGGGGAGTAGTCAGATGTGCAGATATGTGGTTCAAAGCTTGTATGTGGGAATATAATGCTTATCTTTGCCATTGATTTCAAAGGGGTAGAAGATTCATGTGAGAAACTACTATTTATCTGGAGTAAAGAGTCTTGTGGGGAGAATATCATGCAGAAGAAGTCAAGGAAGAAGAGTCAGAATCTAAGGAGGAGTAAGTGTTAATTGAGAGTTGGGTTGATGGTGTTTTTCACATCATCTTTTGCTATCAATGCGAAAGGGGGATATTTTTTGATGTTTTGGTTGTTTTTCTGATATGTGGTTGTCATTGATGTCAACACTATTAGCTTTATTGTATTGAAGGCTATATATGTTGAGGATATTGAGAAAATTGTTAAAGAAAGAGTTTCAGGTTCCTAGTGGAACTATGAAGGTCATGAAGGTGTCTTGTTCTATACATTGAAGATTAGCTGTTGTGGACTAAAGGTTTTATTGCTAAGTGTATCTAGTCCATCCATCATAAGTTTCAAAGGTCCATGTGAATATTTTTTTGAGTTATAAAGATATGTGTTCTGACTATGTTTTTGTGGTCTCTATCAGTGTTCTTGATGATAGTTGGTGTGATTCTTGTAATTATAGTTTTTGTGGATGTTTCTCTTTTATTTCTTGGTGCTCATGGATGTTTCTAGATCATGCTCTATCTTTTTTGCATGTCCACATTGATCGATGTGCTCATGGTTGAATATTTTTCTTGGTATGTTCAAGTTTTCATGTTCTTGGCTTACATGGTTATTTTGGCATGTTGCGGATCCTTCTAGATTTAATTTTGAATGTTTTGTGTGTTTGAGGATATTTATTTGGGTTGCATCATGATATTAGCTAATGGTGTTTGATCCACATTGAATTTTTTTTTGTAAATTTGGGCTAACATTGAAAATATGTCTTATAGTTTGGCTGACAAGGTTGTTGACATAATTCCATGTTGTGGATATATAAAAGTGATTGTTTGAGAAAATTTAGCATGTGCATAAGAGTGAATGTATGACAAAGAAAGTGCAAATGTGTGAATAGTTTCCAAATCATTCTATTGCAGAGCAAAGTTACAAGAAGTTTGAGGGAAGTGTGAAGAAGGTTTGTTGTGCTTAACTGGAGCTGTAATTAGGCTTGTGAAGAAGCTATTTCCTTAGTTCATACCATGTGGATCTAATCCATATTGTTTTGTATTGTTGGGTAGTGAGTTCTAGGTAGTGTTCCTAAATGCATGTGCATTCCCTTTATTTTTCTTATACTTTTAACAGGTTATAATATTGTGGACTAACATACACTATAGTTTTTCCCCTAACAGGGTTTCCACGTAAAAAATCTTGGTGTTCTCTGTGCTTCTGATGTGTCATTTGTTCATGGTTTAATATTCATTCATTAGATCTAAGATAAAGTTTAAATTGAAAAAGTTTAAATATTTTGTGACAACTAATTCACCCCCCCTCTTAGTTGTCTATCCTTGTTTCGCCAACAAATATCAAAGGCGGGGATGTGAACTCAAGATTTTTTTGTGGAAAATACAATTAATCCATGTCAAAGATGTCATATTACTAGACATTTGGCTACCAACTGTAAATATAATGGCCATGAAAGCCCTCCTTCTGAGACATTGAAAGTATCTTCCCCATTTCATTCTATTTCTTGCATCTAACAAACCAAAGGAAAAGAAATTGTTGTTTTTCCAAATTTGGGAAATGTCTCTCTTTGGGAAGAGGGTTCTTGCTCCTAGGTTCATGATAGTACTCATTCTTTACCTTTGATCTATGTTTTGTAGGATTTTCATAAGGGGAAAGCTCTTAAGACAAATTTCAACTCAAGAAGTGGTTTGTGCAAGTTATCCTTCTTGATTACTGTAGGAAAATTGCTTCTTGCTCTTTGGCCCCAAGTCGCCTTTATGATAACAAGCCTCTATCCCATCCATAAAAGTTTCAATGATTCAAGTGAAATCAATTTCTTCCACCTTGACATGGGGTGTGTTTCTACCCACAATGTAGGGATTTTTATTAGAAGATAATAAATAGGAGTTAACCTTTCCATCTTCTTTGGGAAGTGTAGCCCAAGTATGATTCTTTTTTTTATGTACAATCCCTATTATCAAACGAGGACCTTGAAGGATTGGCAGATCATTTAACTTCCATGGTGGGTTCATCTCCAATAGAAGAAATTGTTGGAAAAGTAGAGGTAGAAGATCATCTAAAAGTACCTTTAGATTTTATTGATCATTCAACATCCCAAGAATTTTTGACTCAGTCTGTAAATGATTTTACTCATAGTTTCATAGTATTTAGGGCTTGTTCATGACCACTACTCAAATCGGCAAGGAGAGGACTTTAATTTTATTATAGTTTTATCAATATGTCAAACCCCTTCAACAATCCCACATAAATCCCTAGGAAAACATGGTAGGAAGCCCCATTCAGTAAAGATTCAGGAAGAAATTGCTCCTGGTAAATAATCTACTTTGGATGGTAATATTAAAAAAAGATTGATTGAGAGCCATTTTCTCTCCAAAGTCAAGATGAAAATATTATCCTAGAATGTCAGAGGCATCAATGATCCTAACAAAATGGCATGTATCAAGCATCAAATTGATGCTTGTGGGGTTGATATCATTCTATTGCAAGAAAAAAAGTTGTCTAATGAAACACTTGATTTAGTTATTACCAAATGGTCAAATTGGAAATCTTGTCATTCAACTATAGTTGGGGCATCCAAAGGTCTTCTCACTTTATGGAAGTCTACTTTAGTATCATTAATAGCCATTGCAGCTCATTGGCATTGGCAATTTTGAAGGTTTCTTATTGTGAATTTTCCTTTTTGTTACTAAATGTTTATGCACAAAAATCTATAATGGGGAAGAAAAAAGTATGGGATGAGATTGAATCCTTCTTGGAGTCATCAGAACCACTCAAGGTTATTGTAGAAAGAGACTTCAATGCATTCATATCACAAATGAGAAAAAGGGAGGTATAATTCCACCTCCTAGAACTATGGAAGACTTTAAGTCTTTCATTTAGAATAATGCTTCTCTTGACATCCTACCGGATAATGGTAGCTTTACTTGGAAAAAAAACATCAAGACTACCTTCAAATTGCAGTTCGTCTAGATCATTTTTTGGCTTCTGCACATTGGGTTTTAGATAAATATGATTTAAAGTCACAAATTCTACCCTAGTTTGATTTAGATAATTTTCCTATAAGTCTATCTATTCACGAGAATAAGAAAAATTCAGGCTCTAAAACAACTTCCAAATTTGAAGTAATGTGGTTCATACATCCGAACTTCTTGAACTTGTTGTATGATTGGTGGTGTCAAGCTCCCAAAGTTGATGGAACTCTTATGTTTAGATTTTCTCAAAAAATACAATTTCTCAAATCCTAAGTTAAGCATTGGAATATCACTATTTTTTAAAAAAAAATTCACCAAAAGGAAGTATTCAAAATACTAGAAGTGATTATTTCTTAGATCATCACTAATGGGTTGGATCCACAATCTTATGAGTAGCAAAATTTGTTACAAGAAGAATGGGAGGAATTATCGGCTAGGGAGGAAATATATTGGAGATAAAAATATAGAGAACTATGGCTAAAAGAGGGAGATTAAAATATGAAGTTCTTCCATAGACCAACACAAATAAAGAAGGCAAAGAGTTCAATCATTTCAATAATGGATAGTGTCTCAGGTGTCTATTTGAAAAAAGAGTCAAATATTCAAAATGAAGCTATCAAGTTCTTTTGAAATCTTTTTTCTGCACCTCTTGTCACATTACCACATTCTCTACATGCCAAGCAAGAGCTATTAGAATCTATTCCTTCTCTCATAATCCAAGCAGATAACTCTAATCTATTGAATCCATTCACCTTAGCTAAGCTCAAAATAGTGGCCTTCTCAGTGCCTCCCGATAAAGCCCCAATCCCTAATGGTTTCATTGTAGTTTTGTTTCAAATGTGTTGGGATTTCATATGTTTTGACCTTTTAAAAGCTTTGGAAGAATTTCATTGTTCAAGCTCAATGTTGAATCAATTCAATGACACTCATGTTTCCCTCATTCCAAAGATACAATCCCCAATTTCCTTTGTTGATTTCAAACCAATTTCATTATGTAATACTGTCTATAATATTTTTACTAAGGCTATTTACATGAGAATACAACATGTTATCCCAAGAATTGTTTCTAAGGAAGAGGGTGGCCTTGTACCAAGGAGGGAAACTGCAGAAGGTGCTTTAGTAGCTCATGGGGTCCTTCATTCAATTTCATGTAATTCTATCCTTTCCTTAATCATTAAATTGGATATGATGAAGGTGTATGATAGATTTTATTGGAATTTTCTCATGCACATTCTTCGTAAATTGGGTTTGGATGTAAAATGGTGCAAATGGTATTACTCTTGTGTATCAGGGACAAAGTTCTTAGTCCTAATTAATGGCTCACCTGCTAATTTCTTTGCTTCAACTCAAGGTGTTAGACAAGGATACCCTCTTTCACCTTTTCTATTAATCATCTTTGTTGATGCCTTGAGTAGGGTAGTATCTAAATCTCAATCAAAAGTGTTATGGAATGGTGTTAGTTTACCTAGTACTAGTCTATCAATCACTCACTCTTTGTGTGTAGATGATACTATTCTTTTTTGGGGTAGCTTCACTGATAGAACCTAAAAAAATCAAGGAAATTTTGGATAAATACATGATAGCATCAAATCAAAAAATAAATGGAGGGAAATTCAAAATTTACATCTTTAACATAGGGTCAGTTGTTAAGGACATGATAGTCCAAGAATTGGGTTTTTAGATTACAGAACTCCCTTGTAAATATTTGGGATACCTTTCTTCGCAGGGGCTAACCATGTATCTTTCTGGGATAAAGTCATTCGAAGCATCCAATAAATGATTACAAGCTAGAAAGGGAGGTGGTTATCTTTATCAGGAAGAATTCTAATGACTAAAGATGTACTCTGAGCTATTCCTAATTATTATATGGTTGTTCTCAGGGCTCCTCAAGTAGTTATCTCTAAAATTGAGAAGACAATAAGGTTGTTCCTTTGGAAAGGTAATATGGATGGTAAAAGAAAAATTCCTTTAGTTTCATTATAAAAAAATTGTTCAGATAAATTAAAAGGTGGTGTAGGCATGCATAGTTTATTTGCTAGAAATAGTTCATTGGGAGAAAAGTTGGTTTGGCATATGTATGCTAAACCTAGTGCAAAATGGTGTAAAGTTATGCAAGCTAAATATCTAGGCTCTAATTCCCCAACTCAGATTTTCACAATTTCAAATCCTTCTTCCAGATTAGTTATGTGGAATTTTTTGTTAAGTTGCAGAAGTTTAATTTTTTCATACATCACTTGGGAGATACATAATGGTGAGAGTGCAAGATTTTGGGAAGATTCATTGAATGGATTCCACTCCTTATAGTCACTTCATGTCTTTCAAGTGGCTCATGATGATTTTTCTCAGAGTTTAGGATGTAAAGTTAAGGATCACTTTCAGTTAGTTAATGCTAAAATGGGTCAAGTAACATGGAAACAACTGCACTCTTCACTCATCTCACAGGAACTTCTACAAGAGTTGTAGAAAACTCTAAATGCCAAAACTATTTTTTTTATTCAAGCTTCAAATAAGCTTATATGGGCTCAATCAAAAATAGGGAAATATACTATAAAATTGGGTTACAAAGCTCCAACGAGTTCCCAAGCTCAAGGTCCTTCTCAAAGAGAACTTTAATTTTTTTGGAACCATGTAGTCTTACTAAAATCTGGTTGTTTCTCTTAGCTTGCTCCAAAGCATAGGTTGCTAACCAGTGAAAGGTTAGTTAAATTGGTTATAGAACCACAAACTTTCAATTGTGTATTATGCAACTCAATCCTAAAAACTATGGATCATTTGTTCCTACATTGTTCCTTTGCCTCTTCATGCTATGATTATGTCAAAAAAAGCTACAATGGTTCTTGTCGAGTTCTAGAACCTTGTGGGATATGTTTGCTAGCTAGCTAGTCCTTCAAAAATCTTCTCTTTTTGCTTGCATTTCGAGAATAATTCCCTCCACATTGGTATGGTGTGTATGGTGGGAAAGAAACAAATGTATCTTTAGAAAAAAAATTCTTCTATTGAAATTGTTATCATGGTTTTAGAGAAATCAATTTGTGAAGTGGAAAACTCTTACATTTCTAAATCAAAACATGTTGGTTCAATATTTACTGATTGGATACCAAGTAGCTCAAAGTGTGGACAAAACTAGTGATTCCTTTCAAAGGAAGTCAAAATTTGGGGGGTAGTATAAAGATTGATTGAAAGACAGTGGCATGGATCCCTCCACCCATTGGACTTCTAAAATTAAATTTTGATGGTTCATCCAAAGGGAATTTGAGTGTTTTAGGTGTAGGTGCTATTTTACTAGATCATAATGGAAATCTGATTGGGGAAAAGTCTATAAGACTACCTTTTGGTACTAACAATCAAGCAGAGGTCCAGGCACTATTGTATGGTTTGCAAATGGTAGTAGATTAGAATGTTAAATATTTGTTGATTGAAGGGGATTCTTTATTAATTATCAATGCTTGCAAAGAAAAGTTGGCATGTAGTTGGAAAATTAGTTATGTCATGAATCAAGTGTGGAAGCTTCTAAATTATTTCAACTCTTATCAGCTAAAATATATGTATAGAGAAGAAAATAAACTTGCAAATATTCTTGCAAATATGGCTTATGTTCAACTCCAAGTTGAATCAATATATAAGTCAGATGAAGATAATCTTCCTCTACCTCTGAAGCAGTTCATTACCAAAGAAAAGAAAGCATAAGTCATCTTTCAATTTTTATGCTAACTAGTTGTTATTTTTTTATAGGGGCTTACAATTTTTACAAAGTATCATTCTCTTTGGTTGATCGATGGTTCGTGTCACCCATCCTGGTGGTTCGTGTCACTCATCTAATTTAGCTCCCTCCAAGTTGGAAGCTCTTACTCACTCACATGGGTCAAATCAGTTAAATAAAGCATTTCAATAACACACTATCAAATGACACATGTTGAAAGCTTTCCTTTCACTATGTTTTCTCCCCAGCTAGCTTTATCATTTAAATATTCCATCATGATATTTCCTATGCTCATTTATATGGCATTCGCATGTGCATAAGCCACCTCTTCTGATTACACATGTCCTAGAACAACACTTGGTTCTCTCGCTATCATTAGAGGTCATTCCTCCAATGCTAGAGTAATAATTTTTGATACCACCTCTTATTTTTCACACAAGCTAGTCAATATCATTCTTTTCCATGGTTTACAAATATTTCATTGCTTGTGTGTTGATGTGGGTGTTTATTTCCTTTCTTTTCAATGATGTGAAGGCATCGTTGTCGTACCATGCTCTGGTTATATATTCCTCCATTTTCCTAATGATAGTGGCATTTCTTTGTCCACAAGTTGTTTATGGTTATGGTTTGTTAGTAGAGTTATATTGGTTTACAACTATGTAATTTTGGTGCACTTCTCATCTGTTTGTGGTGCTATGTCTAAATTGTGGGGTCCTGTCCTGGAATTTCAGTACATCATATCTAGGTTTCAAAGTTGATACTGGTTTTTCTCTTGTGGGTTATGGATCACTTTTTTAAGAAATTCAAAGTAGAAGTCAATCATCATGAAGGGGAATTTCCATTTGTAGACAACATAGATGATCATGACTTATCACAATTTTTAAAATTTTCATGCCCTAGTTTGGTTGATAGTATCAAAATTGTAATTGGGGAAGGAATCTTGAAACCTAAGGCCCCTAAATTGCTATTTCCCTCACAACTTCTTTCAATCTTTCAATATAATTGTATGGATGCACTTCAATCATATGAGTTGTTAGAGGTCATAGTTAAAGATTCAATTCAGCCCTATTTTCTCAGGTGAGGAGAGCTACTCAAGTGTGTTCAATCATATAATATTTGGTATAGAAATGGGTACATTGTAGGTATTTTTCCTAGATGGGACCTAAAGCACACTAGGCCTGTAGTAGATTTTTATGATTCCTTTGTGTCAAGTCTATGCAAGGATGGTCCTTGGGAATTATATAGAGCTTTAAATGTTCACTCACATGTGTTGGATAACAAGATGGTAACAAGCATAAAAGACAAGTTTTTTGTAATCTCTTATATGTTGTCTCATCCAGTCAGACATGGCTCTAAGTATATGGTAGTGGCAAGAATAAGTGGTTGGGCATAAAAAAGTCCAAGTTGAATGATGAGAAAGGTGAAAATAGTTTGGTTCAAGAAGAAAACCATGGTGAAGCATATATTAACCTTCACCAAAATGACTAAGCGTAATATGGTTTGTTATAAATTTTGATACATTAATTCTAGTATGTAAGGGAAAAAATATTAGATGCAAAAATATATTATACATGATATGTTTATCTTTTTTTGTAATTTCTAACTAGCACATATGTTATCCTCTGGTATACACATATGAAACCCTTCGGTATATACATATCCTAGTTGTTGGTATTTCTAAGATAGTCCTTGGTTGGCAAGGTTTTGGTATCAATTTTGCTATCTCAAGATATTGTAACATCAATATTCATCTCTTGATATTTCTAGTACTATAATTTTTTCTTTTTGTATCTTTTTAAAATATATTAACAAATATACTATGGCCTAGGCCTTTTACTAAAAAAAACAAAACTTATGCTTATTAGAAATGGGAAGATATCTTACACACATTTGTGGTTTTCTTTCTTCCTAAGGGTTGTAATATTGCTAACCATTCATGGATTAGTTGTAGAATTTAATGTTGAACATCTACTAATACTACAAGAATCAACCTAAGGGGATGTTGCATGGTTTCTCTTCTCATCTTAGTTTTTGGAGCGATAATTTCTTTGCATGGAGTTATTTCCTTCTCATATTTTTAGGGGTTCATAGAGACCTTCTCTTTTTCCTCCTATATACAAGGGGATATTCATTGTACAAGTGTGTGTTAGAAGTATTCCTTGGGTTTTCATCACGAGCCCTTCTATCTATATCTTCTTCACTTGTATATATATATATTTATTTATTTCTCTTCTAGAGAGGATTTTTCTTCCCACTAGGTTTTATCCTTTACTTTTATTTATGATAAATTTGTATATGAGTACATAAGATGGCCTAGTATCTATGAATCTTCATCTTACATACATTAATCCCTATATTTCACTTCATGGGGGGTTAATGTTGTAAATAGAGATATTATCTATCTAGCTATATTTTAGCCTCACTAGGAAAGTCTTATTCAAACTAGTTAACTCTCCACTTAAGAAATTTTACTTGTTTTTTATCACTTCATGTGGTTGAGAGATATGTACTTATGTATTGGCACCCAATACATGCATACTTGCCACTTTCTCACACACTTATTAGGTGATCTCACAAGTGTTGTGCCTTTGGAGGAGTAGTTAGTCGTTCAGTCCTACCATATTACCTCATCTACTTGCATGTAAGCAAGGATCTCATTTTATTTTATACACCATTATTTTGTAGCTTCTTTTGGACACTCTTAATGAAATTCTATCATATTGGAATTTTCATATCATAGAATCACTTATTTTCTAATATGCATTTATAATTTCTAGCTTAAAATATCTCTTATTTTTTTTGGCTATTCATCTATTTTCATATTTATAGCAAGAAATAATTTCCTAATATTCCCCCACTTATCAAAAATATTGCAATGGAAAAGGAAGTATTAGCACCATTAAATAATTTTTGGGAGCGAAGAAACCTATAGAATCATAACATCACATTTTTTTTTACACATCAGCTTCGTCTATCTATATACAAAAATTTTCAATGAGGTAAAATTTTCTAGCATGACCCTCCCATCCTCAACCATATCCCAACCAAAAGGGTATTAGAAATCAATGTTATTTTTCCTTGCATGAAATGTTTGGTTCTTTATCAAAAATATGCCACTTTGGCTATCGAAATAAACAATAATAGCTCTACCTATAAGCTAATATTAGAACACAATTTTTAAAGCTAGATGGCTTCATTACAAGAATGTGTTTCTATCACGTACACTACTTATATAGTCAACAAAGTGACAACACCATGTTTCTTACTCGTCAAATTGAATGCACCACCAAACATATTAAAAATATTGTAGTGTAGTAAATTGTTACCCCTTGATAATTTCACACTATGTTGACACCCAATTTTTCATTGTATCTCTAATTATATTAATGATTTTCTCATTTTGGGTCTAGGTTAGGAAAATGTATATAATTCCTAGATATCCCTATAATTTTGTAGTAAAAATCCTCAAACATGGGTGTTGGGTTTGTTGACGTCAGTTAAAATCAACTCCACAACTCCCAAGGATCACCTACAATCAATCACCTATCATAGAAAGAGAATAAAAAAGTTATGAAGGTCAAGAGTTGTTGATCCAAAAAAGCATGAATCATTATGAATGCACATCTTCTGATGATTATACAATAGAGAATTCTTATAAAAGGATAATAAAACTATAAACTCTAAGTGAGGATAAAAGGTCATGACATGTGTCCTCATCCTGTGACATGAGACATAAAAAATAACATGAACTAAGAAAGTTTAAGTAATCAAAGAAAAAAGAAACTAGTAATTAATTAAATAATTAATTAGGAAATACCTTTTACTCTAACACACACCTTAAGTTAAAATGAGAGAGAAGATAAAACCTCTAAAGATGGATGTGTTGGTGCCTTTTAATGAACCAAACTTAATTTCATCAGTCATCTATGAATTTTCTAGATTCAATTGTCAATAACTATGAGGATTGGGAAATGAAATGGTGAAAGCTTGCTAGGATTTCCCTCTACACTTTGGGCTCTGCAAAATCCAGGATGGTGATCCGTACAATCTATCTTTAGATACTCTTGTGCCAATTATCCTATACATTGTACATAAACAGATAAATTCTCCTTTAATTGCTTAACAAATGGAATACCTCAAAGATCTGGCTAACTTTCATGGTAACATCATACTTAAGCATGATAAAATGTTATACATACATTCACACTAAAATTATTGATTAAAATTGATTTGAATGTAGCTACTATGAAAGACCTAAGAAACTGTAACATGAAATGACCACTGCCTTATCCTAGGGTGGAGAATTCTAAATAATATAATTGAAAACATATAATAGCATTATTCCTATCATAGTAAAGCCTATCAACAATGCCTTACACCATTGATACAAAAATATTAACTAGTAACAATTAATGATCCATGCACACATTCACATAAACCTTCACTCATGTTAATACAAATTTAACTCATTCTTTGGATAAGAGTAATAACAATGAAAAAACAATCAAGGAAAGACAAGAAGATGAATAGAAGTAATATTTTATTGCTTTATATTTGAAATCTATGTAAAGTATACAATGGAGAAAAGTGGCCTTGAATATTTTTCCATTTGTATTCCAAAATATGACAATACTGCTATACCTTCACCATTACAAGACCTAAAAGACTTTTAAAATCTAGAATAGACTCATATTCTATTACCTAGACTCAATTAAAAAACCTAAGTTCTAAGACCAATCTGCTAGCAACTTGTACAATTGGCCTTGAATTCCCTTCTATAAGAACAAGGGAGAAAAACAAGCTTTGGGCCAAATTGTACACATTTCATGTTTTCATTTGACATTCACATTACATCAAAACAAAGTTATATTTGCCAAAATATGAGGGGGAAAACTCATTTAAGAAAAAATTCATTTTTATTTGTTGATACAGATACTTCCCTCTCTAAAAAGCTCCTTAGTCGATGAAGATACCTTTTCCATGAGAAAACATATTTTCCATATTCCCACCAAGATTGCATAACTTAAAACATAAAATAATTAAAAAAGAAGAGAATATAGCACATACACATCAACAACACTTGTCCTTAACTTCACAACCGAGGGGAGTTAATTTTTAACCATACTTTATCAAAGGGTTAATATATAAATTTACCACACCATGTATTATACTCCTCGGTTGGCCATGGAGTATCCAATAACATCTGAACCTTAGTATTCTCCTGATTATATCTAGCATCAATCAATACCCTGACCTCTTTGACAAATGTGTCCATGTTTACCTCAATCCTCATGTGATGTTGATTGCTTCCTTGAAGTGTGGGAGAAGACCTCCCAACTCATCCTTCCATGTGTTGATGTCCTTAAACTCTCCTTCATCATTTAGTATTTTAGGCATTCCATGCCCCTCAATATCTTTGAACATCTTAAATTTTTTTTGTGGTTGCACGTCAAGTTTTTCATGAAATGCTGATATCTCACCAAATAAATTAGTTTCCTTTATTAAATTAGGAAGTATGTAGGTTCGTGAGGGTCTTCCTTCATATTTGGTATCATTTCTTTCAAAGCACCCACCCTAGCACTCCACTTACTCCAATCATTCTAAAAGGCATTCTGCACCTGAGTATAACTTTGATGAGCTTCATGAATGTTTTTGTAAACATTATAAATGTTATTAGACCTATCCACCAATCTAGAGACCTTGTACTTTATAATATCATTGAAAATACATGTTGCTACTTTTGAGGTTTCCTCCTTAGCCCTCTTCACATTCTCTTTTTCCATGTATAGTTCCTCCTTTAAATTCTTGATCCTTAATGAAAAAGTATCCCTATCTTGTGAAGATAAATCATAAGAGGATGATGTTGGGGAAGGCATGGTATTTTTCTGTTGAGCTAGAAATAGTAGCAACCATTCTAATATATTCATTCAATAGCCTATTATACTTCTCCAACAACTTTTCATATCTATCTTGCGAGATTTGGGCTATGTCCACACTCAACATTGAAAAATACATTGTCAACTATGCAACTTGAGTAGGAGTGATTTTAGTGGCTCTTTTCACCACTATAGTAGTAATCACTTCCTTAATTGATTTAACAACTTTTATTTTCCTAGTATTGGGTGCTATAGACTATATTGTAAGTATGCAATTTTGGGCTAAACCCCGAACTAATCTCTTTATTGTCAAAGTGCTCCTTAGAAATGGAAGCACTAGGATCCTTTCTTATTGCATCTAATACAATAGTTGATGTGAGATCCCACCTAGGAAATAATAGAACACCACTTCCTTTAACCAAAATCCTTTCCTACTATGGTGTAATGGCAGCAATCTCCTTCATTAATTTATCTTCCTCAACTTTCTTATCCTCCTCCTGTAATGAGGGTTCAACTTCTACCTTTGCATCCTCAATCCTTTTATCGATGTCCTAGCTCTTAAGTTGGATGAAAAATATTTAAACTCCTTATTTTGAACAAAAGTGTCATCACTCATGAAATCTCTACAGGCCTTTATCCTAAATTCATCATTTTTATCCTCATCATAGTCCCACTTAATTATTCTGCTAGTATGGACAAAAATATTGGGAGCATCTTCCCTTTTAGGGGAGGGGAATATCTAATCAACTTCCCATTTCATAGGAACATGTTCCACAGATTCTTCTTGTGCGTGGTCCCTATTAGCCTGCTTTATTTCAAAATAATTCACCAATGGGGAAATTGTTGGTACTTCACCCTCATCCATTGCTTACATCTATGTGCTTTGAGCTATAGATTGAGTCAATTGGCTCCTTAGTTGTGCATCATAGTGCTCCTTGGCAACCTTGGCTTTTATTTCAGCCTCTTTCACATTCTCAACAAAGCTTTTATCTTTGAAATCTCCCAATATCACCTTAGCTTGAGTATATTGGTCCTTTATCTTGACATAAGGACTTAAATAGAAGGGATTCTCTTTTAGTATCTTCTCCTCAATGGCATAAGTATTATTTCATTCATTCTTCCTCTCAGAAACGACTTCATCTAAGGGAAAAATTTGAATCACATCTTCTTTGTAGAGGAAGTGAAGGTGGAAACCATACCTCCCTCCTTCCTTTCTCTCCTAATCAATTACCTCCTCAAGATAACAATTCCTTACTTGATCATGTTTCATCCTATAGTTGTTTATGAGAGTGCCAAAATCCTAAATACCCTCCTTTGATGTGAGCATAAAACATGAAAATGTACATTTAGGATTAATAATAGATGCTTTCCTAGAACTTGTAAAGTGCTCTTTATCCATGGAATCTAATTGCCACATTATCTCCATGAAAGAAAGTATATTTGATACATAAAATAGTAGAAAATGGGGCGGCACTAAAGCTCCATAAACCCTTATTGTAGTGTAACTAGTGTGCAAATACCAATCCCTCCAGTTATTCTTCTATGTTGTATTTTATTGAAACTCTATGGGCCTCATAATTTCCATCACCCATAGAAAGTTTGTACACAGGCTTCAAACCCAATTGCTCCAAAACTCCAAACATGAACCCAGTATAGAAAGCATCATAATATGAATTGGGATAGTGCATATCCCAAATGTTGGTCCACATTTACACATGAAATTCATTATCTTGGCTATCTCTTTCTCTTAACCTCATGAAATTTCTCCATACCTTCCTACCTATCCACAACAACATATGCACTAGCAATGAATAATGTCTAAAAGATAGAGGCCTTGCATCCTTAAAATTCCCCAAATTATTATGAGTTTCTATTTGAAAAACAAGGAAAGAAAACTAAGAGGAGGGGTGAATCAATTGTCATGGATTATTTAAAATATTCAAACTTTACTTAATTAAATCTTAGATCTAATGAATAAACAATAAACCATAAACAATCACTTCATCATAAACAAAGAGAAAACCAGTATTTTGTACGTGGAAACCCTGTTAGGGGAAAAACCATGGTGGATGTTGGTCCAAAAGATTATACCCTATTAAAAGAATAATAAAAAATAATGGGAATGCACATGCATTCAAGCACACTTTCTAGAGCTCACTGCTCAAATGCAAGAGAGATCACTTCCCAAGAAACATTTAGATTAAAACCATCTGGATTGTGAACTGAGAAAATACCTTCTTCAAAACCCTGATTATAGTTCTAGTTAAGCACAAAAAACCTTCTTCACACTTCGCTCAATTTCTTCTCACTCTTCTTTGAAATCGAATAATTAGAAAATTATTGGAACATCTACACTTTCTATAGCATACATTCAATCTCATTTACACACTAGCTTTGCTCAAACAACCGCTCTTATATATCTACAAGATGGAATTGCATCAACAACCTAGTCAGCCAAAAATATGAAACATATTTTCAATGTTGACCCAAATTTACAAATAAATTTTCAATGTAGATCAAACACCATCGGCTAATATCATGATGCAACCTAAAACAATATCCTCAAGTGTTCCAAACATTCAAATTTTAATCTCCAAGGATCCACAATACGTTACAACCATCATGTCTGCCAAGAACATGAAAACCCGAACATACTGAGAAATTTTTTTTGACCATGAGCACATCGATGAATGCAAAAATGAAACAAAGATAGAGAAAAATTTAGAAACATCCACAAATACTAATAAATAATAGAGAAAAATATACAACTAGAATTGCCAGAATTATACCAACTTTAATCAAGAACACTGACATAGACCACAGAAACACTGCGAAAACATAGATCTTCATTAACTCGAACAAATCTTCACACAAACCTCTGATACTTCAGGTAGATGAACTAGATACTCACAGAAATAAACCCTTTAGTCCACAATAGTTAATCTTCAATGTATAGAATAATACACCTTCATGACCTTCATAGTTCCACTAGGAACTGCCAATACTTTCTTTTACAATTTTCTCAGTATCCTTGACATATACAAATTTCAATACCTCAAATGCTAATAGTGTTGACATCAATTACAACCACATATCAGAAACACAACCACAATATCAAAAAATCTCCCCCTTTGGAATCGATGGCAACACATGATGTGAAAAACACCATCAATGCAACTCTTAATCAACACTTACTCCTCCTTAGATTCTAACTCTTCTTCCTTGACTTCTTCTACAAGATCTTCTCCCCACAAGACTTTTTACTCCAAATAAGCAATAGCTTTTCACATGACTCTTCTCCCCCTTTGAGTAGCATCCATAGAAAAATCAATTCGGATAAGGAAATATTTATGAAGAAAATGCATCTTTAGTTCAAATCATGAGGGGTAATTACCCCTAGCATCCCTTTGAGATACTCAAAAGTATCCTTCAACAACGACTTGGTGAAAATGTTTGCAATTTGTTATTTGGTAGGAACATACTATAGTCTAATTTCTTTCTCACTCACTTTTTCCCTCAAGAAGTGAAATGTGATTGATATATGCTTGATCTTAGAGTGTAGCACTGGATTATTTGATATGTTTATTGCACTTGATTTGTCACAGTATATTGCAATAGGTTCATCATATACTATTCTGATATCTTTCATCATATATTTCATCCACATCACCTGAGTACAATTGTTTGCAACAACAATAGACTCTATCTCAACAATAGATAGAGAAATGGAATTCTATTTTTTTCTCAACCAAGACACCAACTTCTTCCCTAGGAAGAAGGAACCACCACTTGTACTCTTCCTATCACCTGCATCTCCTACCCAATTTGCATCAGTATATGCATTCAAAGTAGGATCATTATCCTTAGGATACCAAAGTCCAAAATCAACTGTTCCATTTAGATACCTGAAGATTCTCTTAACAATAGTCACAGGAGACTCCTTTGGATCAGCCTAAAATCTAGCAACCATACATACAACATTCATAATGTCTAGTCTGGTCTGAGTTACATAGAGCAATCCACCAATAATTGACATGTATCTTATTTTATTTTCCTTATGAGAATCATCATTTTGTGTTAACTTAAATTTAGTTACCATGGGAGTACCAATAGGTTTTGAATCATCCATGCAAACTTCTTCAATAGTTCTCTCACATATTTGGATTGAGATATGAAAATCCCCTTGTCTAATTGAGTAGCTTGCAATCCTAGAAAGAACTTCATCTCTCCAATCATACTCATCTCAAATTCACTCTTCATTTCATTAGCAAACTTCATACATAGATTATCATCTCCTCCAAAAATAATTTCATCAACAAAAACCTCAATAATTAATTCTTTATCACGGCCTAATTTGAAATATAAGTTGTTGTCAGTAGCACCTTTATTGAATCCAAGCTTCAATAAGTATTTGTCTAATCTAGCATACCAGGCTCTGGGGGCTTTCTTGAGTCCATATAGATCTTTCCTCAATCAAAAAACCATGTCTTCCTTATCAATCAGTTGAAATCCATCTAGTTGTTCAATATATACTTCTTCTAGCTTACCATTTAGAAAAGTTGACTTTACATCCATTTGATAGACTTTATAGTTCTTGTATGCAACATAAGCAAGAAATAACCTTACGACTTCAATTTTAGCAACAAGGGAAAAGATTTCTTCAAAATCAATACCTTCCATTTGTGAATACCCTTTACATACCAGTCTTGCTTTATTCCAGACCACTTCATCTTGCTCATTCAACTTATTCTGAAAGACCCATTTAGTACCAATCACATTCTTATATTTAGGTCTAGGAACAAGTATCCATGTATCATTCTTTTCAATCTGCATCAATTCTTCCTTCATAGCTTCCATCCAGTGTTCATCATTACAAGCTTCATTGACATATTTAGGTTCAATTTTGGAAATCAAGAAATATGTTTCTGCAATCTTTCTTCTAGTTTGCACACCTTTATTCTTGTCTCCTATAATTTTATTTTTAGAATGATTTCACTTTACATACCTCAAAGTTTTAGGATTCTCTCAAACTTCTGATTCTTCTATTCTTTATTTTGCACTTGCACTTGTCTTTGCTCCCTGATTATCTTGATTTACCGAAACAAAGTGAATTTGTCTTACTAAAAAATATGAAACAATTTAAAGTTGATTTTGTGTCTAAAAATTATTCCCTTTGTTTGTATTGTCTTCATCTGAATCATATCCACAATATCTAGATGATCTAGCAGAATCCCCATCAACTCTGACATTTGCACTCTCAACCATTTTTCTTAGTGTTTTGTTATAGCATCAGTAGGCCTTGCTTCTAGTAGAGTATCCTAGAAAGATTCCTTCATCACTTCTTGCATCAAACTTGCATATATCATCATCTCTCTTGATGTAACACTTGCTTCCAAAGATATTGAAGTATTTAATAGTAGGCTTAAATAATGAAACTATAGTTCAAAAGGAGTCTTACTAGAATCACCATTTACACTTACCTGGTTCAAAGTATACACAATAAAGCTTATAGCTTCACTCCAGTAGATGTGAGGCACATTTCCTTCAATCATCATTGTTCTAGCAGCATCTAGAATTATTTTGTTCTTTCTCATAGCAACACCATTCTTTTGAGGGGTTCAGGGAGCAGATAATTGTCTTCTAATTCCATGCTCTTCATAAAAATAATTAAACTCCCTAGAGGTGAACTCACCACCTCTGTCTGACCTTAAGCATTTGATTTTAGACCTTTCTCATTCTCTACCATAACTTTCAAACTTTTGAACTTTTCTAATGCTTCACATTTTTTTCTTAAGAAAGCAACCCATATTATTCTAGAATAATCATCAATAAGAAGCATAAGGTACCTTTCACCATGGAGACTTCTAACTCTGGGGGGATCACATAGATCAATATGCACTAGCTGTAGTAATCCATTTGAATGATGTTTTCTTCAAAAAGAAACCCTAGTTTGTTTTCCCATCTAAAACTCCTTGCAAATTGTGCTAGCATGCTTCACTAGCTTAGGTAGATCTCTTATTGCTTGAGTGGAACTTATTTCAAAAATGTTATCAAAATTCACATGACACAACCTTTTATGCCATAACTAGCTTTCATCTATTTGAACAATTAAACAACTTTCACTTGGCAGCATTCAGGTGAAAAATATTACCTTTTGTCTATTTACCTGAGGCAATTACATTTCTAGAACTTCCATATATCATGCATCTTCCATATTTGAACTGAAGATCATATCCCTTGTCCACCATTTTTCCAACACTCAATAGGTTGTGCTTCAAGCCTTCAACATAAAGAACATCATTAGTGTTATGCTTACCACCAAGACAAATAGATCCTCTACCACAAATCACACATACATTGTTATCTCCAAATCTTACAATCCCACCGTCATACTTCTCTAGACTTACAAATTTGCTTTTGTCACTAGTCATATGATGTGAGCATCTGTTGTCAATAACCCACTTATCCTTTTCTTCAATTGAGGCTACAAGAGCTTTCTCAACTTTAGTAGATTCAGTAGAAACAAGACTATTTTCCTTGATAGCAATGAAAATCCAATCATCTTCATTTATATTATCTTTATCAGACTCATCATCAGTCACACCTTCTTTAGCAAAGTAACATTTCTTTTGGAATCTAGATTTGTAAGGCTTATATCTAGGAACTCTTGCAAGACACCTTGATGCAAAATGACCTATTTTACTGCAAGAAAAATATTTTATAGGAAGCTTTCCTTTATACTTACCTTGTCCTCTACCTTATTTCTTCACAATCAGTGCTTCCAACTCTTCTACCTCTCTTTCTTCATCTTCAAGTTGTTTCATTTTTTCCTCATACTTTCATGTCTTTCTAGAACTCTCTCTTGGATCATATCTTTTCTTGTTTCTTCCAGATATAGTAGCCTTAAATGCAGTTTCAATCTTGGGAAAAAAATCACCAAATTCATTCAACTCAAAGGCAACAAGTTTACCAATCAGTTTATCCCTTGTCACATTCATCAATGATTTGGTTTGTTCAATAGCATGAGCCTTTTCTTTGTAGGAGGGAGGCAATGATCTAAGCACTTTAGCCACAATTTATTCCTCATCCAGGGTACCACTAGCACATCTAATACCCATCACTAGTGCATTTACTCTTTGCATAAAAGAAGAAATATTTTCATCTTCACCCATCTTCAAATTTTCATACTTACCTTTCAAACTCTGTAACTTAGCCATCTTCACATGTACATCTCCTTCATACAAAGTTTCTATCTCCATCCACATCTCATGATTTGTCTTCAAACCTAATACATTTCTCAATTCTGAATCTTTTAGAGAACTCAACAAAGCTTCCATAGCCATGACATTATTCTTAGCCTCTTTAATCTCATCAGTAGTGGAAGGACCATTCTGAGGAATAACATATTGATTCTTTGTAATTTTCCAGAAGGGTTCACCAATACACTTCAAATGACACTCCATCCTAGCTTTCCACAATGCGTAATTTGTTCCATCAAATCTAGGATTGTCCTTCTTGTATGATGCCATCTCGCATCACCTCAAGCTTTTAAACTTCTTCAAAGGAACCTGCTCTATTACCAATTGTTGGAAAAACAAGGATAGACAACTAAGAGGAGGGGTGAATCAGTTGTCTCAAATTATTTAAAATTTTCAAAATTTATTTAATTCAATCTCATATCTGATGAATAAACAATAAACCATAAACAATCAACACATTAGAAACACAAAGAGCACCAAGAATTTTTATGTGGAAATCCTGTTAGGGAAAAAACCATGGTGGATGCTAATACACAAGATTATACCTTGTTAAAAGTATAATGAAAAATAATGGGAATGCACATGCATTCAGGCACATTGCCTAGAGCTCACCGCTCAAATACAAGAAGGCTCACTACCCAAGAAAGATTTAAATTAAAACCATCTGGATTGTGAACTTAGAAAATAGCTTCTTCAAAAGCCTAATTATAATTCCAATTAAGCATAGAAAACCCTCTTCACACTTCGCTCAATTTCTTCTCACTCTTATTTACAATTGAATGATTAGAACAATATTCGCACATCCACACTTTCTTTGGCATACATTCAATCTTATACACACACTAACTTCACTCAAAAAACCACTTTTATATATCCACAACATGGAATTACATCAACAACCTAGACGACTAGAAATATGAAACATATTTTCAATGTCAGCCCAAATTTACAAATAAATTTTTAATGTGGATCAAACACCATCATCTAATATCACAATGTAGCCTAAAACAATATCCTCGAGCATGCCAAACATAAAAATTTTAATCTCCAAGGATCCACAACATGTTACAACCATCATGTGGGCCAAGAACATGAAAACCCAAACATATTGAGAAAAAAATTTCAACCATGAGCACACCGATCAATGCAAACATGCAACAAAGATAGAGCATGATCTAGAAACATCCACAAACACTAAGAAACAACAAAGAAACATCTGTAACAACTAGAATTACTAAAATTATACCAGATTTAATCAAGAACACTAGCAGAGACCACAAAAACACTATTAGAACATAGATCTTAATAACTCGAACAAATCTTCATGCGAACCTCTGATACTTCTGGTAGATGAACTAGATACTCATAGAAATAAACCCTTTAGTCCACAATAGTTGATCTTCAACGTATAGAACAAGACACCTTCATGACCTTCACAGTTCCACTGGGAACCTGCAATACTTTCTTTTACAATTTTCTCAATATCCTCGACATATACAACCTTCAATACATCAAATGCTAATAGTGTTGACATCAATGACAACCACACATCAGCAACACAACCAAAAAATCCAATACTTTCCTCTACCAGATAGGAAGCATATCCAAACATCCTATTCTAATATTTATTTTGTATATCAATGGCCATAATGATTAAAGTGATGCTCATCTTGATGTCATATTTCGTACCGAGAACCTAGCACAACTCATAGTTAGTGTTCTTGAAATAGTCTTCATATTCATCATAGTCGAAAGGTTTAACATCCTTGGGTTAGAAATATACACCTTTATTATTCAAATCATTCCTTTTATGTCTTGGTAGACCATTCTTTCTATAACCATACTTTTTCTTCTCATACTCTTGATATAGAGCACCAAAATTGATTGAGTGAGTAGTAGAGGGATTCAAATTGAACACCTCAATAATTTGGCTTCATGTAATGTATAGCATGTGGGATCCATTTGGAAACCTCTTAATTACTCTATCATTATGGTCATAACATCTAGAAAATTCTAGAATCAAGTCCACCTCCATGAAAATATTAGGAACAACTATTTTGCTAGTGTCACATGTCTAGAGATGACATGTTGGATGAATTGCAAACCTTGTGTTAAAATCATAAAGGAAAATCTCCCAACTGCTCTCAGGCGCATCAAAATCACCTACCCTAGATGCCAAATCCTAAAAATGGCTTGTCAAAACACCTTCACCAGTTGCCCTCTTCCCAATTGGTTTCACTTCTAAAGAAAAACCTTTAGATGCTTGTTCCATAAACCTGGTGAAGTCCCTTTGCACAAACATCTTTTTATCAGATGTCTTAGACACTTCTAGTTTTGCTAAATCATCCTTAGGTGTTTTTTTTCTAACCCTTTTATTCCTAGTTTTCACCTCAAGTTTGGAAGAATCACTAGGTTCACTCATTTTGTATGGTTTAAAGGAGTTAAGGTTTTAGATTAAACAAAAACTAAAAGGTCTATTTTCAAATACACAAGGCCCACACTTAAATTCAACAATTACTTATCCCACACCTTGAACCCTATATAAAACTATAAGACTCCTTTACAAAATCAAGAGAATAACAACCATGATCTATAAACACTACAATTCAACCCCAATTCTCAAATTACCTAATGCTTGAAACTAGCTACATGAGTGCATAGAATTGACTTACTTTGGAAAACAAGCACTTTGTCCCTCAAATTTTCTTCACCTAAATCTCATTTCACCTTTTTGCTCATGGATCCTTGTGATAATGAAAAAAAATGATAAATTAACTCTTTTAATGGTCTTAGAAGTGAGTAGATTTTCCATTAACGATGAAAGATAGTTCGTGTGAGCGAATAAAAGAATTTCTAGCACTTAGCCATGTAGGTTTTAATTTTAACCATTGATGTATCTAATTTAAAACTCTATTGATGGCTCTCCCTCATCCTCGCCTATCACTTTTTTCTTTCCACATCCTTTCTTTAAAACAATGATGATACCTTAAGAGATTACCACATGGCCACTCCACGTTCTCCATTACTTCTTTTATATGACCATCACACATCACTATAACACCATCGCTTGAAAAAATGAAACGACGATGTAAATATTTCTTCTTATGAAGATAGTATTTATAGGAATATTCTCCCATTGCTCATCGCTCATCACTATAATTCTTCAAAGTTTAAAACATGTTCTAGTGATGTATAGACCTCGAGCGATGCAAAGGAAAATAGAGATTCACCATCACTCATCACTCATCACTCTAGTTCATTTCAAATGAAAAAGATTTCAATGATATGTGATTAACGAGCAATGGAACAATATTTTCATAGTTGGAACAATCACAATTCTTCATTGTTTGTTTCTCATCACTCATAATTTGAATGAGTTAAGTGATGAAAATATTTTAGTGATGTAAAGAGCAAGAATGATGAAAAGGAAATAAAAAGGCTATCACACATCATGTAAGAGGTTTGACAAGTAATTAAAATTTAGTGATGCGAAGGTGGGAAGTGATGCTAGGGAAACATAAGCCGTCACACATCGCATAAATGAAATGAGAAGAAAACTATTTGTATTGATATGTTATGGATGCTAAATGAGGTCATTGCTCATCATGGTAATGGAACTGATGAGAAACAAGGTTTCAGTGATCACGTGATGCAAGCACTTAAGCAGTGCTAGTTAGCACATGCCTTAAATTTGGTTATAAAGAAGGGGATGCCTAGGTATAATGAAGAGTGGGGACTTAAAATAAACCAAGGCATAAGCCAAACTAGGAGAGATAGATAAAATATTTCAAGACTCCAACTTTATAAAACAATAACACCTAGACCAAAGTGAAAGGAAAGTTATCATGTGATGGAGCAAATAGGAACCTTGGACATAAGGGGTTGGTAATCACACACGGATGATGGATTAAGATGTAACTTAGACAACTAGAAACCTAAGCCAACAGGTTAATGGGATATTAGACCAAAATTACAAGGATTAAGATGATAGGAAAATATACTAAGTAAAATCAACTAATCATAGCATAAAACCCTAAACCCTTGATAATAATTCAAGACCCAAAATAACCAAAGGCCAACTCAATTTTTTTTATAGGGTTCCACCAATGCCTCATGCTCAAGGATGCTTTCCTCTTGTAGGAATGGCGATATTTTAGATCTCATGGTTGAAGCAGACCAAACCTAGAGAACAAAAACTAGGAAAATCCCAAACAAGGTAAACCAGACAAACCAAAGAAAAGAAGACCAAACCTATTTACAAAATTATACAAAATGTTACATTGTACATGGAAAAGATGCATACTTCAAGAGAAGCATTATTACAAGAAATTTCCATGTACTAGAAACTTTTGAGAAAATATCAAATTAAACTTTGCAGATAGTAATCTTCACCATGTGTATTTTCTATTAGATAGGGACCCAACCACAATACATCAAATTTTCCATGTTTTCCCTTATCTTGAGCTCTAGCATTCCACATCATCACCATGCTTCCTACTTCATACTTTCTTGGAGAGGCCTTTTTATCATGTAAATGCGTAACTTGTAGCCACATTTTAATATTCTTATCATGATCTTCTTTTCTAGTTTCATCCAACTCTATCAATGCATCCACCCTATACTACATTTCATCACAAATATCTCCATCAAACTCTTTAACAAATTTGTACATCCTTAGCAGGTTATTTTGAGGTAGTATATCATCTAAACTATATACTAGGCTAAATGGAGAATGTCTAGTAGCCTTCTTGATAGTAACCCTATCTTCCCAAAGTATAAGCTTCAGTTTTGAGTCACATGCCTTCATATTTTTCTCAATGACCCTTTTGATTATCTTCATCATAATTTTATTACTTGATTCTTCCTGACCATTTCCTTATGGATGATAGGGAGAAAAGTAAGATATTTGGATCCCATGCTTATCACAAAAATCTCTAAACTCATCTGATCTAAAACATATGGTATTGCCAGAGATAATGTTTTCTATGACTCTGAACCTGATCAAAATGTTGTTCATCAGAAAATCAACCACAATGTTTCTTGTTTCTTTCTTTTATGGGGATTTATTTTACCCACATTGTGAAATAATTAGTGGAAAAAAGAATCCAAGAGTGTCTCCCACTATATTTCTCTGAGATTTCACTAATGAAATCAGTAGCCCACTGTTGAAAAGGGGCCTAGACTAAAATTGGCATGAGAGACAAATTTATTGAAAAAATTATCTTTCCTGATAAAATTTGGCAAGCATCAAAAGTTTTCAAAAACTTGTGGGAATCTTTGAATACTAAGGGCCACAAAAATCCTGCTCTCAAAATCTTATGGGCAGTTGTCTTTTCCATGTAATGGCCTCCACATACTCCACTATGTATTTCTGTTAGGGGTTCCAATTCTTTCTTTCCATCAACACATTTAAGTAATAATCCTTCTAGGATTCTCCATCAAAGTTTATTATCAATGATCACATACTTAATAGATTATAGCTTTAGGGTTCTTTTTTCATTGTCAGCCATACCTTTAGGACATTGCATAGTTTTTAGATACTGAATAGCTACCTATACCAACAACATGTTTGCATGTCACATATAGGTGCAACATATACACATTATGCATGATTAATTTTGGTTGCTTCTAAGATATTTTCATTCATCAAATTATCTAAACCTTGTCCTCTCACCAACTTGGTAATTTGGACATCTATATTGAACTCCTAGATACTATTTATCCATCTAAATTTCTTACATGTAACATCTTGTTGAGTAAAACTATCCTTCACTACAACACTTGGGACATAAAAAATAATTATAGCTCCTAGTAATTATGTTATAAAATTCTTCACTACTTTTACCAATGCATAGTCTTGTTTCCTTGTTATATCATACTTGAATTTTGTGGCTTGCAAGTATTTTATAAATAATGCAATGGGCTGCTCAAATCTGTCTTCATTTTTTATAACAACATGGAAACAATTGTATGAAAGGATGCAAAGGAGAAAATTTTCATTCTAGACTTAGAGAAATCTAGGAACTTCAATACTAGAGCCTCCTTTATGGATTTTTTGACACACTAAAATGCCATACTAGGCTCCTCAATCAAATTTACCTTTTCTCCTTTCCTTAGCATCTTAGAAATGGGATGGGTATTCTCTAAAAATTTAGTCACAAACCTCATTAAGAAATTGATCTGTCCAAAGAATGATTGGATGCCTTTGAAATTATTTAGTTATGGGATTTCATCTATTGCAACGACTCTTTGTGGATCAATTATTATTCTTTCTTTTGACACAATGTGTCCAAGAAATTTTCCTTGTTTCACCCCAAACACAACTTCTTTAGATTCAAAGATATGCCATATTCAAGTGCCCTTTTAAATACCTTTTCCAAATGCATACAATGGTCTTCTTCCTTCTTGCTATATGTAGTCAGGTCATCTTAGTAAACTACTAAGAAGATATCAATAAAGTTAGAAAAGGCCATATCCATAGCCCTTTGAAATGTGGCACCTACATTTGTTATCCCAAAATGCTTCCTAACATAAAAAATAAGTTCCCCAAGGAGTAGTAAATGCGGTCTTATATTGCTCAGACTCCTTAACCACCACTTTATTGTACTCAGAAAAACCATCCATCATAAACAAAAGCTCGCAGCCAGTCACCTTTTGTAACATAGCTTCCATGTTGGGTAATGGATAATTTTCCTTCAATGATGATACATTAAGATTTCTGAAATCCACATAAAGCCTTCTATCACCATTTTTTTCTCACTAGCACTAAGTTAGACACACATGTAGAATTCCTAATTGGTTTAATGACAACTCCTCTTAACTTGACTAATTCTTCTTCCATCTTAGGTGTTAGTGTAGGATTAATTGGCATTTCCTTTTTTCCTACAAGGCTTAGCATCAGGCTTTAAGGGAATCTCATGCTGAAAAAAGTCTTCCCTATAGGCTTTCCAATCATCATAAGACTAGAAAAACACATTCCTATATCTTCCCAACAATGCAATCAACATTTCTTTAACTTGAGGTTTTATTTTATTTCCAATGTAAACTTTATTAGGAACATTTTATGTTTTGATATTTACTTCTTCCAAATCCTCCTTGTGAGTGGATTTCTGCTTAGCATTGCTTCAGTTGGGGCCATCAAAAACCCTTTCGAAGGTAACTAGTCCCTTTGGAATTTTATTTGTTTTCAACTAAATGATTTCATTTCCAAACATTATTTCCTTACTATCCACGTCTTCCACAAAAGCTCAAAAGTCAATTTATTGACCTTCATACTCATCTACACATTGTAAGAATCTCAAAATGTCCTCATCATCATTAACCACCTGCCAGTTCTGTATATTATCAGGAACTCAAGGTCTGATCTGCACTTCAACTTTTAAAATTCTTGCAAAGGTAATGTCATCTAGATGGACTACAATATTGGCAAGTAAATTTGTGACCTAATTCTTACCCCTATCCAACCAATCAATACCAAATGCATCAAATTGTTCTATTGACTCCCAAACATCATTTCTATATTATCTCAACCTATTAATCTTTGATGAATACCTTAACCTAACTTGAGAAACAACAAGATATGAATCTCCAATAACTCTTAACTTCTTGATTCCATATTTCTTAGCTAGTCTTAATCCTAGTAGTAAAGCCCCATATTCAAATACATTATTTGTACATTCAAATAGCAATGAAAATGAAAACTTGAATGTTTTACCACTAGGGGAAATGAGTATCACCCCCGCACCATCTCCTTTTGAGAAAACACCATCAAAATGCATGCTCCATAATTCATCATTGTTTTCTTGGTGCAACACTTCCTTTTCAAGAGGTACAGGTTGTCTATCATTTTCTTCAAGTGTAACTCATCAAATATTAAGTTGTCAAAACCAGTATCCAAAAAGTGAGTTTTATCCTCTTCTTGCACAAATTCAATTATGTGTGGGTCTCTTGGCTCCCTCACAAGCTTGATGTCTTTTTCGTCAATTGGAATGTGGAAAAATACATGTCACACTACATTCTACTCCCATGGCATCAATCCATTTCCTTGATAATAACATACCATAATTAAGTGGGATATCCACCACAACTATGCTCATAACAAAATCCTTTTCTAGAAAAGCAACCAATCTATATGGGACATATTTAATCATTCCTATCACTAGGATTTCTCTTGAATCCATGCAATAACATTTTCCATAGGAACAATTTATCTTCAAACCCATCTCTTTCATAATCTCAACTGAAATGATGTTAGATGAAGTGCCTGAGTCATACGACAATTTTTGAGAAGCTTACCATCAACAATTAGAGTCACATAGAAAGGATCAATATTACTTGGTAAATCTGTGATATTACTACCCAAGTAAATTTGAGGGATCTCACTAATAGATCCCTCCATTTCCTCTTCACTTACTTGATTCCCACTCACTTTAGGTTGAGTAGCCACCCTTTTCTCATCATAGGTCATAGCAACACCATTGATAAGGGCCTCTACCTTTTTCTTATGTTTTTTAATTATGATCATCTCCATTAATGGAACTATCACCTTGACCTGAGAGAACAACTAAAACATGTCAACTAGATTGTATTTAGGTAGTTCATAAGGGGCTACACTTTGTTCTTCAATCTTTTATTTTTTTTGTTCACATTTCTTCTCAACCTCCTTCTTCTCTCGTTTCTTCTCTTGATCTACATTCAACTTTTGATTCTTTGCTTGTACAATAGGATAAAAAACCTCTTCAATATTCTTGGTTGTGTTATATTTCCTAGCCCAAATTTTAGGTCCTTTACTCTCCTTGTCTTTGGCCTCTCGTTCTTTACCATCCACCTTAGCTCTCTACTTCTCTACATTTATCTCTTTCATGAACATGTTGCCTGACTTGCCTTGGTCACAATTCACAATTATATTCCTCAAATTATGAGTGTTTCTAGCTTGTGGAGCTAATGCTACTATCGTCCTTTGATATTACTCATCAAAGGGTTTTCTCAGAGACATTCATTTCACCATTTTCAAAATAACAATCATTATACTCAACATTTTCATCTTCATCAGTAAAAATCTACTAATGATAACAATTATATTTTTTCCTCTAATTGTCAATATCAATCTCATGTGACTCTTCCTCTAAAGAACATTATTCCTTACAAAAATTTGATCTATGCATAAGCACATATATCTCTTCACCGTTTTCCTAAAGTGTCTTACAATCAGTGGGTTCATTTTGTTCTTCTTCAAATTTTTTTGCTACTAAGCATTTTTTAGAAGCATGTGGCAATTGACAAATAACACACCAGGGCATTTCATCAACAAAGTTCATAGAGCTCTTTTGTAAGGATCAAGGTGAACTTTTCTTTGTATGTTCTTTTGATTATTCTAAATTGGCTTTCCATTATAAAAATTTGTATTATAAGGATGATCTTGTAGCTTAGAATGTCTCTCATTTCTTTGAAAATTAGGCTTGTCATTTGTAAACCCCTTCTCTTGACTGACATGTCTATAACTAATATCCTTCATAGAACTTGCAACCCTATAAATCTTGTCTTCAAGGTAGGACCGTTTCTTTGCAAAAATTTATCTTCTTTCTTTGGATTCTTCAAGATCTTGACATCATCTATTCTCCCTACCTTTCTTGATGCCCTCCTATAATTTTCAATATGTACTACAATCTTAAAGGCCTCTCTCAACGTTTCAATATTCTTGTCATGTAGATGGTAGATCATTTTTTAATCAAATGCATTGTAGTAATTTACCAAGAATACAGTATCATTGAGCCTCAAGTTAGTAGGAAATCTGTTCACGGCCTTTAGGAATCTAGTATTGAAATCAACAACCATTTCATTTGAGCCTTTAGAGATATTATTGAATTCACTCGGCAATAACATTGCATCATTCTTATCACCATATTTTTCCATAAATATCCTCCTAAATTCCTCCCATGAACCAATTATTTCTATTAGTAAGGATATATACCAATCCCTGACATCTTCAGTGAGTGACTACATAAATATTTTCATCATAAAGTCTTTAGCCTCCACCTCAAAATCATCCATTATATTAATAAATGAGCTTAGGTGATCCTAGCCACTTATTACAATATTCCAATAGAATTTAAACAATGCAACCATAAGATCATTAGGGAATTGGTTTGGGTAGCTAGGAATCCTAACAAAGAATAATTGTCTATACCCATCCACTTGCATAGGTATTTTGGTGTATCAGTCTCTTTGATCATTATGAGGCCCATTATCATCTAGATCACTAGAGTACATTCATTTTTGGGTATTCTTATTTTTTTTTCCTCCTACACCTTGACCTCCACCACCACTATTACTAGAGATATTTCCAATTGAGTTAGTGTTATATGATTGGGGGTTAGGAATAAAATGACTAGAACTTGAAGGTCCCGGGGTTGGAATGGAAGTTTTGAGTAATGCAATTTTCCTCTCTATTTTTTCATTTATAATAGCAATTCCCATCTTACTCAACTCTTGTTGCAACTTTTCATTAGCTAATTGTAACCTCAACACTTCAAGATCACGAGGTACATTTGATGGAATGAATTGAGTTTTTTTCATTTTTGGTAGATGTGTTAGTGGATGAGGTATTTTTTCTTGCATTTGGGGTTGTTTTCTTGGGCTGACCCATAGGCTTCTTTCCATGGTCTATAGACTAGGATTTCTTAATAGCAGTAGAGGGATCTAAAACTTTAGTTGCTACAAAAAAGTTGGTATAGGTGCTCACAGTAGTGGTTCCCATGGAAATTGTTACTTTAGGGTGATTAGAGGTTTCCCTAATAACATGATCAAAAGGATCTTCTAGAATTAGTTCTTCTTTCACTCTCTCACTCATCCTTTCTACTCTTTTCCTCAAACAATATCTCTCTATCATAGAAACCTTTATTTTTTCTTCTCTTTCTTTTTATTTCTTTAATCTCAACTTGTTAAATTTTGACTCCTATTCTCTAAGAGCTTGCATATCCTTAATTATATCATCTTCATCTTCTAGAGTAGTCTTAGATTCACTAGGTTCTGGGGTATACTAGGTAATATTTAGCAAGTCTCTTTAAGATGAGTGGTGTGAAGTCCTACTATGGGATCTTTCCCTTAGATTGAAGTTATTATCATTAAAAATAGAGGCACCCCTAGGATTTTCCCTTTTGGCTGGGGATTCAAATCTCTTATCCCAGAATTTCCACAATTCAATTTCCTTTGATGTTAAAGGATTGTGCTCAAGATAAATAATGGTAATAATAGGTTCATTTGTGGCAATATTTTTCTTATTATTAGAGGGAATACCATAATCAAATGTTTCTTTAGGATCATTTACATTTAAAATTTCAGATGCATTATCAAGATTGTTAGTAGAATTACTTGCTTCAACATTCTTTGCAATCCATGATGAATTCTTACTCTTTGGTAGTTCAAATTCTAGTTTCTACTTAGGATTCTTCTTCATATTGCTCATAGTTCCTCTCATGGCTTTATATTTCTCTTTACAATTCTTCTTCTCTTTCTTTCTTCAAACTTTTGAATTTACACTAGCACACAATACTTTAGAGTTTCCACCCACTATATGGGGAAATGAAAATATGTTGTAATTTTGAGAACCCTTTTCAATTTTAGAGAAAACTTTGAATATACCTCGAAAAGAAACTTAAAATGGAACTAGAACTAGAATCAAAGAGAAAAAATATAACATATGATGAGAATTTTCATAATTTTTTCTTACAACAATAAAGAACAATGAAATTCATTGGATTTGATTGTACCACATCTGACCTAGAGACATTGGACTAGCATTGTCTCCAAAAGAGTTGCCAAATTTTTTTGCGCTTTTCAATGAACCAAACTTAATCTCATCATTAATCTATGAATTTTATAGATTAAATTGTTAATAACTATGAGGATTGGCCAAAAAAAAGGTGAAAGCTTTCTAGGCTTTCCCTCTACACTATGGGCTCTCCAAAACTCAAGAGGTATTGAAAGACATAAGACAACTGAGAGGGGGGTGAATCAGTTGTCACCAATCTCAAACACAAACCCAAATAATTATCAACTTCAAATCCACTTTATTATGTTATTAAGTGTGAACATGAAATGAAAATAACAATAAACAATACCAACACAAGAAATGCTAGATTTATGTGGAAAACCTAATAAGGGAAAAACCACACTGAGGATTCACTCACAATATAAATTAATTCCAAAATTGATTACAATGAGGCTCACTACCCAAAAAGGATTCACTGTCTGGATACAAGGCTCACTTCCTATAGATATGACTCACTATCGAACAAGGAGGCTCACTGCCTATAGATAAAAAAGATAACATCATACACTAGAACACATCTTAGATGCCTTCAGATTCATCCACAACAAATACAACCTTCATACATAGAAAACTTCTTACTAGTCCATCTAGACTGTACAGCCACACACAACTTTGAAGCTCATCTTCTAGAGCACCAAACCATGAACACTTTTGTTAGAAAAAATATAACACCATTACAAGCCTTCTACTAGATCCATAAGACCTAAAACAAGTTAGCAGAGGACTATGAAGTAGAAACATTTCTCCCAGTCACAAAAAAACAACATTACCAAACTAGTTCACACACTGGTGAACACAACTTTCACTCCTCATCAATCTAGAAGCTACAATCAAGGATATATCACCAACAGATTCCCATAAACAATACTTTAGATATACACAAGCATAGGATCAACATAGAATAAATACATAGCACAAATCGGAGCACATTATGAACACACACACAATTCTGACATCACTATTTCTCAAAAGCACTTTGTAACTTGTCATATCAGCACACATGTAACACCACAAAGATAGCTCCATGTACTCACAACATCTCTATAGTATCTCAACTATACATGCACAACCTGCAATCACTTGATTCCTTTCTTTTCAATAAGTTGTATTGTGATGATATCAATGACAACATCACCAAACTCAAATATACTTGCAACAATCTCCCTATTTGTCATTGATGGAAACACATAATGTGAAAAACCATCAAGGACAACATCCATTCAATTGTTACACTCTCTTTTATTTATTAGATTAGACAACCTACACAACATTCCTGCACTCTCAATACACTCTCCCTTTCTCTCCTTTTTCTTTCACTATTTTTCACATGACTCTCTCTCCACCTTTGACATCAATGGAAAAGAAAAAAATGTTTGCATAATTCTTCAGCCATATTTAGCTCTGATCACTTCCCCTTAGGAGTGCACCCATTCATCTCATACTATAACAATGATACTTCCTACCCCCTGAGGACTAGACCCATACATCAATCCAGAAAAACATGAAGAATTTGTAGATCCATGAGACCAATGCTCCTCCATGTGCACCTAGTTCAAAGGATGGAAAGTAACCCCCAACTTCTCCCTGAGATATTTAAAAGTATCCTTTTTAAGAGCCTTAGTAAATATATCTAAAATTTGATCCTTTGTAGGAACATACTCCAATCTAACTTCATTCTTCAATACCTTCCAGGGGCTCTCAAGAAATGATATATGATAGATGATAGCTCCATGTACTCACAACATCTCTATAGTATCTCAACTATACATGCACAACCTACAATTACTTGATTCTTTTCTCTACAACAAGTTGTACTGTGTTGATATGAATGACAACATCACCAAACTCAAATATACTTGCAACAATATCCCTATTTGTCATTGATGGCAACACATAATGTGAAAAACCATCAAAGACAACATCCATTCCATTGTTGCACTCTCCTTTATTTCTTAGATTATACAACATACACAACATTCCTGCACTCTCAATACACTCTCTCCCTTTCTCTCCTTTTTCTTTCACTATTTTTCACATGACTCTCTCTCCACCTTTGACATCAATGGAAAAGAACAAAATGTCTACATAATTCTTTAGCCATATGTAGCTCTGATCACTCCCCCTTAGGAGTGCACCCATTCATCTCATACTATAATAATGATACTTCCTACCCCCCTGAGGACTAGACCCATACATCAATTGAGAAAAATGAAGAATTTGTAGATCCATGAGACCGATGCACCTCCATGTGCACCTAGTTCAAAGGAGGGGAAGTAACCCCCAACTTCTCCCTAAGATACTTAAAAGTATCCTTTCAAAGAGCCTTAGTAAATATATCTACAATTTGATCCTTTGTAGGCACATACTCCAATCTGACTTCATTCTTCAATACCTTCCCTATCAAGAAATGGGATCTAATAGATATATGCTTTGTCCTTGAATGCATTACCAGATTCTTTGAAATGTATATAACACTTGTATTATCATAGAAGATAGGGATAGGCTGATCACATATCACTAAGTTATGTCCTTTAATTTTTGCTTCATCTATGAAACATGTGTGTAGCAAGATGCTATAGCAATTTACTCATCTTTTGCAATGAATAAAGAAGCTGAATCATGTTCCTTACTTAGCCATGAAACCAATCTTCCTCCAAGAAAGAATGCACCAACACTTGTACTCTTTCGGTCATCTACACAACCAACCCAATCTACACCAATGTAAGCACTCAAGGTGAAATCAATATCCTTAGGATACCACAAGCCATAATCTAGAGTGCCCTTTAGATATCTAAATATTCTTTTCAAAGCTATAACATGCACTTCTTTAGGTTCTTCTTGAAATATGGCAACCAAACACATTGCATGCCTGATATCTGGTCTAGTAGCAATAAGGTATAACAATCCACCAATCATAGATTTGTAGATGCTCTAATCAACTTTAGGAGATTCATCATTCTTACTCAATTTACATCTAGTCACCATAGGGGTATAGATCAGTTTGGAGTCATCCATTCCAAACTTCTTCAATAACACTTTAACATACTTCAATTGTGAAATGAATATGCCCCTATAATTTTGATTTAGTTGAAGTCCAAGGAAGAAATTCAACTCACCAATCATAGACATTTCAAGCACTTTTTGTATCTCCTCTGAAAACCTCTTGCACATACCTTTATTTCCTCAAAAAATGATATCATCAACATACAAAACTACTATCAACATTCTTTTTCCTTCAACCTTGAAATAGAGATTACTATTTGCAGAGCCTTAGCTGAATCTTTGATGTGTCAAATATCTGTCCAATCTTGCATACCATGCTTTGGGAGCCTATTTGAGTCCATACATTTCCTTTTTCAACTTATAGACCATATCTAGTTTATCTAATAACTAAAATCCCTATAGTTGTTCCATGTACACATCTTCTTCTAGCTCTCCATTTAGGAATGTAGACTTAGCATCCATCCGATATACCTTGAAATCTTTGTGAGCAGAGAATGCTAAAAACATCTGAATAGCCTTCATTCTTTCCACTAGGGAAAATTTCTCCTCAAAGTCTATTCCTTCAACTTGTGAATAACCTTTTCATACAATCCTTAATTTGTTTCTCACAACTTCACCATTCTCATTCAACTTATTCTTGAACACCCACTTTTAACCAATTACATTCTTGTTTACAAGTCTAGGAATGAGTTCCCGTGTCTGATTCTTCTCTATTTATTGCAATTCCTCTTTCATTTCTCTAACCCAACTTTTATCTTTCCATGCATCACACATAGACTTAGGCTCTATATTTTAAAGTAAACATAGATTTACCTCAACTACTACCACTTTTCTTCTTGTGTTTACACCTTTACACTTGTCTCTAATTATTCTTTCTTCCATATGATTCTTCTATACATACTTTGGAGTATTAGGAGAAGGTTCCAGAGCTTCTTCTTGTTCAATTTGTTATTCTTCCTTATCCTCTTTTTGTACTTGTTCACACATAGGCTCATCTAGTTCAACTTCACTTATCTCAACTAGTCTATGCATATCTTCATCAACCTTCACATTTGCACTCTCAACAATCTTCCTCAATCTTTTATTGAAGCATCTATAAGCTTTGCTACTAGTTGAGTATCCAAGAAAAATACCTTCATAACATCTAGCATCAAACTTTCCAAGGTTCTCATCGTCCATTTTAATATAACATTTCCTTCCAAACACCTTAAAGTACCTCACAGTAGGAATCTTGCCAGTCCACAACTCATAAGGAGACTTTGTGTTGTTACCTTTGATTTGAACTCTATTAAGAATATAAACAGTAGTTTTTATTGCCTCTCTCTAGTATACATCAGGTACATTTCTTCTTTCATCATAGTTCTTGTAGCTTCATGCACATTATGGTTCTTCCTCTCAACAACTCCATTGTATTGAGTTCTAGGAGAAGAAAATTGTCTCTTTATGCCATGATCTTCACAAAATGTATTAAACTCACTGAAAGTGAATTATCCACCTATAATATCAAACCTTAAACATTTAATTCTCAATTTCACTTCATTCTCTACCCTTACTTTGAACACTTTGAATCTATCTAGAGCTTGAGATTTCTCTCTAAGAAATGTAACCTATGTCATTCTAGAATAATCATCAATAAGGAGCATGAAATACTTGTCACCATTAAGACTTCTTGTTCTTGTGGGACCATAGAGGTCTGTATGAAACAATTCCAGCATTTTGATAGTTGATTGATATTTTCCTTTAAAACTACATCTTGTTTGCTTTCCCAACTGACAAGTTCTGCAAATAGTCTTGGTAGGCTTTGTGATTTTAGGTAGATCCCAAAAAAACTTCTCTTGAACTAATCTTGATCAAATTATCAAAGTTTACATGTCCCATCCTCTAGTGTCATAGACAACTTTCATTAACTCGAGATATAAGGCACTGAACATCAACACCCTTAAGCTAATAAATGTTCCCATATGTTCTTCTTCCTGTAGCAACCCAAAGTTCTAGACCCTTTTCTGATCTCACAAGTGTTATCTTGAAACACAAGCTTGAATCCTTTGCTACAATTTTTTCCAACACTCAAAAGATTAAGCTTTAACATCATTAGTATCATGTTTTCCATCAAAACTAATTGTCCCTTTCCCAACAATATTTTCTCCAGAATCATCTCCAAACATGACTGATCCACCATCATACTTTTCAAGTTTAGTAAACTTACTTTTGTCTCAGGTCATTTGATTTAAACAACCACTATCAATCACCCAATAATCTTCATCTTGTCAAGCATGAAAGGCAGTAACCAAAGTACCTTCCATCTCATCCTTCTTGTTCTTTGGACCACTTTCCCTTGCACATATTCTAGAGTTAGTAGATACTAATTTATTCTCTAAGGCTAAAAACAAGCATTCATCATTACCACCCTCAAAATCAGATTCATCATTAGAAATTTCATCATCTTCTCTAACATAATACAATCTCTTGAACTTATTATCCTTTTTGTCTTTATTTTCTTTGTTCTTCTTATGCACAACTCTATTTGGACATCTCAAAGCATAGTGACCAAAATTTACACAACTGGAACATTTAAAAGGTAACATACATTTGCACTTACCAATACCTTTCTTCAATTTCCTTGTAAATTTTGCTTCTAGCTCTTCTGAACCTTCACTATTTCGATCATCATTTGTCTTAGTGGCTTTAAAGTTTGATTTTGTCTTCTCCTTTTCCTTTCAAAAGTTTCTCATCTCAAATGCAGTCAAGGTGCCAAATAGTTTTTCTTTAGTAAACTTATTAGGATCATACACCTCCTCAACAGCTGAAACCTTGTCATTGTAACTCTCTGGTAAAGCCATCAAAATATTCTCCATTACAACTTCATCAATCAGAGTACCACCTTGAGTTTTCACTTCATTTACTGCAATATCAACCCTCTGAAAATAGCTTGCAATATCTTCACCTTCTTCCATTTTCAATTTCTCATATCTGTGCTTAGCTGTTAGCTTCTTTGACAATTTCAATCTATCATTTCCTTCACAAATATCTTCCAAATTTTTAAAAACTTCATAAGCAGTGCCCAAAGAAATAACTTTTGTTCGCTCCATCCTAGATAAAGTATTATAAATTTCATACCTTGCTTTTTCATTTTCTTCATAGGAAGAAATATCATCAACAAAAGAAGGACCACTTTCCAGTGCAACATATTTGTCTCAACAGCTTTCCAAGTCTTGTAACTAGGAGAGATCAAGTAACCTCTCATCTGCACTTTCCAGTCACTATAGTCAGATCCATCAAACACAGGGATTGAAAATTTGTGTGCCATTGGATCTTACTCAAGCAGTTAAGCTCTTCTGTGAGGAACCAAAGCTTTAATACCAATTGTTGAAATGTGTAAGACAACTGAGAGGAGGGGTGAATTGGTTGTCACCAATCTCAAACAAAAACTCAAACAATTATCAAATTTAAATCCACTTTGTTCTATTATTAAGTGTGAACATGAAATGCAAATAACATAAAGCAATACAAACATAAGAAACACCATATTTACATGGAAAACCCAATAAGGGAAAAACCATGGTGAGGATTAGCTTACAATATAAAGTAATTCCAAAATTGATTACAAAGAGGCTCACTGCCCAAAAAGGAATCACTATCCAGATAAAAGGTTCACTTCCTACGGATACAACTCACAATCCAACAAGGATGCTCACTACCTATAGATACAAAAGATAACAAAAAAAATCCACCACAACAGATTACACACATCGACAACCTTGATTAGAAGATTGCAGACACCATCAGCTCACTACTTTCAGGAATCTGACACATTAAAGTACAACTACTTCTATTCATTTTTGCACACTCTTGCTTCTCAAACTTTTGGCATTCTTGATTCATCAATCCATAACATATCAACTTGTATTTATACCAACTTCAACCTTAGAAACTTTCTCTAAGTTCAGATGATCCATATTACAAATTCAAATTAGGTCGGCAACTCAACATTCTCGTGGTGGAAGAGAATGAGATCAGACCAAACCAAAAATTAACCAAGACCCAAAACAACATCTCAAATCAGTCACATGCTTCCTTGATTGATACTTATCCTATGCATGGCGTGTAGACACTCGGTTGGCCAAACCTAATGAAAACACAAATGAAATTTGAAGTATAGCCTTCTACAAAAAGAAGATAGGATGTGTACCACTCAACATGTTTCATCATACACTGGAACACATCTCAAATGCCTTTAGATTCATATGCAACAAATGCAACAAACTTCATACACAAAACACTTATCACCAGTCCATCTAGATTGTGCATCCACACACAACTTTGAAGCTCGTCTTCTAGAGCACCAAACCACAAACACTTTTGTTAGAGGACTGTGGAGCAGAAACATTTCTCCTAGTCACAAATAAACAACATTTCCAAACCAGTTCACACACCAGTGAACATAACTTTCACTCTTCATTAATCCAAAAGCTACAATCTAGGATATATCACCAACAGATGCCCATAAACACTACTTCATATCTACACAAGGGTATGTGCAGGATCATGATGGGCCAAAAAGTGGCAATAGAATGGGTATTTGTAGGGTATGCGGTTGACAACTTTTTTTTTACCCAAAATTGATGAAACAGAAAGGGTTTTTAAAGGAGATTTTCAGCTTTCCACCAATATAAATTATGCTTTACTTTGAATTTAATAAATAATTATTATTAATTTTCTGTTTGAATTCTGACTAAAGTCTTGATTCATAGGCTGGTTGAAAAACATCTATAGCTTTCAAACGATATCACATTTTTTGAATCCAAACTATGCATCACATTCTATGCTTCGTATACTATAGGATTAAAAAAAATGAATTTCATGAAGTTTTGACCAAGTTAAGGTGGTCAGACATACACGTTTTTATATTTTTTTAAAGTTGTAATAAAAAATTCATAATTAATTATTTTAATATAAAAAAATTACAAAACAATATGCATAACATCGGGACATAAGTCCTCTACGTATATCTAAAATCTTATTAAAAAATATTATCATTTTATTGTGGTTAGGGTGGTCAGACAAACACCTACTTCTTTTTTCCCTAAAATTTAAGTACTACTGCATTGAAATTTCAAATTTTCATTAAATAGATTTTAAAAAAAACAAATAAACCTAGTAGTTTAGAAACTACATTCAATTTTCTATAGATTATATTCTTACATATTTTTGAAATAATATAGATAACTTATTTAAATTTTTATGTCAAGTTGCCTAACTCTAATTTTTCTAAACTTTTTGCCACTTAAGAGCTTGTTTTTTCCATGATGATCCTTCACATACCCACAAGGATAGGATCAACACAGAAGAAATGTGGAGCACAAACTAAAGCACATTCTATACACACACACAATTTTGACTTCACTATTTCTCTAAGGAACTTGGTAACTCATCATATTAGCACACCTGCAACACCATAAAGATAGCTCCATGTACTCACAACATCTCTATAGTACCTCAACTATACATGCACAACCTACAATCACTTGATTCCTTTCTCTGCAACAACCTGTATTGTCTTGACATGAATGACAACATTAATTACAACACCACCAAACTCACTCATACTTGCAAAATGAGGGTGATCCTTACAATGTATCTTTAGATACTCTTGTGCCAATTATCATATACATTGTTCATAATCAAATAAATTCTTCTTTAATTTATTAATAGATTGAATACCTTAAATATTTGGCTAACCTTCATGGTAACATCATACTTAAACATGAGAAAATGTTATAATTCAACTCAACATGCATTCACACTAAATTGTAGATTAAAATTGATTTGAATGTAGTTGCTATGAAAGAACTAAGAAACTATAACATGACATGATCAGTTCCTTATCATATGGTGGACAATTCTAGATCATATAATTGAAAAACTATTACATCATTATTCCTATCTTAGTAAAGTATATAAAAAATGCCTTATGTCATTGATACAAGAATCTTAACATACAATACTTAATGATCCACACACAAATTCACATATTCCTTCATTCATGTTTATACAAATTTAACTCACTCTTTGAATAAGTGTAATAACAATGAACAAACATTCAAGGAAAGAAAAGAAGACGAGTAGAAGTAATCTTTGTAAAGTATACAATGGAGATAAATGGCCTTGAAATTTTTTCCATTTATATTCCAAAATATGATAGTACTCCTATACATTCACCATTATATGACCTAAAAGACTCTTAAAACCTAGAATAGACTCATATTCGATTACTTAGACTCAGTTACAAAACGATTTTGAGATCAATCTCCTATCAACCCATACAATTGGCCTTGAATTCCCTTTTATAAGAAAAAGGGAGAAAAACAAGCTTGAGCCAAATTATACACATGTCATGTTTTCATTTGACATTCACATTACATCAAAAGGTACTTATGTTTTCCAAAATATGAGGGGAAAAAATCATGTAAGACAAAATTCCTTTTCATTTGTTGATGCAGATACTTCCCACTCTCTAGAAATCTCCTTAGTCGATGAAGATACCTTTTCCATGAGAAACAATATTTTCCACATGCCCACTAAGATTGCAAAGCTTAAAACATAAAAAGCACTAAAAAGGAAGGGAATAGAACACATACAAATTAGCAACAATTTTCCTAAACTTCACTATCGAGAGGAGATAATTTTTAACCATACTTTATCAAAGGGTTAAGTTGTAAATTTTCCATGCCATGCATTATACTCCTCCATAATGGGCCATAGAGTATCCAACAACATTTGCACCTTAATATTGTGTTGATTATATCTATCATCAATCAATACCCTAGCCTCTTTGACAAATGTGTCCTAGTTTACCTCAATCCATGTCATATCATCAACAACAACATTTAGCATAGTATAATGTATTAGGTTAACTACTTCCATGAGGTGTGGGAGAAGATCTCCCAACTCATCCTTCCATGTGTTGAATTCCTTTAGGTATTTTTCATGATTCAACATCCTAGGAATTCCATGCCCTCCATATCTTTGAACATCTTCAACATGTTTTGTAGCTACACACCTAATTTTCCATGAAGTGTTGATATCTCACCTAATAAATCAGTTGCCTTTATTAAATTAGGAATGTTTGAAGGTTCCTGAGGGTCTTCCTTCATATTTGGTGTCATTTATTTTAAAACACCCACCCTAGTACTCCACTTACTTCAGTCATTCTGAAAGGTAGTCTACACCTGACTATACCTTTAATGAGCTTCATGAATATTTTTGTAAACATTCCAAATGTTATTAGACTTGTTCACCAATATAGAGACCCTGTGCTTTAGAATATCATCAAAATACCCATGGCTACTTTTGAGGTCTCCTCCTTTTCCCTCTTCAAATTATCTTTTTCCATGCACAGTTCCTTCTTTAAATTCGTGATTCTTAATGACAAAGTATCCCTATCTTGTGAAGATAAATCAGAAGAGGAGGATGTTGGGGAAGGAAAGTTTTTTGTGTTGAGCTAGCAATAGTAGCAACCATTATAATATATTCATTCAATAGCCTATTATACTTCTCCAACAACCTTTCATATTTGTCCTATGAGATTTGGTTTGTTTCCACACTCAACATTGCAACATGCATTGCCAATTGTGTAGCTCGAGTAGGAGTGATCTCAATGGCTCTTTTCACCACCATAGAAACAATCACCTCCTCAACAGCTTTAACAAATTCGAGCTTCCTAGTATTGGTTTCCATAGACCATATTGCAAGAGTATACAATTTTTAGATAAACCTCGTACCAAACACTTTATTTTCAAAGTGCTCCTTAGAAATGGAAGCACTAGGATCCTGTCTTATATCATCTAATGCAATAGTTGATGTGAGATCCCACCCAAAAAATAATAGAATACTGCTTCCTTTAACAAAACTCCTTGCCTCCTAGGGTGTAATGCCAACAATCTCCTTCATTATTTTATCTTCCTCGGCTTTCTCATCCTCCTCCTACAATGAGCAGTCAACTTTTTCCTTTACATCCTTAATCATTTTCTCGATGTCCTAACTCTTAAGTTGGATGAAAAAATATTTAAAATCCTTAGTTTGAACAAAAGTTTCATCACTCATGAAATCTCCATAGGTCTTTATCCTTACATCATCATCTTTATCATCATCATACTAACTTAATTATTCTTCTAGTAGGGAAAATAATAGTGAGAGCATATTCCCTTTCAGGGGAGGGGAGTCTCTAATCAAATTCCTATTCCATAGGAGCATGTTCAGTAGATTCTTCTTGTGCATGGTCCTGACGAGCCTGCTTTGTTTCAAAATAAGTCACCAATGGGACAAATATTTGGATGCCCTGAGCTATAGATTGAGTCAGTTGGCTCCTCACTTGTGCATGATGGTGCTCCTTGGAAACCTTGGATTTTATTTCAAAGTCTTTCACTTTCTCAAAAAATATTTTATCTTTGAAATCTCCCAATAGCACATTAGCTTGAGGATATTGGTCCTTTTTCTTGACATAAGGACTTACATAGAAGGTATTCTCTTTCAATATCTTCTCCTCAATGGTGAAAATTTTCCTCCATTCATTCTTCCTCTCAGAAATGTCTTCATCTAAGGAAAAAATTATAATCACATCTTCTATGTAGAGGAAGTGATGGTGGAAACTAGACCTCTTTCTCTCCTTATATATTACCTCCCTAGGATCACAATTCCTTACATGATCTTGTTTCATCATGTAGTTGTTGATGAGAGTCAAATTTATCAATACCATCATTTGATGTGACCATAAAACATGAAAATGCATATTTAGGATTGATAAGAGATGCTTCCCTAGCACTCCTGGAGTGCTCTTTATCCATGGAATCTAACTGGCACATTATCTCAATGAAAGCAAGTGTATATAATACATACACTAGTAGCCTATGGGGTGGCACTAGAGCTCCATTAAATTTGATTGTAGTGTAACTAGTGTGCAAATAACAGTCCCCATAATTATGCTTATGTATTGTATTTTCTTGAAACTCTAAGGGAACCATAATTTCCTGCACACCCCTAGAAATTCTATACATGGGCTTCAAACCCAATTGCTCAAAAACTTAAAACTTGAACCCATTACAAAAAAAGTATAATTTGAATCAGGACAGTGCATATCCCTAATGTGGGTCCACATTTGCACAAGAAATTCATTATATTGGCTATCTGTTTCTCTTAACCTCATGAAATTTCTCCATACCTTCCTACCTCTCTAAAGTAAAATATGCATTAATAATGAATAATGTCTGAAAGATAGAAGAGCTCGTGCATCCTTCAAACTCCCCAAATCATTGTGAATTTCCTCTGCTAGATATGAAGCATAATCAAACACCTTTTTTTGATATTTTATTTTGTATATCAATTGCCATAACCATTAAAGGGATGCTCATCGTCATGTCATATTTCCTAGCCAAAACTTAGTAGAACCCATAGTCAGTTTTCTTGAAATAGTCTTCAAATTCATCATATTCGAAAGGCTTGAAATATTTGGATTCAAAAGATACACCTTTCTTATTCAAATAATTCCTTCTATGTCTTGGTAGCATATTCTTCTTGTAACCATACTTCTTTTTCTGATACTCTTGATATAGGACACAAAAGTTGATTGAGTGGGTAGCATAAGGATTCAAATTCAACACCTCAATAATCTAGCTTCTTGTAATGTCCAACATGCAGGCTCCATTTGGGAACCTCTTAATTACTCTTTCATTCTAGTCATAATATCTAGCGAATTCTAGAATCAACTCTACCTCCATGAAAACATTGGGAACAATTAGTTTTCTAATGTCACATGTCTAGAGATGATATGTTGGATGACTTGCAAACCTTTTGTTAAATCATAAAGGAAAAGCTCCCAACCACTCTACGCCACATCAAAATCACCTACCCCGGACACCAAATCCTAAAAATGGCTTGTCAAAACACCTTCACCAGTTTCCCTCTTCCCAACTAGTTTCACTTTTGAAGTGAAACCTTTATATGCTTCATCCATAAGCTTGGTTGAGTCCCTTTTCATAGAACTCTTTTTTCTCAAATGCCTCAGACATTTCTATTTTGCTACATCATCCTTAGGTTTTTTTTTTCTATCCCTTTTTTGCTTGGGTTTCACCTCAAGTTTGGAAGACTCTCTAGGTTGACTCATTTTGTAGGGTTTAAAGGATCTAGGGTTTTAGATTAAATAGAAACTAAAAGCTATATTTTAAAATTCATAAGGTCCATACTTAAGTTCAAAAATTACTCATCCCACACCTTTAACCCCATATAAATCTATAAGACTCCTTTTACAGAACTGAGATAATGACAACCCTAAGCTATAAAACTGACAATTCAACTCTAATTCTCAAATTACCTAATGCTTGAGACCAAATACAAGAGCGCATAAAATCAACTTAGCTAGGAAAAAATGAACTTCATCCCTCAAACTTTCTTCACCTTAATCTCTTCTTCACCTTTCTACTCATGAATCCTTCTAATAATGATGGAAAAATAATCAATTCACTCTTTTAATGGCCTTCAAAGTTAGTAGATTTTACATTAATGGTGAAAGTAGTTCACACGAGTGAATAGAAGTGTTTCTAACACTTAGTCATTTAGGTTTGAATTTCAACCATTGATGTATCTAATTTAAAACTCAATCAATGGCTCTCCCTCATCCACACCCATCGCTTTTGGATTTCCACCACCATTATTTAAAACAAGGATGATACCCTAAGAGATTACCATGTGGCCACTTTACATTCTACATTAACTCTTTTATATCACCATCATGCATCGCTATAACACCATCACTTGAAAAAATGAAATAGTGATGTAAAGAGTTCTTCTAATCGAGTGAATATTCCCAAGAATATTCTCCCATCGCTCTTCACTCATCATCATAATGCTTCAAATTTTAAAACATGTTCTAGAAATGTATATACCTTGAATGATGCAAAGGAAAATAGAGGTTCACCATCTCTCATCTCTATAGTTCATTTGAAATGATTTTTTTTTCAATGATACATGATGAATGAGCAATGCCACAAGATTTTGATAGGTGGGACAAACACAATCCTTCATTGTTTGTTTCCCATCACTCATTGTTGGAATGAGTTAGGTGATGAAAATATTTTAGTGATGTGAAGAATTGACATTATGAAAAGGAAATACAAAGGCCATCACACATCATGGAAGAGGTTTAATGAGCAATAAAACTTTAGTGATGTGAAGGAGGGAAGCAATGCAAGGAAAACATAAACCATCACACATCGCTGAAATGAAATGAGAGGAAAAATGTTTCTAGCAATATGTGATGCATGGGAAATGAGTTCATCACCCATTGTAGAAATGGAACCGATGAGCAACAAGGTTTTAGTGATGCACAATGCAAAGACTTAGGTGGTGGTAATTAGAAAATTCCTTAATGTTGTTTATAAAGAAGGGGATGCCTAGGTATGATGAAGAGCTAGGACTTAAAATAAACCAAGGCATAAGCTATCCTAGGAGAGATAGATAAAATATTTCAAGACTCCAACTTTATAAAATAATAACACCTTGACCAAAGTGAAAGGAAAATTATCATGTGATGGAGTAAACGATTACCCTAGACATAAGGGGTTGGTAATCACATGGGGAAAATGGCTTAAGATGTAACTTAGAGAACCAAAAACCTAAGCTAGTAGGTGAATGGAAGATTAGACAAAAAGAAATAGGATTAAGATGAAAGGAAAATATACTAAGTAAAATCAACTAATCACAGCATAAAACCCTAAACCCTTGATAATAATTCAAGACCCAAAACAACCAAAGGCCAACTCAAAAAAAAATTATAGGGTTCCACAAGGATGTGTTATTGGTCTCAAAAAGAAAGGCCTGGTGAGGTACCCATGTACAAACAAAGGGTCTCTCAAAAAATGGAGAAAAGGAGAAAAACCTTGTGGGAGAAAAATCCTCTCAAAAAGAGAGAAATACAACTAAAGAGCTGAAGAAGCCTCCAAACTAAAGTGGACTGAAAAGATTCCAAAAAATATTTTTCCTAAAGAGTAGGAAAAAATTATGAACACGAACACTATTGAAGCACGAAGAAGTTGGAAACAATATCGAAGAATGACTACTATAGTGCTAAAAGAAGAACATCCATTGAAATGGATGATGATCAAGATCAAGAAAAAAAGAATATGCATGAGTTCCCCCAATGACACTAATCAAATTAGATGGTAAACAAAGTTAAAACAAATGGAAGTAATGAGGAAGATAGAAGGTCGCCTCCAAAAAATAGGAATGCATGAGTGTCTATATGGTAAATGATCCATATTTCCAAAATGCATGTGTAACTAGTTTGGTTATTATTCACAACCTAGGGAAATTCCACCTTGAGAGCATCAAACAAGCCACTTATAGTTAAAGGCACCTCCCTTTTTGAATGGAATTGTATGGATAAGACTATAAAACATGAGGAATATGACGTTTTGTCACATCCTTTTATATATTGGCCAAGGGAAAAGCTATTTGGAGTCACAAAGGAGTTATCTATATGAATGTTTCACACTTAGTAGGCCCCTCTAATGGAAAAAAAATCAAGACAAGTATGTTGTTTTTGATCTCCAAGATTGCACAAGGTGCAAGGAGAGAGCATACACAACACCTTTTTCTCACACTCACATGATGTTTATTAACCTTAATAATCTAAATGTGTGGGTGATGATGCAAGTGTTAAGAGATATTTTTTATTCTCAAGATCATTAAAATGGTGCCAAAGAAGAGTATACACACCTCTACAAAAAAATGAAAAACTACAAAAAAGGAAGATAGTGATTTATTTTAGGTCCCCAAAGTAATATGTGAAAAAGGAAACTTGATGCAAGATTGTTGTCAATTTAAAGCTAATGAGTTAGTATGCAAGGTAAATTTTAAGCCCAAATAAATGTGTTATGCAAGTTGTTATAAAGTTTAGACCATATGAGTGAATATGAAAATTGTGTTCATTTTAACCCATGAGTGAGAAAATGTAGATCATCATTATAAATTTTAACCCAAATGAGTCTATTTGCAAGTTAATTTTAACCAAACGAGTGTGATAGATCGAAATTGCAAAATGAGACAAGACAAAAAGTTAGCAAAATCAAATGAAAATGCCTCGTTTTCACCTATGCCACATGCTGCAAATAAAATATTAGTACCAAAAAATTGCTAAACTACGTGATGCAAAAAAAACATAACTAAAAATTCCTAATAACATGCAATATTTTGGAAAATTGGTGATTACATCATTGTATTTGACAATTGCGGCTCACTAGCTTTTATAGTTGTGGTTCACAACCAGTCAACTATAGCTTCTAGAATAGTGACTATGTTACACAAATGCGGTGAAGTCAACAACAGTTGTGTCATTTCCCGCAATAATTGTGGTGAAGAAACCTGGAGCTACAAAAAACACAACAAAAACAACCAATTTTGACCAACCAGAAACAAAACTAATATGATAATGATGTTAGCTGATAAAACCCAAAACCAGAAAATAGAAACAAGAGGAAAATATGAAAATGATGCAAACTAATGATGTTATTGAGTTATGAATAGTTGTGACTTTCTAGATATCAATTGTGTCACACTAGCTTTCGAAAACTACATTGTCTCAACTCACAGTTACATCGTAGACCTGAAAAAATAAAAATTCCTAAAAATTCCTGCAAGGTTTGGTTAGCTTCACATAATCTAGAGTAAAATTTAGATAAGGTAAAATAACATCAAAACTAAACCAACAAAGCCCAAAACTAACAAAAGAGCACAATTCAATAGAAGAAACATAAACTAAGAAGTAGATGCCACCTATGCCATGGTTGCTTGACCTCCATTTCTCTTCTCCATATTGCTTGAATGTATTTGATGCCCTCATATTTGAGTATGCAAAATAGTAGCCTATGACAATGACTAGAAAAATATTGAAGAAAGTTGTCTCACACTAACATGTACTTGCATATGAATTAGATGTATTAAAATGAAAAGGATAGGGTCATTTATAAAAAGAAAAATTTGAATGAAGGGTTGAGATTTAAAGTCAATAAGATATGTCAATCAATGACCAAGAATAAAAATTGTAGTATGAAATAGGGTTAGGACTAAATTAAGGAAATGACAAGAAATGAATGGCTGAGATTGAATTATAAAACAATTCAAGCAAGGGTTGAAATTAATTGAGACAAGAGGAGATAAGATTGACACAGATAATGAGGTTAGTATAGAAAAAGAGGTTGTAGGAGAAATTCAAATAATTATAAAATTATTATTTTTGACAAGGAAATGAATAATTAAATAATAAAAGCATTATTTAATTATACGAGACATGTGATAGGTTGAATTTTTTGTTAAATAACAATTTAGTTAAAACTGGGACATGAATAATTAAATAATAGAGATATTATTTAATTATAGAAGACATGTGACAAGTTGACTTTTAAATTAATTAATAATTTAATTTAAAATAGGAAGAAGGTGAAAAATTAGTAAGAAATTTTTTAAAAAATTATTTAATTTAATGACAGAAAGGGCTAATGAATAATTAAATAATTAAAATAACTATTTAATTATGGTTGAAAGTGGTAAATAATTAAATAATTAATCAAAAAAGGAAATAAAATATAGCAATGAATTAATTAAATAATTCAAATTATTTAATTATTAGGAGTGAAGGGGAAATTTATGAAGAAAATATAATTTATAAGCCTAGGAAAACTTTTAGTGTCTACAGTGTGAGTACAATATGACACAAGATGATGTGCAAGATCACAAAAAGTATACACCAAATTGTTGAGGCACTTGACTTCAGTGTGTTTACATAATAAAAAGTGCTTACAATGGAATCCCATAATGTCCAAAAAATGAGAACATGTTGAAAATACAATTCTCTAATAGAAAAAGAGTAAACTAATAGCACCATGATGAAGTACACAAAAAACCATGCACTTTCAAGAAAAATGACAATAAAAAAGGTGTCTAGATGTAGAAGATATGGCCTATTAAGGTCTCCAAAATGATAATTGCATAGAAACAACACCAAGAAAATTGATTTCTACAAAAATTCAAGAAACAAAAACTAAAATCCATTTGCTCCACTATGAAGAACATGAAACTCTACCCCATTTCAAAATAGAATTGAACTGAAAAATACCACTGTATGATCGAGATATGGCCTGAAGAAGATAGGGTGCAAAGCTGAAAAGTACAATGGAGAGGGGCTGAGCAAAGAAAAGGAGAATCTTTGCCAAATTTAGCAAAAACACCTCTAAAGTAGAGGTCTAACAATTTTAGAACTGATGGTAAAATGGAACTCCAAGTACAAGGATTTATTTATTGTAGAAAAAATAATAATTTGGCATGTTTTTATTTTTAAAGTTTAAAGTAACATTAAAAAATACTATTATATTTTTTTTAATGAAAAATATATTACAAACATTATTTTTTAAAGAAAAATATATGAAAAAAATTACAAAGTGATGGTGGTGAACTAGGCAGGGGTGTGGGGGTGAGGCCCACCCAATGTTGACCCTGAGCGCGGGACCCGAGGGGACAGCCGCCCTACCAAAAGGGTAGGGGGCAATACCCCCTATAGTACCCTTCCCCACATGGAGGTGAGGCCCAAGGTCTACCACCTACCACTATGTTGCAGGGGTGGTACCCTTGGGTACCCCCCTATGGGTACTTTTTTTTTTAACATAAACTTTTAAAAAGACAAACATACCCTGCACACCCTTTCAAAAAATGCTTTTTTTAATATTTTTTTCAAAAGTTTTGTAGGAAAAATTATAATATTTTTATTATTTGATAAAAGTACCTTGATTTATATGTTGGAGAGGTCATACAACTCCCCTAGCAATTTTTTTTGCTTTAGCATCCCTCGACTCCAAAATAGATTGAATTATATATAAAAAATTGTCAAATTGGCCTCCTAAACACAATTGTGAGGTTGTTTTCAGCTCAAAATACTATAAAATTTGAACTACCCTCTAGATCTGGAAAAAGAAAAAGAAACTACTTCAAACCCTTATAGATCTAACGTCTGGATTCCAAATCAAGCCAAACAAAATGCAACACTAACTTTCTAGACAACTTTGAATTCAATGGAAAACTCTTTTTGGGTTTGGGATGCATTGAATGATAGGTCAAGGCAAAAAAATATCTCATAAAAAGGAGAGTGGATTACAGATCTGGAGCTTTGATGCCATATTTAAGTCAAGAAAAATCAACTCTAGAACTCCCAAGGATCACCTGCAGTCAAGCACTTGTCACAGAAAGAGATAATAGAAAATCTATGGAGCCCAATATTTATTGATCCAAAAAGGCATGAATCATTATGAATGTGCATCTTCTAATGATTATATAATAGAGATTCCTTACAAAAGGATAATAAAACTAGAAACCCTAGGTGAGGATAAAACAATATCATGGCATGGGTAAGTGCAAAAATATGGGGGGGCAGAAAGGGGGCTTAAGTGGCCACTTTTTTTTTGAAATTAGGAAATACTGACCTTGGACGTGAAATTGAGGATAGTTACACTCAAAATTTTGAGATGCAACAAAAACAAGGATTGTAGTGCTCTGAGTCTACTTTATAAAATAGTAATCTATTTTGAAAATGGTTGAGATTAAGGGGTTCAAAAAAGGGATGTACAAAAATTGGTGTTGTTTTTGTTAGAAAAACATAATATAGCAACTTTTTTATGAACCTTGTATGGTGAACTTTTTTTTAGTATCTCTAAAATCACTTTAGTGAGAAATTAGCTAATAGTATGTAGTTGATGCATGATTTTTTGATAATTTTTTAATGAATATTTTATTTTTACTGATTTTCAAAGTGGACACTTCCTGAAAAATAGAATCTTTGCCATGTTACCCCTACAAATTTTGGAGACTAATTGAATTTTTTTTTGTTTTTTAAAATTTGTAGAATGGAATTTAGTTTCTAAAAATGCAATTTATTTTAAATTTCAATGAACAGTTAATTTATAAAAAAGAAACACCAAACACTACTTTTTTTGAAAAAAGAGATACAAAAAAAAGAAATTATAGATGAAAGGCTTAACATTGTCAAAAAATAAAAAAAATTACATCATGGGTGATCCTACGATATTGGTTTACAATTTTTGGGAGATCCTGATTTTTAATAAAATCACATATTTTTAGAAAATATAATGATTTAAGCCTTCAAAATTTTGATCACATTACAACATTAAACCTAGGTAAAATCAAGCCAAAGTCCATTAGAAAGACTCAAGTGAGCACCAAAATGTCAGTTGTACATTTTTTGATGACACAAATGCATCAGCTAGTTAATTGAATGAAGGAATTGAGTTGTTCGGTAAAGATGAGAACCATTCCAAGGAAATGTCTTTTAGAGTCCTAGGAAAATTTTTTGCCAACAGTTTATCATCACAGAAAAAATCAATAAATAAGGCAGTGTAAACATTAACATGGTTAGAAGGATCTCCCTTCCCTCCATATTTCTCAATCTAGGCATCTCTATTCCTTGTGGCATGGACATTCACAATATTTCTAAAGATAGTGGGTTGCTATGAACATAATAGGTGGGTGGTCCATTCTGGTTTTGGTTTATGGTGGATTTTTTTTTTGCATGGAGGAGACAGTTTGGAAAAGTTATGTTATGAGAGGTTCAATGTAAGTGGTATGAGGTGGAAGGGAAAGTGGTGATGGAGTGTATGTAGTGGTAGGGAAAGTGAATGGAATGCTTATAAACTGTATGGTGGAAGAGGATAGAACATGCAATGCCACATAAGAATTAGAAATGCTAGTAGGAATAGTTGAGGAAGGAATCACATTACTAACCTATTGCATTGTTGTTGTGACTTGAGGAGTGGTGTAGGTAGGTATGGATGCTAGTGTTCAAGGAGGAGGAGTGTTAGGTCCTCCTTGGCTAACCACAGTGTTTTTTGGTTGAGATGTACTAGAGGTGGAAGGAACATCTTTATGGTATATCTCAACAATTTGTTTCATAATGTCTAGGCCTTTGTCACATTCAAGCATGTGATGGATGTTCTCTATATTAGGAATCATAGTGGTTGAAATGTTTTCAAGAGACACTTGATGTTGAAGATGTGTTAATTCCTCATGAATGAATGATTTTTTCTTGTGGAATGTGATCATTTTGTGTGTCAACATGCATGTTATTAGAAGGAAAAGAGTTGCTAAAGGTAGGATACGTGCCTAGTGTACTAGTTGCAATACTAGGAGTGGAAGCTTTAGATTTAACCCAAGATCCATAATGACTGTATTATCATGAGATAACATAAGTCTTGAACTTCTTCTCACTAAGGTATTAGCAATAGGACACAAAACACTCATGCAAAGGTTTCTAAATGCGGGTGAATGCAAATGCAATGTAAACTAAGAGCAATAAAATTCTAATAACTACAATTCAGTAAACTGTAATAGCAATGCAATAACAGAAAATAGAAATGCAGAAAATGCTCTAAAAATGATAGAAATTATAGTGTAGAATGTGCAAGAGAATTAAGTTGCCTAGTGTGGCGAATTAGTCCTAGTAGTGATTTTTTTGATATTTTTTAGAATTTTTAAATGAAATTTTATGATTTTTAAGTTTTTAGATGCACATACAATATGAAAATGCATAATTTTTGGATTTTTTAATGAAATGTAATGCAAAAATGTAAGCTATATGAGCTTTTCACTAACACAATTTTTAAAAACCTAGGATGCAAATTAAACAATGAAAAACCTAATGAAATGTTGATGCAAGTTATACCTAAGATGTAAATCCACTTGAAATTAGAAGCAAAAATGTTCTAAAGTTGGGTTCACCAAAATGTGGACACCGATTTTGGTATCCATGGTTCTCTAATACTTCTAGGGTTTTCCACCTAAAAGGAGAGAAATGGACCAAAATGTTTAATGTACCCACTCAAAACTATGCAAATGTGGATGAAATATGCCTAAATGAAATGATATAAACGCAATAAATTGATAAAAAAATGAATTATTAATGCAAAACCTAAGAAATGCAAGTTGTTTGAAAACACATTGTGATATGAAAAATGACCTAACAATGCAAACAAATAATAACAAAAATGGACAAGATTGGAGAGGTGCACCTCAAAATACAAATGTGATGTAGAGAGGCTCTGGAATCTTGTAGATTTTTTTGTTAAGGCCAACTAGGACACTTATGCCAAGTTGGGTGACTTAGTCCTATTTTGGGGAGATTTTATCGTAACATGTTTCTATCAAATGGGTATCTATATATGGATAAATCACTTTTCAAGCCTGGAAGTGGGACTAATTTTCCACAGATGGTGACTTTGTCCACCTGGGAATCTCGAGGAATTCAGGGTAGGAATTTGTAGCTTTTAGTCCACACTTTCCTTCTTGATAGGTGTCTAGTTCAAATTTTATAGAAATCGGGCTAAAAAGGGTCTCCAAGCTTCGATTAGGGCTTTGTTAACTTGAATGAATTTTTATGGATTGATAACACCTTCCTCTTTGCCAAATCTACATAAAAGACCTACAAAAAAATATGCAAAGAGGGGGGAAATGGTTAAAGGTTAGAGAATAGGGGTTTTCCTTGGTCAAACCCCAATTCGGTAATCAAACCCTAGAAAATGAAATGAAATAAAGAGATAATAATGAATGAACAACATGGAATGTCACAACTTACTAAACCCTTGATCTAGAAATCTGAAGATATGCAAGAAGATGCTCCAATGGATGCTTGATAATGCTTAGAATGCTTGCAAATGATTAAGTAAATGTACTAAAGAAATTAGGAAATTAGAAGATTGTAGGAGATGAAAAATGAGGGGAAAACCCTTTGTTTATACTTTATTTTATAAAATTTCCCAAAAATAACACACCACGGGCCGACCATAAATTTAAGAGAATAAAATCCCACCAGAAAATTTAAATAATTTTGATTTTTTGCACCCAATAGGACTAAGTCACCCCAAGTGGCGACTTGGTCCCATAAGGGAAATTTTGTTGGGTGTCAGGAATTAAAGTTTATTTAATGAGCTTTAATAGGATTATTCTCTAAAACACACTTAAGTAGGGTTGTAAAGTGCATTAAGAAGTCATTTTAAACATAAGAAAGGGTTGAATTAGTGATGACAAGCCTAGAAAAGCATGAGATTTTGTTACAACTCTTTACAACACTTTGAAATAAGACTTGGTAAGTGATAAAAATGGGGTTATTTAAGTGAATTATAATGAAAGGGTCCTAGAAAAGTGTGAAAGTGGGTTATAACACTTTACAACACTTTTACAAGACATCCTAGAATTCTTAATGATTCACAAGGGTCTAATGTGAGTGTGTTGGCCACATTACAACATTAAATCTAGGAAAAATCAAGCCAATGTCCATAAGAGAGACTCAAGTGAGAGTAAAAATGTTCAACTATACATTGTTTTGGCAACACAAGATCCTAAAGTTTGCATTAGTGAAAAATGCATATAGGTTGCATTTTTTGCATTTTGCATCATTCAATTTCATTGGACATCTATAATTAAAAACAATTATTGACCATACAATATAGAGACATTAAGATCAACTCAGAATTTGATGAATCTAGTTTGAAAGCCCTAATATAGGACTCATTCACCCACTTGGGAAATTTAGTCTCTGTATAGGTATTTTTTTCAGATTTTTGGGCATTTTGTGCTCTTTGTTTTTCACTATCTAAACCTTCCAAAAACCCTATGTAGGACTCATATTCGAGTTGGTTGTATTAGTCCCTAATAAGGTCTAAATCTACATTTTACAACATTAAAATATTGTCATCTATGCTTCTAGTTGATGCCTTTTGGTTACTGTTTCAATTTTTAGAATTACTGTTATTGGAAATCTTTTCAAAATTTGTTTCATTTCAGTGCATTGCAAAACATAAAAGAATTGAAACTAAAAGATATCATTTTCAAGTTTATATGTATAGCATAATCAATAATTATCATGTTCTAAATCTGAAAATTGCATTATCCTTTTGCATGTTTTCTCTATCATTGTCACATTTCAATTTTGCAGGACAATTATTACATCATGTTTTCACTGTAAAAATCTATGGTTATCATACTTCATGTTCTTTCTTCAAATCTTGTTGAGTACTATAAGAAATTTTTGTTATGTGCATATGAATATGATGTCCTCTCTCCTCTCCTTTTCTTCATCATTGATCCCTCTCCTAGTATCCCTCTTATGAGTGAGATTAGTCTAGTGAAATAGAGTAAGATCTTGGTCAATCATAACAGTCATATTCATTCTTCTCCCACTATCTCTCTTATTTGTGAAGAATATATTTTGGTGTTAGAATAACCAATCAATGAGATTTTTGAGAATCCCAATTGTTTCTCTCCTCCTACCTCTCTTATTGAGAAAGAAATTGATGAACAAGAGGACATAACCATAGGTAATCATGATGATCACATAAAAAAGCAATAAGATACCATTGAAACCTACCTAAATACAACTTCACCTAGTCTACATTCATCTCCCAACATCTCCTCCACTTGTGAATTTTTTTTAGTGCAAGATGATGCAATTGTAGGTAATCATGAAAATCACAATATTTGTGAGGAGAATATGTTGGTATTACATGATCAAATCTTTAAGATCCATAATAAACCTATTTATTTTCTTCCCCTACCTATCCTATTTTGGAATACATTATTAGACAAAGGGATGTAATCATAGATAAACATGATAATCATACTTGTTCTCCAAATATCTTTCCTACTTGTGAAGGAGATATTTTGGTATTAGAAGTATCACTCATGTAAAGTCATGAGAATCTTTTTTTTTCCCTCTCCCAATGATTCTCTAACTTGGGAAGGTATAATGGAACAAAAGGATGCAATCATTAGTGAACAAGACAACTCTTCTTTGCATGACTCTTTCAAATCTCTCATAAAAGATCCTATACCATTCAATTTCATGAAAATTTGGTTTTCTCCTCTCCAAAAAATAATCCTACTAAGGTGGATATCATAGTGCAAGAGAATGATAGAATTGATGTATTTATTTTAAACAATAGTAATGTGGCTTTATTTGATGAAAAAGATAAGGTAACATTAGAGTCTCCTTTGCTAAAAGATCATCACAATAAGGATAAGTCTTTTGAATTTATACACATTAGATATCCCTTAAAATGATCTCTTGAGCTAGTTCTTATCCTTTATCCACCCTCACAACAACCAAAATTTTAAAATAAACCTTTGCTTATCATAGAACCACCTAAAAGGAAACTTGATAATGAAAATGTTTCATAGAAACCAAGTTACAACACTATTGCTCATACAAATAGCACTAGAAACAATCCACAACCAATAAAAACAACTCCAACATCCCTCTCATTGCCTTAACCTCTCTTGCCTAGTGCCCCTCATTTTCCTTTACATAATGGAAAGGTGTATGATCTTGTGGAACAACTTAAGAATTTACTAGTGCTAAGATATCCTTATGGGATCTTATCCAACCCTCGCCTAGTTATCATAGCATGCTTTAAAGTGCTTTACAACAAGTTCCTCGTAATATTCAACTAAATGGCATAGTAACCATGACTCAAGGAATGAATGTGAACATTGTTTTCCACCAAATTTAGCTACCTCCTTTGGAAGTGTAAAAAAAAATGAAGCTTTCATGATAATAGCTATCTTCAATATTACAAGGATAAAGCAAACCCTTGTTGACAATAGCTCAAATCTTAGTGTGTGTAGTGTAACCCTTTTGGATAAACTCTGCATAGATAAATCAAGAATTGAACTTGATTCCTTCTCAATTCAAGGATTTGATAATGGAGGAAAAAATCGCTTGGTGTGATCACTTTTCCTATTACAATTGGAAAGGCTACATTGCAAACTCCTATCCATGTTATGTCTCATGATTTTTCATCCAATATCCTTTTAGGAAGACCATGGATTCATGAGATGCATGTGGTGCCTTCAACTCTTCATCATATAATGAAATATGTCTACAACAATAACGTGTGTACAATGAATGTTGATCCTAAGCCTTATAGTGTTTTACAACTTGAAAATGACAACAAAAATCCTTTAAAAAATATTGACACCAACTATACAAGTGGAACCTGTGCAAGAAAAAGAAAAATAAAGGCATAATGAAAAATTTCCAAAGTTATTAGAAGACAATTGAGGTTCCTTATATTTCACACCTACATTCATGGGAAATTATAAGATCACAATAAAAGAATCTGACAAAGAAAAAGAAAAAGTGGAAATGTCAACAAAATATTCAAAAGAATCCACTTCAACCACCTTAGAATAAAATACAACATACACGACAAACTTTGATGAAGTCAATTATAAACAACCAAAAAATCTGAATGAAATGAAACAACTTTATGGATGAGGTTATGAACTTATGAAACAACTTGGGTATATTGGAAAAGGATGTGGTGCTAGAGAACAAGGTATTTGTGTCCCTATAGAGCCTAATACACAACAAAAAACTAGAGGTCTTGGTTATTTTCCTTTGAAAGAAACAAAAGAATCAAAGAAATCCTCACTTGATGTCAATTTCATCGCACAAAACACTAATGACTGGAATTTGTTAGATTTTACAGCCTCCTTTAAACAAGAGTATGAAATCTTGCAATATAAAGAGTCTTGTGTGAGTATGACACCTTGTACTAAGAAAAATATATCTTTGTCACAAAATAATAGAACATCTTCTACTATTGATCAAGAGGGTATCTTGTTGAGACTCCTCCAAGATCGTTTGATATCCCTCCCTTTGAGAACATGAAAGAAATTTGACTACAAGAGTTTATTTTGTGCATATAATAGAGTTCATGGCCATTCTAGTAATGAATTTAATCCTTTGAGTAATAAAATTCAACATCTTAAGGATTTTGGTGCTCTTTATTGTGTTGAAGTACCTAGTTCCTCTAATTGATATTGATTTTCATGTCTCTCATCAATCATCTTGGCTCATCCTTGTCTCACACTCCATGGGGGAAAGGGGTTAGGTTAGCCTTGTCCTCTTATGAAAAATTTTTATTGTCTCTTTCGGCTAGTTGACTACCTTCCATATATATATAAGAGCAAGCTTGGGATGTGGATGAAATGCCTTAAGTTGGCTCGCTTGTGACATAATAATTTATCTTTAGTATTGAATTTTGGGGGAAATCCCTTATTTATAATGTAGTTTCATTTGGGAACATATGAATTGGCATTAGGCTTTCTAGATAATCTCTCATGTCTTCTTCATTGGCTACTTTAAAGAAGATTTCTCTCGACAATGGTGTTAGAAACCACTTTAAAGAGGGGGCATACATTGACACTCATGTTTTACTATGTGATTTTCTTTATTCTTGTGATGCCTCCTTTTCTTGGTGGTGTCATCGGGTTCGATTCCATCTAAGAACACAATATTTCTTTTATTTTCCTCTCTTGGAGAAATTAGGCATGATGTTCCCTAAGAAGAGACCTTACACAAAATAAGCAAACTCCCTTGAAAAATATAAAATCCTTTAACATGCTTAAATGTTCATAAGTGCTTAATAGGCATTGTGAAGCTCAAAGTTTCATTTTATGGCATACTATCGAAGTTATTAGTGGGGTAGCTTTGGTATGGTTATTATGATAAGAATCCTAAACTAGGGCATGAATTTCTCATTGTATAGCGAGAAGCCATTACAGAGGCATAATTAATTTCTCACTAAGCCACCCTTTTTGGATACTCACCCAGTGAACAACTTGAAGTTTCGTTGCCTTGGAGTGAGCATGCATTTTTGGACAAACAACTTATACCTAGTCCACATCACATTAGATAGACTATCAAGGCTTCATCAACCCATTTTTATTTCTATTTTGTTTTGTTTTGTTTTTTCTTTCTTTAAGTCTTTGACATTGTATGTTTATGTATCTTGTCTTGCTGCTACATATCATACACCTTGTGTGTGGTCTTTTGTGCTTATGTTGGTTTGCCATACGATCTTCATCTTGGCAGCTTAGGGAACCCTCTTGATTATTTTCATCCTATATTGCTAGCATCAGTACACTTAGACCCCTCTTGATGTGAATTTTTTTACTCTAGTGTGAATGTGAATTTGTTTACTTTAGTGTGAGTTTGACACCAGGTCATCCTCTCACTAAAGTGGGGGCTAAATGTAGCATAGAAAAATGTATCCCTTTACATTTTTACACCTGTTTAGTTCCTCGTGAAAATTGGGCTTACTTATGCCTGAATTGGTCTGATTTTGTATCCACAAGCCTAATTAAATGCATTTTTCTAAGAATAATCTTGACATTTAACAAATGACAAATCATAATTTAATGTTTTTGGTTATGTGTTCCAGATCTATAGATTTGGGACTCATACGCCCCTTTAGGGGTATGCGTCCCACCTAGGTCTCTAGACCTAATTTTAAATGTTACACTAAACACAACACTTCTTGAAGTCTGTGTCCAGGATTTAAGCCTCTGGGGCTCATACACCCAACCTAGAATATGAGTGCCACTTTAACCTAAGACCTATTTTAAATCAATTTCTTGGTGGGATTTTATTAGATCCTTAGATTCAACTTCCAAATGTCGGCTTGTAGTATTGTAATTTCAAGAAATTAACTATAAACAAGTATAAATACAGGGTTATTTCACATAATTTCATCTAAGAAATATCAAGGAGAAGCATTCAATCATTCAAATCAAGAGATCAATATCCACATCCATTGAAGCCCTTTCACACAAGATTGTAGCCTTTATTTCAAGGGTTTTGTGAGTTGCAACATTACATATTATTCATTCATCATTCCTTATTGTTATTCTATTTCATTTCAAGGTTTAATTACCAAAATGGGGTTTGACAAAGGAAAAACCCCATTCCCTAACAAAACAACATTTTTTCCCTCTTTACGCGTGTTTGCAAATCTAGGTGAATTTTAGCTTGAAGATCCTTTTGAAGGAAAAGTTGTAGAAGTCGTGAAAGTTGTCAAGAAGTTGTCATCTTCATGGAAACTCACCTACAAACCAAAATTCATACGTTTGAACTTGAATATCGAACAAGAAGGAAGCTACAAAAGATCACTAGAGGCTACATAAGTAGTAGTCAAACCCTAGTAATGGGACTAAATTGCCCAACTGGGTGTATGAGTCCTAGTATAGCCCTTTTCCAATCTTTCTATAGCTCCTGATTAGTCACTAGAAGATTCCATATTCTCCCCAAAAACCCTATAGCAGGACTAAATCACCTTTCCTAGCCTATCAGTCCTAGTGCACTTCAAACAATATATTTTCAAAGTTGTAGACCTTCCTTTGACTCCATCATTCTTCGAGGGAACTTTTTGTTTCATCCTATTTTCAATCAAATTTCATGCTTTCAAGTTTCTAGGGTTTTGTGCATATTTGTTTTCATTTTTCCTTTGAAGCTTCATTTAATGGTGAACTCCCATCTAATCATGCCAGGAAAACCCTATCCATTCCTCAATCAAGTCACTTGGTTGAGGGATCTAGGTTTCCTCCTAATGAGGGTATAGATCATGGTGCCAAAAAGTGGCAATATTTGTAGGGTATGTAACAATGACCACTTTTTTTCACCCAAAATTAATGAAACGAAAAAGGGTTTTAGAGGAGATTCTCACTTTCCAAAAATATAAATTATGATTTAATTTGAATTTAATAAATAATTATTATTCATTTTCTATTAGAATTACTTAAAAGTCCCGATCGATAAGGCTAATTGAAAAACATCTATAACTTTCAAAAACAATAGATGGACTTTTGATTGAAGTTTTAATAAAAAAATGCAAATGCCATCCTAACATGAGTCCCTCTACTTACATATAAAAATCTACAAAAAATATTATCATTTTATTATGGTTAGGGTGGTTAGATAGACACCTACTTTTATTTTTTCCCTGAAATTTAAGTACTCTGCATTGAAATTTCAAATTTTCACCAAATAGATTTTATTTATTTTAAATAAACCTAGTATTTTAGAAACTATTTAATTTTCTAAGATTCTATTCTATTTTTGAAATAATATAGATAACTTATTCAAATATTTACGTCAAGTTGCCTAACACTGATTTTTCTGAATTTTTTGCCACTTAAGGGCCTGTTTGGCATACCATGATCCTGCACATGCCCATGAACTAAAGTGTGAAATAGGTTCAATTCCATCTCCCACAAAGGGTGGAACCCTATCCTATCTCCCTTGTGTTTAATGACATATGGATTATAGAATAAACATCAAATCAAATCTTTTTAAACATAATGATACTTAAAGACAAAGTAGGGTGAGATGGCTAAATGGAATTCATAGATACTTCTCCATATTATAACAATTGGTCTAGTATCTATAAATTTCTTGTACACTTAGGTCAACCATCAAAAGAATTATTACTCCACATAATAATATCCAAAGAAAAATAATCTATTAATATTTTATATATCATAATATGATATCAAATTATCACATCAATAAATTTTGTATGACTATCAAGATATGAGAATAATATGCATAATCAATATAACACATAATGTTGAAACATTGAAGTGATCTAACATAGTCAAGCACAAAATATGCACCCAATAATGCATGGTTACAAAACCAATATGTAAATATAACATAATGAAAAAAAAAAGATGGTCACATGTACAAAGAATCTTCATAAAAGTATCTAGAATAAACCATAAAAAAATTTCAATGACACACCAAAGCTCATTGTAAAGTTTAGTGTAGTGAATCATAGATGAATCACATAATACACTAATAAAACTATGCCACATGCATTATATGAATTAGAAAGCACACAAATCAAAGACATGAGTGGGAATTAGATGATATATCAAATCATCTTTATTTAAATTTGTTATAATTTATTTAATTCTATATTTGTATTTATGACATATAATCTACCATTATATCAATTAGGAAATAAATTAGAGGAAAAGAAAAAATATATCTTTGTGTGTACTCAAATTCTACCTATTTTGAAATTTCTCATGTATGGTTTGCACTCAATTTAATGTCTATTACATAGTATGCTCTAGGATACATTAAATTATTTTCTTGAAATTACTATGCTCATTAAGTTTGAAACACACCTTGTATATATCTTATGAAATTTCTATACCTCAAATTTAGTTTGTTCTTAGACACTAATATAATCATGATAGAAGACTATAATAGATTAAAATTTTAGTAGCATCACTAGCATTAAATCCATTTTATAATGACTAAAATCTAACTCTTGTATCTTCAAATAAATAAAATATAACTTGTACTAATTTTTCACATCTTCCTAACTAATTACTCAAATCCATTAGACAAATGCATTTATTATCTATGACAAAATAAAACTCAATGGTAAAGAGTTTTATTTTGCTTGTTTCAATGAATATATTTTATAATAATTTAGTCTATATCCTCCTTTAAATATTTATAACTCATCCTATAAAATTTCATAGCTCATTTTTAGTGTCTTGAAAACTCTATTTCTTCTTTAATACCTTGGTTAATATGGTGAGTTCTCACTTTCTCAAATCCTCTGCACATAGTAAAAAGCATATAGTCTCCTCTACACATAGTAAAAAGCATATAGTCTAGGAATCTTGATGGGTTTACATTTTATAAAGTACATTACTAATTATCCTAGTATGGAGTACCCTAGGCCACATTTAATGTACATTTATAATTAATAACTATGATAGAGTTGATAAAGACCGAAAAAAGACTTCCTAAGGCTAGCTTATAACTAGCAATTGCACCTTGGGGTGCAATGGGTACGCCGAAGACAATATAGTGAATTTTGTGTTATTTTTGTTTTTTTTTAAATGGGAAAACTGATTTACAGCTGTAAAGTAGAAATAGTTTTTTTAGTGAATTTCTAGAAAAAATGAAGTCTGAAAATCAATTTTGAGTTTTGGGGGACTGCTAATCCATAACATTGTTGTCCATACCCTGTTCCAAAGCTCCCATTTTGGCACAGTCAAGGAGGATGCTGGTGCAGGTTGCACAGTCTGGCTGTACACCTGCCAATTGCATTTTTTTGAAAGTTTTTGAAGCCTTTATAACAAATCCCCTTTGTGTACACCCAGCAATGATGGCATTCCATGAGATCAAATTATTTTGAGGCATTTTGTCAAACAGTTCAAATGCCTTGTCTATGTTGTTTCCATTATGCTTTGGTGGATGTCGATACCCTGTTCAAAAGCTCCCATTTTTCCACAGTCAAGGAGGTTGCTAGCAAAGGTTGCAAAGTCTGGCTGTACACCCTGCTAATTGCATTTTCTTGAAAGTTTTTGAAGCCTTTTCAACAAATCCCTTTTCCGTACAAAGGTTAAGCAGCTGATTTAGTACATTAATCTATAACTTATACAGAAGATTAATAGGTAAAATACTTTATTATTATTATAATTATTCCTATTTTAACAGAGTGCATAAAATTTTTATAGCAAATCAGCATAGAAGTTGAGAATGATCTATTTTGTAGACTTTATTAATTTCCATAACATCTTTGCCACCTATGAGTTTACCTGCGTGACTCTGCCATAGACATTTTGACTGCTTCATGTCTTTTTTTCTGCTCTATCAGGCACAGATACCCTGACATTGCCATGAGCCATCTATGAATTGTCATATTACAGTTGATCTCACTATTATGACTGTGTTCCATCTACAATCCCTTACTCACTTCAACTTGTGTTTTAACTGCCATGTTTAAAAGCAGTCCATGGAATTGTGCTTCACAAAAATAACTTGTTTTAAAACAAAATAAACAAAAATGAATGTATGTGAGAAGTACTTTATATTGGCACCTAATATTGAGGAATTAATTAATGTATGTTAGAAAAAGAATGAAGGGAACTTAAATAAAACAAGTAGAACTAAAATTCAGGGTAGTAGTTTAACAAAGAATCAAAAATTGAATGAACAAGAACAAAGTGTAATTTCACTCATGAATCTAAGCTATTCATTATACTTTTTTATTAATACACTAATTAATGTATGGACATTATATCAATCATAATCCAGATATCATTACTTGTCAAAAACAGAGCAGATGCTAATTGTCACTGCTAAAATCATAGCAAAGGAGGATTGTAATGAAAAATATGCATAGCCTCCCTACTCAAAATAAGCAACGTCTATGAGCAAAATGCACATTTGACTGTATTTATTAATTAATTGAAAATAAAAATTGAATGCGTTTTTTATATTCCTTTACTTAATAAATATAGTCAAACGAGCATTTTGCTAACGGCATAGACGCTACGCTTAAAATATGCCCACCAAAATGAAATCTCAACTAACCTTATAAACTTCCACATCACCAGCTAATTTTTCACGAGTGAAAGTTACATAGCCTTGCAAACTGATGCAACCGATCAGTGACTCAAAATTTTTATATTCCTTGTTCTGTGAAGCTCATTTGGTAGCTCAACCACCATGTTTTTATGCTTTAATGGTCAAAGAAATCTGTTGAAATTAATTTATCTACTCCACAAATGGTAAAAAAAATCTAGCAACAATTCTCCATGTTCTGGTTTGAGCATCTGCTCATATGATTTCACTCCAAGGTTTATTAAATAGTAGACCTGGGTTAGTTGCTTTAAACCAAGTAGTAAGAATGTTTTTTTTAAATTAGGAGAAAAAGATCTGACATCCACTGTATTGACTGGGATTTTGCAGATTTTTATATTTTCAATAGATTAGTATTTATCACTTTCATGTGTGTGTGATGTAATAAAAGACTAGTAAATTGTACCTTGAGCAGGAGGAAGTCCTATAGATTTACGTTATGAAAAAAAATTATAAACTCTTTTGAAACCAATGAACCGGCAGACAATTAAGCAGAGCTCACTATGTTCAAACCACAATAAAATTATAGTTTTGAGTTATTTTTTAATTTGATTTTGTGAATTTTTTTTTCAATGTTTCAGATCAAATTTTATGATTTATCATCAGAAAGTCGAAAGTAAGCCAAGATAAATGAATGCTGATGAATCATAGAATTTGATCTTAAATGTCAAGAACAAAAATTCACAGTATCAAATGTAAAAATAATTCATACTAATAATATAGACTGTAGAAATTATATGTCTGCAAGCAAAACTTTAACCAAATAAAAAAATGAACAGGTGGGTGGCGGATGTTTAAGAAGAGCTCACTGAATTCACAAGTGGGTGTCAGTTGAAATATAACCCAGCATAGTCAAGAGTTCAAGTTTAAAACA
>VDFB02271358.1:743176611-743233797 GCA_007258455.2 Sequoia sempervirens | reverse complement strand
ATCTACTCCAAATATGATATCATCAACAAAAGCTTCCACAATCAAATTTTTATCATCATTCTTGAAATAAAGATTAGTGTTAGCAATACCTTTGTTAAATCCAAGCTTCACCAAGTACTTGTCCAATCTGGCATACCATACTCTAGGGGCTTGTTTGAGTCCATACAATGCTTTCTTCAATCGACAAACCATATCTCCCTAATCAATCAACTGGAATCCATCTGGTTGTTCAACATACACCTCTTCTTCCAATTCACCATTTAGAAAAGCCGACTTGACATGATCCATTTGATAAACCTTGTAGTCTTTGTAAGTAGCATAAGCAAGAAACAATCTCATAGCTTCAATTCTAGAATTAGGGGCAAATGTTTCTTCAAAATAAATACCTTCCATCTGTGAATTTATCCCTTACCAGTCTTGCTTTGTTTCTAACTACTTCACCTTGTTCATTCAGTTTGTTTCTAAGGACCTATTTAGTTCCAATTACATTTTTATCCTTAGGTCTGGGAACAAGAATCCATGTATCATTCTTTTCAATTTGCTATAGTTCCTCTTTCATTGCTTCAACCCAATGTTCATCTTTGTATGCTTCATTCACATTGTTAGGCTAAGTCTTTGAAATCAAACAATTTTCTTATGCAATCTTTCTCCTAGTTTGGATACCTTTGTTCTTATCACCTATGATTTGATTCTCTAAATGATTCAATCTTACATACCCCAGATTCTTCTTAGAATGTTCTTCAACTTCAGGCTCTTCTGATCTCTGTTCTATTCTTCCACCAGTTTCTCCATCCTCTTGATTTTCTTGATTCACTAGAATGATTTGGACTTTACTTGAAGTCTGAACTTTTTATATACTAACATTCTAATAATCAGAATCATATCCACAAGTTATGGATGGTGCAGTTATGTCTTCATCAACCTAAACATTTGCACTTTCAACCATTTTCTTCAATGTTTTATTGTAACACCGGTATGCCTTACTTTTAGTAGCATAACCCAGAAAGATTCTTTCATCACTCCTAGCATCAAACTTTCCTATATCTTCATCTCTTTTGATATAAGACTTGCTTCCAAAGATCTTCAAATATCTAACAGTAGGCTTTTGAACAGTCCATAGCTCAAAAGGAGTCTTGCTAGTATCATTTTTGATTTGTACCCAGTTAAGTGTGTACATAGTAGTACTCATAGCTTCTCTCCAGTAGATGTGAGGTACATTTCCTTCCAACATCATGGTTCTAGCAACATCTAGAACTATTATGTTCTTCCTTTCCACAACTCCATTTTGTTGAGGGGTCCATGGTGCAGATAACTATCTCTTTATTCTATCTTCTTCACAAGAAGAATTCAACTCACCAGAAGTGAGTTCACCACCTCTATCTGATTTGAGACATTAAATCTTCAGACTTGTCTCTGTCTCAACCATAGCCTTAAAGATCTTAAACTTTTCTAAAGCTTCAGATTTCTCCCTTAAGAAATTAGCCCACATCATCCTTGAATAATCATCAATAAGCAACATGAAGTACCTGTATCCTTGTAAACTTCTAGTTCTAGTTCTAGTACGGTTTCAATTATTTGTGTTAACTTTTTTTAAAGTAATTAATTTTTTTTTATTGGTAAAAAGCGTGGGCCTAACTAATTATATTAAATATAACAACAAAATTACAAAATACAAGAATTATTGTACTGGTAACCATATCTCATCGATGATTGTATATATTACTAGTATGTAGTAATCAACAAACTAACATCTATATTAATTACCTATCATTCATATGCTTATATAATTGTCTATTTTGCATATTACAAAATTTGCTTCATGATTTTCTACCACTTCAGTCCATCATATCCTTTGCATCTTCATTTGTATTATGTGCAACTTCATTCAAGTCAAGCAAATTATCACCTTGTCCCTTTGCCCATTCTTCTACATGTCTCCCCAGTGGTCGGTTAATGTGAGCCACAACAATTTGCCTCCTTCTACAAAAAATATAAGAGAGTGAAAAATATTTTCTTTAATCATGTCAACCATTTGCTACCCCAATTCTTTAGTGTGCATTGGTATCATTCGATACAACAACCATGGGTCGTCATCTCTTAATCCCTTTTTCATTGCCCCATACACAGCTACAAAACCTTGCTTCTCCTTGAGGTAGCATCTTGGAAAGGTGCCCACTACATATGCTTCTCCCAAGTCCAAATTATATTTCTGGATTGCCTTTAGGTCATTTTCCCCCAATGCATCTGGTAAAACTAATACTGAGTATACTATTTTTAATGCAATAAAAGACTGAAACAAATCCACAACATTTGACAAAAAAATTGAGAGTAAGTTTGATGGGAACAAAAGTCTAGGCAAATTTGGTTGAATTATTTCTTCACCTATCATAGTTTTGATGCAATAAAAAAGGCTTGGACAAGTTGTGTGAAAAACTTCTGCCATTTTTTCTTCTGTTATCTCTTTTGAGAATTGTATTTCAAAACCTTTTATCTCAACAAGGATTCTATAGCTTTTAGTGTTATACTCTTTGGCCATTTTGATCAAAAGCCTTCGAGCTCACTTCAAGCTTTGTACAAATCTCCGTATAACTTGGAAAGATAAAAACAACTTACATTGTTAATGGAATAGACAACCTTCATATGTTAAGGAACATATTTTTGTTGGCAACTCAAGGGAAGACAACTAAGAGGGGGGCTGAATCAGTTGTCACCGGATTTCAAACTTATTCAACTTATTAACCTTATTCTCATATTTGATTATTAATCATGAAAGCATAAATGAACAACACATCAAAAGCACACATAACACCAATATTTTTTACGTGGAAACCTTGTAAGGGGAAAAACTATGGTGGAGGTTAGTCCACAATATTATACCCTGTTAAAAGTATAAGGAAATATGAATGGGGAAAGCACATGCATTTAGGCACACTACCTAAAGCTCACTGCTCAATTACAAAGGAAGACACATTGTTTTACAAAAAGGTTTTGATTAAATCCATTAGAATTTGAATTGGGAAAATAGCACCTGCTAATGCTTGGTTATAGTTCTGGTTAAGCACATGAAAAATTCTTCACTTTTCTTCACTCTTCTTAACTCTCTACTCTTCCTTCGAATGATCTGAATAATATTCTCACACAAGACTCACACACTTCACACTTGCACACTCCAACACACTTCCAAATGATAAAAAAATCGCTTATATATATCCACAACAAGAAATTACATCCTGGATCAAATAAAGATTAATCATGTGAATCAACCAAGGTTGGCCACAACATAGTGAAGACCAAAAGTAACATCCTGAAACATGAACCACTTCAATTAATTACTCCTTGAAGATCCACAACATGCTTCAACACCTTGTCAACCAAGAACATGAAAAACATGAACATGCAAGAGAAAATATCAAATCACGAGCACAACAATCAATGGAGATGTGCAACATAGATAGAGAACAAACTAGAAACATGTACAAACATCATGAAACACCAGAGAAGCATCCACAACAACTAAAATTACTGAAATCACACAATCTTCATTTAGGAACACAAATTGAAGTAACAAAAAAATTGTCAGAATACAAATCTCCATAACTTGATCAAATCTTCACATGGATCTCTGAAACTTGACATGGATAAACTATATATACTCAATAAGAAACCCTTTAGTCCACAACCTCTGAACAACAACGTACTAATCACACTGACAGAAAGAACTTCACTTCACCATTGACCACCTATAGCACTTCTTATTACAATTTTCTCAATATCATCAACATATACAACTTATAATGCAATAATGCTAATATTGTTGACATCAATGACAACCACATATCCACAACACATCCACAACATCAAAAAATATCCCCCTTTAGCATTGATGGCAACAAATGATGTGAAAAATACCATCAACACAACAACACTTACTCCCCCTTAGGTTATGAATCTTCTTTCCTCAACTCTTCTCCCCACAAATATTTTTCACATTACTCTTCTCCCCCTTTGGCATCAATGACAAAGATCTCTTTTATGCAAGATCTGAACCACATATCTGAGCACCTGAACATCTGAACATTTGATTACTCCCTCTAAGTAGAAACCACCACAACATCAATCTAGATCAAAATATGATCATGAAATGCACAGATTGATGCAAATAAATGCATCCTTAGTTCTGATTAGGAGGGGTAATCACCCCTAACTTCCCTTTGATATAATCAAAAGTATCCTTAGGAAATTACTTGGTAAATATGTATGCAATCTACTCTTTAGTAGGCACATACTTCAATTTGACTTCCTTTTCACTTACTTTCTCTCTCAAAAAGTGGAACTTGATAGATATATGCTTGGTCTTAGAATGCAACGCTGGATTCTTAGAAATGTTAATAGAACTTGAGTTATCACAGAATATAAAAATAGGCTCATCATACACAACTCTTATATCCTTCAACATCTAGTTCATCCATAGTACTTGAGTACAATTATTAGCAGCAGCAATGTATTGTGCCTCTACATTAGATTTAAAGAAATGGCATTTTGCTTTTTACTTAACCACAAAATCAGTTTCTTTCCTAAGAAAAATGCTCCACCACTAGGACTTTTCTTTTCATTCACATCTCCTTCCCAATCAACATCAATAAAGGAACTCAAAGTAAGATCATCATCTTTAGGATACCATAGGCCAAAATCAACTGTCCCTTCAAGTATTTGAAAATCCTCTTCACAACAGTTACATGAGATTCTTTAGGATTAGCTTGAAATCTTGCAACAATACATACAACATTCATGATATCGGGCCTAGTGTGAGTCAAATACAACAATCCACCAATCATTGATTTGTATCTAGTCTAATTTTCCTTCAGAGAATCATCATCAATTGTCAACTTGCATCCGGTCACCATGGGTGTACCAACTGGCTTTGAATCTTCCATACCAAATTTCTTTAGCAATTCTTTCACATACTTGGACTAAGATATAAAGATCCCTTTATCTAATTGAGTAATTTTCAATCCTAAGAAGAATTTCATCTCTCCAATCATTGACATCTCACACTCATTTTGGATCTCATCAACAAACTTCAAGAATAAGTTATCATCTCCTCCAAATATGATATCATCAACAAAAAAATCCACAGTCAAATTTTTACCATCATTCCTGAAATACAGATTACTGCTAGCAGTACCTTAGTTAAATTCAAGCTTTGCCAAGTACTTATCCAATCTGGCATTACATGCTCTAGGGGCTTGTTTGAGTCCATACAATTTTTTCTTCAATTGGCAAACCATATCTCCCTAATCAATCAACTGGAATCCATCTGGTTGTTCAACATACACCTCTTCTTCCATTTCACCATTTAGAAAAGTTGACTTCATATCCATTTGATAAACCTTGTAGTCTTTGTAAGCAGCATAAGCAAGAAACAATCTCATAGCTTCAATTCTAGCAATAGGGGAAAATGTTTCTTCAAAATCAATACCTTCCATCTGTGAATTTATCCCTTACATACTAGTCTTGATTTGTTTCTAACCACTTCACCTTGTTCATTCAGTTTGTTTCTAAAGACCTATTTAGTTCCAATTACATTTTTATCCTCAGGTCTAGGAACAAGAATCCATGTATCATTCTTTTCAAGTTTTTGTAGTTCCTCTTTCATTGCTTCAACCCAACGTTCATCTTTGCATGCTTGATTCACATTGTTAGGCTCAGTCTTTGAAATCAAACAATATTCTTATGCAATCTTTCTCCTAGTCTGGACACCTTTGTTCTTATCACCTATGATTTGATTCTCTGAATGATTCGATCTTACATACCTCAAAGTCTTCTTTTAATGTTCTTTAATTTCAAGCTCTTCTGATCTCTCTTCTATTCTTCCAATATTTTCTCCTTCCTCTTGATTTTCTTGATTCACTGGAATGATTTGGACTTGACTTGAAGTCTGACCTTTGTTTGTACTGACATTCTGATAATCAGAATCATATCCATTGGTTCTAGATGGTGTACTTATATCTTCACCAACCTTAACATTTGCACTTTCAACCATTTTCTTCAATATTTATTGTAACACCGATAGGCCTTACTTTTAGTAGCATAACCTAGAAATATTTCTTCATCACTCCTAGCATCAAACTTTCCTATAGCTTCATCTCTTTTGATATAACACTTGCTTCCAAATATCTTGAAATATCTAATAGTAGGATTTTGACTAGTCCATAGCTCAAAAGGATTCTTACCAGTATCACCTTTGATTTGTACCCAGTTAAGTGTGTACATAGTAGTACTCACAACTTCTCTCCTGTAGATATGAGGTACATTTCCTTCCAACATCATGGTTCTAGCAACATTTGGAACTATTCTATTCTTCCTTTCCACAACTTTGTTTTGTTGAGCGGTCCGTGGTGCAGATAACTATCTCTTTATTCTATGTTTTTCACAAGAAGAATTTAACTCACTAGAAGTGAATTCACCACCTCTATTTGATCTCAGAGATTTAATCTTTAGACCTATCTCTATCTCAACCATATCCCTAAAGATCTTGAACTTTTCTAGAGCTTTAGATTTCTCCCTTAAGAAATTAGCCCACATCATCCTTGAACAATCATCAATAAGCAACATGAAGTACCTGTATCCTTGTAAAATTCTAGTTCTAGTAGGACCACACAAATCAATATGCACAAGATCCAACAATCCATTTGAATTTTGATGTTTACTCCAAAATGAAATTCTTGTTTGCTTTCCTAATTGACATTCTTTGCATATGGAATTAGTAGGTTTCATTATCTTAAGAAGATCTCTGTCAGTCTTAGTGGAACTTATCTTGACAATATTATCAAAGTTAACATGACACATTCTCCTATTCCACAACCAGCTTTCATCAATTTGAGCAATCAAACAAATTTTACTAGTAGCACTCAGGTGGAAAATATTACCTTTTATTTTTGTATCTGATGCAATCACATTTCTAGAATTTCCCAATATTTTGCACTTACCATCCATGAATTGAAGATTGTATCCCTTACCAACCATTTTTCCAACACTCAAAAGATTATGATTCAAACCTTCAACATATAAGACATCATCAGTATTATGCTTACCATCAAGGGAAATACATTCTCTTCCACGGGTCACACCAGCTTTGTCATCACCAAATTTCACAAAACCACCATCATACTTTTCCAAACTCACAAACTTTTATCTCCTATCATATGATGAAAATGACCATTTTTAGTTACCCATTCATCTTACTCTTCAACTCGAGCAGCTAGGGCTTTCTGCATATTTGTACAAATAGCAGATTCAATAGACACAGGATTATTTTCCTTGATAGCAATAAAAAAAAAATCATCTTCACTTGCATTTCCTTTGTCAAATTCATCATTTGTTACACCTTCATCAACAACATAGTAACACGTCTTTTGAAATTTAGGCTTGTTAAATCTTGGCTTGGAAACTCTCTCAAGACACCTTGATGCAAAATGACCTATCTTATTGCAAGAGACAAATTTAATAGGCAACTTCCCCTTATACTTTCCTTGTCCTTTGGCTTCTCTTTTCAAAATCAATGCTTCAAGTTCTTCAAGCTCTCTTTCTTCTTCATTGAGCTATCTCATTTAATCCTCATACTTGAATTTATTTCTTGATGAACTTTCACCCAGATCATATCTCTGTTTTTCTATTCTAAAAGTAGTGGCCTTGAACGCAAATTCAACCTTAGGAAGGGAATCACCAAATTCACTCAACTCAAAAGCAGTAAGCTTACCAATCAACATATCTCTAGTAACATTTGTCACAATTCAGATCTCTTCAATAGCACTAGCCTTGACTTTGTAAGAATCAGACAAGGATCTAAGCACTTTAGCAACAATATTTGATTCGTCTATTTTTCCACCAACACATTTGATACCACACACAATTTCATTCACTCTTTGCATGAAAGTAGTAACATTTTAATCATCACCCATTTTCAAATTTTCATATTTCCCTTTTAGACTTTGTAGCTTAGAAATCTTCACATTAGTATCACCTTCATACAAGGTCTCCAAATTTTTCTAGATCTCATAAGCAGTCTTCGGGTGAAGCCACAATAGTGGTTTACAATTCAAGTGAGGAAGGAAAACTCACAAAAAATGACCCCAAAGCAAAAAAGTGATTTTGGGGGTTCGTACGAACCTACTGGTTTGACCAAATGCATTAAAAGTTCACTCGAACTAGTGTTTGAGCGAACCCCTTTAAATTTTGGCCACCAAAAAACAAAAAAAATGCATAGCAAAGGGGGTTCGAGCGAACCCCCTTGAAGATGTTCACTCGAACCTTGGTTCGGCTAAACCCTGGTTCGAGCAAACCTCTAGGGGTTCGAACGAACCTCTAGGGGTTCATTCGAACCCCCCTTGCCCCTCATCACCCTCCTGAGACACACAAAAAGTCTACTTTTTTACACTTCAGAGCTCGGGTTGAGGATGAAAATGGAGAATTCTTCAGAAACCCTTATGGAATCAGATAGTCCTAGGAACGAGCTATCCAACAAATATAATTTTTGTATGTTTTGATTTTATTATGTATTTGTTTTTTTAGTTTTATTAAACATAGGTTCTTCACCGAAAATGAAGGTCTTTGTTCTGCACATGTGGAAAAATAGTATATTATAAAAAAAAATTTGAAAAATATGAGTGCACGAGATATTGGAGTCCTTGATCCAACAAAAAAAATAAAAATTAATTTCGTATATACAAAAAAAGTTAGCGTTGTGCGGTCGGCTATGTGAATTGTAATTCGTTTTGACTTTGAAACTTGATTAAAGAAAAAATATTCAATTAAAAACTATCTGAAGTGGAAGCACTAGATATTGGAGTTACAAATATAAATTTGAAAGAATTAGAATTTTATCCTTCATGGAAAAAGAGTTATGCATTATACGGTGTGCGTCAATTTTTAAAAATGCTATTTAAAAAAAAAAATAGTTTTCGTGGGAGATGGAAAAAGAAGTACAATCTAATTCCAAAAATTTTGAAAAAAATATTTTTAGAATCTACAGACAAAATGTGATGAGACTTTAGTTTGCATCATCTTCAAATTCCTTACAGTTTAGCCGCTATAGGTGCCCGAATGTGAAGATTTAGTTAAAAATAATAATTTCAGTGTCCAGTTTGGCCAAAATTTGTAAACCACTATTGTGGGATCACCCCTTCAAATCCATCACATTTGTCATCTCAGCATTAGTCAAATCACTCAACAATGCCTTCTTAGCCTTGATATTATACTTAGCATCCCTAATCTCAACAGAAGTAGTAGGACCATTTTATGGAATAACATATCTATTACTTGTAATGCTCCAATAGGGTTCACCAATGCATCTCAGATGGCACTCCATTCGATTCTTCCACAAGGAATAATTTGTTCCATCAAATCTAGGACAATCCTTCTTATAAGTTTTCATCCTGGATCACCTCAAGCTATTAAAATTATTTCAAGGAAACTTCTCTGATACCAATTGTTGGCAACTCAAGGGTAGAAGACTGAGAGGGAGGGTGAATCAATTGTAACTGAATTTCAAACTTATTCAACTTATTAGCCTTATTCTCAGATATGATTATTAATCATGAAAGCATAAATGAACAACACATTAGAAGCACACATAACACCAATATTTTTTATGTGGAAACCTTGTTAGAGGAAAAACCATGATGGAGGTCAATCCATAAGATTATACCCTATTAAAAGTATAAGGAAATATGAATGGGGAATGCACATGCATTCAGACACACTACCTAGAGATCACTGTTGAATTACAAAGGAAGACACACTATCTTATAGAAAGGTTATGATTAAATCCATCAGACTTTGACCTAAGAAAATAACATCTGCTAATGCCTGGTTACAGTTCCGATTAAGCACATGAAAACTTCTTGATCAATCTTCTTCACTCTTCTTCACTCTTTGCTCTGCCTTTGAATGATCTAAAAAATATTCGCACACACAACTCATACACTTCACAATTGCACACTCCAACACACTTCCAAATGATAAAACAATCACTTATATATATCTGCAACAAGAAATTACATCGCTATAAGTTGACTCCAAAGAAATAAAATGAATGCAAACAGTCAGCTCAGATCAAATAAAGATTAATCATGTGAATCAACCAAGGTCGTCCACAACATAGTGAAGACTGAAAATAACATCCTCAAACATGAACCACTTAAATTAATTATGCCTCGAAAATCAACAACATGCTTCAACACCTCTTCGGGCAAGAACACGGAAAACATGAACACAAGAGAAAATCTTGGGTCACAAGAACAATGATTAATATGGACATGCAAAATAGATAGAGAATGAACTAGAAACATCCAAAAACATCATGAAACACAAGAGAAGCATCTGCAACAACTGAACTTACTAAAATCACATGATCTTGATTCAGGAACACAAACTGAAGTAACAAAAAAACTATCAGAATACAAATCTCCATAACTTGATCAAATCTTCATGCAGATCTCTGAAACTTGACATGGATAAACTAGATATACTCAACAAGAAAATATTTAGTCCACAAACTTTGAATAGCAACGTACTGATCCCACCGACAGAAAGAACTTCAGATCACCACTGACAACTTGTATCACTTCTTATTACAATTTTCTCAATATCCTCGACATATACAAATTCTAATGCAACAATGCTAATAGTGTTGACATCAATGAAAACCACATATCAGCAACACAACCACAACATCCAACAATTTTATGCCATACTTTCCATCCCTCATAAGCTACTATTGCAAAGAATGTATTTAGATAAAAACAATTGCACTTGGAAACTATCCTCATAAATACTAGAACAAATAGAATAGCCAATGTCTCACAATTGAATCACATCATAGAGATACCATAAATCAATTTACTGATTAACTATTTCTAGTCAAAAGCAACAAATTTTAGAGTTGTATGCAAACAAGCAAACCCACAAAATCAAACCTGGAAGCTATGCTGCAAGAAGTAAGGAAAAAAGATTATGTCACACTTGCCAACATCCCACAAAGATATCCAGAATATAGGAAATAACCTAGATAATCACAACCCACTGATGCATTTCGAACACTAAAAATCATTAGGTAATCACAATGGCACTTTACAATAATCTTCAGAAGTAGTAGAACAAAACCACTAGTTTCTAGTAATGAAATAAAAACACAGAGGTTATACCCGGAGGTGACTTACTTCTTAATTGCCTTCAATTGGTAGGAACACAACTAAGAACCATAGAATAGAACTATGCCATGCTGCTTCTACAAACCCAACAAATCACAACCCAATTCCAAACCAGAGGATGATGTTTGGAGGGCCAAAGTCAGATTTTTAAAGAGTTGTGAATGTAATGCGATTCCCATATGCCATCATGAAGCAGAAAACCCATTTAATACTTGCAAATGTTACCACTTGAGTTTAGATCCTCTCACACTTGAATGATATGAAATAATTTAATTAACTCAACACCTTTGAGTTTGATTCACTTTGCTTTGCTTTTAAATGACATGTGGGAGCTCACACATTTTAATGATGTGTGATTTGTACCTACCTTGTGCAATTTTTACTTGCCTCTTGAGGTGCATGAAATATAGTGATTACCAATCACACATTTTTGGATGTGCTTTACTATACTTTCCAACTGATTTTACATGAAATTTCATGATAACCAATTCATTGTCGTCATCCTCTATCAATGCTCCTAACAAATAGTACTAACTCTTCACATAACAACATCCCTACAAAAGAGAGCCACAAAGTTAGAAAACCCTAAACTAAACCTCTCTTATCTTTGTAACAACATTTTTCTTCATTATTTTCTTGGTAGGTCCTTCATTCTTGCATCATTTTCATAACACCTCTTTCCAAATTACTCTTGCCTCTTCTTGATTATGTGATGACTTCTGCATCTGTGGACATTCATCGAACTGTAAATTTTATTCATGGTTAGAAATTATATTTTCCCTCATTCCATCATTTATAATGTTGTGTTTTGGATTAAATCATTTGGAGCCAATCAAAACTTACTTTTAATCACCTCCAAAATACAAGTTAAAAAAATTACTAAAAGAAGATCTTGCATTTTCATATATATTTTTCCTTTAGAATACTAAGAAATATTCTAGTTGCACCTTCATACACTTATTTTTGACATTGTTTTATTTGCCACATTATGTGCTCTTCCTTTTTTTCCAGTTGAATCAAGTCCTATAAATTCATAGGGAAAACACTGATTAGATCCCTATACATTTTAACTTTTTGATCTTGAACACACCCTATGTTAGCTAGCCCATCTACAACTTGGTTTACTTCGCTATAAGCATGGTTAATCCGAAACATCTCAAACTTCTCTAACAAAACCAATTTTTTTTAAGAACATAATTAGTAAATTTCAATTGCTTGATCCTTTATCTTTACAAGAATTTACAACTAGCAAGGAATCCCCCTAAATTACCGACTTGGAAACCTTATGATGAACAACTAAAAGTAAGCCATGAAGGAGAGTGTGAACTTTTGCTTGGTTATTTGTACCATTTGGAAATGAAATTGACTTTGCATCTATTACTGAACCCTCATGATCCTTTAGCACTAAACTTACCCCTAACAAACCAGGATTACCTCAAGATGCACCATCAAAGCTTAGCTTGACATAACCATTAGGGGGAGGAAACCATATCACCTTTTTTCTGTTAATTTTGACATTTACAACTGATAAAATACTACCTTTGAAAGGTATAACCAAAAACTCCCATTCCTTTAGTTTCTTGGCATCCCAAGATCAGTAAATGTAGAGCCCACATGTTTAGTGTTTTTCACATATGCATTAGTAGCTTCACAGATAGATTTTTCCAGCTTTTCCAACACTAAATCTAAGCTAGATTTTTCTTTCTGGAATATCCTTTTATTTCTTTCCCACCAAATGCACCATACCACAGAAGAGGGTATTATTTTCCATATGCTTGCAAAGAGAGATGATTTATATAAAGTGGGCCAGGACATGAACATATCCCAAATCTTATGAGGAAGAGGTGAGTCCACCCTATCTTAGATTGAACAAAACTCCAACAGGAATTTGGAAATGGACAATTGAAGAATAGGTGATCCACTTCTTTTGTGATTACTTCACAAAGCACGGGGAAGCCACAATAGTGGTTTACAATTTGATGGAGGAAGGAAAGCTAAGAAAAATGACCCCATGGCAAAAAAAAATGGTTTTAGGGGTTTTAATGAACCTACAGGTTCAACCGAACCCAAAAGGGGTTCGCTTGAACTAGGGTTTGAGCAAACCCATTAATTATTGGGCCCACATTTCCTGCCCAAAATAACAAAAGGAAATTCATATTGAGGGTGGTTCACTCGAACCCCAAAGGGTTTGTACAGACCCCCTTATTCCTCATTCTCCCCCTGAAACACAAAAAAAACCTAAATTTTTACACTTCAAAGCTCAGGTTGAGGATGAAAATGGAGAAGTCTTCACAAACCCAACTAGAATATGATAGCCCTTACAATGAGCTATCCAACAAATATAATTTTAATTTATGTTTTGGTTTTATTATGTATTTGTTTTTTAGTTTTATTAAACATAGGTTTTTCATCGAAAATGAAGGTCTCTATTCTACACATATGGAAAAATAGTAGATTATCAAAATAAAATTGAAAAATATGAGTGCACCAGATATTGAATTCCTTGATCCAACAAAAAAAATATGAATTTTGATATATACAAAAAAAAGTTATGCGTTATATAGTCACACTATGTCTGAATTGTAATTGGTTTGACTTTGAAACTTGATTAAGGAAAAAATATTCAATAAAAAAATATCTAACCAAGTGGAAGCACTAGATATCAAAGTTACAAATCTAAATTCAAAATAATTAGAATTTTATCCTTCATGGAAGAAAAGTTATGCCTCATACGGTGTGTGTCACTTTTTAAAAATGTTATTTTATGAAAAAAACCAGTTCTCATGGGAGATGGAAAAAGTTATGCAATCTGGTTCCAAAAATTTTGATTTTTTTTTTTTAGAATGTATACAAAATTTTTGATGAGACTCCAGTTTGCATCATCTTCAAATTTCTCATGGTTTAGTCACTATAGGTGCACCCGAATGTGAATATTTAGTTTTAAAAAATAATTTCAATGTCCAGTTTGGCCAAAAATTGTAAACCACTATTGTGGGATCACCCTCACACATTTGAATGGAGTTGCAATTCCAAGTTTTACCAATCTCTCACTTGTTAACACCCTATGCTTTAATGCTAGCAATAAGAAACATCCTACCTTGGCCAGAACCATAGGGTTCTAGCAAAATGACAAGGCTCTTTGTTTACTCCCCTAATCTTGATCAAACATAGCATCCTTGTACCCCTTTTTTACTACATAATTACCTATTGTTGAAGGGGCCCAAATCAATTTATCATCCCCTTTCCCTATGAAAACTATTCTACACCTTAGAGCCTTGAACAATTTTGTTTGTTGAGTATGTGGTAAGATAGAGGAAGGGAAAACTTTCCATATTACAGCCCATGTTTTCCCTTCTAGATCTTGAATATAATCTTTGAGTTTTGTCCCCTAGTTGTTTGTTGTATAATCAATTGCAACCTGAAAATCATACACCTTTTCCAATGGTGGAAATCCATCCAGGAGTCTTGCCAAAAAATTGCACTTTCTCCATTATGAATTTCCCAAGTTAAGTATCAAACTATTACCTTTCTACAATCTAGAAAAAAATTCCACATTACAGACCCTTGAGGAAGGTTAGATATGGTGAGAATACATGTTGGATTTTCAGTATCTAGAAACTTTCATTGCATAATTTTACACCATTTTCCTTGTGGTCTGATTAATTGTATAGTTTCAATTATTTGAGTTGTTTTTTTTCCAAGATATCTACATTACTAATTGTAAATCACAAAACTACATGGCCAAGTTATGTTGTAATAAGTTTATAGGTAATATATTTTAATGATTATTTTATTTATATTTTAGTGTTATATTTAGAGATTGGTCGGTGTTTTTAAATCTTGTTTTTCATTTTGGACAATATATGTGGGTATAATCTTGATTTTATTTATATTCATAGTTTTTAATATGAACTGTAAAATTTTGAAATTCACAATTCAAATTGCATCTTATTCATTTTCTCATGAACCATTATAAGTTGACTTAGTGCATGTTTATGTTACTTTGTGTGTTATGTAGCTGAATTTAAAATGTATTTATTCATTATAAAATTATGTGCAAAATCAAGAACATCTTAGGACTCTAGGAATAAAGTAATATTAAAACATTTATAGCACCATGGGGACATTATTGGGACATCACATCAACATATATCATCCTATTTCCATGACATAGATTATTTCATTTGTTGTCCTTGATCATCGTTACATAGTCCTTAAAATGGTCATCCTAAGGGTTTGACTAGTGAGAACATTAAGCATAGCAATTTAAAAATTCCCTACATGTGTTTTTTAACATGAAGACTCTCTAAGATTAAAAGATAAATAAATCAAGGAAAATATATTCTAACAACCAAGTTTTAGTTGATTCATTCATGGAAGTATAAGTTCAAGTGGATAAGTACATAGAAATGGGGGGGAATTTAGTGGTTAGTATTGATATTTTTTGCATAATGTGTTTTGGTTATGAAAAATATAATGAAAATGTGTTTTAAAACATATGTACTTATATTTTGTAGATTAAAATTTGTTTATGATTCCTCCCATTTAGGCTTCGATTTCCAAGCCTAGAAGTTAGACATGTAGCTCATAAATTCATGTTTTTAACATAAAACAACTTGAATTTGAACTTCAATCTCATTAGGTTTACAAGTTTTCTAATAAAATTTTATAAAACCACAAAGAAAATGAAGAGTTACTTTTTATCTTCATAGCCCTAAACCTTTTTGAATGTTTTGAATAATTAAGGCATTTAAAAAAAATAAAACAAAGAGTTTCTTCATATTCCTCTAGTACATATATTTTGACCCCCTTATTTAAATTTAAAAAATATATAGATTTTTTCTATGCTTTATTGTAAAAAAATTCAAAAAAACAAAATTTTAATTCATTTTGTGCAGGTTATATTGTGCACACACTTAGTGTTGTAATCTTTAGGATGAAAAAATCATAAAAATATCACATATTAGAAAAATAAAATAAGAAAAATACAACTTGTATTTCTCACTCAACTAAATTTTCATCAACTAAACTATAAAAATACCTAATAAACAAAAAAATAGGGGGCCACACTAGATAATAAGTTATATTTTAGTGACAAAAGACCGAATAAACTTTTGTGTGATTGACATTTCACTCTCTTTACGCTAACTAATTTAAAAAACATTTAGTAGTTTAGAAACAAAATTTATGATACTATAATTCTTGTTCTTGTTGTATATTTAAATTTTGACTATATACATCTCATTTACTCATCTACATTTATATTTCACTGATTAAAAGAAAATGTGCCCACTTTTTACCCGCTTTTGTTTCCCATTTCCATGCACTTACCTAATTACACATACCATTTCACTTATATAACAACAAAGAGTTGGTTAGTAGATGCAAATTTGAATAAGAGTGGAAGAAAATTTGTTTATAGGTTGTAACATAGTCATTTAATCATGTGCCCTTGGATTATAGAACCTTAGAAAATAAATTTATTGCATATTCTGTAATATATTTTCATCTTTTTTAGATAAATATTGTTGGTTCTCCAACCTACATTCAATGGTTTTAAATATTTTCAAGATCTTATGCTCAAAATTATTGAGAACATAGCAAATAAATAAGAGGGATCCTAAGATCAATTTATCCTACACTTTTCCCTCTTTAAGACCAAGGTGGGTGACCATTTACAACAATTATTGGAGATACTTAATGTAATTCTATAACAATCTAAAATAGATAATAACTTTCATATATTGTTAGAAGGATTTATAAAATTGTAAACAAAAATGATCTATTCCTTGTAGCTATGACATTTATGTATGAATAAATAAGAAATATTAGAAATAAATTACAATTCATTTAGATTTATAGTTGTATTAATTTAATGGGTTCGGAGGAATACTTAGAAATGGACTGGTTCTTATTTTAGGGAACATAGAGTAATTACATAATGCTACCTTTTATTGAACAATAAATATTTAGGTGGTCATGAGTCATTGACTTAGTATTATTTCCTTACAAGAATATGACCAAAAATTAGATCATATAGATAGAATCCAACTTAATAATCCACTTACAATACTAATGTTTTTCATTATTTTCAATGAGATAATTATAATTGTTCTAAAATGAAGAATAACACACACATAATTAATACACAAAAAATATGTATGAAAAATTCATAGTCCTTGATTATTCATTTCAAAGAAATATTAGATCAAAAGGATGGAGACAATAACAACTGTATGGCTTGTATTTATATAGTCTCATCAACAAATAATATATTACGATATAAACTAGTACACACATAACATTGTGTTTCTTATTAAAATCATAGAACTCTTAGATCTTTCATTTTTCAACCTTCATTTACAATGGAGATGCATCCCTTTTATAGATAAATATTCATGAAGGCTCTCAAATGGGTAACACATATCACTTCACAATCAACTTGATGAATTCTAATGGAAATAAGTAGATGCAAAGACTCGCAAAATTTCTTAGAGTGGTTCAAAAGAGGTTATAGGCCATTTGAAGAATTCATTAGAGATAAAACATGCTTAGTCCACCAAAGTTGAAAATTGGGATGTTATTTTCTAACATGGTTATGTTATTGAGATGTGTAGAAAGCCATATCTTGATTGCTTGAACCTTGGTGATAATTTTTGAAGAAAAAACTGGCATTTCACAAGCCAAATCTTACATATTGGGAGAAGAAGTAGCTATGAGTGAGGTTGATGGTACCATTAATAATCCAAAAACTAAAATACCAATATAAAAATATTTTTCGATGCTTCTACCATGCCCAAACTCTAATAGGTTATTATGATTCAAAATGAGAGGGAACCATCCACTCTAACTCCCTAGCCATGATCTGAGAGCAATTTGGCATTGATAATTAGGTGTGGCTCATCAAGAGCCATTACATATTTTACACCTACCAAATTGAATATGAGAACACTAAAAGCTTCAAGGGAGGAATTGAAATGAATTATGTTTCCTATGAAGCTTACTAAAAGAGTATGCATTAAATATCAACCTCATTAAATAACTCCTTAAATGTAAATATGAAGTCAAAAATCATATATCCTAATACACCTTACTCCTCTATTATTTAGTGTCTTCCTTATGACCTAGAAAAGATATAAATATGCATCTGCTATCAAATTTATCATGTACCTAGGTACAATTAAATTCCCCATGACTTGTTTACTAAACTTGTGTAGATATGTAGCGCCCACTACCTTCTCACAATTACTTGAAATGTAAACATTAGGGGGCGGTTGAATTAGTTGATAAAACCTACTTAAAACTCTTAACTTCAACACATATGTCTGAACATGAAACTTGAATCTTAACTACTACTTATCAAGAGCTTTTCAAGAACACACTCATCCACACAAGAGAACGCAAGTTATATATGGAAACACAATATGGGAAAAACCAAGGTGAGAATAGATGCTTGGGTCTACTATCCAAATCTAGCCTCAGAAAGAAGGAATATAATAATAGAATTTAAAATATAAAGTAGGCACCAACCTACTAGAGACACCAATCACCAATACAATGAACTGGGTACTAGCTCTTCAAGTAGAACATCAATCCTACAAAATTACAATGATAAAGCTTGCAAACCTTCAGTGTTGATTACATAGCTTACAAAAAAATTAAACTTGCTTCAGATAGTCTTCCTCAATTCTTATGATATTTTTACGATGACACACAATTGAGATGCAACTCACATTGGAAAACACTAGCTCGTACAATCGTCTCCCTTATTTATTCACTCACCACCCTCTCTTCAATTTTATATTTCACATTATGCACCTATAAAAATGTATGATTATATATAGGACATAAAATAAAATAATGCTTCATGTCAACAAGGTTTCTAAAATTAACTAGGATGACATAAGGTGGACGTAAATTCAAATTACATGAAATGTGTAACATGTTGGTCCTAAATCAGATTTATTGCCACCAAAAGAACATGATGTTGTGTGATTCCATAAGAACCTTAATTAGGTCCTATCTTAATACCACACACTGACCTTTAATTCCACACATTATTAGTCATTATTGAATAGTTCTCAAACACCAACTGGTTGATAGACAAGCACATAGAGTCTTCTTTCACTTCAACCTTTTTGCATGTTGAACATATCTGTTAGGGTAAATAAGATATTTACCCATGCTTAAGTTTACTTAGGCATGATTATGCATTTAATATCCCAGGTGGTTTTCTCCTTTGTGGGTATTTTTCCCACCAGTTACATAATTTATTTCCTTTAAAAAGGTTGTACAAATTGTGTAATATAACCATCTCATATTTTTCTCTCTTCTTAGTGAAATAGCCTGTGTACTTCTCTCATGCATTTGTGAAGGTTTATACTGCAGATGATTTTCCTAGGTTATTTTCTCTAACATGGTAACAGATCCAACCATCATGCTATCCTTCCTTTTGAGATTTATCATTGTAGAGTGTTGAGATCACTATTTTCTGAATACGTTCAAAAGAATGTTCATCTTTATTATTTCCATTTTTTTCTTTTGAATCTTCCTAAAGGCTGTCATTAATTTCTAGAGGCGTTCGAAGCATTTGGAGGCAGTGATTCCTTTTGGGTGTGGTTGAAGGGAAGTTTTATGGCCTTCTCTGTAGGCCATGATTCCTCTATTGCATGATTTCTAATCTGGAGGCTCAAATCTTCTTTGGAGGAGAATTTCAAACTATCCACTCTCAGCAGCCACATTTTTTTTGGAGGCTCAATTTCATCCATTTGTTGGGTGAAATTCTTTTTTTCTGGATGCATTTTCTTCATTGAAGCCATGATTTGAAGGCCTGATTCTCAACTAGGAGAGGCCTGATTCTATTGTCCAGAGGCCCGATTTTGTGGTATAGGGGGTATTTTTTCCTATTGAAAGTAGATTTTTCACTCTAATCAAGAATCAATTTATGTTTGAAGAGCCATGTTTATAGGTTTCTTATTTTTTGAAGTTGCATTTCAATTCTAAACAAGCCATGATTTTCCTCATTGGAGGCAGAAAAAGTTTGTGTCAAGGATGCAACAAATTTCTCTGAAGAGACCACGATTTGATCAGGTTGCATTTCATTTACATCTTTTTGAAGGCATGATTTCTATTCCTCACAGGCAGGCATGATTTCTTTGTGAGATGAGGCATTTCTTTCCATTTTGAAGGCATTCATTTTTTGCTACAATGTTTGGAAGGGCGCTAATCCATTGCAGATCTAACCCTCTAGAACTGCAAGTTAGAGAAGGTGCCTTTGATGCGCATTGGTTTCTCGAAGCTTCTCAAGTTGCTAAAGCTATGTAGAGGCAGGTAGATTGGAGGCCTTTGATTGGCCGATATATCCAATTTTGCATCAAAATTTATATATTTTAATGTTTGATATCAAATATTTTCTTAGGGTTCAGTCTATGGTGGACCCGACCACCATTACTTTTGGCATGGAATTTGGAAATTAGTCCCATATTTGTTGGGAAAAGGAGTTTCTTAGGCCTTATATATCCTAGTGCATCTCTCCTAATGTGAGCTCTTCTAAAGGCTCACTTTCGTGCATGTAATGGATGTTTGACTCAGCCATTGGTCTAATATAAGTTATTGACTCAATTGTTAGTGACTTCAAGATCTCTCTGTGTGACTTGGGAAGGCCCAATTAGTTGTCTGACTTGGCGATTTGGAGTCCACTTGGCTCGAGAGGCTCAGTTTTTATCCCTTGTGCATTATGTGGTCATATGGTGTGACTGAGAGCTCCCAAAGATTCTGAAAGTGCCTCTATAGGACATTTTTTTCATTTTTGCATATCATTTACAAACAAAGGCCAATTTTTGCAAACCACATATCAATGAAAATGTATTTTCATCACCTTTGTAGTGGTTAAGTAATTTCTATTATATTTTATTATTTGGTGGTACTTTTAATCTATTTAAGTTTAATATTGGTGTTGTTGTGCTATTTGGAGTTGCTTGATTCTTAGCCCTCTTTTTGCATTTTTTCTTCCTAAAGTATTTTGGGAAGGATTCATTTATAGGATTTGCCTAGAGTTTGTAATTGTTGTTGAAGGTTAATTTATTTACATTCTTGGAGATTTTTCATAGTACATTATGGGGTTTTCATTTCATCCTACTGTGATTATGTTGAAAAGAGGAAACTGTAAACAATGGAGAGATGCTATCATAAAACATCTCAAATGGCTTCATTTTTTGCCACATTTGTACAATCTTGTTCCTCCTCCTTGTACCGATAATTAGAAATTTGCATGGAATTGCAAAAGGAATCATGTCCTAGGAGTTATTGCAATACAATGAGTGGAGGCTAAGTGATGAGTTTGTGAGTGTGAGAAGACCATATGAAAGGTGTCTAAGGTGGTGGAAAGGTTGTGAGAGATTGGGAAAGTGGAGTTTCTGTAAACCCTACCCTTGAATGGTGAAAATTGAGGGTTTTCAAGTTTAGTGGATAAATGGAAGTTTGAGGGGATAAAACGAGTAGGAAAGGTCCTTTTCTAGACTATCTAGAAGGTCTAAGTGGGTTTTGTAAGTTGCTTGTGAGATTGGAGAGGTCTTGCTTTGCAATTTAGACCTAATTGGTCTTTAAGGACATGGAATCAAGCCTTAGGGTGTTTTGCTCCAAAGAAACCCTAGTTGAGTTTGGCACATTGTTAAAGTTGGCCCAAATGGGTATTCAAACTTGTCAAGAGTCACTATAGTTGTTAAGAAAAAAAATGTTGTTAAAGTTGGTAAAAACAGAACCGTAGACAGGTCTACTAGGTTGAAGGCAAGGTTAAGAGGAAAGTTGTTGAGTCAAAGTTTTGTGACCTTGATTGTTGATTTATCCAACTTGGATTGTGTTGTTAAGGTGGAGACCATCCTCTCTCGCATCACAAAATATCACAGTGGACAACCTCCTTCTTGGAAATCCTTTTTTGGCTCTTCAATATTGATCTTGCTGACTAATTGTTGTTTTTGATGGGGTTCAACCAACCTTGCAAGCCATGGTTGGTGGTCGTGAGGAGGCATCTCATCCCCATTCCTAAAACTTGGGGTTCTGCAGGAAGTATTATTTTTTTCAACTATCTTTTATTTTGGGTTTTGATTTTATGTGTTAGTATTAATGCTTGCTTGTCTAAGAATTTTGTACATTTTTATGTCATTTTTAAGGTCTAGACCAAAGGTCATGTACTGTCTACAAGGATCCAGTTAGATCTGCTGAGTCAGCTGAAGGAGCTCAAGGCCGAGTTGGCACTCCTTAGGGTGGCTAAGGTTACAGGACAAGCCCCTAACAATCTCTCAAAGATGTAAGTGTTTATTTCTTTAGGAACTTGGATTTTTATGTTTTTGAGGGGTTATTTAGGTTGGTGTATTTTTTATAGTATTTGTGGTTGTTAGGGTTTACTATACATTGTTACGGTTTAGTACAGATGTTGGGTTTTTTCTAGGTTTGTAAGTATGTTTTGATTTACGTCTCCATTTGTGTTTTGGGTTAATTTGATTCTTGTAAGAAAGTTTTGTACTTATTGGGTTCTTGATCAAACTTTCAGTTTATCTTGGTTTGGTTCATTTCTAATAGCACTATTTATTTGATGTTGTTTTGTTATAATTTTAGTAAAGTGGTAAGGAAATCGATAACACAGATTTTGACTGTTATCTCCCAAACCCAGAAAACTGCTTTGAGATAGGCATTCCAGAAGAAGTACATGCCACTTTACTTGCACCCAAAGAAGACTCGTGCCATTAGGTGGCATCTCACCAAACACTAGGTATTGTGTTTATCCAATCACCTACATGATGACTCAGTCACATTTAATATACATTTTTTGTACAATTCCTTTTATGCAGTATGTATGGATTGCACTAAAGCTCCATAAAACATGTGCCATGCTCAAATGCACGTTTTAGCATTTGTTACATGAACAACTTGCCTCATCTTTGATTTATTCTCTTTGTTTGTTGGATAATTTAAATGTTGTTCTTGCTCGCTCAATTTTATTATCATTACTATACTACCGCCTTTACATTTACTATACTTATTTCCATGTCTTAGCTACCTTGAATCCTTTTTCAACGCACATAGTAGTAATTCTTGTATAGTAGGTTTCATTGGTTTCAATTCCCTTAAATCTTTTACTTATACTCAGGTTTCATGACTATCAAATCTAGAAAGGATGCTATCCACTTGATATCATTGCTTTATCATTTCTCCTCGGAATGTAAACTTTGGTTTCAGATTTGGAAACCATAATGGTTTTTCCAATTGAGCTCATACCATTGTGGCAAATTTGAATACTAGTGTTAGTAATGAAAATTGTACTTGTCTCTATAACATGAATTCCAAATTTTCTTTTTTGAACTGAAGGCTTAAAGATTTAAAAGTAACCTTTTGCAATTGAATTAGAATATGACACTCTTCAAATTCTCTTTATTGCTGCCAAGTTTCTCTTTATTTACTAATTAGAAAATTGATGTAATAATAAGCTACACTAACATAATTGTGAAATACTCAAGAAATCAAATATCACAGGGATTATAACTATGCCGCTTGCTCTGAATGGGATTGTTTGATTTGAGACCCAACAATGGAATTAGTTTACCTTAGTACAAAGTCATAGATTAAACGGTACAAAGTAAAAAATGGAACTATCTTTTTCAAAAAATCTAATGCAAAGGGACATAAATGTATTACAAGATTATTAATTTGAAAGAGAGTTTAAATTATTTATGAAATTTAAAAAAATAAAAATTATTTGAATATTTAAATAATATTTAAATCTTCAAATCATTTATTACAAAATAATTAAATATTTTTTTGAAAAACTAAAATATAATTTACAATATTAAAAATATTCACAAATATTAATAATATAATTAACAACACTAATTTGCAAATTAATATATAACATAAATAAAATATATATTTTAAGAATAAAATACAACACTAAGAATAATACATGTTACATCTGATTGATAGTTAATATATAAGTATAATATTGTTATATTTTACATAATATCTAATCAAGAGATTTTTTACATTGTTTGTTAATTACAGTTATTGTGTGTGCTTTTCTTAGTAAGAAGAGCAACAACAAGTTCTATTTTTCTGGAGAGATATTCTTCAAATAGAAGAGAAGCTCTTTTAGCAATTCTAGAGAAGAATTCATCTATTGATCTTTCATTTCCCAAATAAGGCTCCAAAATATTCTCAAACCCTGCTCTATACAGATTTGCGACAAATCTTCCAATCATAATCTCTTTCCCTCTCTCCAAATGTTCCACAGGATATAGAGGAAATCCTCCCACAATTTCTAGGCTCTTGATTGCAAATGATCCCTCTTTCTTCACAACACTCTCCACCTCTTTTAAACTTGCAGCAAACCAAGGCATATTAAATGATTCCCATTTCTCTTTTTCAATAATACCTTGCCAATGCAAAATTCTTGTTATATCACAAGAACTACTATTTAATATAATTTAAAATGCTACAAATTTTTAATTAAACTTGGACCATCACTCATGTTTACAGTCAAAAGGTCGTGTAATTGCATACACTCTTGTTACCCTATAACTACAAACGTTGATAACCGTTAGAATTTCACCTCTAAAGAAGCAATCGTGCTGGAAAATCATGATACGGTGTGGAAAAAGCATGAGTTATATGTTATTTGAGAAAAGAAGTGAGCAGACTAAGAAAAAAGCAAAAATGAGAGAGTATGCATTATTTCAACCTCATTGACTAGCTCCTCAAACGCATGTTCTAGGTCGCGTGCAATATAACCTAATGCTCCTTGCTCCTGCATTATTTGGGTGCCTGCCTTACGACCCGGCAGGGTTATAAACACGCATCCCCCATCAACCATCTCCTCTGCCCGGGCGATCAAAAAGTCTGTGAAATCTTTGTTAAACTGGTGTAGATACGCAGCACCCACTGCCTCCTCAGAATCGCTTGAAACGTACACACGAGGTGAGCTTCTCTGTTGAACACTCTCTGGCACCTGCATTTACATTTTATCATCTCACTCCCGTGGAAAAGCATATCATATTTATCTACGGAAAAGTTATTCACTTATATTACTCACGCGTGACATCCACTGAAGACTGGCTGAAGAATGACAGAAGTGCAAGGTTTTCTTCGGAAGGAGACGTCTGAAATGGGATCCACACACAGCCGCTGCAAAGTAAGATCTTGCAGCGACTGGATTGTCATCACCATAATCCTCACCGTCTGCATCAGCACAGCCTTGTCGAAGCGGAGGCAACATTCGAGACAGCAAATTGAAATCATTTGACGGTAGGTCAACGAAATAAACCTCAAATTCGGGCATTTTCCCTTCCTCAAGGGAGCATTGCAGAGCTCTGACGATGGTGTTTGCTACCACAAGCGTATTACGCCCCGTTCCACACCCGAAATCTGCTATCCTTAATATGCCTGCTCCATTAAACTTCAGTCTCATATTCTCATAAATGCTCCGTTCCAGGATTAGTTTCATAGCTTCAATCGCTTTTAACTGTGCCAGCAAATTTTCCAAATCTAGATTTAGTTTAATAACAAAGATCTCAGAGTAACAAATACATACAGCTGTAAGTAATCCATCTTGAAACCAGCATCTAACAGATTTAAACCCCTAACATTTAAAGAGTTCAGGGAAAAATGTTCGATCTTTAGGCAAAAGAAATTGACATGAACGGCAAGACTGTCGACTTTCAGAACAGAGGACGATATTTGTTTCATATTCAAAGTACAAAAAACAAATATGTGTTATGTACCTGAGCTAAAGAATTGTTAGCATAACTAGAATCATCATTTCCGCCCTTCATGGCAAATACATTGTCAAGGGCCGTTTCTGATTGAGATCTGAGCACTTCCATTATGATGGCTTGCGTGACTTCTCAGCTTTGTTCTGCGCTAAGGTCGCTCTAACATAGGGCTTGCTGTGCCTTATAACTTTGACATTTTGTCCGTACTTATAAATATAATATGATTTGGAATTGAATTAATAAATAGTTAGGTAGGCCAAAAATAAAATAAAATAAAATCTTAGATTAGGTCACCTAATCTAAGATTTTATTTTATTTTATTTTTGGCCTACCTAACTATTTATTAATTCAATTCCAAATCATATTATATTTTAAATTTTAATTATAAATTTGACATTTTGTCTATAATTATAATCATTATTTGATGACCTAATGTAAGGTTTTGTGTCTTTTCTGGTATCCAAATATTCATTAATTAAATTTGAAATCATCTTACATTTTTAATATAAGGAAGAAAAAAACATCTGCATTAAAATCTTCAATAGAAAAAGTAAGTTCTCATATATTTATGCATCACTACCATAAACAAAAAGATAAATATCACGAGGAAAAAATATTTCTTGTAGAATCTTCAGTAGGAAAAGTAAGTGCATGTCTCCTTCTCATATACTTATCCAACTTATCCACCACCCTAGAAACAAAAAGAAAAATATGAGAATAAGGAAAAAATGTATCCTTTAGAATCTTCAATAGAAAAAGTAAGTACATGTCTCATTCCTATATACTTATACACCACGGCAGTAGCAAAAAGAAAAATATTAAGAAAGAAAAAATATCTTCTTTAGAATCTTCAATAGATAAAGTAAGTAGATGTCAATTCAACTGGTAACTTTCTATATATTTAACCGCTATTTGATAAATGAAAAAGAGTATTCTAAGCCTATTTAATCTACCAGTCCTCCAGAAGTGTGCTCCAACTAGATTTCAATTATTTGGGTTAACTTCTTTTTAAGTAGTTACATTATTAATTATTAGACAGTTTCAATTATTTGAGTTGTTTTTCTAAAGATATGTACATTACTAATTGTAAATCAGAAAACTACATGTCCAAGTTATATTGTAATAACTTTATAGGTAATATATTTTATTGATTATTTTATTTAGATTTTATTGTTATATTTACATAGTGGTTAGTGTTTTTAAATCTTCTGTCTTTCACTTTGGATAATATATTTGGGTATAAATTTGATTTTATATATCCATAGTTTTCAATATGAATTGTCAAATTTGTGAAATTCACAATTCAAATTGCATCTTATTCATTTTCTCATTAACCATTATAAATTGACTTAGTGCATATTTATGTTGCTTTATGTGCTATGGAGTTGAATTTAAAATGTATTTATTCATTCATTATAAAATAATGTAGAAAATCAAAGACATCAAAAGAAATCTAATAATAAAGTACTATTAAAACATTTATAAAATCATTGTCAAATTATTGAAAAATCAAATCAATATATATCATCCTACGTTCATGACATAGATACTTCTTGTCTTTGATCATCATTACATAGTCCTTAAAATGGTCATTCTAAGGGTTTGACTAGCAAAGAACATTAAGTATAACAACAAAGCAAAGACAAACACGGACGGAGGAGATCGTCTGTCCCCGAGGTTGCCTTATTTCGAGATTGTTTCAGGGTCACCCTTTCTATAGTTTCCCGATACAACCCCACCTAGCGCAGTGGTAAGTAAATGTGAATGCTATTCTTACAAAGGTGTGGAAACGCTCATACTTGGAGAGAGTTACACAGACCCACAGCGACTTAAAAATTGTCACAGGGACTGCAGACTCCCTTCTACCAAATTTCGAGCCTCAGTCTCAATGGTAAGCTCTAGGTCATTTTTGTGTTGTTTGTATGTCTTTGTTAGAAGAAATACGCATAACCATATGCAAACATATTCACCATTTTTAAAATCTTCTTTGAAAGGGTTTTTTGTGTGATCAATGCCCTGTTTTTTCATTAATTTCCTATTAACACCTAACCTTCCTAAATCTTTTTGCAGCAATGGAAATTACATTTTACAAAAGACAACTGCAGAAAAACATTTACCTGCTTTGGTTTAAACCCATGTCATGTCACTGGGTGGAATATGGCGAACCTAAAGGAAACTCAAAAGAATCGTTGTAGTGCACCCTAAAATTCATACGGAAAAGGCTTAGGGTTTTTTCACTGTTTCTTCTGCTAGTCTTTGTCCTGTTAGGGTTTACAGTAAGCGGATTTTTACAGTGTGCGCCTGCGGTTCCAAGACTATGTGACCGCTGGGGAGTCCGTTGACCGCTCGCGCCTTGCCGTCGCAGACGTGGGAATGTAGTGGGCACTCGCTGTTGCAGAGTCTACAAGCAGAGAATAGTGACTTGAGTTCGGCGCTCAGCCAGTCATTCGTCCTACTCGACTGGTAATAATCGGTTGCCACTAAACCCTAAACTTCACATATTATTCGTCCTTCTATTATGTTCGTCTTCTTGCAGGTTTTCGTTTGTAATTTTTTTTTTCTATCATAGGGTTTCATTCGTAGGAGGATTTCAACAGAAGCCGGATAACAAATGGTAAGACATTCGTCGTTTTTCGTTAAAATTGGTGGTTACAGTGGTTGAGTTATCATGTATTTGGAAAGATATATGACGTGAATCTACTTTTTTCTCCTTTAACATTCATTTCTTACCTTCACCTTTTCCTGCCAATTGTGTTGAAGTTATCTTTGAGAATGGTGGCACTGTTCAACAGAAAAATGATCATATTACTGCAATGGCGCCATTTGTACATGTCCTACTCTTAATGATAATGATGTATGAATATATCTGTATTTATGTACATGTATATGCATATGTGCCAATTTGTGCCGTTTGAGCCTCTGATACTCAGCAACATCCATGCCATTGATTTCTTATATGACTCTCTGATTGGTTATCAATGTGGCGCCTCACATTCCTTAGTGTAGAAGAGAAGATATATCTGGTTTTGTACAATGCCCATTCTGCAACATGCCCTTTTGTTGCAATTTCTCTCTCCCGAACCTTAGCATCTTTCTCAGAGCGGGTGTTTGACAAAATTGTGGGTGTGTGGATTTTTGTCTTTTCTTTGGTGACCCCAGCCAATGATAGCTTTGCACAAATTGCAGCTTGAGATCAAGAGAGGGCAAATAATTTTAAAAAGAAAAAATTACAGTGTGTTTTCAGTCTCCATGCCCATTGTTTTGTTGTGATTTCCGTCACCCAAATCTGACCTGCTTTCTCCAAGATGCTATTTACAAAAATTATAGGGGCGCATGGATTTGCATTTTCTCTGATGACTCCTAGCCAATAGCAGATTGAATGAATTGGGAAGTTTATGAAAAATGTTTACTGTGTTCTGGCAACATGAAAAACTCATAGTTGCATTTTTAATGGGGTTCAGCCAACCCTGCAAGCCATAGTTGGTGGTGGTGAGGAGGCATCTCATCCCCGTTCCTGAAACTTGGGGTTCTGCAGGAAGTACTATTTTTTTCAAGTATCTTTTGTTTTGGGTTTTGATTTAATGTGTTGGTATTAATGCTTGCTTGTGCAAGCATTCTGTAGATTTTTACGTCAGTTTTAATGTCCCAACCAAAGGTCATGTAGGGGAGAGGACCCAGTAGTTGAGCGTGTTTCAATAGTTGAGATAGTAGTTGTTTATATAATGTCCAATAGTTGTGATAGTAGTTGTTTATATAATGCCCAATAGTTGTGACATGACTACCTTAACTTAAACAAAATGTATTCCTTTGATCTAAAAAGCAACCAATCATGTGATGCCACATCAGTGCTCAACCACCCATAATGTGAATGCACAAGTATTGGTAACAGGTTTGTTTTGGGCCTTTTTAGACACCTTGACAAAAAGCATGCTGATTGGCATCACATTTGATGATGTAGCCCTGAAACGAAAGTTATAAGAAGAGGACTTGCCAAGTAAGCTGCTGTAAAAAAAATTGGAGTGATTTGAAATTTCCAAGTAGGATTTTGAGAAGCGCGAAATTAGGGTGCACAACTATTGGGTCCTCTCCTATACTGTCTACAAGGATATTATTCATAAAAGGTTTTCAACATTGCTTGTTTGTGACGAGGGAAAGTTGAATCTTTAAAAGGCGCATTTAAGTCTCGAATATTGTTGAGTGTATCGTTTTTAACTCAGTAAGGAGGTTCATGATTACTTATGTGAGACTTACATGCCTATATCCAGTTCTAGGAATGTGCTTTGTTTTTGTTAAGTGAAATGCTCTTTCATATTTATTAACATTTTCTTGATAGTTTGGGAAATACGAGGTTTTACTTGTAATTTATTTTTATTGATTATTCTGTCTGATTTGCAAAGTCTTTGTATTAACTCTAATGTCATTTTTTTAGGATTCAGTCATTGTTTCAATGGGAAAGAGGTATTCGAGAGAGAGATTGCCCTCTGAATTGTTTTTTCAGTTTTCATCTTTTGTTTGATGGTTATCTTTACAACTATTAATCAGTTTTTCAAAAGTAATACTTTGGACTCTGCTATTTATATTATTATCACGGCTTATTTAATATTAAAAGGTTGCTCTTTTTAACATTTTTGTTGTTACATATTTGCTTTCTTTTTTTAAATATTCGGATTAATGAAATTATCTGTTTGGTAACCTTTGTTATATGTTTGGAAATTGTCATGTCTAAAATTTTGACTAAAAAAAAACCCAACTATTTTTTTTTATAAACAACATTCACTATCTACTATACACATCTATGGTGTGACTATTATTGATCATCCATGTTAAAGAGGTAGTTACTTGAAGAAAAAAAAAAAAAACATAAAAAAAAATGAATTTTTTTTTCTTCTAGTGCAAGCATTATAACAATATCTTTCTCATAATATTACTAGTCTAAAATGATTATATCATAGTGTTACTATCAATATTAATCTTACTATTAATACTAATATTGATACCTTTGTTAATCTTTGATAATAATACTAATAATATTAATGTGAATGCCAAAATCAGTTTTATAACCACACTAATATCAATACCTATGCCCATATCAACATTAAATCCATCAGATAGATGGGGTGGATTCACATAACTAGAGTTAGGGCATCATGCGAAGGAGTAATGCTAGGAAAGTTTTATAACTAAAATAATATTTGCCCAGCCAGATGCAACCCTGAACTCTCGCTTCTCCTTGATATCGCTATTACAAAGGCTGGCGGCTAGGGTTTGGAGGTTGAACTCATACCAAAATTTAAGGTTTGAGGGGCGAATCCCATGGTTAAATCACTGTTGCAGGTATTCTTTTCATTTGCTTCAATCTACAACAGAGCTACCGTTCATGGCGCCGCGCGAGGGTTCATAACTAGATTTCATTGCTCAGGAAAAGGATTAAAACTTCTGGTTTCATTTGATTTACCCATCATTTCCTTCTAATGGTTTAAGATAAACACACACAAAAGTGAATATGTGATTTTAATAAACAAATTTATTTGTATTTTATACTCTACTGTTGGAGAGTTTCTTTTGCTCCCGTAAGTTACAGGTATTCATGTTTTTATTTTATTTTTAGATATTTCTTTTGAAAGGGAAAATTCTTCGAGTGTTAAATAGACTACGTGCCTCTGAGTTAAAATTTGAAGCTGTTGTAATAAACAACAATTTACATTTTAATTTCATAGATCTCAGATATCTATTTTCGCGAATTTTAAATGGTAAGTGAGAATTCGTTTTCTGATTATTATTATTATTTTTTTAATGCTCGCTATTTTTTTTTTTTAATTTGCTGCAATATTTCAGACATAGATTTAAATTCATCCCCTGTTTTATTTTATCTCCACAAGAAACTACAAATCTGCATTTTATTTTTCAAAGATATTTTAGCCATATTCTACACAGGAAATGAAGAAGCTATTGACTGTGTAATTCATCTTTCAATTTGGGCACCCCCCTTTGAGGCTCCGCCTCAATGAATATATACATTTCTTTCTATAGATAAATTCCAATCCATTTAAGTTTTATATATTTATGACATTAAATATTATGTTCAATTTAATTTTTGTATTATGTATTATTTATCTTCAACATATCACATATATTTTTGTTATATTTTGTATTTAAATATATATAAAAATATATATATTATATATATTTGACGTAATATATAAAAAGTATATTTACATCTTTAATAAATCACACATTTAAATCTTTCTCTTTCTTTTAAATATGTATGTTTAAAATTGAATTAATGAATTGTTTACTTTCTTTCACATATTCCATTTCTTAAAAAAATATGTTTTCTTTAATACACTTTTAAATGTGTAAAATATATGTTAAACAATTAAAAGAGAAATTACATTTAAATTTACACAATATATAATTGAAAATCAATTAAAGATAATTCTTTGCTTGAAACCTATCTTCTAATACATGATATAAAATGCCGTCACTACATCTTTTCAACAAGATACAGTTTCCTTGAACTTTTCATTTTACAATTTATACATATGAATAACACAAGAAACATGGCAATGAATAATGCTTTCTCACTTAATCTTTTCATTTGTCAACTATATATGAGCCTTCAATATTGTTAACAATAATTAGAAATATAATGCATAACACACAAAAGAATAAAGTTTGCTTTTTTCATTCTTTCTTCATAAGAGTATCCTAAATTTAAATATTACAAACAATATTTAAGAATACAATGAATAGCATACAAATGACTAAAGCTTTCTCTCCACACTACCTTAATGGCATCATGAAGCCTCATGGGCTCTAGCCATACCCGTGAGCAAACACATTTAAATAGACCCAGGATAATGGAGTCTTCATATACCTTCAAAGAAGTTTAGAATAACATAGATCAACATCACTCCTATCAACATGTGCATTTGACTTCAAGAAATGAATTCTCTCACTCTATTTTTTTACTTAACACAAGTAATTACACAAAGAAAACATCACAATGAAATACCCAAATATTTGTAAGGAGAGAGAGAGAGAGACTTATCTTTCTACATGGCTTGTAGGGATGAGTTTCATTTCGTCCAACATAATACTAGTTTGAATCTTCCATCTTCAATCTCCAAGAGTTTTTTTTTCTTTCCTCCATTTTTTTTTTTACTCTTCCTCTTTTTTCTTGTTTCTCAACACTTCACAAAAAAAAATTCCAAAAAGGGAAGTGGGTAACAACCCTAATTTCTTTTCTCACCAAAATATAAAAGGGATTCAACTTGAATCTTCTTGAGTGAGGGAGTGACACTTGTCACTTTTTCATTCAATGCTCAAACACAATCTCTCACAAGTGTTCACACATGTGTGACCAAATTTGGAGAGATTGGAAAGGAAGGAGTGTATTCCACTCTGTCCCAAAAGTCTTCATCCTCATTAAGAAGAAGATGGAGTACTTGTCCACCCATCTCTAATGTCCCATCTCATAAATGAGTTTGGGAGTTCAAACACTCTTCCCTTATTTCAAGGTCTCCAAAATTCGTCACTACCCAAAAAGGACAATAAATGAGTCATATCTTAGATGTGGCCTAAGATATAGCCATAAATAGACACCTAATCCATAGGTACTTACCTTAGGGTATTAGAAAAGGTAAAAATACACAAAATAAACCTTTTTATGACCTCTTAAAAGCTCATTGAAAGAGGAATTCGAATTTTAACTTTACTAAGGGTGTCCAACTTTGATTTCCTCACACTTTTAACCACATGATATAACATTTAGCTAACCCCAAAATTCATCTCACACCCAAACCCGACATAAATCACCATTACACATGGGTTTTAATCTTCAAAAAAATATTTTCTAGATTCTAAGGTTCTATCTAGATATTCAAAATAATTAAATCACTACCTCAATACTTACTCGACCTATAATGTTAATCCTACATCGACTCACTAAATTTCCTGCACAACACAATTAAGCACAATTAGACCATAATAATAAACCACATCAATTGTAAGTCGAATCCTTGTAACTTTATTCACGAATCATTTACATAGCTAGTTTACTCATCCAATATAATACGACAAAACAATTATCTTATAAAAATAACTACAAGGTTACTATCAGAAAAGCACTTTATTTATCACTTGCAATATATCTAACCATCTATTTAGGAGAGATATTAAAAATTAAGGTTGTATTAGTCTCATGCAAGGTGGGATCTTACATAAATGTCCAAGTTACGAAATGTTGCTTCTATTATGCATTGTTCTCCTTGCTTGTATGCAATGCTTTTGATAGAATCATTTTATTGTCCCACTTGTTTCATATTGATTTGAATATGCAAACTTTTTGCTTACATTTTTCTATCACTACACATTGCTATGAAAATTATCACCAAATTAAGTTTTATTCTCTGTGAATTGTAGTCAAAGTGGAGGGCGCTCAGGTTGAAGATTCTTATATGTCTGTAGCCGGTAGTTCATGCCTAGGGGTGGCTGCATTGCTTGGAGGTTATCATCCTACCTCAAAAGAAAGGAATAAACAACTTGGTTCTCTAGGTGGAGTAGATTGGTTGTATGCATTCGAGACCAAGTTAAAATTTGAGGTTGTTTGTGGATTGCATTTGGATCCTTCCATTTTTTAGTGCACTGGGCATAGTGCCAAAATGGTGCAAGAGCACCCTATTGGCTTCTTTTGAATTTGATCAAATTGGTGAATCCTAGGTTGAGTTAGGAGTTAAGGTTTTGAAAAGTGTCAATAAGGCCTCATTGGCCACTTGCATGTAATTAGAGATCACTTTGTGAAGCAATATTGAAAAAGTTGTAAAAATGCTCAAAAAGAGCAAGTTATGTAAATAAGGCTTGTTATGGGTTTTTGAGGGGTTTAGGGTGCCATAACTTGGCATATGAAAATAAGGTCCTAGGGGATCATAGGATGTTGGTTGAGTCAGTTTAATAGTCTCAATAAGGTTTTAGGGGTAAATAATGCAAAATGTGCAAAATTGACAGAATTGTCAATAATGTGATTGCAAGAATTGGGAAGTCCAAAAGTCAAATTGAATTTGGAAGGTTGGTAGACGGTTTTGGGGGGAAGATTTATGAAAGAAAATTATGAAGACTTGTAATCCATCGTTTGGCATGGTTCTTCAAATCATTTTGGAGAAGAAACTAATAAAAAGACCCCTATTTTGCATCAATTTACTGTGTTTTCCTATAAAACCAGTTTTACCAGTGGATTGTACATGATTGTACAACAACTAAACACTCCAAAAGTTTGTGAAATGTGTGGAGGAGCTTGTTACCCATAATTTGGACTTGGTTTGAGCTTGTAAAAATGAGTTTGAAACTTTTTATCTCCAATTTTCTATAGCAAGCTGAGTTGCCTTGTTTAAGGGTTTTGAAGAATTAAATATGTATTAAACCCATCCCATGTGTTGTGTTCACTGAACCTCTGTGGGATGGGAATGGAATGATAGGTCTAAGGTGTTGGTAGGTGATTTGGGTTTTGTATGATGAGATTAGATGAAAAAACAAGACTGTCTTGGAGTTTTTGTAGTGTAATTGTGAAGGAAGCATGAGGTTTTGAGTGAATGTTGAGAGAAATACAGTCAGTGGAGGCTCAATGATGAATTTGTGAGTGAGGGAAAATCATATGAAAGGTGTCTAAGGTGGTGGAAGGGTTGTGAGAGATTGAGAAAGTGGAGTTTCTGTAAACCCTACCCTCGAATGGTGAAAATTGAGAGTTTTCAAGTTCAGTGGATAAATGAAAGTTTTAGGGGCTAAAACCAATAGGAAAGGTCCTTTCGTAGACTGTCTAGAAGGTCTGAGTGGGTTTTGTAAGTTGCTTGTGAGATTGGAGAGGTCTTGCTTTGCAATTTAGACCTAATTAGTCTTTAAGGACGTGGAATCAAGCCTTAGGGTGTTTTGCTCCAAAGAAACCCTAGTTGAGTTTGGCACATATTAAAGTTGGCCCAAATGGGTATTCAAACTTGTCAAGAGTCATTGTAGTTGTTAAGAAAAAATTGAGTAAAGTTGGCAAAAACAGAACTGCAGACCTACTAAGTTGAAGGCAGGGTTATAGAGGAAAGTTGTTGAGTCAAATTTTTGTGACCCTGATTGTTGATTTATCCAACTTCAATTGTGTTGTTAGGTGAAGACTATCCTCCCTTGCATCACAAAATATCATAGTGGACAACCTCCTTCTTGGTAGTCCTTTTTTGGCTCTTCAATATTGATCTTGTTGATTTCTACCTTGTAATAGAAAGGTGTTCAAGTGTTGTTATAAAAATCTTGCTTTCTCCTAAATGTTGCTTAGAAAAATTATAGGGGCGCATGGATTTTCATTTTCTCAAATGACGCCTAGCCAATAGCAGATTGAATGAATTGGGGAAGTTTATGAAAAATGTTCATTGTGTTCTGGCAATATAAAAAACTCATAATTGTTTTTTTGATGGGGTTTAGCCAACCTTGCAAGCCATAGTTGGTGGTGGTGAGGAGGCATCTCATCCCCATTCCTAAAACTTGGGGTTCTACAAGAAGTATTATTTTTTTTGAGTATCTTTTATTTTGGGTTTTGATTTTATGTGTTAGTATTAATGCTTGCTTTTCCAACCATTTTGTAGATTTTTATGTCATTTTTAAGGTCCAGACCAAAGCTCATGTACTATCTACAAGGAGCAAGTCAAATCTCCTGAGTCAACTGAAGGAGCTCAAGGGCGAGTTGGCACTCCTCAGGGTGGCTAAGGTTACAGGAGGAATCCCCTAACAAGCTCTCAAAGATGTAAGTGATTATTTCTTTAGGAACTGGGATTTTTATGTTTTTGAGGGGTTACTTAGGTTGGCGTATTGTTTATAGTATTTGTGGTTGTTATGGTTTATTGTAGATCGTTAGGGTTTAGTACAAATGTTAGGTTTTTTCTAGGTTTGTAAGTATGTTTTGATTTGCGTCTCCATTTGTGTTTTTGGTTAATTTGATTCTTGTAAGAAAGTTTTGTACTTATTGGGTTCTTGATTGAGCTTTCAATTTATCTTGGTTTGGTTCATTTTTAAAAGCACTATTTATTTGATGTTGTTTTGTTCTATTTTCAGTAAAGTGGTAAGGAAATCAATAGCACAAATTCTGACTGTTATCTCCCAAACCTAGAAAATTGCTTTGAGATAGGCATTCAAGAAGAAGTACATGTCATTTTACTTGCGCCCAAAGAAGATTCGTTCCATTAGGCGGCGTCTCGCCAAACACCAGGTATTGTGTTTATCTAGTCACCTATATGATGACTTAGTCACATTTAATATACATTTTTTGTGCAATTCCTTTTATGTAGTATGTCTGGATTGCACTAAAGCTCCGTAAAACATGTTACATGCTCAAATGCACGTTGTATCCTTTATTACATGAACAACCTGCCACATCTTTGATTTATTCTCTTTGTTTGTTGGAGAATTTAAATGTTGTTCTTGCTCGCTCAATCTTATTATCATTAGTATACTATCGCCTTTACATTTACTATACTTATTGCCATGTCTAAGCTACCTTGAATCCCTTTTCAACATACATAGTAGTAATTCCTGTATAGCAAGTTTCATTGGTTTCAGTTCCCTTAAATCTTTTATTTATACTTTGATTTCAAACCTATCAAATCTAGAAAGGATGTTATCCACTTGATATCACTGCTTTATCATTTCTCCTCAGAATGTGAACTTTGGTTTCAGATTTGGAAACCATAATGGTTTTTCCAATTGAGCTCATACCATTGTGGCAAATTTGAATACTAGTGTTAGTAATGAAAATTGTACTTGTCTCTATACCATGAATTCCAGATTTTCTTTTTGAACCAAAGGCTTAATGATTTAAAAGTAACCTAAAACATGGCCAAAAAGTAGTTGGCTATATTACCCATAGGTGTTTTAGAAGTTATTTTAAAACATGAAAAAAAAAGTAGATGGATATATTATTGACAGATAATTTGCCTTGTCAAATAGTCAAAATAGGTGTTGCCAGTGGCCAACCTAAGAGGTTGAAGTTTGGAACTAGTGGCCCCAATCCCAAATTCAGTTATAATGTTGATTGTATAATGACGGTAAACATATTTCTAAATTACATAATCTTGAATGGGTGCCTTCTCCACCTTGCTTAGTTCCTGATTGTGATCAATTTGGAGATCAACTGCCTTGGTAGCATTGCCAACAAGTCTCTGTCATCTGTATTGTTGTGCATTTCAGATTTTAATACTAGATATTTAACAGTGTATTTAATATTTATGTGGAATGGCTTTCAGCTTGGTCTGTCTATTTGATTTTGTTGTATTAATTGTTGGGTGTATTGATTTGTGGATTCCCATTTGGAAACATTGAATTCTATGTCTATGTAATGATGAATTTTACTGTGGAAAACTTGCTTTGACAAGAGATTTGTTTCAAGAAGTTCAAACATAGTTTAATGTTCTAATGATTCTTGTTAAAATAGATTAATTTGAACTTCTTCTTTTTTTGTTTCAGGCTTCATTGAAGACAGAGAGAGAAGAAAAATGATATGTATTTCCCTATGAGAAAGTATGCAATTAAAGCCTAGAGAGTATGACTACATAGATCGAATTGTAGAACTCCCAATCCATTCTCATGGGTTTTTTATGATAAAGTGAGTTTCAATTGTTGAATAGTAATTTTGGAAAATTAGTAATTTGATTTAATAATCTAGTAATACAATTTTTTTCATTGATGGAAAATACTTATTTATTCAATATTCGAGGGTATCTTGATAGTATTAGAACCATGACCTGTTTGTTAGTATTTTTCATTTTGGTATTTCTTATAGACATCTATAATGAAAAAAATCAAATAAATTGGTGTTTTTTCATTATAATTCAAATCTCGTGTAGATTTTTATTGATTTGTAGTATTTATGTTTGTATTTGTACAATGCATAGTCTATTTCTAGTCCTTTGATTTAGTTTTAAGGGTAATTGTTAACAATTTGAATGCAATAGTGTAGTGGTGAAGTGTCCAGAGCAGAGCAGTATTTGGAATTTGTTTTCTATAATTTGAAGAACTTGAGAATGCCTTAAATTTCACTTGATATGCTATATTGCCTGTTCCAGATATAGTTTCCCTATATTTTTAATTCTTTAATTAAATGAAAGTATGTGAAAGTATGTTTGTTCCTCTAGCACATAAATTTCCAAGCAAAAACTAATTTTAAAGCATTCACCTAACTTTTTCACATTTCCATTATGATAAACCATATTTAGAATTTTGAGTGAGCAATTATCAAGTAATGTACATATATTCAATTACCCATCTTCATATTCGTCAAAGATCTTGTTTTGTGTATATTGTCTCTAACTTGATGAAAGTGTGTCTATTCTTCTGGCACAAAAGTTTCCATGCAAAAACTTATTTCCAAGCCTATACCTTAGTTTTTCACATATTCAATTTGCAACCATATTTAGAAGTTTGAGTGTACAATTTTTAGGAAGTAATGCGTTTGATCAACCATCTCCATCATCTTCAAAGATCTTGTTTTGTGTATACTATATCTTCTAGATGACGTAGTTATAATTATTATTCTCTAACTTAATCTAAATATGCCTATTCTTTTGGAACAAAATATTCCATGAAAAAACTCGTTTTCAACATCTACTTAAGTTTTTCACATATTCTATTCTCATTAACCATATTTAGGATTTCAAGTGTACACTTTTCATGAAGTAGTGCACATATATTTGATGACCCCATTGCCATCCTTTCAAAGCTTTTTTTGTCATGAATAATGTCTCTATAGACAGTGTAGCTATATTTCTTATTCCCTAACTTCATGAAAGTTTGTCTACTATTCTTGCACAAAAATGTCTATTCAATAACACATTTTCTAGGATCTATCTTGTTTTTCACATATTCAATTCTCATTAAAAATATAGGAATTTGAGAGAATAGTTATTAAGAAGTAATACACATAAATTTGATCATCCCATCTGTATTCTCTTCAAAGATCTTGTTTGTGCCTCCTAAAAAATCACAGTTAGATGTGATAATGGAAGCAGTCACAACACTATTTTAAAGCAAATTGTTAGGTAATATTTGTTTCTTATTCTGAGTCAACTCCATTTGCCCACTCAGGAATTCCAAGATCTTTATATGAAGATGGCCATTGCCAAAACCAATGATTTTTCTTCTATGCGAGGATACTAAGGGACCAATGGAAGGAATGTAGGGTAGTGTTTGTGAAGGGACAATGCCCCTTTCCATTGAAAGGGCTAATCAAAGGAAAAACAATAAATATTTTTTGTGGGCTAGCTGTGCCCAAGCTCATACACAACAAATTGGGGACCTCTATAAAAACTATCCTTAATTATAGAAGTCGGTGAATCTCTTTTCTTAGATTCCATGATGGTTTTGATATGCACAACCACTTCTTTTGAATTATTCACTGCTAAGTTAGTTTTATTCAATCTATAGATTGACCCTATAAAATTTTATGATATTATTTTGTTGTAGCATGCATCTCACCAAGATCTTCATTGTTCACTACATCATCCACCCTAGTGGAGAGAATGTCTTTCCTTTTGTCCTCAACATTTTTTTTAAGTTGGATGCAAAATCACTATTCTAATTTGACCATTACTTTAGCCCACACAAGAGGTGACATCAAGAACTAAAGTTATCTGTATAGAGAGATGTGTGTACATATTTCTTCTTGTTCTTGTAGAGAAATCCAACCCAATATTGGTGTTGAAGTGTGGTGGACCCCTACCAACTAATTGTTGCATGCCTGTGCATGCGACTGCTAGTTAATTATTCATTTCAAATAAATATTACATCACAAGAATGGAGACAATAACAACTGCATAGCTTGTATTTATATAATCTCATCAAGAAATAATATTTTTCATAGTGAAATGTGGGGAAAGAGGGACACTAAATAGGACTTTAAAGATCCACAATAGGTGTCTTTCCCTAGGGAAATTTATTAGAAAAGAGATCACAAGGTGTAATGATTTACATTTAACCTCAAAGGTGATCTAATTAGAACTAGATCTCAGTCCTTTAAGACAAAAAGGCAGATTTGAAACCTTATCACATGAGTTACAATGTTCAAACTAGGTGATAAAATGCAAGATTCCAAAGATACAAAAATCAAATTGACAATTTGCATGTAGATTTGAGGAGGCTATAGACACATTTACCTAGCATAAAAAGTTGATTTTGAGAATTCTTGAAGGATAGGTTCACCCAGGCGTGAATGGGTCCTAGTCAAGGCTTCCAAAAATACTTTTTGCAGTCTTTAGAAGTAAGATCAAATATTTTTGTATAGATTTCACTATCGAAAAGTTGAAAATAAATTCCGCACTTGAGTTTCTATGATTTGGAAATAATGAATGCAACAAATGCAATAGCGTAAAATTTCTCTTTAAGATCTTCAATCCTTCTTCAACTTTTAATTTGTGCATACTCAAAGAGGAATAATTTCTTTTGCTTGTTTGGTGTGAGAATGAGAATTCATACCTAGCTAATCATGAATAGAACAAACAAGGTTAGTCACATTACCAAGCATAAACTATCATTTCCTATGAGATTCGTGATCATACAAAGAGATGAAAACATGAAACAAAGAATGAAACATAAGCAAATGAAAGCATGTAAACCAATCTAAGTACTTCAAACCTTCATCCCATAGGGGATTGGTATCAATTTGATATGGAAAGTGGCCCTTTCCCAATCCCTTAGTGGACAAGCTCCAAGATATTGATGTAAAGTGACGAAATTGATGAAATGTTGTGATGATCTTGGAAGAGAATGACATAGAAAGCATGCAATTGTGGATGAAAATGAGTAGAGTAACAATGCTTTCAAAAGTGGATCCCTTATTCATAGAGAAGCCCTTTAATTATAGGACTCAAGGGTTGGAAAAAGAGGTGAAATTGGGCAATGTGGGACTAAGATGAGGATCATTAGCCTTGTGACACTTGTCACAAAGCTAATGAAAGCAATAGGGATATGTGCTCACACATGTGTGAGCACATTTTGGGAAGAGGGATGTGTAAGAGGAGTTAATGCTTAGGTGGCTTGTGTAAGGGGGTGCAAGAGAGAATTTAAGGAATGTGGTTGAGAATGTAAGGGAATGTTGGTGAGGATGTAAGAGGGGTAAATTCCCTTGTAAGAGACAAGATGGCATTTAAGAGGAATTGAATGCCTTTGTAAGAGGTATTAAATGCATTTGTACTTGAGACTTTTAAAGCCTTTGGAGGGAAAGTCAACAAGTGGGTTGTTGAGAGAATATTCCCATGGAATATCCATTTGTGAGGAAAATGCCTATTTATTTAATTAGAAATTAATTTCATGTGCAAGGGGGGTTGATAAGCCATAGGTTTATTTAACCAAGGTGGAGTCAAAATCTAAAGGATTTGCTAATGAAGATTAGCAAGTAGTTTAAGGTTAATTAATCTAGAGTTAATTAACTTAGGTGGGATAGGGGTTTGTGACATTTAATTAAATAGTTTGATTTATTTAATTAAATGAGATGAAAATTAGTGAGAAGAAGATGAATTAACGTGATAAATTTAATTATTTGATTAATAGGAGAAGGTGATAAATTTAATTAAATAGAGCTAATTTATGAAGAAATGAAATTAGTAATCAGACTCAGATGCATAATATTGATCAGGACTATTTGAAGTGTCTACATTTTTCAGACCCTCTTTGAAGCAAGGTACCTATTATGTTGGTTCAAAGATTGACGCTCTTCAAAGTTGATGTTGCTGCCAAGATCATAAAAAATTTCCTTACTTTTTGGATGCCCCACTACTACCCCAGTAGAAGGAATTACATTGCTACACTACCCCCTTGAGAGATTGGGCAAAATTTTCAATTTTAGGTCAATCTCTCGATAAAGATTCAACAAAGGTTCTGTTGCAAAAAATAGAGTACAAGATGCAAAAACATGCTAAAGATGCTAAAAAAGGGTCAACAAAGGCTTTATGACTCAAAAAATGGATAAAAAGACTCAAAATCCTAGCTTCCCACCTCAATTAGGGAAAAAAACTCTAATTTTCATGCTTAAATAGGAGTGCAAGGTTCATTGGAATTCATTTGATCATTTGTCTTTAGAGAATTCTTGTGATTTTTCTTTGAGTCTTTGATGCTATGGACAGTCGTGTGCTTCCCTAGCATCACACAAATAAGGTTTGTGAGTAGCAATGACCTCCCAATGTAGGACCCGGGTATGTGCAGGATCATCATGGAAAAAATAGGCCGTTAAGTGGCAAAAAATTCAAAAAAATCAGAGTTAGGAAACTTGACATAAAAATTTGAATAAGTTATCTATATTATTTCAAAAATATGTAAGAATAGAATCTATAGAAAATTGAATGTAGTTTCTAAACTACTAGGTTTATTTTATTTTTTAAATCTATTTGGTGAAAATTTGAAATTTCAATGCAATAGTACTTAAATTTTAGGGAAAAAATAAGAAGTAGGTGTCTGCCGACCACCTAACCACAATAGAATGATAATAATTTTTATAATATTTTAGAAATAAGTAGAGGACTCATGTCGGATGTGATGCATATTTTTTGTAATTTTTTTCCAAGTAAATAATTAATTATGAATTTTTATTACAACTTTTAATAAATATAAAACTCGTATGTCCGACTACCTTAACTTGGTCAAAACTTCATGAAATTTATTTTTTATTTTTTAATTCTATAGTATGTGAAGCATAGAATGTGATGCATGTTTTGGATTTCAAAAATGTGATATTGTTTGAAAACTATAGATGTTTTTCAATCAACCTATCAATTAGAACTTTAAACGTAATTCAAATAGAAAATGAATAATAATTATTTATTAAATTCAAAGTAAAACATAATTTATATTGGTGGAAAGCTGAGAATCTCCTTTAAAAACCCTTTTTATTTCATCAATTTTGGGTAAAAAAAAAGTCGTTAGCCACATAGCCTACAAATACCCATCATATTGCCAGTTTTTGGCCCATCATGATCCTGCATATACCCACCCCTAGTATGCAAATAATTTTTTCTCATTTTTCAAGTTTTTAATGCATTTTTTAGGGTCCAAAAGTGTCAGTCAAAAGTAATGCTATATTGTGTCACATTTGCTCAGATCGATGTCACTATTGATGCTAAAGCATCACCCTTGCAAGATAGCTTCACATGGAAAGATTTGGATAGGGCATCGCATAAAAAATGTTGACTCGCCTTTGCAAGGTTACAACACATAGACAAATTTAGATATAACATTGCTCTCAATTGCCAATCTTCCTTTGTCTTTGAGTGTTGCATAACTTGATATAGGTATGGTTCTGCCTCAAAATGTCGATTCACTTTTGAGAAATTGGGCAACTTTTGCTTTTAGTGTCACTAATGTAAAAAAATATTAGAGTGTCGCTCTTGAAGACAGAGTCACTTTTGCATTGTTAGGTTTTAGACTTAGGTTTTCTTAATCATTTTTTAGATATTTTGACATGGTGCGCTTCATGAGTGTAGGAGGTTCTTCACCCACTCCTGTCCAAGGAGCATCAATGTCGTATTCTTTTTTGTGCAAGAGACTTGACAAATGAGGCAATTTTTTTCTTGGGTGTCATTGGTTTCGGGTTTGTACCACACATGTCAATTATTTGTACACACCTGGCAATGATGACAGATCTAGTCAAGTAGTGGCAGAGTGATACATCTTCATTTCACCTACCTACTAGAGAGGCAACAGTGACTCTTGAGGATGTGTGGTGGATCCTACGGATCCCCACCCATGGTGAGAGGATCGTTTATTACATAAGGGTTGGAGGTGATGCCATATTTGAGGTGCTTGATGTAGATGAGTATGAGCTTGAAAGTGACCAAATTGATTTGCATGCCTACAAGGATATTGCTCCAGACTTGATGCTATTCATGGGAGCATTGATTTCAGGGGTCTTGCTACATGATAGACGATCTAGAGGATTTAGTGTTGGCTCGAGCATAGTTTGGTCGTGTATGATGGAGGATATGAAAGTATACACCTGGGGCCTAGTTGTGCTCTCACTTTATCATGAATGACATGCATCAAGTGGTATACTACATGGTGCATGCAACATAGGAGCTCAAGTGACATTGCTCCACATTTGGGTTTATGAGCATGAGTAATTCTTATACTATCATAATTATCCTACAAAGGATAAACATTCTATTTATTTTTATGGATTTATATATTTCGATCAAGCTAAATATGTTGGTAATGAAAGATCTACCAATTGATATATTTCACTATGTTAGGTTGTGCTATTAGCTGGATGTGTAAGCTGATCCCACACTAATGGGTTACAGTTTTTGGCCAAACTTGACATTAAAATCAGGATTTTTCACTTGACATTCACTTTCTTACACCTATAGCAGCTAAACCATTAAGGTTTTGAAGATGAATCAAACTAGTTATTTGTTAGATATTTTGTGTAGATTCTAATTATATTTTTTTAAAAAAATATTAAAAAAAATTGTGAATCATTTTATGTAATTTTTAATAACTTATTTTTTCTACTAATCAACATTTTTAAAAGTGATGTTTACTTCGGCCCACGTAACTTTTTTTATAGATAGGATACAATTGTAATTTTTAAAATACAAAATTTCCACACCAATATCTAGGGAATGGATATTTTTTCATAATTTTTTGTTACATATAGTTTTTTTAATTAATTTTCCAAGTCAGCGTAATTATAATTTGGACTGAGGTGTACTTCGGCCCATAATTTTTTTGTATTCATTTGAATTAACTTATTCTTTTTTTGTTGGAATAAGGACATCAATACCTAGTGCACATGTGTTTTTTAGAATTTTTTTTCTCTATTTTATTATTATTTCGTATGTGTGAAATAAAGAACTTGATGTTCATTGAAAATCCTACATTCACAAGAAATAAAAAATAAATATAATAATCAAATTAAACATATTTAAAATTATAATTTTTGGGAAGCTTATAATAAGGGTTGCAGGCTTACAAAACATAAATTTTAAATGAATTCATTTGATCACCCAAAAGGTAAATCAAAAGTGGTTTTTTATTAGCATTTTGATAGGTTTAGAGGAGACTCGATTATAGGTATGGTTTAAATCTAACAAGGTTCTATCCAAAGGAGTTTGATCAATCCATCTTTAATTAAAATAATTTAAATGAAACCTTTAAAGTCATAAATCACTATATTTTCTAAAAATATGTGATTTCAAGCAAAAATCAGGATGTCCCAAAAAGTGTAACCCATTATTGTGGCAGCACCCTGTAAGAAATAAGGTATGGCAACTTTATCCATATAAAAGTAGAGTGCATGGTAGTAACTCATTGTTGTAATTAAGCCATATGGATTTATTTAAGATATTATTTTTAGCTATTCAATTGGAGATAGGAGCCTATATGGTGTAAGAAAATTTACTGTGTAGAAAATTGACAAAAGCAATAAGCACATTATTAACACAATATTTACGTGAAAAACCTAGTAGAATTATACCAATAAAAATCCACAAGAAAAGATCTTTCATATTTTATTTCTCAAGAAATTTGCAATTACAACAATCTTCTGAAAAGTTATAGAAAACATGACTTCAATCTAGAGTATAAGAAAACTGAGTTGTAGAGTCCTAGTCTAAGACAACTATCCAAAAATAGTAAGTATGACTCATACAACTACATGTTGATCATTTGGAGAAACGACCAAAAATAGAGAGTCAACTATGTCTCTATGTTGACTATCCATCACTGTTGGAATAACAACAAAATTGACTTCATTTTTCAACATATGGTTGAAAATGACAATCAAAGATCCATATCTTTGGTAAGAAAAAACAACCTTTCATGCAAAGAAAAATAATAATATATAGTATTGAATTTTTTCTAGGATATGATAGAAAATGGGTGGGTGATGCTGATTTTTTTTTTACAATTTAAAGAATGTTACTAGTGCACTAGTGAAGTTGCTAAGTGCAACTAAATTTAGGTGATGTTATGAGTTTATGATCTCTCCACTCCTATAAATTGAATAATGGTGGCAATAAGTTCTGTTTTCTTCTGCAAGGTGTTTGAAAAGTGGGGGAATATTCAAAAAGTGTCTCACTCTTTCACCTAATGTTAAGATTCAAAAAAATAATAATTGGGATATTAAATAGAAAACAATAATTTCTAAGATATAGAATTGATTTTTGGCAAAAAAATAAAATAAAATTGTTGTGTTTTTGCACCACCTATGGGGTACCAATTGTGTATTTCTCTTCAAAGTATTCAATTAAGAAAATGGGCCCAATTAACCCACCTAATCAAAAGTTATGGCCTTTGAAAATTCACATAGGAAACCCTCATTATTAGACAATGTATTAAGCTACACTAACATTACCCCCCTTATTACAAGGAAAGTGCCTCCGACAACACAGATGGTTCAGATCTTAAAGAGGGGAGTTTAGGACATGAATGAGCTAGAAGCCGAGACTACTAATCTTTTAAAAACTCAAATTTAGCTGTTGCTGGCTTTCTGTCTGGTTTTTTGGTTCTGTGGCCTTTGCTAGCTTTTTTGTTGGCTGTGGGTGTTTACTGCTTCTATTTTTACAGCCTTTTGGGCTGTGATGTCTCTTTTGGCTCTTTCTTTATTTTGTAAACTTTGTGGTTTTGGGTCCCTGTAAAACCCATTTTTTCCTCTTTTAAAAACATTAGCCCCCTTATTACATTGTTCTTGAAAATGTATCCCTAAAACCTCAAATTTTACCTTGTCAAGAGACCCCCCTTAAGGTTTTCATAGAGCTTATTACGAAATATGATGATTACACAAAATAAATACAAATACTTGAGGAGATTATTCTTTGAAGAAGAAAATATTAAATTAGGTGGAAGAACATCAAGTTGCTTAATAACCCTTAGAAGGGTGTATCTCCCCACCTAAATTCTTGAGTTCTAGGATAACCATGTCCTCAAACTCCTACATCACAGATCTCTCAAATTAATGGAAAACAATCCATTGTTGCATCAATTTGTCTCATGATCCTCAAAAATGTATAATTCCCTAGATTTCAACTCTTGAACTATTTGAACAATAGTCCATATTGAGTTCACCAAATCCTTTTCCATGTTCAAACAAACAAACTTCACAATATATGCATTCTTCAATTATGTAGGAATCAACAAAGAGGACATAATAAAACACAAAGACATATACTTCCCATGCAAAAAAACCATTTCAAAATGAAGCTATCTTTAGATGATAGAGATCCACCATCACCCAATGCATCATGGCTCCAATGAAAATGTATTTGATTGTATGATTTTATACATTCAATCCATATGACTCTAGAACTAAATTGCTTAACCAATTCATGTGCACTTGCATCTTTTGAGTATGAAACAATGTACTGAAGCATGTAATCATGAGTGATACCAAGGTGATTTTTAGGTATAACTATATATTTCTTTTCTTCTAACATCGTTCAAGCCCAATCCAATCTTCTTCTTTAGAGAGAACAATCTTCTGTAGAGGTAATATCACACTGAATTTACCATCACGATAATATCAAAACCATACAAATTTCTCATTGGATCAAAACAGTATCATGTACGAACATGACCAAGATCATATTTTCAAGTCTGCTGAAGTTCTCTTTATATGTGAAATTTCTCTGACCTCTCAACTCATTATTAAGCTTCATGAGAAGGATCCAACCTTCTAAATATTCAGATATATGTATTGATATTTATAGATTACCACTTGAAGCTGTTGATTCTGTATAAATTCATAATACAATTCACCCTTAGTCAAGGCATTCACAAGTGTGCAGATAAAATGATGTTCTAGCACGCAGTCCACCTAATCAGACTCTGTTTTTAGTAAAACCTCCATAGAACTTAAAATTTCGATGGCTTATTTCATTGCCTGTGATAATCCAACAATGTTGTATGCATCCTTCAACTTGTCATTGATTTCAAGAGAAAAAACCACGACATGTCTGCATTTATGGGCTCTGTGATAAGAATCAATGTTTTTGTATAGCAAACAAGATTAAATTTTATATGAATGTCTCTAGACGTTGAGTATTAAGCAAACCTTTTATAGTTGAATTAGAATATGGCACTCTTCAATTTCTCTTTATTGCTGCCAAGTTTCTCTTTATTTACTAATTAGACAATTGATGTAATAATAAGCTACGCTAACATAATTGTGAAACACTCAAGAAATCAAATATCACAGGGATTACAACTATGCCGCTTGCTCTGAATGAGATTGTTTGATTTGAGACCCAACAATGGAATTAGTTTACTTTAGTACAAAGTTATAGATAAAACGGTACAAAATAAAAATGCAACTATTTTTTTTTTAAATTCTCATGCAAAGGGACATAAATGTATTGTACAGATTATTAATTTGAAAGAGTGTATAAATTATTTATGAATTTTTTTATAAAAAATTATTTAAATATTTAAATAATATTTAAATCCTCAAATCATTTATTGCAATTTTTTTAAATTTTTTTTTAAACTAAAATATATTTAACAATAAATTTTATTTTTTTACAATTTTAAAAATATTCACAAATATTAATAATATAATTAGCAACACTAATTTTGAAATTAATATATAACATAAATAAAATATATATTTTAAGAATAAAATACAACACTAAGAATAATATATGTTACATTTGATTGATAGTTAATATATAAGCATAATATTGTTATATTTTACATAATATCTAATCAAGAGATTTTTTACATTGTTTATTAATTACAATTATTGTGTGTGCTTTTCTTAGTAAGAAGAGCAACAAGAAGTTCTATTTTTCTGGAGAGATATTCCTCAAATAGAAGTGAAGCTCTTTTAGCAATTATAGAGAAGAATTCATCTATCAATCTCTCATATCCCAAATGAGGTTCCAAAATATTTTTGTACCCTGCTCTATACAGATTTGTGACAAATCTTCCAATCATAATCTCTCTCCCTCTCTTAGAATGTGCCATAAGATATAGAGGAAATCCTCCCACAATTTCTAGGCTATGTATTGCACATGATCCCTCTTTCTTCACAATACTCTCTACCTCTTCTAGACTTGGAGCGAAAAAAAGGCATATTAAATGATTCCCATTTTTGTTTTTCACTAATACTCTACCTGCCAATGCAAAATTTTGATCATATCACAAAAAATACTACATAATATAATTTAAAATGATTTTTGAAAAACATACTCATGTTTACAGTCAAAAAGTAGTGTAATTGCATACACTCTTATTACTCTTTAACTACAAACGTTGATAAATGTTAGAATTTCACCTCTAAAGAAGCAATCGTGCTAGAAAATCCCAAAATTAGAATTCATGATACGGTGTGAAAAAAATATGAGGGTATGTGTAGGATCATCATGGAAAAAACAGGCCCTTAAGTGGCAAAAAATTCAGAAAAATCAGAGTTAGGCAACTTGACGTAAATTTTTTAATAAGTTATCTATATTATTTCAAAAATATGTAAGAATAAAATATGTAGCAAATTGAATGTAGTTTCTAAAATACTAGGTTTGTTTAAAAAATAAAATCTATTTGGTAAAAATTTGAAATTTCAATGCAAGGTACTTAAATTTTAGGAAAAAAATAAGAAGTAGGTGTCTGTCTGACCACCCTAACCACAATAAAATGATAATATTTTAGATATAATTAGAGGACTTATTCTCGAATGTGATGCATATTTTTTTTAAATTTTTTTCCAAGTAAATAATTAATTATGAATGTTTTATTACAACTTTTAAAAAAATATAAAACTCGTATGTCTAACCACCTTAACTTGGTCAAAACTTCATGAAATTCAAATTTTTCTTTCTTTAATCCTATATTATGTGAAACATAGAATGTGACACATGTTTTGGATTCAAAAAATGTGATACTGTTTGAAAGTTATAGATGTTTTTCAATCAGCCTATCAATTAAGACTTTAGTCGTAATTTGAATAGAAAATGAATAATAATTACTTATTAAATTCAAAGTAAAGCATAATTTATATTGGTGGAAAGCTAAGAATCTTCTTTAAAAACCTTTTTTGTTTCATCAATTTTGGGTTAAAAAATAGTTGTCAGCCACATACCCATCATATTGCCACTTTTTACCCCATCATGATCCTGCACATACCCATGAATTATATGTTATTTGAGAAAACAAGTGAACAGACTAAGAAAAAGGCAAAAATGAGAGTATGTATGGATTATTTCAACCTCATTGATTAGCTCCTCAAATGCATGTTCTAGGTCGCGTGCAATATAACCTAATGCTCCTTGCTCCTCAATTATTTGGGTGCCTTCTTTACGACCCGACAGGGTTATAAACACACATCCCCAATCAACTATCTCCTCTACCTGGGTGATTAAAAACTTTGTGAAGTGTTTGTTAAACTAGTGTAGATACGCAACACCCACTGCCTCCTCACAATTGCTTGAAACGTACACACGAGGTGAGCTCCTCTGTAGAACACTCTCTGCCACCTACATATACATTTTATCATCTCACTCCAGTAAAAAAGCATATCATTTTATGTATAGAGAAGTTAATAATTTTTATTACTCACCCATGAAATCCACTGGAGACTGGCTGAAGAATGATAGAAGCGCAAGCTTTTTTTGGAAAGATGTGGGAAAAGGGGCAGAGGAGTAGATAAAAATAGAGCAGCAAATAAAGATCATACACATCAGTAAAATAAACACATTCAACTAGAATTAAAAGCTGCTCAAAAACCACAATTGAAACACAACACAAAATAGACACAATCAGATTTATATATATTCAATAATATGGAGAGCTTCGATGCCCTGTTCTTCTTTACACCATATTCTCAGATGCAGAGCTGCATTGCTCTCTTTCCTGTTTCTTGCATTTTTGCAAAATGACCACAAAAAGGAAATAAAACTAAAATTTACGGTGGATAGCTAGGGAATAATAAAATATTAATATTTTTACTACTCACAAAGTGTGTGAGAGTAAATAGGAAGTCAATGCGCATTAATCCAAATCTCTCAAATATTCTCCAAAAAGCATTCCTATTAAATTGCCTTAAATGCAGGTACAAATCCTTATCTGGTGGGAATTTGCTTAATTAAAATAGTTGAGATTAGATATCTTTAACACTCCCCCTTAATCTCAACTAGTTGAAATTCTACTCAAAAAACTTCCGTAGCATCTTCCTTCAAGTTCTGGAGCATCTGACTTCAAGTTCTGGAGCATCATCTTCAAGTTCTGGAGCATCTTCCTTATGTTCCTGAATTATATTCAAAAAGTTTTGGAGCATCTGACTTCAGCACAAACACCCAAACAACTTCTCAAGTATTCAAGTACATCTCTTGCCAAAGGTTTAGTGAAAATATTAGAAAATTGATCTTCTGATTTATAGAACTCCAAACATATTTCTTTGTTATTCACTGGCTCTCTTATAAAATGATATATAGTGTCTATGTGCTTGCTTCTTTTATGAAAAATATGATTTTTAGACAATGCAATGGCTGAGATATTATCACAGTAAATATTTGTTGCTTCATCTTGTTTTTGCATTAACTCAGCTAACATTCTTCTCATCCATACAACTTGACATGATGTTGTTGTGGCTACAACATACTCTGCTTCTGCTAAAGAAAGTGTGACAATGGGTTGTTTCTTTGAAGCCCAGGATACAACCCCTGATCCAAAATTAAAGGCATAATCAGAAGTACTTTTTCTATCATCTATGCTACCAGTACAATCATTGTCTATGTATCCAATGAGTCTGAAATCATCTATAGCTGAATATAAAATTCCATAGTTCTTTTTTCCACATATGTACCTCAATATCCTTTTTCCAACTTGCCAATGAGAGTCTTTTGGAGACACCATGAACCTTGAGATAAGACTTACACCATACATGATGTCAGGTCTTGTGGAAGTCAAGTACATGAGACTACCAACCATCTTCTTAAACAGTTTAGGATCAACTAATGAACCATCATCTTCTTTGCTTAACTTCAGTCCTGTCATAATTGGAGTAGGAGTTGATTTTCAATTCAACATATTGAATCTTTTCAACACATCACTAACATATTTTGACTGAGAAATAAAAATACCATCTGTTGATTGCTTAACTTCTATTCCCAAAAAATATTTCATAAAACCCAGATCAGTCATCTCAAACTCTTTCATCATAGCTTCCTTAAAGAGATTTATAGAAAGGTCTACCATAAAGATCAAATCATCTACATAAAGACAAACTATTAGCATTTTAGCTTCTTCATCCATCTTGATATATAAAGTAGGCTCACTGCTACACCTACTGAAACCATTCTTAATTAAACAAGAATCAATTCGACTGTACCATGCTCTAGGAGCTTTCTTGAGTCCATAGAGCGTCTTTTTCAGCTTGTATACTTTTCCTTCATGACCTGCAATTTCATATCCTTCCAACTGCTCAACATAAACTTCCTCTTCAATCAAACCATTTAAAAATGCAGATTTTACATCCATTTGAAAAACATGCCACTTCTTTTGAGTTGCAATGGCCAAAACACTTCTTATGGTATCCAAGTGAGCTACAGGTGCAAATGTTTTAGTGTAATCAATACCAGGCTGCTAAGTGAAACCTCTAGCAGCCATTCTTGCCTTATGCTTCAACACATTTCCATCCATGCCATACTTTGTTTTATAAATCCACTTTACAATTATTACATCCTTACCTTGTGGGTGATCCACCAACTCCCAAGTATTGTTCTTTTCAATAGCTTCAATCTCTTCATCCATAGCTTCAGCCCATGCTTCATCCTTAATTGCTTCATCAAAGAACATTGGATCAACAACTTCTAAAAATAAAGAAAAAATAGAAAAAGAATTTGATGTGTCAACACTAAAATCAGCTTCATATATATCTCTTAAACTCTTTGTTTTTCATTGCAATAAGCTTGCCAATGTATGATCCGATGAGTTGCTTCTATCAACTGAGTTTGATGGACTTCCAGATGGTGTTATGGCTGGTGTTCTTTGTGGAGTTTGCTGTGTAGGTGTAAAATTCTGATTTCTTAAAAATCTTGTTGTCGAATGAGGTGTAGCTTGTGCTACAACTTGTGTTGCATGTTTGAGAGTGGAAGGATGTATTGTTTGAGGAATACCTTGCTTTTCTATCACTTCATCAGTCATATCATCATGTGGATTAGCTACTGCTACACTTATTATTTTTTCTACAATTCTATCCCATGCTTCGTTCTTCACAAATTGCACATCCCTACTGATTATAACTTTTCTTGTAATTGGATTAAACAACCTATAAGCTTTTGTATCTTCTAAATACCCAAAAAAATATATTTCTCACCTCTGTTATCCAATTTTCTTCTCAGCTCTCCAGGCACATGAGCATATGCAATGCATCCAAAAACTTTGAAGTGAGCAACATTTTTCTTTCTACCACTCCAAGCCTCTTGAGGAATTACATTTCTTACACTTGTATTTGGACATCTATTCAAAATATAAACAACAGTTGCTACTACTTTAGCCCAATATTCATTTGGTAAATGCTTTGATTTCAGCATACTTCTTGCCATATCCATGACAGTTTGATTTCTTCTTTCAGCCACACCATTTTGTTGAGGTGTGTAACGGGTTGTGAATTGTTTGTAAATACCATGTTGGCTGCAATAATTTAGAAAATCATTAGAACTATACTCACCGCCTCTATCAGTCCTTAATATTTTGATGTAGTAACCACTTTGCTTTTCTACAAGAGCCTTGAACTGTTGAAAGTGCCTTCAGATTTATGCCTAAAAAAAACCCATATCTTTCTTGTATAATCATCAATAAAAGTCAGAAAATATGTGCAACCTCCAATGGAAGGAGTTTGCATTGGTCCACATATATCGGAGTGAAAAATCTCAAGTGGTTTACAAGCTCTTTCTGATTTTCCAATAGGAAATCTCTATGTTGTTTACCCAAAATGCACGCTTCACATAACCTTTCCGGTTTTTGAATCAATGGCAGCCCCTTAACCATATTCTTTCTATGCAACAAATTCAGACCTCCAAAGTTTAAATGACCAAATTTCAAATGCCACAACCAAGATTCATTCTTTACCACTGACTGACAAGCTGTTTGAACAGCTACGTTACCATTTTGTTCTTCTTTGGTTTCAATTTCTACCTTTCCAGAGCAACCTTGCTCTATTCCGGAGTAGCCTTGTTCTTTTCCAGAGCAACCTTCTGGAGCAACCTTCCAGAGCAACTTTCTGGAGCAACCTTCCAGAGGCGTCTTAAGAATTTTCAGCCTTTAATGCTGTTCCAACTTGTGTATTTTATGTCATATGATAAGCTTCAGTTGTGTTTCTTTTGATGTCAGGTTTCAACCTCAATGTGAACATTCAATTGTTTGTCATTTGTACTTCTGCTATTAGCTGCGTACTTGGATATTTATCAAGAATAACACATGCATTTTTTTTCATATAAATCATGTATCCCTTTTGCACTAATTGACCAATACTCATCAGATTATGTTTCAGACCAGCAACATAAAAAATATTATGAATGAATTTTTTCTCCCCCTTTTTGGTTAGAATGTCAACAATTCCTTTTCCCATAACATTCACTTGATTATTGTTCCCAAGAGTAACATTTAAAGTGACTGATGTATCCAAGCTTGAAAATAACTCTAGATTTCAAGACATGTGATTGCTACAGCTAGAATCTAAATACCAAATATCATTTGGACTGTCTTGAACCATATTGCATTCAACTGGTGATTTTGTAGAAATTGCTTCAACAATCTTTGCACATGCAATAAACATAGTTTTTGTAGAATTTTCTAGGGGATTTTGATTTTGTCTTCCTTGATCATGTTGTTTCTTCTTGCACTCAAAGGAGTAGTGACCATACTTTTTGTAGTAATGACACTAAACATGTGACTTATCTTGTCTTTGACCACTTGGATGATTTTGAAAGTGTTCATTTTCACATCCTCTTCCACCTTGGTTTGTAGGACTGCTGCTATGTCCTCTAAATGAATTTCTTCCTCTACCCCTAGGTGTGAACCTACCTCTACCTCTTCCATGGCTTATTGAAGCCTGAGATGAGAAACCATTCTTAATAGAGGTGTGTGATCTGTTCAGCCTATATTCATGATTTATCAAAGATGCATGTAATTCATCCATTGTCAGCTGGGTTAAATCCTTAGTTTCCTCTATGGCAATAACTAAAGGATCAAACTTAATAGGAAAAACCATTAACATTTTCACAACTATCCTTTTCTCTTCTAATGTTTCCCCATGATATTTTATCTGATTTACTAGCCCAAAAACATGAGTAAAAAATAACTCCACAGATTTTGAATCTTTCATACTTATATTTTCAAATTCTCTTCTAAGTATTTGGAGTTTTGTAGCTTTAGCTTTGTCCTTACCTTGATAGGCTATTTGCAGTGTGTCCCATGGTTCCTTTGCTTGTGTTGATATTGAAACTCTTAGCAGTATGCTTTCATGCATTGCTTGATGAATGTAGAAAAGGGATTTTTGATCCTTCTTCCTCTGATCTTTCAAGAGATATTTCTATGCATGTGTAAGAGCATTATAAGCTGCTTGGTCTGTTGGTTCTGCATAACCATTCTCAAAAATTTTGCAAACATTTTGAGACCTAAACAGGGCTTTCATGGTCAATGACCAATATTCATAATTTTTTCCTGTGAAAAGAGGGGTTTGCAGGCTAGACAAGGAAGCACTATACGTTGAGGTTGTGGAAGCCATTGATGGTTGTTAAACAAGAAATAAGTGCAAACCCAAAAAAGAGAGACTAGTGGTTTGAACCAGTGGCTCGATATCAGGTGTGGGAAAAGGGGCATAGGAGTAGATAAAAATAGAGCAGCAAATAAAGATCATACACAATAGTAAAATAAACACATTCAACTGGAATTAAAAGCTACTCAAAAAACACAATTGAAACATAACACAAAATAGACACAATCAGATTTATATATATTCAGTAATATGGAGAGCTTCGATGCCCTGTTCTTCTTTACACCATATTCTTAGATACAGAGCTGCGTTGCTCTCTTTCCTGTTTCTTGCATTTTTGCAAAATAACCACAAAAAGGAAATAAAACTAAAAGTATGGTGCATAGCCAAGGAATAATAAAATATTAATATTTTTACTACCCACAAAGTGTGTGAGAGTAAATAGGTAGTTAATGCGCATTAATCCAAATCTCTCAAATATTCTCCAAAAAACATTCCTATT